>CM077162.1:133283037-133883037 GCA_039583875.1 Platanthera guangdongensis | reverse complement strand
GTTACATGGACTTCATCTCTGAGAGGAAGTAATTTTGTAAGTTCCTCATCCAGACTTGTTCCCACTGCATTGAGGGAGGCAATTTCTTTTGCTTGCTTTTTGACTATATTGTGGCATTTATCAAAAGCTTTCAAAAGGTTCTCATGCTGAGCCATTAATTCAAAATCATCTTCCTCAGAAGAATAGACTTCATGACCATTATTTGACGTTTTTACTTAGAAAGTATCTTATGCCAGTTTACCTTATTGTGATACTCGGAGTCGCCAACTTTCCCGTCTAATCGAGTCATAAGCCCAAAGTAAGCTTCCTCATTCTCTGAACTTGACTCACTGGAGTAACTGCCGCTGAGATTCTTGGACTTCTTGGAGATGAAGAACTTTGCTTCTTTCCTATTTACCGTGAAGGTTCTCTTCTTATGTTTCTTGGATCCTTCCTTATTTTTGTATGGACACTCCACAATCACCTGTCCTGTCTTATTACAGTAATAACACACACCGTCAGAGGAAGAATGTTTGTTCTATATAGATTTGTACTTGTCCTCTCGGTTGTAACTTTTCTTGGAGAGATCAACATCACAATGTGATCTTATAAAGTCAAAGAGGATGACTGATTCTTCATCTATCTCCTATTGCTAAGCAATTTCTTGAACTGCTTAGAGATGAGGGAGAACTCTCCATTAGATAGCTCAGAGCCCGATGTGCTTGGCTCACAGTATTTTGGGGTGTCTAGAGCACGTTTCCTTACTGGTGACATGACTTTACACTTTCTCGAACCTTAATCCTTCAGTACAACTGACTTCTCTCTGCTTGAAGTCCTGCCGCTCTGCACCTCCTTTTTGGTGTTCATTTGAAGTTCATAGGAGAGCAATTTTTCGAAGATGTTTTAGGGGTCAATCTCCGATAACTTCCCAAACTCCCTAATGGCTACAACTTTAGTATCCTGTGTAACACCCCCATATCCCAATTTGGGTTAAGGTTGGGTGACATGGCCTGGGACACGGGCATGTCCCAGGGCGTGTCGTGCTCAGGTCGACGAACTGCGCTCGACAATCGTCGAGCGACAAGCCAAGGGAGTACACGGCCTGTGACACGGGCATGTCACAGGGCATGTCCTTTGCGGGTTTCAGCTAGTGATGTATATGCCTGAGGACACGGGTGTGTCCTGAAGGACACAACCTGGGACACGGCCGTGTCCTAGGGCCATGTACCGCTCGGGTGAGGTGATGTTTTGTTGTGTGAAGTACACAGGTGATGGACCCGGGTGGGTCGGGCATGACAAATGCGTGTAGGGTGTGACACGAGCGTGTCACAAGGACATGTACTTTCTGGATTTGAGTAGGTTGGGTGCTGCTTAAGGGACAGAACCTGTGATACGGGCGTGTTACAGGGCGTGTCAGGCCGTGTTCTGCCATTTTTTTGGCAAATCCGAGACGTTTGTTTCCCATATCCTGGATCCAAGGGCCCAAGCTCTTCCATGCTAAGATAAGGCCGAGATATGAGGGATTCATTCCTTCATTTCATTCTCCTTCTTCTTCTTCTCAAAGAGAGAGAGAGAGGACAAGGGAAGGAAAGGAGGAAGGATAAAGCCAGCTGCCGGAGGAGCTGCGGAGTGCAGAATCAAGATTCGAGCTTGGATTCATGAAGGCAAAGCTGGTGCGGTGATTTCCATCCGGCTAGTTTCTTGGCTCCAAAGCGATCTTCAAGTGTAACGATCTCCTTCTTGGACATCGAAGTCCTTTCTTTATGTATATGCATGGAATCCTCCACCAGGAGGTGGATACCGTAAATGAATTCTTGGTTGAGTCTACATCTAGAGCCGTAAATGTGGAGTACGGTAAAGGCATGCTGTGTGAAGACTATCTAAAAGGGTAGTCTGGATTGGTGATGGTCATGGGTAAACCAGAGAAGACTCCGTGTATTTGAAGTTGTGTAACATATATGCTTGTAGCCTATGTTGTATGGATGTATGGGATGGATGTTGATGTATGGATGTGATCTTGGATGCTTTGTGTAAGCTCCTGGTTGTTGTGAGTGGTAAATTGGAAGCAACGCCTGGGGAGCGCGAGATAAACCTGTCTTGCTACACCAGTAGGGTGGGTTGATCTATATTAGTTGAAGGGTCGATTGGTGGCAATGCTTGGGGAGCCGAGGTAAACCCGGCTTGCTACTCCACTAGGGTGGGTCGATCTGTATTAGGATGGGAGGTCGATTGGTGGTAATGCTTGGGGAGCACAGATAAACCCGGCTTGTTACAATACTAGGGTGGGTCGATCTACTCATGTTTGCTGTGAGGTTAGTACCTCTGAGTGGGATGGACGGAATGTCGCCATCCTACGGGATTGGTGGATAAGGATCAGCCAAGCAACAAGTTAAAAACCTTTGGATCGGCGGTGGATGACGACACCAATAAGGTGCCCTGAGTGCACGGAGCATCGGGTGGAGACAAGCGTTTGTGGCATGGTTGTGTTTGGTAGCTTGATCGATTGATACATATTATGATGGCTATGCATACAAGGAAGGAACCACTGCTCCGGGTAAGGGGTAGGGTCGTTATAATTGGTAAGTTAATGCTAACAGTTACTTTGTTTATGGCTCTTGGGTGGATATCTAATTGCAGGTGCTGATGCTTGAATTG
Organism: Platanthera guangdongensis; assembly: GCA_039583875.1. Lineage (NCBI taxonomy): Eukaryota > Viridiplantae > Streptophyta > Magnoliopsida > Asparagales > Orchidaceae > Platanthera > Platanthera guangdongensis. The sequence goes on along the minus strand of CM077162.1, from coordinate 133,880,403 downwards.
AATTGAGAGGAATGAAGGATTGCAGTTAAAGTTCCTTGAAGGTCGTACGAAGCGTGTTGGGATTTCATGTGTGTCTGGCCTGCGTGCCGATGTATGAAGTTGTAAATGTGTAAAGAGGAAACTAAAAGGCCTTGAGGACATAAGTGTGTGTTCTATACATTCCTGATTTGATATATAAATGTGGAATTTGTATATTAGTGGACATTCATTATGCTGAGTTCATATAACTTAAAACGCTGCGCTAGAATGCTTTGTGTTAGGATCCGAGTAGAATAGTTTTGATATCCCCACGTGACTCCACCGTTTCTCTGTGAAATATGGTGTGGGGCCCCAGTCGGACCCACTATTATATTCTATGTGACGGATGGAGGTATTACAAATTGGTATCCGAGCCAAGTTTGAGATTTATGGGAGGTAGAACATAATTGAACTCAGGAATGTCCACTAGGAATGTGAAGTCAATGTCTATTTGCCATTATGAACTGCATGCTTAATATTGTTTTGTACATTGATAGGTGGCGAAGAGTGGTGTTGGGCAGTCTGAGCACCAGCGGTCCGACAAGAGTGCAGCACCAGTTGAAGCCCCTACACCTCCCTTGACAGAGAATATATATGTGGTGACTGAGACGGTGCTCGCAGTGTTACAGGCACAGCCTACTGGGCAGGTAAGGCCTGCAGGGGTGCCAGTACGGGAAAGTGCAAGGCAAGAGCGCGCTAAAGTTGTGGTGGATGAGAAAGTAACAGATGAACAGTTGGAAAGGTTTATGGAATTTCATCCACCTACGTTTGGTGGGGCGATTTCCCCAACGCAGGCGGAGGATTGGCTTACAATGGTGAAAAGGATCCTGACTGCCATCAGGACTGCGGAGGAGCAGAAAGTGACCTTAGCCACTTTTCTGCTAGAAGGAGATGCAAGACTATGATGTGATGACATGGAAGTGCATCACTTGGCAGGTTGAGGATTAGAGGAGGTCTCAATGGATGAATCTGCACGATTGTTTCTTGCCAAATATTTGTCAGTGTCGTAGCGAATTGCGATTGAGAACGAATTTCAACGTCTGGTGCAGGTTGAGACTGATATTGACACATACCTGTATGATTTTACCAGACTGGGGAGCTATGCGGGGTCTACTTTCGCTGAGGAGGCACGAAAGACAAATAGATTCTATGAGGGATTGCGTGATGAGTTAAGGCTGGTACACTCGAGTTTGGTGAACCAAGGCATCCAAGCATTGTTCGATACAGCCCGTGCGCTGGAGAAAGACTTGAAGCGGGTACAAGAGAAGAAGAGATTGGCAGTGGAGAAGCCAGAATTCAAAGTGCCAGAGGCGGAGTAATTGGAGTTTAGAAGACGAGACAAGAAAAGGTTCTGGCCTGCTGAATTAGTTCCGTCGACTGTTTCTTCGGGACCAACCTATGGGCAAGGACGTGTTGATACACGTACATGTTTTAACTGTGGCAAGCAAGTACATATAGCTAAATATTGTTGGAGTGCACTTTCACGGAGCCAGAAAAAGACAGGGGCGTCTTATGAAGAAAAGGGTAAAGCAGTGTCCGAGTCATCTGCATCCCGGAGGTAACCTCAGTTGCATAATTTGGAAGTGCAAGAACCGCAAAGTTCACTTGGTGAAGTACAGCCTCGAGTGTTTCACCTGACGCCAAATCAGGCAGCTGAGCGGAAGTAAATATAGAAAAGTAACTCGAATCACGTTGATGATGTGAATCCTATTACAAATCATGAGATGGTTCCGTACATAGATGTTCTATGTCATGTAAATATTGGTGCACATTTGGTGTTATGTAAGTGATAGATCAATCGTGGTATAGATCTATAATGTTTTTGGATAGAGAGCATTAGATGAACTTGTGGATGGATGTGCACATGTGAGAGATATGTATGTATGTATGTGCTGAATGTGTTGTTTGTTTTATGCAATGCCTTGGGGCGAGACAAGCTATGGCCCCTGAGCTCTCACCAGGAACGCTTTATTCGAGTGATCAGTCGCTGATGATGCAATGAGAAGTGCTTTGATGACTGTCTGTAGTTGAGCTAAATTTCGGGACGAAATTTTTTTGAAGTAAGGGAGGATTGTAACACCCCCAAATCCCAATTTGGGAAAAGCTTGGGTAATATGGCCTAGGACACGGGCGTGTCCCAGGGCGTGTCATGCTCAGGTCGACGAGCTGCGCTCGACAGTCGTCGAGCGGCAAGATAAGGTAGTACACGGTCTGTGACACATGCGTGTCACAGGCCGTGTCCTTTGGGGGTTTTAGCTAGGGATGCATATGCCTGAGGACACGAGTGTGTCTTGGAGGACACGCCCTGGGATACAGGCGTGTCCCAGGGCCGTGTCCTGCTTGGGTGAGGTGATATTGTGTTATGTAAAGTACACGGCTGATCGACACGGGCGTGTCGGGCATGACACGGGCGTGTAAGGTGTGACAAGAGCATGTCACACGGCTGTGTACTGTCTGGATTTGAGTCGGTTGGGTGCCGCTTAAGGGACACGGCCTGTGACATGGGCGTGTCACAAGGCGTGTCAAGCCGTGTTCAGCCCTTTTTGGCAAATTCGAGCCGTTTGTTTCCCTTGTCCTGGATCCAAGGGCCCAGGCCCTTCCCGGCTAAGATAAGGCCGAGACATGAGAGATTCATTCCTTCATTTCATTCTCGTTCTTCTTCTTATCCAAGAGAGAGAGAGAGAGAGAGAGAGAGTCCATGGGAAGGAAAGGAGGAAGGAGAAAGCCAGCTGCTGGAGGAGCTACGGAGTGCGTAATCAAGATCCTAGCTTGGATTCATGAAGGCAAAGCCGATGCGGTGATTTCCATTCGGCTAGTTCATGGCTCCAAAGCAATCTTTAAGTTTAACGATCTCCTTCTTGGACATCGAAGTCCTTTCTTTATGCATATGCATGGAATCCGCCACCAAGAGGTGCATACCATAAGTGATTTCTTTGTTAAGTTTGAATCTAGAGCCGGAAGTGTGGTGTACGGCAAAGGCATGCTGTGTGAAGACCATCTAGATGGGTAGTCTGGATTGGTGATGGTTATGGGTAAATCGTAGAAGACTCTGTGGAATTGATGTTGTGTAACATATATGCTTGTAGCCTCTGTTGTCTGGATGTATGGGATGGAGGTTGATGTATGGATGTGATCTTGGATGCTTTGCGTAAGCTCCTGGTTGTTGTGAGTCGTCAATTGGTATCAATGCCTGGGGAGCGCGAGATAAACTCGGCTTGCTACACCACTTGGGTGGGTTGATCTGTATTAGTTGAAGGGTCGATTGGTGGCAATGCCTGGGGAGCCGAGTTAAACCTGGCTTGCTACTCCACTAGGATGGGTCGAACTGTATTAGGATGGGAGGTCGATTGGTGGTAATGCCTGGGGAGCACAGATAAACCCGGCTTGCTACACTACTAGGGTGGGTCGATCTGCTCATGTTTGCTGTGAGGTTAGTACCTCTGAGTTGGATGAATGGAATGTCGCCAGTCTGTGGGATTGGTGGACTAGGACCGACCAAACAACAAGTTATAAACCTCTGGATCGGTGGTGGATGACGACACCAATAAGGTGCCCTGAGTACACAGAGCGTCGGGTGGAGACCGATGTTTGTGGCATGGTTGTGTTTGGTAGCTTGATTGATTGATACATATTATGATGGTTATTCATACAGGGATGGAACCACTGCCCCGGGTAAGGTGTAGGGTCATTATAATTGGTCAGCTAATGCCGACCGTTACTTTTTTTACCGCTCTTGGGTGGATATCTAATTGCAGGTGCTGATGCTTGAATTGAATTGAACGAAATGAAGGATTGCAGCTAAAGGCCCTTGACAGCCGTGCGAAGCGTGTTTGGATTTCATGTGTGGCCGGCCTGCGTGCCGATGTATGAAGCTGTAAATGTGTAAAGAGGAACCTGTAAGGCCTTAAGGCCATAAGTGTGTGTTGTATACATTCCTGATTTGATATATAAATGTGGAATTTGTATATTAGTGGACATTCGGTGTGCTAAGTTCATATAACTTAAAACACTGCGCTAGAATGCTTTGTGTTAGGATCCAAGTAGAACAGTTTTGATATCGCCTGTGATTCCGTCATTTGTTTGCGAAATATGACGTGGGGCCCCGGCCGGACCCACTGTTATATTCCATGTGACGGATGGAGGCGTTACATCCTAGTCCTTTATTAAGGATCTAAGGAATTTGTCATTTAATTCACCATTAGTGAAAGTGCAGCCGTAGTTTTGAGACCATTAACAATCTTGAAGATTTTCTCGAAGCTGTCTGCAATGGTGTCATTTGGTCCTTGCTTGAATGCTTCGTACTCTTGATTCAGAAATGATCTGCGATCATCTCAAACTTTTTCTGTTCCTTCCATCAGAACTACAAGGCAGTCCCACATCTCCTTAGTAGGTTTGTAGTGGAATAAATTTTGAAGCATAGAATCATCCACTGTGCTCGCGATAATGTTCTTCTCCTTCTTATCCAGTAAGACCAAGGCAATTTCATCCTTAGTTCAGTCCAACATCTTCTTAGGAATCATGACTGTTGGATTCATGGTAGAGGATTGTTTCGGAACATGAGGTACTTCTTCCATAATCTGAAAAATCCTCGGATCTACTGCTTCCATGAAGAATCAGACTCGTTCTTTCCATATGTCAAAGTTCTCTTTGGTGCATGCCCGTACTTCTATCAATGGCTACTGAGCGGAATCTCTTGATGCTAGATAAGGGTTCTTATTCAATGTGTTATCCTTATATCGAATAAAACGCCCCACTGATACCTATTGAAAGTATCTAGCGTCTACCTAAATCACCTAGAGGTGGGTGAATAGGTGATGTCTGTGTCTTTTCGTGAAATAAAAAATTTCTTTAAAATGCAAGCACACAAAACACAGAGATTTAAAGTTATTCCCCATGTTGGGTATGTCCACTATCCCGCCTTGCCTATCTACCATGAAGGGCTACATTCGGCCACTTCACGTTTCTCAGATTTCAATAAGTCTTAAACCTCGGAGCTTCAACTCCTACAACTCAAGACGACGCTCCTACCACTCGGAGAACAAACTCTCCTAAAACATGATGCACAACCGGATCTACGACTCGATCCACAAAGATATGTACCACTCGATCCGCAAAAAGATCTACAACTTGGAGATAAAATCTCTTACAAATTTAAAAGAATATTACGCAATAATGACACATCTGGAAGCTTTGAAGACTTGGATCTTGAATCTCGATTTGACAAGATCTGAAAGAGTAGAGATCTTCAGAAAAAAAGATCGAGTTGAATCGAAAGATGAAGATCGAATCGTGAACTTTTCTATCATCGGCCAATCGGATGTCGCGAATAGTACGGGAGCGGACAGTTTTCATTTTTGGAATATATTGCGATTTGAAATCTTTGGATAATTAGCACGATTACCAAGATTAAGGTTGATGAAATATCCACCATAAGTATTTACAGGCATCCTCAATAGTAACGACTATAAAAGAAATTCCAAAATGAGACTTGCAAAATTACTATGCATGGTCGTCGTTCAATTCGTGCCGTTGTTTAGAAAAATAGAGAAAAAAATAACCTAAGTTATTTTCGTCGAGTATAGCTGAGTAAACTCGCCGAACTAGTAGTGATATTCGACGAATTTTACTTAGAGAAATCTAGTTCAAACCAACTTTCCACCCAATGCGTTGCTGAAGTCATTCTCGACGAATTCGACGAGTATCAGCTAGAATACTCGATGAATTCGATGAGTATAGGCTAGCTGACTCGACGCACTCGACGCTGTCGACGCTCTCTACGGCATCGACTCACACGACGCACTCGAAGCACTCGATGCACTCTAAGCCATCGATGCCATTAATGCAGTCGACGCACTCAGGGTTGTGATAATCGACGAATTTGCCTTAGGAAAATACAGAGAAGTTTTCTCGAGATGATTCGATGAATTCTGCATGTATCGATATGTATATTCGATGAATTCGGCGAGTATCGTTAGATTCAATCGACGAATTCGACGAGTATACTTGATGATACTCGACGAATTCTACTTAACTATATTTCGAACTTTCAGATATTCTACCACTAGTACATATGATGAATTCGATGAGTGCTAGTAAGTATATACGACGAATTCCGAGTATTAATGATTATTCTCGACGAATTTGACGAATATCCCTTAGAATACTCCACGAATTTTACTTGGGTAAAATTTCTATTCTTCTGAATTCAAGTTCTTCTTCTTCCTTGATCCTCCTCATGCACTTGGCATAGAAGTACACCCCAATAGATAGATTATATGTGAGTCAACACGTTGGCCTACACAATGAAAGATTATATTATATATTCCTGTGTTTATTGACATTGGTGTGTGCTTAGCAATGTAGACCTGCAAGTAAATAACTAAAAATACCACATCAAATACAATCTCCATTCATCTTAGCTTAACTGGCCCCTTCTTCAAATCAGGGTTATTGTGGATAAAATACCCAACAGTTGTGACGTATAGAAAAACACAACAGTGGTGTCAGAGCGAGGTTATGTAATGATCATTGTTTCAATAGTTGCTAAATCTATTACAGGTAGATCTGGAAATTTAGAATTGTTCTAAATGCCCAAATCTATTCTTACCGCCGCCAAGAATGGATGTGATTTCGGTGTAATATCTTAGTTGATGTCTTTGTTACTCCTTAATAGTAACTGTCCCTATTGTTTGTATGTGAAACCAAGTGTGTTAGATTTCGAATCACACATAGAGAGATGAGCTTGTCTACTATGTAAGTGGAGTTGGTGTTACTCATGTCCGGTGCATGTGAATATGGAGGTTTAGAAGAGTTCTAGATGCTCAGATTTAGCCCAGTTCATCAAGTGTTGATGATTAAATTATGAACATATGAGATGCATTTGAATTTGGAATGACGTTAGTTTTATTATGGATGTGCACATTGGTTGATTATTAACCATGATTAAGTGTCAATTGATTATCTAAAATAACTTATATAATATGAAGTATTTTGATGCCTTCCGATGGATGACACTCTTCCTGCCTCGATCAATGAAGAGTGGGCTTGCCTAAGCAAGGTACATTAATGTATCTTGGTAAGGGTGAGAGTTGATAATTATGATATCCCACTGTCGACATCGTGTCAAACTTAACTGGGTCACCTCAAAGGTTGAGTGCCCAGAGGCATAGGGTTGGCATGCACCATACGATGGATGCAAATAAAGAGTTATTCACCAACCATGCAAGAGTTGCATAATGATGCAATCGACAAGCGTTGCCTATCTAAATAACTACATTATGAGAGAAATGCCAAAACTGGCTCATATTGTTGGTGAAATGTGGATCTTGTGCGCTAAGCGAGTTGCTCGCTTTAACTCTCCGAATTGATATCAAGGGTTATCAGTTTGATTAAAATAGTGAGAGTGATTTTAATTTAATTCTTAATTGAAATAAAAATATATTTTGAAATATAGTACTGAATTTTACTTTGCTAAGTTCTTGTAGAATTTCCACGGTAAGTGGAGCTCATTCCCACCTGTCCCTCTGAGCCATCCTTGAGAAGTGAAAGTGAATGGGATGAACTATTTGGACTGGTACAAAAATCAGAGAATTTTCTTAGGTAAGAGCGTACGATCTATGCTTTGGAAGAGGAATCCCTTGAAGAGCCTATCGGGAATGTGTCCCGATCTAATAAATATGCTCACAAGAAGTATCAAGATGACTCCTTAGACGTTGAATGCCTCATAATGGCAACCATGAACTCTGAGCTTTAGAAACAACATGAGAACATGAGTTGAAAATAAATTGACAAACATCTCAAGAAAATGTTTCAAGGTCAAGTTTGTTAAGAGACGTTTGACGTCAACTAGGCATTGTTTCAGGATAAGATGGGAGCTCGAGTCCTATTAGGGACTCACGTACTCAAAATGATTGGGCATATAGATAACCTTGAAAGACTAGGCTTTCCTCTGGGCCAAGAGTTGACTACAGACTTGATCCTACAATCGTTGCTAGACAGTCACGAGCAGTTTGTCCTGAACAACTATATGAAAGAAATTGATAAGACACTGCCCAAGCTCCTAGGCATGTTGAGAACTACCAAAATCAATATGAAGGAGGCCAAGCTTGCTAGCCCCATACAAATGGTGCATAAAGGCAAGGGCAAGGTCAAGGGATTCAAGAAGACGAAGGTTGGACCCAAGTCACCCATTGAGCCCAAGACTTTAGCACTAAAAAAAAGTCTTGGCGAAAGAAGGGAAATGTCACCAATGTGGCAAGGCTGGTCATTGGAGGAGGAACTGTCCCTCTTGTATTGAGGTTCTGCACAAAATGAAGGGAGGTATGGTTTCCGCTTCTAGTATCTATGTTATAGAGATAAACCATTCTGGTACTTCATCTTGGGTATTGGATAACAGTTGTGGTTCTTATATTTGTATAAATGTGCAAGAATTGGGAAGGAGAAGATTGCTGAGTAAGGGAGAGGTGGACCTGCATGTTGGCAATGAATCAAGAGTTGCTACTGTCGACGTATGAGTTTACCGTCTTTCTTTGCCAAGTGGGCTTGTAATAGTACTTAATAAATGTTATTATGTTCCTTCCATAATTAAAAATATTGTATCTATTTCATGTTTGGACATGATTGGATTTTCTTTATTATTAAGAACAATTTTTATTCTATATTTAAGAATGATGCTTGTTATTATATAATCCAAATATTTAATGTTTTATATGTTTTGAACTTAGAACATCAGATCTATAATATAGAAAATATTAAATGACTAAAAACGAATGACTTGAACCCTACATACCTTTGGCATTATCGTTTGGGCCATATAAATGAGGAATACATATCCAAGCTCTATAAAGATGGACTACTGGACTCATTTGATTATGAATCATTTGAGAGATGTGAATCTTGTTTGTTAGGCAAGATGACAAAAGTCAATTTCTCTGTTTTCAATGAGAGGCCTAATGATCTCTTGGGTATAATACATAGTGATATATGTGGACCCATGAGTTCTATGTCTAGAGGTGGGTACTTCTACTTTGTTACATTTACTGATGATTTCTGTAGATATGGATCTGTGTATATTATAATGTTCAAATCCAAGGGCTTTGAAAAAATTAAAAAGTTTAAGAACAAAGTAGAGAATCAGGTGGGTAAGATGGTTAAAGAACTCTGATCTGATCGAGGTGGCGAATACCCGAGTCATGAGTTTAGTGAGCATATGAAAGAGTGTGGTATTGTATCACAGATCACTCCACCCAGAACAATGCAGCATAACTTTGTGTTTAAGCGGGGGAATCGTACTCTATTAGACATGATACGGTCGATGACGAGTCATGCATATCTGCCTGTTTCCTTTTGGGCTTTTACTCTAGAAATTGCTGCTTTTACACTAAAGCATGCTCCAACAAAAGCGGTTCTGAACACACCATATATGATATGGACTAGGAAGCATCCTAGTATGTCTTTCATTAAGATTTGAGGTTGTGAGGCATACGTGAGACGTCAAATGCCTGAGAAGCTGGAACCCAAGTAAGATTAGTGTTATCTTTTGGGGTATCCTAAGGATACCAAAGGTTACTATTTCTACCTATCGTTTGAGTGCAAAGTGTTTGTCGCAAGGACTGGTGTCTTTTTTGAGAAAGAGTTCTTAAGTAGAAAGACTACTAGCGAAGAACTTGAACAAGTTCAAAAACCACAAACCATGAATGAACCAGAACTTGAACCTGTGCAAGGACTACAAGTTGTTGTAGCTGGACAGCCTGCTCAAGAAACACAAGTTACACATAGATCTGGTAGATGAAGGTTTGATCATGAGAGATATGGATTTCTCGTGTCTCAAAAAGGTAGTGTGTTGCTTATGGATCATGATGATGAGCCTGCAACCTATCAAGAGGTTATGAGTGGATTGGACTCTGATAAGTCGCTTGAGGACATGAAATCTGTAATGGAATTCATGTATGCGAACTAAGTTTGGACCTTGGTCCAACCACCTAAAGGGGTACGACCCATAGGTTGCAAGTGGGTCTTCAAGAAGAATACTAACTTGGATGGGAATGTAGAAACATTCAAATGACTGGTGGCTAAGTTTTTCAGACAAATTCATAGTGTTGACTATGATGAGATCTTTTCCCTTATTGTTATGGTTAAGTCCATTAGAATTCTGTTTGCTATTGTTGCGCATTATGACTACGAGATCTGGCATATGGATATCAAAATGGTTTTCCTAAATGGAAACCTCCTTGAGAAAGTGTATATGACACAAGCTGATGATTTTGTATATCCATGTGAAGCCTCTAAAATATCCAAGCTACTAAGATCCATTTATGGATTAAAACAAGCTTCTCGAAATTGGAATCTTCTCTTTGATGAAAAGATCAAAGAGTTTGGTTTTATAAAGAATGAGGATGAACCGTGTGTTTACAAGAGGATTAGTGAGAGCATTATTATCTTCCTGATATTCTATGTAGATGACATAATGCTGATCAGGAACGACAAACCGACCCTACAAGTTGTTAAGAACAACTTCGAGAACTGCTCTTCTATGAAAGACTTGGGCAAAGCGACTTATATACTTGTTATTAAGATCTATAAAGATAGATCGAAGAAGTTGCCGGGTTTGTCCCATAGTACATATATTGAGAAGGTGCTGAAACGATTCAACATGCTTGAGTCCAAGAAAGAATTCTTACCCATGTCTCATGGTGTGAGTATCTCTAAGGACCAGTGTCCTAAATCTTATGAAGTTAAGGACCGCATGAAGTTGATTCCATATTCTTCGGCAATTGGGTCAATCATGTATGCAATGATATGTGCTTGACCCGATGTCTCTTATGCTTTGAGCATGACTAGCAGGTATCATTCTGATCCCGGTGAAGTCACTGGATTGCTGTCAAAAATATCCCAAAGTACTTGAGAAGGACTAAGGATACGTTCTTGGTATTTGGCAGAGATGAAGAGCTCGTTGTAAAGGGTTATATAGATGCTAGCTTCCAAACAGATATGGATGACTCAAAGTCTCAGTCAGGGTTCATATTTTGCCTAAATGGAGGAGTTGTTAGCTAGAAGAGTTCCAAGTATGAGATAGTGTAGATTCTACAACTGAGGCTGATTATTTCGCTATAGCAAATGTGACGAAAGAGGTTTTATGTATTAGGAAATTCATCGGCGATTTAGATGTAGTTCCTAGCATTGTTGTTCCCGTATTTATCTACTGTGACAAAAATAGTGCAATTACACTTGCTTTAGAACCTAAATCTCATCAGTGCGCCAAGCACATACTTCTGCGGTTCCATCATATTTGTGTGATTGTTGATCGAGGAGATGTGAACATTTGCAGATTGCCAACTGAAGAGACTGTTGCAGATCCACTAACAAAGTCTCTAGCACAGAGAAAGAATGATGGTCAGGTTAGATCAATTGGAGTGAGCCATGCGTTATTACACTCCCATGTTGTAGCAAAACATAGCCTAAGCAACTACCTGATGCGTCACTGTAGATCTCAAAGCCTTCTGTCCCACAAGGTGAGCATAGCATAGGCGCCGTGGTCAGAAGACTTTTCAATTTTTTGAAAGAATGTGCGCACGCTGGCGACCAAACAAACTTCTGATACTTCATTGTAAGGTTTGTGAGAGGTAACATTATTCGCAAGAAGTTTGGCATGAAGCACCTGTAGTAGCCAGCAACTTCGAGAAAACTCCATAATTCCGACATAGATGACAACACAGGCCACCCCCGTATCGCAGTAATCTTTGTCGGATCTACTGTGATTCCTTCACCACTGACAATATGACCAAGGAACGCTATCAAAGAAATACAAAACTCACACTTCGAGAACTTGGCATACAACTGAATACTTCTCAGGGTCTCTAGAACAATCTGTAGATGCTCCGCATGATCAAACTCAGACTGGGAGTACACTAAGATATCATCAATAAAGACTGTCATAAACCGATCCAAATACTCCCTGAACGTACGGTTCACCAAATCAATAAACACTGATGGCGCATTCGTTAGGCCGAAGGGCATAACCATAAACTCATAATGCCCATAACATGTAGTGAATGCCATCTTGAGAATATCGATCTCCCTGATTCTAAGCTGATAATCGTCTGACTTCAAATCCAGCTTCGAATACATCGTTGACCCAACTAGTTGGTTGAAAAGATCATCGATCCTCGTAATCGTGTACTCGTTCTTCTCAGTAAGCTTATTCAGTTCCCGATAGTCAATTCACAGCCGCACACTTCCATCCTTCTTCTTCACAAAGAGGATCAGGGTGCTCCAAGGTGACGAACTTGGATGCACATACCTGCTCTATTAATTCTTGAAGTTGCACCTTCAACTCCGCCATTTATCTTGGTGCTAAGCGGTAAGGAGACCGCATTGTGGGTTTGGCACCTGACACCGACTCGATGGTGAAATCGATCTCTCTCTAAGGTGGAGCTCCAGGGAGATCTTTGGGGAACATATCGACAAACTTCGACACTATTGGAATACCAACCAAGACAGGCTTGGGCTTCTTTGCCTCTAGGAGAGTGAAGAACAACTCTGCACCTTCACAAACTGCTTTAACTACTTGGAGACCTAATGGCCCGCGAACAGACTCTTATGTGGGTGGTTGGTTCGATGAGTCGTATGCCGCAGGCTTGCTAAAGGAGGCAAGTGCACCTATCGAAAGTAGTACTCGATATTCGGTGGAATACCGAGGTTGTATTGTTCTCGGGGTTGGGTTGATTATTCTTACTCCTCCATGAGGACTATTATTTTACTGAAAGTAAGGCGGAGATTTTAATTAACTAAAGACAGAAAGAAAAGAAAGTGGGAAAATGATTTTAGAAAATTCGATGAAGGGTTAATGCTAGGCACCAAATCGAATTAAGAAGAAAATAACTTTTAAGAATTATTGAACTTAGTTTTCAAATTAATAAAAGGCAACTTGGTCGTGGAGGTTCCACAGATATGAGCTCACCTAGCTATAGGGATATCCCTCACCTGAATGCTAAGACTATTCGACCGAACGTTAGTCCGACGAAGGATTCCTCTTAACGCCCGCTTTATGTTAAGAACCCCGCTATTGGATTGGGAACCCAATCCGGATGAATTACGCTTGTCCTCTCTCGAGGGTATGCACACAACTCTCTTTACCCGGGGGTGATCTGTCCATACGCACGGTCTCTTGGATAGCAAGCGTATGGATAACGGAAATAGTGCCCACACATCGATATGCGGTCCTACGTGTCGTTAACCCAGAGTAAACCTTAAGTCCGAAAATTAAAATGAAAATAAAGAAATTTAATTATTTCAAATCATTTTAAATGTCCCAATGCTCTTTGATGCCGAGGCTAATAATGATTAGCCACTCATTGGTATGGGGTCGGCTTTATAATTTGATGAGGCACGAGTTCGTAACTAAATGCTAAAAGATTATAAGAAAAAGACATGAAAATAACAAACTTTTAGAAAGCTTAAAAAGTTAGCTAAAACGAGAACTCACACACACTTCAAATTATAAATAAAAAAAATAAGTTACAAAAAAGGAAAATTACAAGTCCTACTCAAATGAGTAGGCGGGAAATAAGGGCACGCCATTTTACTCTTTACGAGTAGGCGGAAAAGAAAAAAAAAGAAAATTACAAGTCCTACTAAAATGAGTAGATGGGAAATAAAAGCACGTCATTTAACTCTTAACGAGTGGGCGGAAATAAATGCGCGCACACACACACTCTACACAAATTAAACGAAAGCAATAAAACAATCTCCTACACACAACGCACTCTATATAATTTGAAGAAAGCGATAAAAATAAAGCGTGAAAATTTATCTCCTACACACACACACACTCTACATAATTGAAGAAAAAATTAAATAAAGCATGAAAAATTATCTCGTAAACTCACACACATAACATGAAAATTTAAATAACAAAATGAAAACCTAACTCATACACTCACACACACAAACTAAAAACAAAATGAAAGTTACCTAAAAATTAAAAAAACTACTTTTTTATACTTAGATTTTATCAAAAACACATAAAAAGAAAATATTACAATTAAAAGTGAAAACGTTTTTCAAAACAAATTAAAAACTAAAGTCTTTCAAAAAATAAAATTACAACTTTTTCATTCTTAGGATTTCATAAAAGTGATTAAAAAGTGAAAAAAAAAAAGAAAAGAACAAAAAAAGTTTTACAATCCTAAAACAAAGCTAAGTAAAAAACAAAATCACTTTCAAACCTCTTTTACAAAATCATAAGAATGAAGAGATAAAACCTATACCATGAAGAAGCTAGAAATCAAAAATGAAACTATCCTAACAACATTTTTGCAAGGAAAATCACTATAGCTTCTATCACAATAACAAAACAAAATAAGATGAAATAGAAACATCACTTACAAACTCACACAGACATTTGATAAAGAGAAAAACAAGGAGATACAAAGGGATAAAAGGAGAAAGTGATGAGAAATTTTTCATGCCATGTAAAGAGAGAAAATCTAATATTTTTATTATCATAATCAAACTATTACAAAGCTAAAGCTAAAGCACAAACAAACATGAAAGGAAGGGTTGAGAAATCTCCTTACATAGCAAGTGAATCCACAGATGCAGCCCACAAAACACACTAAAGTGGCTCAAAAAAGTGAACCCTTGGTCATTACAAAAATGGGCAATTTATAGGGAAAATGTCCTAAGAACACGCCCTCCGACACGGGCGTGTTGGGGGGCCGTGTCACTACTGTTCATGAGGTGATCGTCGAATTGATGGGAAAGTTGACTTCGTGGCTGTACATAAGGATGTCACGCCCTAGGTCACGGGCGTGACTCTGGGCGTGTCAGGGAGGTAGATCCGGGCACAGGTTGCGCAAAACGTCGCCGACAACATCTTGTCGGCCAGGTGGAGGAGTCATGCCCCAGGTCACGGGCATGACTCCGGGCGCGTCGGCTTGGTCGGCGATCGTCAAGCGAATTTCATCGAGCTTTAGTGTCACGACCATGGTCACGGGGCATGTCAAATGACACGGCCGTGACCTCGGGCATGTCAAACTATTCTCATCAAATTTTGCTGATTCCACATGAAATGAAGTATCACGGCCTGCTCACGGGAGTGACCCAAAGTACACGGGAGTGTCAGGTCAATTTTTGACTTTTTCCTGAAAAATTTCAAAAAACAAGATTAAGCTAAGTTAGGTAAATATTTACAAAAAGGAGCAATTTATTAAGTAAAACTAACTAAAAAAAGGCAAAACTAAACTAAAATATCATAATAAAAACATAGAAAATTCGTATAATTACAACTTATCAAATACCCCCATACTTAAGCTTTTGCTATTCTAGAGCAAAAATTTGAGGTGAACTTATAAGGAATAAAAGAAACTCTAAGTTTAGCTACCGCAAAATTACTTATAAGAGAGATCTAAATAAACATACGGGGTGTAAGAGTTAAGTCCTAAAATTATGTAGATGATTTAAATAGCGCAAAAGTTTTGGCCAAAAGACTTCTTGATGTAGTCAAATAGAAAGCAATAATTGTATTGGTTAAATTAACGAAAATAGTTTGAAATTATATGAACTTTAGCTTATAGGAGTTTTACTGGAAATATTGCATTTTACATATTATGCTCTCAAAAAGATTTTTGAATTAATTCAAGAATCGTAAAATTGGCTAAGGGGGTTGATGTTGGTTTATGAAGAGGTTTTGGATATTGAGGTGAGTTGATTTTTTTCTCGAAGCTCCATTTTTTTCTTTTTGGATTATTTGGAAAATGAAATCTTATTTTCCTAATATCATTTTTTTCCATCTTCATAATAAAATTCACCCAATTTATATGTGTAGGAGTAATGAATTTTATCCTCTTACTCCATAACATATAATCTTTTTAAATTATTGGGTGCCTATGTTTACGGAACGAAATCTTATTCCCATTGACATAGGATCTTTTATGGGTAAAAACTTTTATCATGCCAAGTAAGGCATGATAAGGGGAGAAAAGAAAACTAGATTTTTAATTAAAATGTTTTTTGAAAGAAACCTTAATAAATTGTACGTTCCAATTTTTCAGAAAACTAAAAGCAAACATAATTGAATTCTATAGTCGTTATTTCTAACATAATACACGTGCTCCTATCAATGAAAAATTAGAAATAGTACCTAAAATGAGTTCGCTATTTTTAACAAAGCATAATGAATTCTTTAAAACTTAGCCCCAGCTATTTAAATTTTTCGATCAATAATTAACAAACGAATAGTAAACAAAGAATTAATAATACTCACATATAAATAAACTCAAAACAAAATTTATTCGATAGCAAGAAAATGAAGAATGGTATATTTGATTTATTTGCTTCAAAACATTTTTTGGATCTGTATAGTTTTGATCGTCATTTTTTTTAACTTATTATCTTTTTTTTGAATATTTGTTTTGTTTTACTCAATTAGTTTTTGAATTTTTGACTTCTTATCTTTTTTTGTTTTGTTTTTAAATTTGTTATTATATACATACGGAAAATGATAAGAAATATATATATTTTTTTGAACTATATATTTTTTTTTCTAATTTTTTTGGTTTTTTTTTGGTTTTTATAAGCATATATTTACAAAAATAAGGAAATAGAGAAATGATAATTACAAAGAAGAGAAAGAAAGGAAGAGGAAAAAGAGAGAAAAGAAAAAATATTTACAAAATAAAAATAAATTTTTTTTGGAATTTTGTTTTATAATGTTTTTGGAATAGTTGTAATAAAAAGAAAGGAAAAGAAAATTTTTTTTGGATTTTGTGTTTTATAATTTTTTTGAATTTTTGTTTAAAAGAAAAGAATTTTTTTTTGGATTTTTCATTTTAAAAATTTTTTTTGTTTGTTTTGTTGTTATATATTCTTTTTTGGTGTTTTTGAAATGCAGAAAATAGAAGTGCATAAAATAAAGCACGAAAATACCCCCATACTTAAGTCCAACATTGTCCCCTTTGTTGCAACGTAAGTATGCGCAACAAAAGAGAAAAGACAATATTTACAAAGAAAATAAAGACAGGGGGGGGGGGTAGAAGCTTCCCTGTAACGTGTTTGGGGAGACCCATCAGAAACCTTGCAGTTTATTAGAAAAAGTAGCAAACAAAATAAATAAAGTGCGAAATAGATAAGCGAGGGGTGCCTCCCAGGAGCGCTTTGTTTATAGTCGTGTAGCTTGACTATTTTGGCGGGTTTATAATATTGAGGAAAGTTATGGTTTCATTATGCTCGATCACTGGGTCGCCCTCTATATAAGACTTTAACCGATGACAGTTTACTTTAAACGAACCTTTTTCCGGGTGGGAGACGAGTACGGTCCTATATGTAAAAACTTCTTCGACTAGGAAGGGGCCGAACCAACGTGATTTTAGTTTACCCGGAAAAAGCATAAGACATGAATTGTAAAGGACAAGATCGCCCGGAGAAAATAATTTTGGGGACTTTATTTTTCGATCGTGATATAACTTAGAACGCTCCTTATAGAACTTTTTGCTCTCATAATTGTTTGCACGCCATTCATCGAGCTCGTTTAGTTGCGGTTTTCTATTCTGAGCAGCTAAGTTGGCGTCGAGGTTTAAGAGTTTTAAAGCACAAAAAGCGTGATGCTCTAGTTCTACGATTAAATGACACGTTTTGTCGTAGACTATCCGGAACGGCGTACAACCAATTGCGGTTTTGTATACCGTTTGATATGCCCACAACGCATCGTCGAGTTTAACGGACAAATCTTTTAAATTTAGTGAAACTATTTTTTCTAATATTCGCTTAATCTCTCGATTAACTACCTCAACTTGGCCACTGGTTTGCGGATGGTAGGGGGTTGCGAGTTTGTGCGTGACTCCGTATTTAGCTAACGTCTTAGCCATAAGAGCGTTACAAAAATGAGTTCCTCTATCACTAACAATTGCGCGAGGCGTGCTGAAGTGAGAAAATAGTTTTTTTAGAAATGTAATGACGACTCGTGCATCGTTGGTGGGGAGAGCTTGCGCTTCTGCCCACCTTGATATGTAGTCGACCGCCACTAAAATATACATATTTTTGAAAGATGGAGGTAGGGGGCCAACAAAATATATGCCCCATAAATCGAAGACTTCGCATTCTAAAAACATGTTTTGGGGCATCTCGTCACGATGAGAGATGTTACCCGACCGCTGACAGCTATCGCATGAGCGCACAAAAGTGTGCGCGTCTTTGAAGAGAGTGGGCCAAAAGTAGCCCGCCTATAGCGCCATCCAAGCGGTTCGGTTGGCTTGATAATGCCCACTGGCTAGACCCTCGTGACAGTGCTTAAGAATTTGCAAGCACTCCACACCCGCAACGCATCTTCGGACCGCTGGGTCCATGCAGATACGAAAAAGAAATGGGTCCTCCCAAAAGAATTTTTTCAAGTCAGAAAAGAATTTCTTCTTTTGATGACTTGAAAACTCTTTTGGAAGCACCCGCGCTACTAAGTAATTTGCTAAATCTGCGAATCAAGGCGAAGATTATGAAGAATTATGAATGGCTAGGAGGCGTTCCTCGGGTAATCTGTCATTTATTTCAGATTCGACGAGCGCTTCTGCACACGGATTTTCTAAATGGGAGAGGTGGTCTGCCGCTAGATTTTTCGCGCCCCTCTTATCTCGGATCTCCAAGTCAAACTCTTATAGGAGGAGAATCCACCGAAGAAGGCGGGGATTCGCATCATTTTTAGCTAATAAATATTTAAGGGTAGAGCGATCAGTAAATATGATAACTTTAGAAAGCGTTATATACGAGCGAAACTTATCAAAAGGAAGATGACGGCTAAGACTTCTTTTTCCGTCGTCGTGTAATTTACTTGTGCGGAAGTGACCGTCTAGCTAGCATAATAAATTGGATGAAAATGTTTTCTATGCATTGGCCAAGAACGACATCTAAGGCAATATCACTAGCGTCGCACATAATTTCGAACAGAAGGCACCAATTAGGGGGCACTAAAATTGGAGAGGTGATAAGTTTTAATTTTATTAAATTAAAGGCGGACTCGCATTCGCTACTAAAGATGAAACGTGATTTCTTTTCCAAGGAGGACTATCATTTTACTGAAAGTAAGGCGTAGATTTTAATTAATTAAAGACGTAAAGAAAAGAAAGTGTGAAAATGATTTTAGAAAATTCGATGAAGGGTTAATGCTCGGCATCGAATCAGATTAAGACGAAAATAACTTTTAATAATTATTGAACTTAGTCTTCAAAATAATAAAAGGCAACTTGGCCGTGGAGGTTCCACAAATATGTGTTCACCTAGCTATAGGGATATCGCTCACTTGAACGCTAAGACTATTCGACCAAATGTTAGTCCGACGAAGGATTCCTCTTAACACCCTCTTTACGCTAAGAACCCCGCTATTGGGTGGGGAACCGAATCCAGAAGAATTACGCTTGTCCTCTCTCGAGGGTATGCACGCAACTCTCTTTACCCAGGGGTGATCTATCAATACGCACGGCCTCTCGGCTAGCTAGCGTATGGATAACAGAAATAGGGCCAACACATCGATATGTGGTCCTACACTTCGTTAACCCGTGGTAAACCTTAAGTCCTAAAATTAAAGTGAAAATAAAGAACTTTAATTATTTCAAATCATTTTAAATGTCCCAATGCTCTTTGATGTCGAGGCTAATAATGATTAGCCAGTCATCGGTATGGCGACGACTTTATAATTTGATGAGGCGCGAGTTCGTAACTAAACGCTAAAGGATTATAAGAAGAAGACATGAAAATAACAAACATTTAGAAAGCTTAAAAACTTAGCTAAAATGAGAACTCACACACACTTCAAATTCTAAATAAAAAAAATTAAGTTACAAAAAAGAAAAATTACAAGTTCTACTCAAACGAGAAGGTGAGAAATAAGGGCGCTGCATTTAACTCTTAACGAGTAGGCGGAAAAGAAAAAAAAAAGAAAATTACATGTCTTGCTCAAACGAGTAGGCGGGAAATAAAAGCACGACATTTAACTCTTAATGAGTGGGCGAAAATAAATGCACACACACACACACTCTACACGAATTAAACGAAAGCAATAAAACTATATCCTACAAACAACGCACTCTATATAATTTGAAGAAAGCGATAAAAATAAAGAGTGAAAATTTATCTCCTACACACACGGACTCTACATAATTGAAGAAAGCATTAAATAAAGCATGAAAAATTATCTCATAAACTCACACACACAACATGAAAATTTAAAGAACAAAATGAAAACCTAAATCCTACACTCACACACAAACTAAAAACAAAATGAAAGTTACCTAAAAATTAAAACAACTACTTTTTATACTTGATTTTATCAAAAACACATAAAAAGAACAAATTAAAATTAAAAGAACAAAAGTTTTCAAAACAAAATAAAAACTAAAGTCTTTCAAAAATTAAAATTACAACTTTTTCATTCTTAGGAATTCATAAAAGTGATTAAAAAGTGAAAAGAAAATGAAAAAAACAAAAAAGGTTTTACAATCGTAAAACAAAGCTAAGTAAAAAAATCAAATCACTTTCAAACCTCTTTTACAAAATCATAAGAATGAATAGATAAAACCTAAAGCATGAAGAAGCTAGAAATAAAAAATGAAACTATCCTAACAATATTTTTGCCAGGAAAATCACTATAGCTTCTATCACAATAACAAAACAAAGTAAGATGAAATAGAAACATCACATACAAACTCACACACACATTTGATAAAGAGAAAAACAAGGAGATACAAAGGGATAAAAGGAGAAAGAGATGAGCCACCCCATATGAATTTTTCATGTCATGTAAAGGGAGAAAATCTAACATTTTTATTATCATAATCAAACTATTAAAAATCTAAAGCTAAAATAAAAACAAACTTGAAACGAAGGGGGGCGAAATCTCCTTACCTAGCAAGTGAATCCATGGATGCAGCCCACAAAACGCACTAAAGTGGCTCAAAAAAGTGAACCCTTGGTTATTACAAAAATGGGCAATTTATAGGAAAAATTTCCTAATAATACGCCCTCCGACACGGGCTTGTCGGGGGGGGGGGGGGGGGAGGGCGTGTCACTACTGTTGGAGTCACCATGATGATCTGGAAGTGATCAAACATGTAATCTCACTGCCAACGCGATATGAGCCTGCAGGGTCGCACATAAGAGATGTGGAGAAGTTGGTTGACTGACTGTGTTGGTAAAGGTTACCAATCACCGACCTGAATAGGGTTATGGGCAAAGTGTTGCCTTATAGGATCATCGGGTTGGGCAAATATTGCCTTGAAGGGCTGGTTGGGATTATCGTTCGAGGGTCGATGACATTAGTCGAGAATCGTCTTCTGATTCCCGCCGATTGGCGAAAATCGTCTCTCTGATTCTCGCCGATCGACGAGAATCGTCGAGAATCAATTGTTGATTCTCGACGATCGACTACTTCGACAATTGTCATCGACCGCGGCTTAACGATCGTCGAGTATCGTTGTGTATCGTCGAGCGCGGCTCGACGATCGGCGAGAATCGTCGAGTATTGTACTCTGATTCTCGCCGATCCTGTATGATACTCGTCGACTGATTCTCGCCGAACCTGCTCAGTGATTCTCGCCGATTGTCGCCGATTCTCACCGGTTGATACTCGCCGATTCTGAACCCTATTTTCGGGTGGTCTGCGGATAGCGATTTTCCTGGGTTTATTTATACCTTTGGTATAAATAGGACACTTAGGGTTTACTGGATTACACGGGCTCGCGATTTTCTCCTGTAGCAGATCGAAACCCGACGGAAGCCGTTCTGCCTTTCGATCCGCCGATCCCGATCCCCGCCGCCGACGGAAGAGTTTCGCCGCCGCCGTGTTTGCTCCGTCGACCGCCTCTTCTCCAGCGACTGTCGCTGGTGCTGCTCTTCCTGGCGCGGACCTAGCAGTCCGTGGAATAGCCGAGGTGCGGTCTTCTCCTTCCCGATAATCCGTGCGACGGATAGATCGGTGTTCTCCCGCTCGTGTGGACTTCTGCAGAAACGTGGAAACTATTCCACGTAGAACTCGCCACTAGCAAGCAGATAAAGTTTGGAGCATCTCCGTTGGGTTGTGACTCAACGCCACCGAGGTAATTTTTGCCTTGTTTTGCCAACTTCTTGATTCAACGTTCATAGCCCGATCCACATCTCTTTGGGTTTTTCTTGATGTTTATTTTTCCGCTGCGTGCACAAGCATTGTGCCAACCCTATAGAGAAACCCAACAACTACTGTTCATGAGGTGATCGTCGAATTTACGGGAAAGTTGACTTTGCGGCTGTACACAAGGATGTCACGGCCCAGGTGACGAGCGTGACTCTGGGCGTGTCGGGGAGGTAGATACGGGCGCGGGTTGTGCAAAAAGTCGTCGGCAGCGTCATGTCAGCCAGGTGGAGGAGTCACGCCCCAGGTCACAGGCGTGACTCTGGGCGTGTCAGCTTGGTCAAAAATCATCGAGCAAATTTCGTCGAGCTTGAGTGTCACTACCATGGTCACGGGGCGTGTCAAATGACACGGGTGTGACCCCGGACGTGTCAAACCTTTCTCATAATTTTTTGCTGATTCCACGGGAAATGAAGTGTCATGGCCTGGTCATGGGCGTGACCCAAAGTACACGGGCGTGTCAGGTCATTTTTTGACTTTTTCCTGAGAAATTTCAGAAAAAATATTAAGCTAAGTTAGGTAAATATTTACAAAAAGGAGCAATTTATTAAGTAAAACTAACTAAAAAAAGGAAAAGTAAACTAAAATATCATAATAAAAACATATAAAATGCGTATAATTACAACTTATCAAGAGCACACTTCATCGTCTTGCTCGACCCCTTCATATCGGAGAAAGTAGTTTCTCGGCTTTTATTCAGCCCTAGTTTAACATTAATCAAACTACAATCGATGGATGCACGTTTCTCCGAGAGCTAATCCATGCCAAAGATTACGTCAAACTCTACTATTGGTAGTAGTGATGCATCCAAGTCAAAATTTTGACTTCCTATTAACACTTTCATGCAACAGACTCTATATGAGAGCATCGAACACCCATTCGGCAGCAGTACGTCTAACCTATCCTTCGCCACTATAGTAGGCACTCTGATACATGATATGAAGTCCTTAGATAAGAAAGAATGGGAAGCAGCGGTACCAAACAGTGCTCGGGTCGGACATTCCATAACCATGACGAAGCCTAAAACATGATAGTCATACGACCAAAGCATAAGACACAAGGTATGCAAGGTATTACAGCTAAAATCTAATACATACCTGTCACCACATCGTCTTGCTTGATAGACTTCTGCTAGCCAAGGTTGTATACTCTCGGTTGGGCTGGATTCTGATGGGATGCAGTTGACTACACCGCCTTCCCTTTCTCAGCATAGGATGCACCTGCCTTCTTCTCTGATTTTCCACTCCAACAGTTAAGGGCTATATGTCCCGGTTTGCCATAGTTGTAACAGTGAATTGGGCATCCTTGCCTAGAAGATGCTCCAGTAGTAACTGATGAATAAGCCTGTTCAGAATACTTGTCCTTATTGTTCCACCTTTGATACCAAGACTTTGGTGGTCTTGGTACTTTGAACTCTGAGCTCTTCACTGACAAGTCCTTACCTTGAACTCTCTTCAGATCCTTCTCCAGAGATCGGGCTGTATTGACCTGGATTAGAAAGCCCTATGTCATCAGCCTTGAGAGATGAAACCTCAGATCATCACGCAGTCCTTCATAGAACTGGTTGGTCCTGCTCTCCTCATTAGGAAAAGTGGAGCCAGCATAACATCCCAATCTTGTGAACACATGTAGGTAGTCATACACACTACTCCCACCTTAAGTCCGTCTATGGAACTGATTCTCCATTTCTATTTTCTACGTTTTCGGGATGAGCCGTGCCAGAAATAATCTTGTGAACTCCTCCATCGAGATGTCAGTGAGTTGCCTCCCAGCCAAACAATATAGCTCTAACTCATCCCACCACAGTATTGCTTCACCGACTAGAAGGAAAGTGGCTATTGTAACCTTCTGCCACTCCTCAGTCTCCATTGCTGAAATGACTCTCTTTACCATAGAAAGCCAGTCCTGAACTTGTGCACGGGTTCTTGTTCTTGTGAACACTGGTGGATTAAAGCTCATCACGTGCTTTAACTTCTTCTCAATAGCTCTTCTTTGCAGCACGAGCTCATCCTCTACTTGATCAGCCACTATAGGTTCTGCTATGATAGGCGGTACATGATCTAAACCAGGAGTAGGGTGTTACACTTGCTTTCCTGATTGGGTAATGATCACAGCGAACACTGCTTCTGCAACCATTCGTATGATTTCTGCAGAAGGAGGGGTTGCAGGCGCGTCGTTAGGAGCACAACTCTCCAAAGAGTGATGGCGTTGCAACTGCCCCGCACAGCTCCTCATCACCTATAATTATAAAACACTCAATTAGGCGACAAACAGATTGCAAAAATGCAATCATAGGAAGACTCAGGTTCCTCAAATATGTGTATGTGCATTCCTAAGTGGACATTCATGGTTTCTTTTATGTTATAACAGTAATGCACATGCAAGTGCTCACCACCAATTAAAAGAATTCGCCCACGAATTTGAATAAGAAAGACCGAGACCAGAGTCAGATACCAACTTGTAACTCTCTCATCCATCACATAGCATATAACAAAAAGTCTGACTGGCGCCCGACGCCATATACTACGGACAAAACAAGGAGTTACTAATTGAAATTACGATTCATCAAATGCATCCTAACACAGAGTGCATTCTAGAGGAAGATAAATTAATGTTACACATAGAAACCAACCAATTGATTATCCGCTAACATAGAAGTAGGAATGATAAACCAAATACACAAGTAGTCTTGCCCTTAGGGCCTTACAGTATTCAACTAAAATTAAAATGTTTTACATACTTCAGCATGCAGGACGGCCACACATGAATGATAAAATAAACACAAGCTATTTGATTTGGCCTTCGACGGCTGGCTCAGCAATTCTGGGCTCCAGCCCGTAATTTCCCGCTTAGCTCAGCTACACTTGCATGCAACATTCCACCAAAATGATGGTAAACAAAAGCAATGGTCAGCATTAGCTGACCAAATTATAATGACCCCACCCATCTCTCGGGATTGAGGAGCTACTTCCCTGCAGGCATTTGTATAATCATATATTGGAAATCAAAATGTGCAACTTAAGCACCATTCACCATAGACGTTGGCAGGAATGCCCAACGCACCATGCTCTCATGGCACATTGTTGGTGCACAGGACCTCAAGGGTTATGCCACCATCCTTTGACGGTCAACAATGTTTGAGCTTTTAGTCTTTCTGGGACAAAGCCAAAGACAACGCCCCTAATTTCCGGCTAAGTCATGACGATCTACAAATCCATGGTATGACTCACTCCAAGACGGACTACTAGGGTTGGGTATTGTTCAGCCATATCTGGTAATCAAATCATCTGCACCATAGGCCTTACGTGGGACAGCATCCCCTTTCCCATTTCCATATGATTTGTAACCCCGTTAGGATCCTAGGCTAACACTCATGTCTACCATAGCTGAGCAAATTAAGCTCATGCACCACAAAATTGGCCCCCAGGTCTTCGAGAGACAGGCCTCACTAGCTGAGTAAATTAAGCTTACGCTCAACCAAATTATAGCTCATGGGTCTCCCAGAGATAGGCTTCACAAACATTAGACCCCAGGTCTCCCCAATACAGGCCTCACAAACAAACATAGCTTACTGGGAGCTACCGCCGACGGTAGCATTACCGCCATACGGTATGGGACAAACCGTCGGTTCTTCCTCTTTTAAAGGTGTTTTCCTATATACTACTCCCAGTACTCTCAATGATGTCATCTGCATACCCCGCGACACCGAAATCAATGCATTTACCATGAAGCCTTCTCCGACATACAAAACATACAAACATCACCAATCTAGACAAACATGTGTTGATTGGCTTCACACAGCATGTCTATTTCGTACTTCGATTCCGGATCTAAATGCAAATGTACGGCGATATAAGGATCTACCCATCGGGAGAACCACTTCCATATGCTCGTGGAGAGTCTACCCTAAAATGCCAAACGAAGGTCTGCACATGTACATGGGAGAGGATCGTTACCCTTGGAGTCCGCTTTGGCACCATGGGAGAAATTCTAGACGGTTAAAAATGACCGCTATGGCTTTGCCTCCGTAGATCCGAACTCGTCTTGAGAATCCGAGCTCTGAATCTCTAATATAGGCATAAACACCCCTTTCTGGTACTGCTACTGCTCCTTTGAACGAACAGCCCAAGTTCTCCAACTATAAGATAATGAAGTGGAAATGGCCAAAGAGGTTATATAACCGAGCTACCGTCGCACGGCAACTAGATACCACCGTGCGATACCGTTATTCAATGCCTCATTTTATGTGCCACCGCCCAGGCCCTCCAATCACAAGCCGACATGTGGCCACGTTGTTACGGATTCACTATCCCCACGCGAAAGGTAACTACTACCACACGGTACCTAGCGTCAGTTACAACACAAATGCTGACGCTATCGCCGCGTGATACCTGCTACCGTCGCGTGGTATTAACCCGAGAGCTCTATCAATTTAATTGATATTGCTACCGTCATTAATATTACTACCGCCAGGCGATAACCCAACTCTACGCACTTAACGCCTCTAAGTATTAAGCATATAAACTCAACACCTATGACCACTGTGTGATATCTCTCTATTGCCGTGCGATAGAACTCGATGATAGTTGACTCCACTCAACGCTCTCGATGCACCTGGCCGAATCATCACGGAGCTAGCATCGGCGTTAACATAACTATCATGCGGTATCTACCAGAAGTCTCTTTCCTGCCTCAAAAATCTTGGGGCGTTACACTAGAGTACATCCAATAGTAGATCGACCTCTTCGCATGGAGCGCAGAGGACATGTCAGGGATTGATACAGATGTTGAATTACACCACCTCAACCTGGATCCGGAGGCCCGCCCCATCCGATAAAAGAAGAGATCTACCACAGATAAGTTGGTCAAGCCCATCCGGGGGCAGGTGGGTAAGCTCCTTGAGGCCGAATTTGTTTTTAGAGGTCTAGTATACAGGGTGGGTCTCCAATGTTGTAATGATTAAAAAAGGGATGTGTGTAGATTTCTCTATTTTGAATAAATCATGTCCTAAAGATTGTTACCCCCAGCATCGGATCGACGCGCTAGTTGACTCAACCGTTAGTTTTTCTATAATGAATTTTTTAGATGCTTTTTCAAATTATCATCAGATCCAGATGTACCCGCTCGATTTAAAAGAAGTCTCCTTCATCACCTGGGACGGGATCTACTGCTACAAGATGATGCCCTTTGGTGCTAAAAAATGCAGGGACAACTTACCAGAGGATGTTGGATCGGGTCTTCCGAGAGAAAAAGGGAAGAAACTTGGAGGTCTACGTAGATGATCTCATTTTCAAAAGTAGGGATGTTGACTCTCACCTCTAGTACCTGGAAGAGACCTTTGGCACCCTGCAGAAATATAAAATGAGGCTGAACCCCTTGAAGTGTGTTGTAACGCCCCTAATTTTTCGGTATTTATTTTAATTCTCGTAGTGACATATTTTTGACGTCAGGGTGCTACGTTGACACATAGTTAATGTGTGTAATTTGTTGGATCATGGGTTTGCTTAGTGGGTTTTCTTGTGTGGTTGGTTTTGGTTTAGTTGTGTACCTTACCTCGCGAGCCGGGTCTGTTTTGGTGACTCGGTGGAGCTTTTTATAGGGATATGGTGGCATTTTATCTTCGGGCTATGTTTTACCCGAGTTCAGTATGTCGGATTTTGATTTTGACTTCGCTATTAGATTCGTAGTGTCGGTATTTTGATACGGTGCAATTTTCGTAAGATTCCGAGTTGGTTTGGATTTCGGGTCGTTTTCACGTTATTTAAATAATTAATATTATATTATATATATGTATATATATAAGTATAAAAAGGAAATCCATCACGTCAAACCCTACCTTTCCTATTCATCTTCTTCGCCAACCCGAGCGGCGGTCATTTTTCGCGAAAGGAGAAACATGGGGTGTCACGTGCTTTCGACTAGTGATTTCTAGCATTTTGGTGGTCAGATTTCTCGATAGATTAGAGATTTAGAAAGGTCTTGCCGAGATCTACCCGTTCGTGGTAACTGTTTCCCGATTCCTCGATTTTTATGCATTAAGGTTAGTGATTTTGACCTTCTTCTTCCTCCAAAAGTTTCAGGAATCTTTGCTAACGTCATTTGGCGACCGATCATAGTCGCGGTGTGTGCGGAAGGCATTTTTCTAAAGTTTTAAGGCAAGTGGATTTTCCCCCTTGCATGTCCATTTCTAGTTTAGTTTTCTTCTTTTGTTTCCTCCTCCCTTAGAGAGTAGGCTTAGAGTAGGTTGAACCAAGAGAGAACTCCTAGGGTAGTGTGAGTTTTCGGCCGGGACTTGGAGAATAGGTTTATGGGTTTAAGTAAAATTCGGCCGGTTTTGGTTAGAAATTTGCCGAGTACCATAGCTAAGTTCGTCGAGTTTAGGTAAGTAGGATTCGTTGAGTATCGACGATAGATTTCGTCGAGTATAGATTATTTGTCTAAGTCTGATTCGACATGCATTAGTATGAGAATTCATCGATTATGGTTGGTTAGTCGGGCGATAATTCGTTGTAAATCATTAAGTGAAATTCGGTGGGTTTAAGTAAGTGAATTTCCTTGAGTAACAGTTAGAATTCGACAAGTATCATCAAAATAGTTGTTAAGGCAAATTCGTCGTTTACTAGAGGGAAATCGTCAAGTATCGTTGATTGATTTATTGGGTATCGATACATTTCGTCGAGTATTCATTCAATTCGTCGGGTATACTCGCCAAATTTAGCCAGGACTTAGAATATTTTTGTCGTTTTGTGTAGGATTCATCTTGTATGGTCCTTAATGTGATTTTAGGGATGGCTTTGGTTTTATTTGGGTTTAGGCTTGGGTTTTGGTTTGGGGTGTTTGGGTATGATATTTCTTCGACTATGAAGGTTGGTAGTGGATAAAGGACCACCAACTGGATGCTGATTTGTGAGTCATTACACTTGGTGGTTTGGTTTGATCTCTCTTTTGTGGCCTGTTAGGTTATGTTGTGCCAGGTGGCCACCACCGCAGTGCCTTTGTGAGACGTTTGGGTCTGGTAGCTCGGGTTTGGACGTTTTATTCACCAACTCCGACCCGGTTGTTTACACCTAGTGTTAATGACTCAGGTTTTCGAGCTGTTTTGTGCTCAGTTTGCTTCTTAGATCAGTTTATGATATTTCATGCTTATCCTTGTAGATTTTGTCGAAGCATGGCTTCGTTCTGCACTTGGTGCAATGTTCTTTTTTCTTCTTTATTGCAGACTTTGACTTTACATGTTTTTATTTGGCTTATAAGCTATAGTTTCAGCATTCTTTGTAGTCGGGTTTGGTAAACCTTTTCTTTCCATTTTACTTGTTACATGCTTATTTCCATTGCCACTTGTATTTTCTTGCTGAGGTGTTCTTCTTTTGAATGCCTCAGGTTCAGGACTGTAGCTGGTGGAGCGACTGTATTGGGTGGTAGATTTTTGACTACAATTGTTGCAGTAGTTTCCTCACCATCGTGAGGTAGTTCTAGTTTTCAATTTTAGTCCAAACTTGCATACTATCAGTGGGTTCGTGTCAGGTTGTTGACGCCCACTGGTAGTTTTCTTTTGGAATATTAAAAACTTTGCCAGCTGTAAGTTTATCTTTTTTGGGTTGCTTGTACTTGCTCTCTATGAAGGTTTTATGCTAGTTTGCATGTTAAGTATTTTAAAGTATAAAATACCCCATACATGTCATATTTGAATTCTAAATCACTATATTTAGCGACCATAAAAGCTACTTTTATTATTATTAAAAATCTAGAGTCTTGTATACCATGAGTTATCTTCTGGAGATGTTTATACTCATATATGACGTCTAATCTAATAAATAAAGTATTTCTAGCAGCGTTTAAATATTTTTCCTCATGGACTAGATGGGCTACTGAGCTGAGAGATACGACAAACCGCTTAGCTTAAACTAGATTTTCTCTAATTAACTTTTAAATCATTCGTAAAGGTATTGAGTTGGAGTTTTTGCTCGAGCGACTGCTGTTATCCCCTTCTGATGTGGCATCATGACGCGCATTTTCCATTACACTGATATATCGCTAAATGCGGAGAAAATGCGGGTTGTGACATGTGTCTTCGGGGCGAGCAGGGTCAAGTTCCTAGGCCAACTCCTTATTCCTGCAGGAGTGGAGCCTAAGCCTAATAAGGTAACGTCGATTATGGAGTTGGAGTCGCCTCGGAATGCGAAGGAGGTCCAGCGCCTGACAGGAAAGTTGGCGGGGCTGAGCAAGTTCCTCTCTCAGGCTGGAGAGAAATGCTCACTATTGTTCAAAGTGCTTATAGGAGGCCAAAGGTTCGAATAAACCTAGGAGTGTGATGGAGCCTTCCTAGCCTTCAAGACGCTGCTGACATAGGCTCCTCTACTCTAGGGATCAAAGGAGGGGGAAGATCTATCCCTGTACCTTGGTGTTGGGCTCAAGGCCCTGAGCTCCGTCCTTGTCCAGGAAGAGGGCAAGAAGTAGCTATCGATCTACTCTATGAGTAAGGTCCTAAAGAAGGTAGAGCTTTGGTACCCAATCTTGGAGAAGGTGCTCCATCCATATTTCCAGGCACACTCTATCTAGGTTGTGATTGACCACCCACTCCGTAATATATTTCAGGGGGTGGAGCAATCTGGATGGCCTACAAAGTGGTCGTTAGAGCTGAGAG
Organism: Platanthera guangdongensis; assembly: GCA_039583875.1. NCBI lineage: Eukaryota > Viridiplantae > Streptophyta > Magnoliopsida > Asparagales > Orchidaceae > Platanthera > Platanthera guangdongensis. The sequence goes on along the minus strand of CM077162.1, from coordinate 133,849,594 downwards.
AGTTTGACATTTCCTTTATCCCTTGCCTCTCGATCAAGGCCCAGGAAATGACTGACTTCCTAGCCGACTATGTGGATGAGGTGGAGGAGGCCAAGCTCACTCGTCTAGTTCCTTGGAGGGTGAAGGTGGATGACACGTCGGGGAGGCACTCCTTGGGGGTAGGGGTGTTTTCAGAGAGCCCACCAGGTACAAAGATTGAGCAAACGGTGGTCATCCATTTCCCCAACACCAACAATCAAGCAAAATATGAGGCAATGGTTGTGGGGTTTCGGCTAGGCCGAAAACTAGGGGTGAAGGACGTGGAGGTTCTAATAGTCTCTCTGGTGGTGTCCTCCCATATCAACGATGAGTTCGAAGCGAGGGATCCCACTCTCTGACAGTACCTAACAAAGGTGAAGGGCATCTTCAGCATGTTTCAAACATTCTCCATTAGGCACGCGATGTGGGAAGAGAATGAGCAGGTGGGCCAGTTGGCCTTGTTCGGACCCCGGGAGGGGGGAACTCTAACCAACTTCTTCGGTACTTTAATCGATGTGGGGGAGCTGATGGAAGTGGATCAGCGCCCTTCCTGGATGGACCCCTTCACAACCTTCTTATCTACAGGAATGTTCTCGCAAGGTTTGGATAAAAAGAGCTTCAAAAATATAATTCAGCATACTATCTGATGCACGAGGGTAGGCTGTATCAAAAGACTTTCTCAGGGCTCCTAGCACATTGAGTGACATAAGGGGAAGTCCCGAGGATCTTAGAGTAAGTTCACTGCGGGGAGTACGAGATTCACTCGTGGAGCAGGACCCTGGAGGGGAGGATTATAAGGCAAGGGTATTTTTGGCCGACCCTGGGCCAGTATTACGCTGAGTTCGCGAAGAAGTGCCAGAAGTGTGAGTTATTCGCCCCTCTCCAACTGCTACCAGCCTAGAGGCTCGGGAGTGTCACGACACCGTAGCCCTTTGCTATCTGGGGAATGGATCTTGTGGGTCCCTTCCCCCAGGATAGTGGGCAGAGGAGATTCATACTTGTCATGATTGATTATTTTTCTAATTGGTTGGAGGTGAAAACACTAGCCAAGGTGACCTCTCGGGTAGTACTGAACATCGTGCGGGGGGAGATCATTTGTCGACATGGGTTATCTCAGGCCATTTTCACGGACAATGTGCTACAGGTTGCCAGCGTAGAGTTCATCAACTTTTCCGGACAGCTCGGGATCGATCTCCGGTTCACGTGTAACACCCTAATTTCCAGCGTTCGGAATTATTTGGCAGACACGGCCTGGGACACGACTGTGTCCCAGGGCGTGTCCTTCTCGAGTGAGCAGTCGACGAGTGATCGACAAAATTCGGTCGATGATTGTCGAGTGCAGAGTACACGACCTATGATAGGGCATGTCAAAGGGAGTGTCCTCACAGGTCGACGAATTCCAGGTCGACGAAGTTGCTTCGGTCAACGATCGTCGAGTGCAGAGTACACGACCTGTGACACGGGCGTGTCATAGGTCGTGTCCTCGTCGATCGACGAATTTCAGCTCGACGAAGTATGGGCACACGGTCGATGATACGGACGTGTCACAGGTCATGTTCCTCTCGGGATGATCTCGATTTTGTGCAGCATGATGTACACGGCCACAGACACGGGCATGTCTGAAGGCGTATCAGGTGACACGGCCCATGCCACGAGAATGTCACATGGGAGTGTACTGGATTGGATAAGTCGGTTGAGCACTATTTGAGGTACACGGCCTGAGACACGGGTGTGTCACAGGCCGTGTCAGGCAAAAAATATAATTTTATTGCAAAATCGTGGCTGTCCATTTCTTCAGCTGTGATCCAAGGGCTGAGGTGCCTCCCTGCTTCCTTATGGCCGTGGATGAGAAGGAAATTCTCATTTATCATTTGGCCTTCATCTTTCTAAAATCCTAGAGAAAGAAAGAGAGGAAGAAGGAGGAGGAGGAAGAGGAGTAGGTCACTGGTGGTGCTGCGGCGTTCCGACAAGAGATGTGAGGCCAGCGTTGCGGAGGAAAAGTCGTTGCGGTTCTTTCCAGCCAGCTAGGAGCTCATGGAGCCGAAGCGATCTTCGAGGGTAATGAATTTTCTTCCTAGCCATGTGAAGACATCCTTTTTGGCATGTGCATATGATTCCCCCACCAGAGGGTGGCGTGTTATGGGAGTCTCTTGGGTCGATTCATGGAATCCCCAATCATTTGGCATATAGATCCGGAAAAAGAGTACGAAATAGTCATGCTGTGTGAAACCCATCTTCACAGGTTGGTTTGAATTGGTGATGTTGCATATACGCACCGGAGAAGACTCCATGATAAACATGTAGTTTAAGGAGTCGACGGGTTAGACCGATGAAGGGCAGTAGCAGGAAATCCAGGAAAATACCCGTATAATGCTTAAGCTGTTAGGTTATACGTGCAAAGGGCAGTAGCAGGAAGTACTGGAGTGAAAAGCCAGGAATTACCCTTGATGCTTGGAATGTTTGGTGGGTTGTGCCTGTGAAGGGAAGTAGCAGGAAGTACTGGCTTGCCAGTCCAGGAAAATACCCTCAAGTGATGTACGGTTAAGCCTAGGGATGGAAAGTGAGTTCTGTCGCTAACACGAGGCATGCCTCCTAGGTAACCGAAGAATGTGAAGCCAGTTCTGTGAGAATGGGATGGTTATGTGTGAACTGATGAGTTCACCTAAAGGAAATTGGCAAGGTGAAACCGACCCGTAGCTTTTATGCAGCCGTGAGTACGCCATACTCGGTGATGGCAAGGGGACTTGAGCAACAGTGGGTGGATGATCCGACCTGCGCTATGTCTATCCGATGTGAGACCTGAAAGTGCGTTCTGTTGGAGCGCATAGTAAGAGTCTTACGCCTGCGCACCATGACACAATGGGGGGCTACGGGCCAATCACGGTGCATTAAGACTAATGTCTCCGGCTGTGTGCCATGAAGCAAAATGCTAAATAGTTATCGTTGGGTTGCGACCATGATACAGTGGTGGGACACTGGTTCATCGGTACACTAAGAATGTGCCCTGAGTGCACGGATCGTCGGGCAGCATGGCTGACGGTTGTGATGTCATGTATGTGCGTGAGAGCATATTGTATGATATACATATCTGCCTGTGAAATGTAATGCCTAGAAGGAAGGAATACCACCGCCCCGGGAAAGGGGTGGGGTCGTTATAATTTGGTCAGCTTAATGCTGACCGTTCCCTGTTTGGCACCATTGGGTGGGCTGTACCTGTGTAGGTGCTGGAGAGCCAAGCGGGACGCATAAAGGCTGATGTTCCTGCTGCTGCTACTGCTAGCCCTCGAAGGCTAAATGAAAATACTATGTTTGATTATACATCGCCGCCCTGCATGCTAATGTTTGAGGCCACTATTGTGTAAAGCCCTGTAAGGCCATAAGGCCAGTTGACTTTGTATTTGCTACGATTCCTGTGTATATAAATGTGGAGCTTTTATATGGTGGACATTCATGTGGGTGAGTTGAACTTTGTGTTATAGGCTTCCGCTAGAATGCAATGAGTTAGGATGCACAACTCTGGTATCACTACGTGAATTCCCCGCCTGTTTCATGGTATATGCTGCCCGACCGGACCTTCTAGTATATACCTGCAAATGGATGTAGTTGTTACATTTTTGGTATCAACTCTCTCGGTCTTTCCCTTCAGAATTCGTGGTCGAATTCTTTTGTGGGGTGGCGAGCACGTGTCCGTGTGAACCATGTTAACACTAATGAACTCGTGAATGTCCACCTTAGGAATTCAAATACATGTGTTTGAGGAACCTACGCGTTCCTATTTTGTTGTTTTGCTTGTGTGCGGTCGCTAATGTGAGTGTCTTGTTCACTTATAGGTGACGCGGAGTGGTGCGGGGGTAATTGGAGCACCAACGTTCTAATGAAAGTATGGTACCAGCTGAGGTGCCTACACCTCCGCCTTCTGCGGAAACTGTGTGATTAGTTGCTGAGGTATTGTTTGCCATGATGCAAGCACAACCAATTGTGCAGGCGCAAGGGCAGGCGCAGTAGGCATTGAGGCCAGAATAGGTTGCGGTGAGGCTAGAACCTGTAGCGGCTGCGGATCCTCGAGCAGCTGAGAAGCAGTTCATAAGTTTCAACCCACCTACGTTTACAGGCCTGAGATACCCTACCCAGGCTGAGGATTGGTTATCGCGCGTCAAGCGGATTATGATGGCGATTGGAACAGAGGAACATCGGAAATTCACCTTAGCCACCTTCTTGTTGGTAGGAGAGGCTCGTTTATGGTGGGATGAGATGGAACTACACCACATAGCGGGTCGACCGTTAACACAAGTGTCAATGGAAGAATTATTGAGACTCTTCCTAGCAAAGCACCTCCCCGCGGCACAGCGTATTACCATGGAGAATGAATTCCAAAGGCTAACGCAAGGTGAAGGCAGTGTTGAAACGTACCTGCATGAGTTTACACGCTTGGGGCGATATGCAGGTTCTATATTTGCTGATGAGCAGAGGAAGACAAATAGGTTCTATGAAGGACTGCGGGACGAGTTACGATTCCTGCTCTCTAGTTCTATGAACCAAGGCTTCCAGGCGTTGGTCGACACTGCATGCGCGCTGGAAAAGGATATGAAAGGGGTTCAAGGGAAGCGGATTTTGGCTGTGACACAACCGGAATTCAAAGTGCCCCGACTAGCGAAGTCATTTTTCAAATAAGAGAGGGGGCAAGAGGTCCAAGTCGACTGGACAATCTCCTTCTACCGTTGCATCGAGTGCAACGTCGGGGGCCCCTTCAAGGCCGGATACTCGTATGTGCTTTACATGTGGAAAAGTGGGGCATGTAGCTCGTGACTGCAGGTGTGGTCCTTCAAAGTGTGAGAAGATCGCCGTCGTATGCGGAGAAAGGAAAGGCAGTCGTGGAGTTCTCTGCCTCGCAGGCGTAGCCCCGAGTCTACAATCTTGGCCTGCAGGAGGCCATTAAGCAAGGTGACGTCGTCACAGGTACGAGTTAAGTTATTATATTGCTATGCTTATGGGATGGTTTTTTGCTTTCATATTTGTATACGGCTTGTGTGTGTGACATGATTGTCAGAGGCTTTGTGAAGATTCAGAACACGCTGGTGCGAGAACTATTTGATACGGGTGCTTCTCAATCTTTTTTGTCTAAAGAGTTCATAGTGCGGCTTGGGATACCTAGTCGTGTGAAGATAGATAGCGTCAGGGTGGTGTTGCCGCATGGTTGTTTGATGCTCGCGGATCGAGCTTGCGATGTGGCGGTCCAAATAGGAAGTCGGGATTTCTGTTTGACTGCATCTGTGTTACCGATATCGGAATTCGACGTGATCTATGGTATGGATTGGCTCGCATAGAAGCATGCCTTGATTGATTGCAATGCCAAAGAGATCATATTGGGCCAGAATACCGATCATGAGACGAAGTTCGCGGGTATGCGAGAAGTGGGCGGGTTATTGATGTCTGCACTCTAAGTAGTCAAGGCTGTTTGGAAGGGTGCGGAGTGCTACTTCACGCTGATTCAGGCTGTGAAGCCTAAGGCTGGTATGAGCGATGTTCCGGTGGTATCGGAATTTGCAGATGTATTTCCCAACGATCTCCACGGGCTACCACCCCAGCGAGAGATTGAATTCACGATCGAGTTGGTGCCAGGTGAGAAACCTATGGCCCGCTCGCCATATCGCATTGCGCAAAAGGAAATGGCGGAGTTGAAAGTCCAACTACAGGAGTTGTTGGATCAGGGTTATATTCGCCCAAGCATGTCACCTTGGAGCGCGCCTGTTCTGTTTGTGAAGAAGAAAGACGGTGGCTTGCGGTTATATATTGATTACCGCGAACCGAACAAGCTGACTGAGAAGAATAAGTATCCCATCCAAAGGATTGATGAGTTATTCGATCAGCTCGTGGGATCAACCGTCTACTCCAAGTTGGATTTGAAGTCTGGTTACTACCAGTTGAGGATTCGGGAAGGTGACATTCCCAAGACCGCATTTGGAATATGTTACGGGCACTATGAGTTCACTGTAATGCCGTTTGGGTTGTGCAATGCGCCATCGGTGTTCATGGACTTGATGCACCGAACATTCCGACAGTACCTGGACCTGTTCATGATAGTATTCATTGATGATATTCTGGTCTAGTCTCGATCTGAAGCCGATCATGAAAACCACTTGCGGTTGGTGTTGCAGACGTTGAGGAAGAATCATCTTTACGCCAAGTTCTCGAAGTGCGAGTTTTGGCTATCGTAGGTGTCTTTTTTGGGACATGTGGTAAGAGGAAAGGACATAGTAGTGGAATCGGTGAAGATAAGAGCCATACAGGAGTGGGCAATGTTGTCTTCTGTGGCTCAAGTCAGGAGCTTCCTTGGACTAGCAGGCTACTATAAAAGATTTGTTGCGAACTTCTCGCGGATCGCTTTGTCTCTAACCACACTGACGAGAAAGGATCAGAAGTTCGTTTGGACGACGGAGTGCGCACGAGCTTTTGAAAAGATGAAGTGTTGGTTGACCACGATGCCTGTGTTGACGTCGCCATGAGGTACTGATGGATTTGAAATCTACAGTGATGCGTAAGGAAGCGGCTTAGGCTGTGTTCTTCTGCAAAATGGGAAAGTGATTTCTTATGGCTTGAGACAGTTGAAGGTGCGCACGAGAGAAATTATCCCATCCACGACTTAGAGTTGGCGGCGATGATCTTTGCACTAAAATTGTGGAGGCATTATCTGTATTACGTGAAGGTGGAGATCTATAGGTACCACAAGAGCCTAAAGTACCTATTGGAGCAGAAGGACTTGAATATGCAACAACGAAGGTGGTTGGAGTTCCTTGGGGACTACACCTTTGCGATTCATTATATGCCCAGAAAGGGAAATGTTGTCGCTAATGCCTTGAATCGGAGATCTCCGGCAAGAGCAAGCAGGTTGTAGAGGCATGATGAACATCTAATTCAGGAGTTGGAAGCATTAGAGATTTATTGTGTTGACAAGAATGCTACAGTCGATGCATGTTTGAACTGGACGGAGGTGCAGTGTGACCTTGAGGACAGAGTTCGACGAGCAATGGAGCTAGATGAGAGTCTGCAACGCTATGCTAAGGATGGGCCAGAGGGCAAATTCTCCTTGGATGAAGGGCTTTTGAGGAAAGAAGGCCGTTTGTGCGTCCCAAGTTTTGGCAAATTGTGGGAAGAGCTGATGTATGAAGCGCATTACACAAAGTACTCAATTCACCCTGGGAGCACAAAGATGTTCAGAGACATGAAAAAGCTGCTCTGGTGGCCAGGACTGAAGAAACATATTGCTCATTATGTGGCCAAATGCCAAAATTGTGCTATGGTGAAGGCGGAATGCCATAAACCTAGCGATTTCTTGAAGTCATTGGCGATTCCGGAGTGGAAGTTCGACGATATTTCCATGGATTTCGTGCACGGGTTGCTGAGATCTCAGCGCGGGAACGATTCAATCTTGGTGATTGTGGATCGGCTGACAAAAGTGGCACACTTCCTTCCTAATAGGTGGGACGATTCAATAGAAAGTTTGGCAAAGTTGTATGTTGAACATATTCTACGGCTACATGGTGTTCCTCGGAGAATCGTGAGCGATCGAGATGGGCGGTTCACATCGAATGATTGGAGGCAGGTCCATCAGTTGTTGGGCACGAAGTTGATGTTCAGTACAGCCTTTCATCCCCAAACCGATGGCCAAACTGAAAGGACCAACAGAACGATGGAGGATATGCTCCGGATGTGCGCCCTGGACTTTGGGAAGAGTGATGCTTAAGATCACAGCAGTGAACCGGTCGCACAAGTAATATAAAATGGGGGTTTTCCCAAGTATCGATCTCACATGGAACATAGTAAGGTGGAGTTAATTTCGAGGAGGACTTGAGATTGCAGTCCTCAGGTCGGAGCTAACTAAGGGGAGGTTTTGATGTTGCGGAAACAGAAAATAAAAGGCTAACAGCTACTCCTATGCAACGCCGCTATGCGATGCTTCGCTAGGCAGGATGGAAGACTAGTCGGGCCGCTATGCACCGAATCACTAGCGGATGGACGAGAAGGCTAGCAGATGAGGTGATGAGAACGGCGGAATGAGGGTCGTGAGCACCTCTTCGCTACGCACGCCACTAGCAATTGCTAGTGCGACAAGGGAGGATGGACGGTGGATGAACAAATAGGCGCACCTCAAGTAAATATAACGAAAATATACAATCACATATACATGATTACATATAAACGTATATTAAACTAAGCATAGCTTCATCAAATACAAAGAGTTCAACTAAACTATCAACAACAAGAGAAGAAAAGTGTGCGAAATCGACCGGATCCGAAGCCTTGCTGAGGATTCACGGTTGGAATCGTCTGGTTGTCAATCCGCATCCAAGCTCGGTCCGCAACTGCGTCCGGGGTAGAGAAGGGCTGTCACCACCTTCCAATGGCCCGTCTTCTTCGTGTCACAATCCGGTGGAGGATGGTACAACTTCCCCTTGCTTGATGGAGAAAGCTAGGTCAAGCCCTTCTTGAAGCTCAAGGATGAAGGAGGAGGCCGAGAGGAAGCTCTGGCTTGGATTTGGCGGTGAAAGCTTGCCCGGAGCACCTCCCTAGTGTGGATATTGAAGGAGGACGGCGGAATCCCTCCTCGGAGACGAAAATGGCGGAGGAAAAAGGAGCGATCTCCGGATCCTCTCGGATTAGGGCGAGAACTGCACTATTTATACAAAAGCAGAAATGAACAATGCGCACGATCACAGGCGCACGACCAGTGGTCGTGCGCACTATGTCCTGTGCTCGTGCGCACTGGCATGGAATATCAGGAAGAAGAACTGGGATAATGCGCACGAGACGTGGCGTGCGACCAGTGGTCGTGCGCACTAAGTCCAATGATCGTGCGATTACCCAGACAGGACTCCAGAAATGAGGAATCAATGCACACGATCAGTGGCGCAGGACTGGTGGTCGTGCCCAATATGTCCAGTGGTCGTGCGCTTACCCCAGGCTGATTCTAGAAAACGTAGAGTAGTGCGCACGATCAGGGGCGCATGACCGGTGGTCGTGCGCATTAGATCCCATGATCGTGCATAGTATTCCTGTTTCACAACCATCCCGGAACACGCACAAGACCCCTGTACCGAAAGGAAAAACCAATCACTAATCTGTGCAGACATTCCACACAATCACAAAAGTGAGTACAAACTATAAAAACAACAAAATACACAACCATGGGCTTAAATGTGCACTTCCTATGGAAATATAGGCAAGATGAAATATATATGATAATGAACTAAAAGTGAAGTGCAAATGCGTGAAAACTAGCCCAGATGAGTCCGAAAATAGGTATATAAAGTGGACTCATCACACCCCCAGACTTAACTGTTTGCGCGTCCCGAGCAAACAAAATCTAAGCAGATAGGGAAAAATACTAGTTAACAAAGAAATTGCGATACGAAGTACCATGCGACGTCGCATGCTCGCGCGCGTAAAAATATAATAGAAGAAATTTCTAAGTATACAAAATAGTTTATACTTTTCACAATGCGTATCAACATTTTATTAGTACTCAAAAATAGAATCACGGTGAATCATTCGGTCACGCATAGGGAGAAAGTAGACTAATCGCGAGGCGAGCATTGCCGAAGATCGGGTCTCCGGATAACCTCCAAAGGAATCCACCAATGTCGGTGACCATATGCTTGCCCTTTCGCATTCTCTCCACGGCACTGGTTTGGTTCACACACGAATCAGTAGGACTTTAGGTGAAGAGATGGGGCTTGAGTTTCAGTGAGGTAAACAATGATAAACAGGAAGGCTGTGCACCTAACCCAAATGAGCTATCAAAGAAATAATCCATCAGCTAACCAAAATAAATGCGGGTACACCACACCCCCACACTTAAATTTTAACATATGGGTGTGTGCACCGCCTACTCCAAAAATACATTCTCATTACCTAAATGATTTGCAATTAAAACTTTTTCTTTTCACTTTTTTTTTCTTTACAAGTATTTTTCTTTTTCTTTTTTTTTTCTTTTTTTTTCTTTTTCTTCATTTTATTTTCACAATTCAGCAAATATAACATTGGAGCACATCCACATAATCACAAGTAAAATCACCACATTACACCCCAACATGAAAATGTAAACACTAAAGCTCAACATGGGTATGCGACTAGGATCAGCTATGAGGCTTTGGTGAAATCATGGTGGAGCTGAATCAAAAGGAGGGGTAGGCACAACAGGGCTAGCGAGGATATGACGTTAGGAATGGTACAAAGCTCAACCGGGCCAAATTGATGGCCTACATCACACTCATGCATGACTAACCTATACCCATGTTTAAAGAATAGCTTGGGGCAAGTTCTTAGCCAACGAGAAGACTATCCCTCCTCCCGACTCGAGCAATACAAAACTAACGACCATCTACACACATCCCTAAGCTACCGTCGGATTCACACCGGATTCACCAACTTTTGAGTAGAATAAAAAGTCTTTACGCAAATAGAAAAATATAAAACTATAAGCATACAAAAAAATTAAATCTACTCGAATTTCTACACGAGACGAGAGCAGTTGACTAGAAACACAACAAGGCCAACATTTTACTCAGTCTCACAATCCAAAGCAGCACCATAATTTTCCCAAATCTAACGAAGAAATGAGTTTAACTCGCGGCATAGAAACAGCTAAGCACGCGCTCATGTGGGTGCAGTGGTGTGTGATACAATGAACTAAGCAAAATAAAACAATAAAAGCTTCTAGTATGCACATGAGATATGTACGTGCAATAGGTAACAGATCTCTCCCCCAGACTTAAACTAAGCAACAAATCATAAGATAGAGAAATTAAAACCATAAAGAGCTTAAGGGAAGAGTTTACCCCATGCTCAGCTAGTGAGCATACCAGAAGACGCGTGGAAACAGAAGCAGGCCCGCCATACGAAGAATTAGAACGCCGCCAATGCGATTTGCTATGAATACCTACAGGGGTGAGCTCCGCAAAAACAAAACAAAAATATACAAACTATAAAGAAATACTAAAACTAAATAGACATGAAAAATAAAATGCAGAAAATGAAAGATAAGTACTGGGGTTATTGTCATCCCAGCACGACTTATTAAATTCTAAACAGTTCTAGATAATGGGCCTATGAAATAAAAAGTGCACAGGTAACTGGCCTAATATCCATTTCAGTAATGGGTACCGATACGGTGATAGAACAGTTACCCCTCTACCTAAATAGTAATACCTTCCCAACACAGGTAGAGGAAATAAGAAGTAAGAAGAGAAGGAGCGCTGGTCCTCACTCTTCTCACCACAAAACACATCCTTGCCTAGCAAGGTTTCGTCCACCACAAGTTTGCTGGGGGCGAAGGTGACGGCAGGGGCTTCCACTATGAAGGAGGTAGGAACCTCCTCACACAAGAGGATGCACTGGTCGATAGCCTGAGCGCAAGGCTCAACGTCAACCCAACGTACTCGTGGAGATTCAACCTGCATAGGCTCAGAAAAGGAAGGTGGGTCAAGAAATAAAAGAGACGAAGAACATAAAGAAATAATTGGGGGAGTGATCCCGGTTTCACTCCCCAAAGGCTGAGGTAGAAAAATATCGTCAGTAATCTCGACAATGCTACAAGGCTCGGCTGGATCCATAGAGGCCTCCACCAAGACTTGAACTTCCTCCTTTGGTATCAAGGGAGAATCCTCGACACCAAGAAGGTTGTCCTCCTCCATGGGAGTGGAAACAACCCATGTATCACAAGCCTCAACTTGTGTTGCTTCGTCGAAAATGTCGCCAGAGGTGACTGAAGTAGAATGCACAAAAGGCGGAAGAACTTTGCTTGAATAAAAGTCAAGCGCAGGTTCCTCACAAAGAATCAGCTCCATGCTTGGAGATGTATGCACAGGAGAGATGGGCTCAGCCATGTCGAAGCCTAGATTAGTCACAAATCTGGCGGTTGTGTCCACATCATTCCCTTCAACAAATGAAGGTGACAGGGATACATAACCAGAAGATGAAGGTGTGCCACCAAGGGTAAGAGTCGGGATGATCCGGATGTCCGGCTCATCATCCTCTTCCATAACACGGAGGTACTCGGCACAATCCTTCAGGACATGATCTGTTCGACGACAATACAAACACTTTCTCCCATTACGCTGCGGTCCTTGTGGGGCCGGAGAGGAATAGGAGAACGGTGTTTGTGGCAAGGACGATTGACCATAAGCTCGGGGCACAGTGTTCGAAAGGCTGTACGAATACAACATCTCATGCATTGTGCGCTGAGGCTTATGCTCAATATCTCTCGTAGGGCATTCATGACTAGCGTGGGAAGGCTTCCCACACCAACGACATTGGGCATACGAATATCCCCACATGGTGTCGAAACAGCAAATTCAAAATAAATTGTGCAAATTACTAAATCCAACAATATATTGCTACAATTGCCTAAACAAACAAGAAAAAGGCAGGCAAAATAGAAATAGAACAAAACAAAAGCGATTTACAAAGGAAAAGGAAAGCAATCTCACGTCTCCCTCTCCAAAAACTCACACGACTGTGTTCCCCGACAACGACGCAAAAAACTTGATGCTTAAGATCACGGCAGTGAACCGGTCGCACAAGTAATATAAAATGGGGGTTTTCCCAAGTATCGATCTCACAAGGAACACAGTAAGGTGGAGTTAATTTCGAGGAGGACTTGAGATTGAAGTCCTCAGGTCGGAGCTAACTAAGGGGAGGTTTTGATGTTGCGGAAACAGAAAATAAAAGGCTAACAACTACTCCTATGCAACGCCGCTATGCGATACTTCGCCAGGCGGGATGGAAGACTAGTCGGGCCGCTATGCACCGAATCACTAGGCGGATGGACGAGAAGGCTAGCGGATGAGGTGATGAGAACGGCGGAATGAGGGTCGTGAGCACCTCTTCGCTACGCACGCCACTAGTAATTGCTAGTGCTGCAAGGGCGGATGGATGGTGGATGGACAAATAGGCGCACCTCAAGTAAATATAACGAAAATATACAATCACATGGACATGATTACAGATAAACGTATATTACACTAAGCATAGCTTCATCAAATACAAAGAGTTCAACTAAACTATCAACAACAAGAGAAGAAAAGTGTGCGAAATCGACCGGATCCGAAGCCTTGCTGAGGATTCACGGTTGGAATGGTCGGGTTGTCAATCCGAGTCCAAGCTCGGTCCGCAACTGCGTCCAGGGTAGGGAAGGGTTGTCACCACCTTCCAATGGCCCATTTTCTTCGTGTCACAATCCGGTGGAGGATGGCACAACTTCCCCTTGCTTGATGGATAAATCTAGGTCAAGCCCTTCTTGAAGCTCAAGGATGAAGGAGGAGGCCGAGAGGAAGCTCCGGCTTGGATTTGGCAGTGAAAGCTTGCTCGGAGCACCTCCCTAGTGTGGAGATTGAAGGAGGACGGCGGAATCCCTCCTCGGAGACAAAAACGGCGGAGGAAAAAGGAGCGATCTCCGGATCATCTCGGATTAGGGCGAGAACTGCACTATTTATACAAAAGCAGAAATGAACAATGCGCACGATCACAGGCGCACGACCAGTGGTCGTGCGCACTATGTCCTATGCTCGTGCGCACTGGCATGGAATATCAGGAAGAAGAACTGGGATAATGCGCACGAGAAGTGGCGCACGACCAGTGGTCGTGCGCACTAAGTCCAATGATCGTGCGATTACCCAGACAGGACTCCAGAAATCAGGAATCAATGCACACGATCAGTGGCACACGACCGGTGGTCGTGCGCATATGTCCAGTGGTCGTGAGCTTACCCCAGGCTGATTCTGGAAAACGTAGAGTATTGCGCACGATTAGGGGCGCACGACCGGTGGTCGTGCGCCTTAGATCCCATGATCGTGCGCAGTATTCCTGTTTCACAACCATCCCGGAACACGCACACGACCCCTGTACCGAAAGGAAAAACCAATCACTAATCTGTGCAGACATTCCAAACAATCACAAAAGGTAGTACAAACTATAAAAACAATAAAATACACAACCATGGGCTTAAATGTGCACTTCCTATGGAAATATAGGCAAGATGAAATATATAGGATAATGAACTAAAAGTGAAGTGCAAATGCGCGAAAACTAGCCCAGATGAGTCCGAAAATAGGTATATAAAGTGGACTCATCAAATAGATGGGAAGATCATCTATATATGGTGGAGTTTTCCTACAATAACAGCTTCCAAGCGAGCATCGGTATGACACCTTATAAAGCTCTGTATGGACGGAAGTGCCATACTCCTTTGGCTTGGGTAGAAGTAGTCGAATCCAAGTTGTATTGGCATAATGAAGTCGATGAAGCGAACTTGACGATACGCACTATTCGAGAAAGGCAACTGATAGCTCAAGATCGATAAGAGAAATACTACAACGCCAAGCATCGGAATATGGAGTTCGCGGTAGGCGACTGGGTATACTTGAAGATCAAACCTTTCAAAGGCGTATCCAGGATTCGACGTCTGAAAAATTTGAGTCCACGGTACCTTGGTCCATTTGAAGTGGTGGAGCGAGTCAGGGAAGCTGCATATCGGCTAGCTCTGTCGGCAGACTTGAGTGGATTACAAGATGTGTTTCACATCTCAGTGCTGCGGAAAGCCATAAAGGATCAAGCTCAAGTGATCGAGAATGATCGTATGCCGGTGGAGTATGGGCTAACGACGAAGGTTAGGCCCATTTAAATTGAGGATCGTGCCGATAAACAGTTGCGGAACAAGACGATCTGGATGGTCAAAGTCCGATGGGACAATTGCAGCCATGAAGAACACACATGGGAGCGAGAGGAGACCATGTGAGCTGAGTTTCCCGAGCTCTTTGTGTAACTGTTATGCAGTGTGTATTGAGTTTTAATGAATGTTTGTGGAATGAAACCCTTCTATTTGAGTTCCTTACTTTCTTCAAATTTTGGGGACTAAATTTTGTAAGGAGGGGAGGGTTGTAACACCCTAAATTCTAACGTTGGGAAAAATTTGAAATACACGGCCTGGGACACGGGCGTGTCCTAGGGCGTGTCCTTCTCGAGTGTGCAGTCGACGAGTAGTCGACAAAATTCAGTCGACGATCGTTGATTGCAGAGTACATGGCCTGTGACACGGGCGTGTCACAGGGCGTGTCCTCGTGGGTCGACGAATATCACGTCGATGAAGTTGCTTCGGTCGATGATCATCGAGTGTAGAGTACACGGCCTGTGATACAAGCGTGTCACAGGGCGTGTCCTCGCCGATCGACGAATTTCAGCTCAACGAAGTTGAGCTGGGGTGTGTCTAGTGCCGTGTATCGACACACGACCAGTGACAAGGGCATGTCACAGGCCGTGTCCCTCTCGGGTCGATCTCGATTTTGTGTAGCCTGATGTACATGGCCACAGACACGGGCGTGTCTGAAGGTATGTCAGGTGACACGGCCCATGCCACGGGCGTGTCACATGGGCGTGTATTGGATTGGATAAGTCGGTTGAGCACCACTTGAGGTACACGACCTGGGACACGGGCGTGTCACAGGCCGTGTCAGGCAAAAAATATGATTTTGTGGCAAAATCGTAGCTGTCCATTTCTTCATCAGTGATCCAAGGGCTGAGGTGCCTCCCTGCTTCCTTATGGCTATGGATGAGAAGCGAATTCTCATTTATCATTTGGCCTTCATCTTTCTAAAATCCTTGAGAAAGAAAGAGAGGAAGAAGGAGGAGGAAGAAGAGGAGTTGGCCACTAGTGGTACTGATGTGTTCTGACAAGAGATCTGAGGCCAGCATTACGGAGGAAAAGCTGTTGCGGTTCATTCCAACCAGCTAGTGGCTCATGGCGCCTTAGCGATCTTTGAGGGTAATGACTTTTCTTCCTAGCCATGTGAAGGCTTCATTTTTGGCATGCGCATATGATTCCCCCACCAGAGTATGGTGTGTTATGGGAGTCTCTTGGGTCGATTCATGGAATCCCCAATCATTTGGCATATAGATCCAGAAAAAGAGTACGGAATAGGCATGCTGTGTGAAGCCTATCAGGACAGGTTGGTCTGGATTGGTGATGTTGCATATACGCACCGGAGAAGACTCTGTGATAAACATGTAGTGTAAGGAGTCGACGGGTTTGACCTACAAAGTACAGTAGCAGGAAGTCCAGGAAAATACCCATATAATGCTTGTGCTGTTGGGTTGTACCTGCGAAGGGAAGTAGTAGGAAGTACTGGCATGATAAGACATGAAATAACCTTGATGCTTGGAATGTTTTGTTGGTTGTGCCTGTAAAGGGAAGTAGCAGGAAGTACTGGCTTGGTAGTCCAGGAAAATACCCTCAAGTGATGTACGGTTAAGCCTAGGGATGGAAAGTGAGTTCTGTCGCTAACGCGAGGCGTGGCTCCTAGGTAACTGATGAATGTGAAGCCAGTTCTGTGAGAATGGGCTGGTTATGTGTGAACTGATGAGTTCACCTAAAGGAAACAGGCAAGGTGAAACCGACCCACGCATTTTATGTAGCCGCGACTACACCGTACTTGGTTATGGCAAGGCGACTTGAGCAACAGGGGGTGGATGATCCGACCTGCGCTATGTCCGTCAGATGTGAGACCTGAAAGTACTGTCTATTAGAGTGCATAACAAGAGTATTAGGCCTGCACGCCATGACATAATGGGGCTCTACGGGTCAATCCCGATGCATTAGGATTAAAGTATCCGGCTGTATGCCATGGAGCAAAATGCTCAATAGTTACCATTGGGTTGCGACCCTGATACGGTGGTGGGAACCTAGTTTGCCGATACACCAAGAATGTGCCCTGAGTGCACGGATCGTCGGGCCGCGTGGCTGACGGTTATGATGGCATGTATGTGTATGAGAGCACAATGTATGATATACTTATCTGCCTGTGAAATGTTATGCCTGTAGGGAAGGAATACCACTGCCCCGGGAAAGGGGTGGGGTCGTTATAATTTGGTCAGCTGAATGCAGACCGTTGCCTGTTTGGCACCGTTGGGTGGGTTGTGCATGTGCAAGTGCTGGAGAGCCAAGCGGGACGCATAAAGACTGAGTTTCCTGCTGCTGCTACTGCTAGCCCTCGAAGGCTAAATAAAAATACTATGTTTGATTATATGTGGTCGGCCTATGCGCCAATGTTTGAGGTCACTGTTGTTTAAAGCCCTCTAAGGCCATAAGGCCATTTGACTTTGTATTTGCTATGATTCATGTGTATATAAATGTGGAGCTTTTATATGATGGACATTCATGTGGGTGAGTTCAAATTCGTGTTATAGGCTTCTGCTAGAATGCAATGAGTTAGGATGCGCAATTCTGGTGTCACTATGCGACTTCTCCGCCTGTTTTATGGTATATGTTGTGGGGCCCCGGCCGGACCTTCTAGTATATACCTGTGAACGGATGGAGTCATTACATCGCGTCGTCCACCACCCCTGGAGTAACGGGTAGGTGGAGGCTGCAAATAAGATCATTGTGAATTTTCTGAAGAAAAATGTTGAGAACCTGAAGGGAAGTTGGGTGGAACAAATTCCTTCAGTCCTTTGGGCCTTGAGGACCACTCCCACCATAGCCCTTAGAGAGAGCCCCTTCAAACTCTCCCATAGCTGTAAAGCTTTGCTCCCAATCGAGTTTGAGGTCCGGACATCCCGGGTAGTGGAAGTAGAGGAAGGTAGGGAAGAATGGAGGGTTGAGAAAGAGGATGAGCTCCGACTCTGCTTGGACCTGACAGAGGAACTCGGAGATGTGGTCGCTATCAGGCAAGAAGAAATTAAGCGGCGAATGGCGAAGTATTTTGACAAACATATTAGAGTTAAACAGTTCGCAGAAGGGGACTTGGTCTTGAAAAAGGTAGACACTGTAGGAAAGTCAGCTGCCGTGGGAAAGCTTAATCCAAACTGGGAGGGTTCGTTTATTGTCAAGGAGACATTGAGATCAGGGGGTACCACTTGCAGAATGTGGAAGGCAAGACCCTAAGTCACACCTATAGTGGTGATGACTTGAAGCTTTCTATCCTTGAACCATGTATTGTGGCGTCTTTTTTCTAAAGAGAAAAAAGCAGTTCGTCGAATAAGTGTTGGACGTTTATTTTCGAGATCCTACATCGCTCGCAAATAGTAAGGATTGTGTGCAATCGATATTCGTCGAGGGTGGGTTCAATCAAAGCCATGTCAGCAAAAAGTCAAAGTAAACAGATCAAGACAGAAGTCAGAATAAACATCCAAGGCAGTAGAAGACCTCGGACGGTATAGCGAGTTTCCCTCGCACACTCGTCAGATACGCGACTAGGGTCGATAGTCTCCCAAGCCGGGTGAGTTCCATCAAAAGTCGCCTAGTCGCCAGGTAGGGGTTGGGATAAAAATAAGACCCCCCCACCCTTTGGTTTTCCTATAATTATGACCCCAAGGTTATGAGGATAGAGATCTCGAATTCACACAAAGGCTCTCGACTGCCCCATTTTTCTAGACTTTTGGCTGAGTTTTTAGATCCTTCTATCAAGGACTTAAGTCGTGATTCAGTGATCATCCCTTTGGCCGTCATCTTGAGATAGACGCCAGTTAGTGTCCATCTTGTACCCTACTCGGTCATATTTTGGTTTTAGAGGGGAAGCTTCTTCTAAACATCCGGGTACGTGGTAGGACCCCCTGCAGCAGCACCTAACGTCCTTTTAGATTACTTATTATTTCTGTGTACTAGTATGTCAAGCCGTCAAGACCGACCTCGAGACCAGTAACCTTAAGATGCATTGATCTGAATCTTCAAGTAAGGAATTTTCTCCGCTTCAACAACCGAAAAATATCAAGAAATAACAAATCCTCCTCTTTGGGACTCAAGTCGAGAAGCTGCGATAAGAACCTCTTTTGTAAATTTCACTGAGGTAAAGGCCACGATATAGGGAACTGTCGCGATACTCATTAAGTGATAGAGGGAATATGGAATGCAAGTAAAATGCAGGAAAATATAGCCTATGTTTGTCACATCTTAGTGGATTTTCCATACACAGGTGCTTGAGAGCCGAGCGGGAAGTAGAGGGTTTAAGCCCCTTTGTGCAATGCCGGCCCTCGAAGGCCAAGTGAAGTGTTTACTTATTTTCATGTGTGGTCAACCTACGTGCCGAAGTTTGTAAACCACCTTTGTGCTTAACATTTCATACGTTGTAATGTCTTAAGGACAAACTTTGCGTATGACTATCATTAATGTTGTCTTTTATAGTAGACATTCCTGGTTGTGTGTCCTGCTTACTTAAAATCTACCGATAGAATATAACTCTGAGTTAGGATACATGGATGTTTTGGTTTCAAAGCGTAACTCCAGGGACTGTCCGTGGAATATGGCTTGGGGCCCCGGTCGGACCTTTTATTTTATTCTTCGTGATGGATGGGTGTGTTACACCTCTGCCAGAAATATTATGGTAATGAGGAGTCACTCAGCATGTTCTGATAGCCTCAATATGTGCCATATTCTTTCTCTCAACCACCTAATTTGGTTGTGGAGTTCTAGGAGAAGTGAACTCTTGTGAGATAGCCTGCCCTTGACAAAAATCTATCATAACAGCAGATTGGAATTTTGTTTCAAAGTCACTTCTTACTTTGACCACAGAGAAATCCATTTCATTCGGGATATACTTTGAAAATGATATAAAGGTATTAATAGTATCTGACTTATTTCTTAGGAAGAATACTCCTAAATACCTAGAGTAATCATCATTTATCACAAGTGTATATAATTTCCCTCCTAAACTATGAATTGGCATTGGACTAATGAGATTCATGTTATATAAATATAGGGACCTAATAGAACATTGTGAGTTATGCCCCTAAAGGTGGCCCTAATTTGTTTGCCCATTTGACATGTATGATATGGATCAGATTTAATTCAATTTAGATTATGTCCATCTCTAATAGTTTACTAACTGTCTTGTTGTTAAAATGATCTAACATTTTATGTCATTGTACATAAAGAGATTCCTTTTAATTACCTACAAGACATATAGGAATGGAAAAATCAAAACAAAAAAAATAAGTAATAAACATTTTCACTTCTAGTACCTGAGAGAATTGTCTCCATGTTAATTAACATTTTGATCAGGCACTTGTCCTTGTGAAATTCAATGACATAGCCTAACTCATAAATTTGACTTATGCTTACGAGGTTGTGTTGAAACCCCTTTACATAAGCTGCTTTTGTACTTGAGACTATGACATTGGAAATCATACCATGGCCTTTAGTTACCCCTCTATCTAAACCACCAAAGATAACTTTTGGTCCATTTTTCGCCGGGGCCAAATACTTTAAAAGACTTCTTATTCCAGTCATGTGCTTAGAACACTCACTATCCAAGTACCATATAGGCATTTGATTGGATTTTGGACATACCTGCAAGAAAGAATTAGTTTACCTTAAGAACCGAACCAAACTTGGGTATTTTGTTCCTGTTAACTTTTGGAAAAGATTTTTGAAAGATGGAGTTATTTACTGAATTAACCTTCTTTGCTTGAGGCACTATTGAATTCTGTCAAGAGTCCAAGGCAAAGTGGCACATCTTCCAAACATCAGCACTCATATATATTGTACTTTCTCTTCAAAACTATTTTTGGTATGGGGTGTGTAAGATCACTTTCAAAAGTGTAGGCTTTGTTATTCTTCTCATTTCTTTGAGCAATCTTATGGCTGTGTGAATGATGAAAAATAGATTGCACAACCATATGACTTTTCATATAAGGAGGCCTCTAAGGAATAACATTTTCCTTGTACTTGACTGTTGGAGATGGGGTACCAAATACAAATGGTCCATAAATTCTCATTTGTATTTCTTCATGGGGAGGTTTTAGTGTAGTTGATCTAATATAACTCTTCCTCTCCAGTGTAACACCTCCATCGTAAGGTAGAATATAATAGAATGTCCGACCAGGGCCCCATGTAATATTCCACGAACTGTCAGTGGAGTTACGTATTGAAACCAAAACATTCATGCATCTTAACTCAGAGTGCATTCTAGCAGAAGTATTTAAATTTTCTTGGAACACAAACACTAGAATGTCCACTAACAACACCATAAGAATGATATTCCAAAATACAAAAAGTGTTTTGACCTAAAGTCCTTACAACTATTCTCTTCACAAATGTATATTACATATATCGGCACACAGGCTGGTCATACATGAAAATAGTAAAAGATTTTCCTTTATGCCTTCGAGGAGCAGCGAACGCAGCATAAGGGACTTCGACTCGCTACTTTTCACTTGGGTCTCTAGCACCTACATAAGCACGGGCCACCAAGATGTGGCAAAACAAGACAACGTTCTACATTAGCTGTCCAAATTATAACGACCCCATCCCTCATTTGGGGCGGTGGTGCTCCTTCCCAACAAACATTAGTATGTATCAATTTTGGCATCAAAATGTGAAATTTAAGCCCCATTCACAACAGAGATTAGCACGAATGGACAAGGGTTTTGTGAAGATATCAGCCTTTTGCAAACAAGTAGAGACAAAGTTGAGGTTAATTTTCTTTTTGTCAACACACTCTCTAATGAAATGATGTCTTACATCTATATGCGTAGTTCTACTATGATGCACTGGATTTTGTGCAATAGAATTTACACTAGTATTATCACAGAGTAGAGTTGAATTATTTAAGTTGACACCATAATCTAGGAGTTGATTTTGATTCCATAGCATCTGTGAACAACAACTACCAATTGCTATGTACTCAGCTTCTACTGTTGAATTAGACATAGATATTTGCTTCTTGCAAAACCAAGACACTAGCATATCATCAAGGAACTTACATATCCCTGATCTGCTCTTTCTGTCCAGTTTAAATCCAACAAAGTCAGCATCTAAGTATCCAGTTAACTCAAATTCTGACTCAGTTGGATACCAGTGTCCTAAATAAGGGCAACTCTTTATATATCTCAAAATCCTTTTTAAGAAAATAAGGTGAGATTCTTTAGGGTTTACATGGAACCTATCACAAAGACATATAGCAAACATGATGTCTGGTCTACTTGCTGTAAGATATAACATGGACCCAATAATGGCCCTATATAATTTTTAGTCTACAAGTTTCGCATGTTCATCCGAATAAATCATAGCATTTGTAGCCATAGGTGTTTTCTTAGCTGAAGCATCAGCCATCCTAAACCTTTTTATTAGCTCCTTTGCATATTTGGATTGGGATAAGAAGATGTCATCAGGGGAGTGCTTCACTTGGAGACCAAGGAAGTAGGAAAGCTTACCCATGCTACTCATTTCAAACTTAGAATGCATAAGGTTGGAGAACATCTTGCATAGTTTAGAATCTGTAGAACTAAATATAATGTCATCTACATATATTTTTACTAACAAGATTTTATAATGATGATGCTTGATAAATAAAGACATATCTACTATGCCTCTAGAAAAATTATGCACTAAGAGAAAGCTAGCTAAGGTTTCACACCAAGCTCTTGGAGCTTGCTTTAGACTATAGAGAGCCTTATGCAATTTGAAAGCATAAGAGGGATGAGTAGGAGAAATAAAACCTGGTGGTTGTTCTACATAGACCTCTAATTTTAGTTCACCATTTACGAATGAACTTTTGACATCCATTTGGTATAATGTGAACTTCTTGTAGGTTGCATAAGTTAAAAATATCCTGATTGCTTCAATTCTTATAACAGGGGCAAATGTTTGGTCATAGTCTATCCCTTCCACTTGCCTATAGCCTTAAGCAACTAGCCTTTCATTGTTCCTGACGATAAGACCTTGAGCATCTATTTTGTTTCTAAACATCCATTTAGTTCAAATGACTTGGTAGTATTTGGGTCTTGGAACTAAATCCCAAACTCTGCATCTCTCAAATTGGTTGAGCTCCTCTTATATTGCAATGATCCAGTGTGGATCTTGCTCAGTATCTTTTATGGATTGGGGCGCAATTTAAAATATGAAGCAGGAAAGCATCATGTCCTGGTGGAATTGATGACTTGTCTGCACACCCACTGATATGTCTCCAATCACTTGAGATACAGTGTGATCTCTAAGTGTGACTAATTTAATAAGAGGATTTGGTTGAGTAACAGCTTGGGGAATTAATTACTCTTCTGGAATTATAGCTGTTGTAGGTTCTTCACTGAGTTCAGTGTCTTCATCTTCACTATCTTCAGCAATATGTGGAGAAGGTTGTCTTACAGCCTCATTGGTGAGGGTCAATTCATCCAACTTCTCACACAGGTGTGGTTCCTGCAAGTTCTCACTGGCAGAAGGAATCTTTTCCTTATAAAACATGTTAGTTTCATCAAAATAAATATGATTAGACTCTCCTATTTTCATAGATGATTTATTATAAATCATATAAGCCTTGCTTACTTGGGAAAATCCAAGAAAAATTTCTATTTTAGCCTTGACTTCAAACTTTCTAATGTGTTTCCTGTTGTTTTTATGAATGTAACAAATGCAACAAAAGACTCAAAAATAATCTACTTAAGTTTCTTCCCTTTGAGTAGTTCATAGGGGGTCTTGCCCTTAAGTTTGTGTATCAAACTTCTATTCAGTACATAGTTTGTTATGCTCATAGCCTCTGGACAAAAGGATACGGGCAAGTGAGCATCTGCAAGTAATGTGCATGCAGCTTCAATCAGTGTTTTATTTTTTTCCTTTCAGCTACCCCATTTCATTGAGGATTTTTAAGATCAAAGAAATAATGACTGATACCTTCCTTCTCACAGAATTCTTACATGGGAAGAGACTCAAACTCAGTACCATGATCACTTCTGATCAATGCAACTGGAGTAGAGTACTCTGTCACAACCCGCATTTTCTCCGAATTTAGGAAGTATCAGAGTTTGAGAAAACACGCGTCGTGATGCTAAGTCGAGCAGGGGATAACTGTCAACGCTCATGCGAACACCCACTAACTAGACAATGAAAACTTATAAGTTTAATGATTAGAAAAATCAGTTATATTTTTAGAGGCCGTATCCCTCGGCTCAGTGGATCACCTAGTCCACAGTTTAAAACTATACTTATACGTGGCGGAAAATACTTTATTTATATTTGAAATCCTATGAGAGTGCATAAGTGACCCCCGTGGTCAACTTATACTATGCAAGACTCTAGATTTATATTATATTATAAGTAGGAAAACGATCTTTTTACGTTGCATGGAAAGTAATGTATGAATTTTATAAACATGATGGTCATGAAATATAATAGTAATAGTGTTTTTAGGTTTAAAAGTAACTAGCAACCTAGCATAAATCTTCCCAAGAGCAAGTAGACTATCTCCATAAAGGTACTGGAAAAGAAACATATCTAGTATCATAAGGCAAAATTACCAGTGGGAGCCAACAAACTGACACGAACCCACTGACAAGTATGTATGTCTATATGAAAATTGAAAAACTACCTCACAACAGCAAGAGAAAGATCCCTACAACTCAAGGGATCACCAGCCACACCACAACAAATCTAGTCGTTTACTCGGCTACCAGTCAGAACCTGGGGCATTCAGAAAAGGAAAGAATGCCTCAGCAAGTAAAACAAGAGATTCTGAATTAGAGCATTAAATCAAAATGGAACAAAGAGAGTAAGCAAACATGGCAGTAAAAGCAAACACTGTCCAAAGTAAGCAAAAAGTACACCAAGTATCAGGTAACAACAACAAGCCCTTCCCCAATCCCTGCAGAGGCTACAAAGCAAAAGACAAGAAAACTTGCCACAATATGCTGCATTCTACAGGGAAGAAACACCTAACAATCCTAATTTGTGAGTTAATGGCAGTAGTAAACAACATGGACCTGAGTCGGTGACCAAAAACAGTCCCCCAAACAAGACAGTTCCAACTAAAAATAAAATTTCACTGTGTCAGCACAAAACCACCACAAACCCAACCCGTACCTGGGATTAAAAGGGTTGCGGCCACAGCAATACCCAGCTCGTACCTGGGACTAAAAAGTGGCGGCCATGGCTCGCACACAAATATTCCCGCTCCTTTAGAGCGTTAAAATAACACAACCTGCCATAACCCACGATTCGAACCTCAAAACAAAGGAAGAACGAAAGGCCAACAAGACATCCCCACTAGGAGGCAATCACTCGGGAAGAAAAGAAACTGAAAAGGAATAAATCCCAGCTTATAGGAATCATCAATCTACAGCCACAGGAAATCGTCGAACTCCGTTCGACGATTTTCCTTTCGTCGATCACAGGTCACGGGAAAAATCGTCGAACATCGTTCGACGATTTTCCTTTCGTCGAACACAAGTCACGGGAAAAATCGTCGAACGTCGTTCGACGATTTTCCTTTCGTCGAACACAAGTAACGGGAAAAATCGTTGAACTACATTCGACGATTTTCCTTTCGTCAAACACAGGTCACGGGATAAATCGTCGAACGCCGTTCGACGATTTTACGTCAAACGCAGGCCACAGGAAATCATCGAATTCCGTTCGACGATTTTTGCGTTAAACACCAGATACAGAAAGTCGTCGAACTCAGTTCGACGATCCTCGTCGAACTCAGCTCGACGATCCTCGCCAAACTCAGGCAACTGGAGATCGTCGATCTCAGTTCGACGATCTTTGTCGAACTCAGGTTGACGATCTTCGTTGATCTCAAGAAACCAGAGATCGTCGATCTCAGTTCGACGATATTCGTCAAACTCAGGTCGACGATCTTCGCAGAACTGGTTGCATTGAGTGCACAACAATCCTGTACAACCACCTTCGTTTCCGACCAATCTTCTTAGCATAATTCGATCCTATTACTCATAATATAAGTATGAAAACCCACTGCTACTAGTTCTAAGGCTGATAGGCTAATTGCTACCCAAACCGAGATTAACAGGGAACAATTTGATTAAAAAATAATACTACAGCAACCCGGCCGGAAATTTGAGTTTCAGACCTTGAGAAAATGCAAAAAGGAAACATAAAGGGGCATTTATAGTTTAAGATCCACATGACTTTGACGGAAAAACGGAGCAAAATACGCAGTCTCGGGAAACATGGATGATTACAGCAACTATGACCATGAAAAGGAGAAGAAAAAAACTTGGCAAGGGTAGGAGCACCACTTGCGTCAAATCCCAGTGATTTATCTTGCACAGCCCTTCCTCTCTCTCTCGGCTCGGGCCGCAACAGCACCTAAACATGATTCTAAGGTTTTAATGGCGGAAAAAGGATCAAACTAAAAATTCCGAGACCCCTAGAAACACCACGAAAACTGAATCTCTTACCGTAGGAATGAAGGCCTAGGCGAGAGTAATCCAAATCCGCTTTCGGAATCGAATTCGGTCCACTAACGCTCCCATAATCGGCGTCTGAAGGGTAGCAGGGTTGGCAGTTTTTCTTCCTCTCGAACAGGCGACGGTTACTCACTCACGGAAGGAGACAATGAATAGTCTCATTTTTTTGTCTTAGGGTTATATATATATGCATGGACACGTCTTATAAGCCCTAACTGCCACCTAAAAGCCACTAGATTCCTTACAAGCTTTAATAATTAATCATTTACATCCATTATTATTAACACATCAAAACGACGTGAAAATCGAACCACCTCGGAATCCGACGAAATTCACACTGTAGCTAAATACTCATGTTGCGAAAGCAACGGCGAAGTTGAAATCAACTTTCGACGAACAAAACTCGAGTTATCACTACCCGAAGCCAAAACACAAGTATCCCCCGAGAGGCTTCACCGGTCACCAAAACAGACCCGGCTTGCTAGGGGATCTTGTCAAAAAGGTTACCAACAATCCACACAAGGAACCTAAAGAGCTAAGACCACGCTCTAACAAACGGCACCTGCCGGAAACACGTCAACGTAACGCCAAACGAGAATTAAATAATCGCAAAAAAATCGGGGGCGTTACAGTCACTCCCCATAAAAGAAAGTTTCCTCCCGAAACTTTATATATGCTACTTCTACTATATAAGGAAAGTAACAAAACAAAAGCTACTAGAAAGAAACGTACCAATCAAATCAAGGGAACAGATGAGGGTGAGCCTCCCTCATGCCGACACTAGCTCCCAAGTCACGCTTTCCAAATCCTGATTCCTCCATAGAACTTTCACCATCGAGATAGACTTTGTCCGCAGCACCCGATCTTGAGTATCCAAGATGCGGACAGGCACCTCAACATATGAAAGGTTAGGCTCCAACTGGGGCACAGCATCCTAGACTTGCCCACTGCTTCGCACACACTTCCTTAATTGGCTTACATGAAACACATTATGAACCTCAGGGAAATTTTCTGGCAAATCCAATCTATATGCTGACACACCAATCCGTTCAACAATCTTAAATGGGCCCACATACCTCGGATCCAACTTCCACTTCTTACCGAACCTCTTAACACCAACCATCAGGAAAACCTTATGAAACACAAGGTCCCCTACAGAAAACTCCAAGTCAGACCTACGTCGGTTGGCGTTCTTCTCATATCTCTCCTGAGCAATACGAAGCTTTTCTCGAATAAGCTTCACTGTGACTTCCATTTCCTCGAGCGCATCCGGACCCAGCACAGGCCTCTCACCGACCTCGGTCCAAAATAAGGGAGTTCTGCAGCTCCTCCCATATAAAGCTTCAAACGGAGCCATTTGCAAGCTCTCCTGCTAACTGTTATTGTATGCAAATTCCATAAGCCGCAAACGCTCATCCCACGCTCCACTGTGGTCCAACATGTAGCACCTGATCATATCCTCAACTATCTGGTTCACCCGCTCAGTCTGGCCATTAGTCTATGTGTGGTAAGCTATAAAATACCTCAAATCTGTAACCAAACCCTCTTGCAGACTCCTCCAGAAGCGAGATGTAAAACGGGAGTCTCAATCCGAAATGATGTTAACTGGCACACCGTGTAAACGGATGACTTCATTCAGGTACAGCTCTGCTATCTTTTTCATCGGATAATCAATCTTGTACGGTACAAAGTGAGCACAGTTCATTAATCTGTCCACTATAACCCAAACAGAATCATATCCCCATGGATATCTCGGCAAGCCCGTAATGAAGTCCATAGAAAGACTTTCCCACTTCCAAGTAGGGATCTCCAATGGAGTCAACTTGCCACCAGTCCTTCCATGATCGGCCTTCACACGCTTGCAAGTGTGGCACTCAACAACAAATCGGGCTATATCACCCTTCATCCCATACCACCATGCAATCTGCTTCAATTCATGATACATCTTTGTAGATCCTGGATGGTAGGCAACACTGGATCCATGAGCCTCTCTACATAACATAACCCTGATGTCTCCAACAGCTGGGATGCAAAACCTGTCGCGGTACTTCAAAGTACCTGCATCATCGATAGAAAAATCCGGCAACTCCCCTCTCTCAGTCCTGAGGTATAAGTGCAAAAGATCCGGATCATCCCTCTGGTGCAACCTGGTAAGTGAAATCCAAGACGGCTCTGCCACTGCCAAACTTATCTGCATGTCACAGCGTCCCACAAAAATATCCATTAGGAGGAACTCTTCCACTAAACGATCGGCGGTGAGGTTAAAGATCTTCCCCGTCTTCCTGCTCAGGGCGTCGGCCACCACATTGGCCTTGCCCGGATGATACTGTATATCCACATCATAATCGGCCACATACTCTAGCCACCGCCGTTGGCGCACATTCTACTCCTTCTGAGTGAACACGTACTTTAGACTTTTATGATCTGTGAAGATCTTGCACTGAGCACCATAAAGTAAATGTCTCCACAGCTTCAGGGCAAAAATCACAGCTGCGAACTCAAGATCATGCATGGGGTAGTTCCTCTCATGAGTCTTCAATTTCCTTGACCCATACGCAATCACCTTCCCTTCTTGTATCAACACACCTCTGAGCCCAACATGCGAGGCATCCACATAAACATCATAGTCCATGCCCTCCGTAGGAAATGCCAAAACAGGAGTAGTGCACAACCTCCTCTTTAGCTCCAGAAAGGCCTCCTCGCATTTCTCGATTCAAATGAAGGTTGTGTTCTTCTGAGTCAATCTGGTCAAAGGTGCAGCCAGGGTAGAGATACCATCCACGAACCTCCTGTAGTAGCCGGCCAAGCCTAGGAAGCTTCTAATCTCCTTGGGCGTGCCCAGCCTACTCCAATCCATCACTGCTGCGATCTTTTCCGGGTCGACCGAGATCCCATCCTTATTCACCACGTGGCCCAGAAACGAGACCTGAGGCAACCAAAATTCGTAATTGCTCAGCTTGGCGAATAACTTGTGGTTCCTCAACTCCGATAGAACCAAGCACAGATGCTGCTCATGCTCCTCAGCACTGCGAGAGTAGATCAACACATCATCGATGAATACCACCACGAACTTGTCTAGAAAGTCCTTGAACACTCGATTCATCATGTCCATGAATGCTGATGGCGCGTTGGTCAATCCAAATGACATAACCAGGAATTTGAAATGCCCATGGCTAGACCTGAAAGTAGTCCGTGGAATGTCCGACTCACAGATCCTGAGCTGATGATAGCCTGAACGAATATCGATCTTGGAAAATACCGTGTTACCACACAACTAATCAAATAAGTCATCGATCCTCGGCAGAGGGTACCTGTTCTTAATGATGACTTTGTTCAGCTCCCTATAATCGATGCACAGCATCATCGACCCATCCTTCTACTTCACAAATAGAACAGGAGCACCCCAAGGCGACAAACTCGGCCTGATAAATCCTTTTGCCAACAGCTCGTCCAACTGGACTCGCAACTCCTCCAACTCATGAGGGGCCATCCGATACGGCGCCTTAGCAATAGTACACGTACCCGGTTCCAAATCAATCACAAACTCTACATCCCTCTCGGGGGGAAGACTAGGAAGGTCATCAAGAAAAACATCAGAGAACCCACGAACCACAGGAATCTCCTCCATGCGCGGTACACTGACAGCAGTCCCAACCACTGAGACTAAATAAGCAAAACAATCAGAATGAAACATCTTCTGAGCACATACCGCAGAAATGATAGGAGAATCCTGGCACAGATCAACATACACACTTCCAGGCTGACCGTTGTCCTTGATGAAGTCCAAGCATTTCCCTTTGCACTTCATAACCACATCATACTTAGACAACCAGTCCATGCCCAGAAAAACATCGAAGTCCTCTAGATCAATCATCTTCAAGTCTGCCTTCGCAAGAATGTCCCCCAATAAAACAGGGCAATCCAAAATGCCCAAATCTGACAACACAGATTCACCAGAAGGGAACTTGATGCGGAATGTGTCACGAACATGATCTAAAATCAACCGATAACGCTCTACAAAAGCTCTAGCCACAAACGAGTGGGTAGCACCGGAGTCTAACATAACACGCGCCTAGCGGTTCTTCACCTTAAATTTCCCTATAAGAGTATATAAGCAACTAAGGAACTATCAAAACAAAAACTATAACGATTCTATAAAATAAAAGTTTCAGGGTAGGAAAATAACTAACCTGAGATGACCTGAGTCGAAGCTTGAGCCTCCTCGGAAGAGATCAAGTTCATCTTTCCTTTGCCCTTGTCCACACGCGGAGACGAAGGTAAAGCCTGAAGTGGATCTGCCTGAAGAATAGGCTGGACTTGAGGACA
Source organism: Platanthera guangdongensis (assembly GCA_039583875.1). Lineage (NCBI taxonomy): Eukaryota > Viridiplantae > Streptophyta > Magnoliopsida > Asparagales > Orchidaceae > Platanthera > Platanthera guangdongensis. The sequence goes on along the minus strand of CM077162.1, from coordinate 133,819,066 downwards.
CCTTGTCTTGATATGGCCCTTCTAGCCACACTGATAGCAGACCTTATCCTTGGACCAGCACTAGGCAGCATCATGCCCGGGTCGCTTGCAAATAGAACAGGAACCATCCTTCCTAGGAGCACCTTGAATAGCATTAACTTGCTCCTTCTTCTGAGCTCCCTCCTTCTTGAAAAACCTCTCAACAGGGTGGCCTGACTGGCTACAGAAGCTACACACTACCTTGCTCTTCTTTCCCAAAACAGCATCGAGTACCTGGGCGTTTTTCTCTTCAGTAGACTTCCTCTTGTCCTTCCTCATTTGCTGGCCTCTGTTCTTTGCGGTCTCAATTGCCTCCACTTTCAGAGCAGCCTCCACTAACCCTGCATAAGTCTCTGATCCATATGCACTGGCCAACAGTAGAACCTCGCTCCTCAAGCCACCAAGTAACCGCTTGACTCGATCAGCTTCAACACTCACCAACCTAGGAGCAAACTGGCTCAACTTGCTGCACTCTATCTCGTACTCACTGACCATGAGTTGCCTCTGCTTCAGGTTAAGGAAGTCATTCATTAGTCGGTCACGCTCGACCGAAGGCAAGAACTTCCTCAATAGCATCTCCTTGAACAATCCCAAGAGCAACCAGCCACCAAGCTCTCCTTTTCCCTAAGCCATCGGCTCTTAGCCAAACCCTTTAGCTGATAGGCGGCTATCATCACTCTCGGATGATCTGCAACACCAGAGTACGAGAACATCTCCTCCATGGAGATCAGCCAATCATCTATAACCATGAAATCTGCTTTCCCATCGTATGTAGGAGGGCTAAGTCTCTAAAACTGAGAAATAAATGCCATCTCTACTAGCACGACCACTGGAGGTCTTAGGGGAGCTAGAGGGGGAAGGGTAGCTGACCCCCCCCCCAGCAGTGTTTTGCACTCCCTGAGTCTGCCCTGCCATAACTGCCACCAGTGACTGGATCTGGTCCTGCATCTCCACCAACTGCCTGGTCAAGGAATCATTGCTCCGCCGCACGCTCTCGATCACTGCATCACTCTGCGCTCCCGAAGACTCACCCTCAAATAGGGGAGTCAACCTGGTCGAAGGACGTCTCGCCATCCTAAAACCATAGAAACTGAGGTCAAAACCTAGTACAACTGTTGGAACAAACTACTAGTACAGACAATACATACATAAATATGAACTTTTAACTGCTATACATGCTCTGGGAGTTTATTTGAAAAAAAATGATGTTATGCCTAACCTAGGATGGTTTACCACCATCAACTAACTCTTGTGCCTAGATCGGGAATGCATGAATTTATATATTTTTTTTGATTTTAAACCATTTGTGTACATATGTCATCCTGCAAATCTTTAGCTTGGCACGTTGTACTTATGCAATGTTATGTTATGCATGACTGTGCTATGCATTCTAAAAAGGCCCAAATGCATGTCATGAGTGGCGTATGCATGAAAATGTTATGCATCTCATACTATATAACATTCTCATGCAACGAAAAAGAAACATGCTAGTCGCATTCATATGGTGAGGTTATGCATCCCATAATACATAACCCTCACATGTTTCCCCTATGGTGGATCCATATACAGACACATATTATGCATCCCATACTACATAATATACCCTGTATACTTCATGTTATGCTATAAGTGTAGTGTTCATGCTTCATCCAAGATGTGCTGATGATATATCGGTGTGTGTATGATATGATGCTAAACATCTAATACCTATAAGGAAAGGTTGCCCGACAAATTGTCAAGCAACTTCCCTCTTATACCAACTATCACAACCCGCATTTTCTTCGAATTTAGGAAGTATCAGAGTTTGAGAAAACACGCGTCATGATGCCACGTCGAGCAGGGGATAACTGTCGACGCTCAGGCGAACACCCACTAACTAGACTATGAAAACTTATAAGTTTAATGATTAGAAAAATCAGTTATATTTTTAGAGGCCGTATCCCTCGACTCAGTGGATCACCTAGTCCACAGTTTAAAACTATACTTATACGCGACGGAAAATACTTTATTTATATTTGACATCCTATGAGAGTGCATAAGTGACCCCCGAGGTCAACCTATACTATGCAAGACTCTAGATTTATATTATATTATAAGTAGGAAAACGATCTTTTTACGATGCATGGAAAGTAATGTATGAATTTTATAAACATGCTGGTCATGAAATATAATAGTAATAGTGTTTTTAGGTTTAAAAATAACTAGCAACCTATCATAAATCTTCCCAAGAGCAAGTAGACTATCTCCAGAAAGGTAGCAGTAAAAGAAACATATCTAGTATCATAAGGTAAAACTACTAGTGGACGCCAACAAACTGACACGAACCCACTGGCAAGTATGTATGTCTATAAGAAAATAGAAAAACTACCTCACAACAGCAAGAGAAAGATCCCTACAACTCAAGGTATCACCAACCACACCACAGCAAATCTAGCTGTCTACTCGGCTACTAGTCAGAACCTGGTGCATTAAGAAAAGAAAAGAATGCCTCAGCAAGTAAAACAAGAGATTCTGAATTAGAGCATTAAATCAAAATGGAACAAAGAGAGTAAGCAAACATGACAGTAAAAGCAAACACTATCTAAAGTAAGCAAAAAGTACACCAAGTACCAGGTAACAATAACAAGCCCTGTCCCAATCCATGCAGAGGCTATAAGGAAAAAGACAAGAAAACTTGCCACAATAAGCTGCATTCTACAAGGAAGAAACACCTAACAATCCTAATTTGTGAGTTAATGGCAGTAGTAGACAACATGGACCTGAGTTGGTGACCAAAAACAGTTCCCCAAACAAGACATTTCCAACTAAAAATAAAATTTCACTGTGTCAGCACAAAACCACCACAAACCCATCCCATAGCTGGGATTAAAAGGGTGGCGGCCACAGCAAAACCCAGCCCGTACCTGGGACTAAAAAGTGGCGGCCACGGCTCGCACACAAAACATCCCGCTCCTTTAGAGCGTCAAAATACCACTACCTGCCATAACCCACGATTCGACCCTCAAAAACAAAGGAGGAACGAAAGGCTGACAAGACATCCCCACTAGGAGGCAATCACTCGGGAAGAAAAGAATCTGAAAAGGAATAAATCCCAGCTTACAGGAATCGTCAATCTCCAGCCACAGGAAATCTTCAAACTCTGTTCGACGATTTTCCTTTCGTCGATCACAGGTCACGGGAAAAATCGTCGAACGCCGTTCGATAATTTTCCTTTCATCGAACACAAGTCACGGGAAAAATCATCGAACGCCGTTCGACAATTTTCCTTTCATCGAACACAAGTCATGGGAAAAATCGTCGAACGCCATTCGACTATTTTCCTTTCGTCGAACACAGGTCACATGATAAATCGTCGAACGCTGTTCGATGATTTTACGTTAAACACAGGCCACAGGAAATCATCGAATTCCGTTCGACGATTTTTGCGTTAAACAACGGACACATAAAATCATCGAACTCATTTCAACGATCCTTGCCGAACTCAGCTCGACGATCCTCGCCGAACTCAGGCAACCGGAGATCGTCGATCTCAGTTCGACGATCTTCATCGAACTCAGGTCGACGATCTTCGTCGATCTCAAGCAACTAGAGATCGTCGATCTCAGTTCGACGAGATTCGTCGAACTCAGGTCGACGATCTTCGCAGAACTGGATGCGTTGAGTGCACAGTAATCCTGTACAACCACCTTCGTTTTCGACCAATCTTCTTAGCCTAATTCGATCCTATTACTCTTAATATAAGTATGAAAACCCACTGCTACTAGTTCTAAGGCTGATCTGCTAATTGCTACCCAAATCGTGATTAACAGTGAACAATTTGATTAAAAAACAATACTACAGCAACCCGGCCGAAAATTTGAGTTTCAGAACTTGAGAAAATGAAAAAAGGAAACATAAAGGGGCATTTATGGTTTAAGATCCACATGACCTTGATAGAAAAACGGAGCAAAATACGCATTCTCGGGAAACATGGATGATTACAGCAACTATGACCATGAAAAGGAGAAGAAAAAAAACTTGCAAGGGTAGGAGCACCACTTGCCTCAAATCTCAGCGATTTACCTGGCACAGCCCTTCCTCTCTCTCTCGGCTCTAGCCGCAACAACACCTAAACAGGATTCTAAAGTTTTAATGGCGGAAAAAGGATCAAACTAAAAATTCTGAGACCCCTAGAAACAACATGAAAATTGAATGTCATACCGTAGGAATGAAGGTCTAGGCGAGAGTAATCCAAATCCGATTTCGGAATCCAATTCCGTCCAATAACGCTCCCAGAATCGGCGTCTGAAGGGTAGCAGGGTTGGCGGTTTTTCTTCCTCTCGAACAGGCGACGGTTACTCACTCACGGAAGGAGACAATGAATAGTATCGTTTTTTTGTCTTAGGGTTATATATATGCATGGACACGTCTTATCATCCATAACTGCCACCTAAAAGCCACTGGATTCCTTACAAGCTTTAATAATTAATCATTTACATCCATTATTATTAACACATCAAAACGACGCGAAAACCTAACCACCTCGGAATCCGACAAAATTCAAACCGTAGCTAAATACTCACGCTACGAACGCAACGACAAAGTTAAAATCAACTTTCGATGAACAAAAATCGGGTTATCACTACCCGAAACCAAAACACAAGCATCCCCTGAGAGGCCTCACCAGTCACCAAAACATACCCGACTTGCTAGGGGATCTTGCCAAAAAGTTTACCAACAATCCACACAAGGAACATAAAGAGCTAAGACCATGCTCTAACAAACGGCACCTGCCGGAAACGCGTCAATGTAGCGCCAAACGAGAATTAAATAATCGCAGAAAAATTGGGGGCATTACATACTCAATCCTTATGCTCTTAAGAAAATCTGTAAGAATCTTGAAGTTATCTGACTTGTTTCTCAAGAAGAACACCCAAGTGAACCTTAAGAAGTCATCAACAATTACTAAGGTATAAGACTTCCCTCCTAGGATCTGTACAACAATGGTTCCAAAGAGATCCATATGTAGCAAATACAGAATCCTAGGTGAATTACACTTATTAAGTGACTTAAAACTAATTTTAGTTTGCTTGCCTAACTGACATGCCATGCAAAGGATTTCCTTCTTGTAGGGGCAAGAAGGAAATCCTCTAACAAATTTGTCCCTAGAGAGTTTAGCAATGTTTTTCAGGTTTGCATGTCTTAATCTCCTATGCCAAAGATAATTATTATTAATATTTTGGTTAAACAGACATATTTCTGTTTTAGCTGACTTCAAATTAACTACATAGATATTTTCTGCTCTAGTACAAGTTAATAATACTTGGTCATCTATAGAAGTAATAATACAGGAAGTTTTGTTAAATGATACCTGAAACCTTTCATCATATAACTGACTTTTGGATATAAGGTTGTGCTTCAGTCCACTTACATAAGCAACATTCCTGAAAGTGACTGCTCCAATTTTGAACATTCCATATCCTTCAGTCTGGCCACAATTGGAATCACCAAATATTACTTTGGGTCATAGCTTAGACTTGTAGTTGATTAAGTTGTCCTTATTTCCAGTCATATGCTTTAAACATCCACTATCCAAATACCATTGTTGCTCTGTGGTGGGATAGTCTTTCACCTGCAATAAAATAAATTAGCTATTTGTGACCTAGGTAACCTGGGGTCCTTGTTTATTTACATAACTAAATCTAGAAATTTATGAGTATTCTGGTTGATTTTTATAACCTAAGGGGTGAAATCTTCTTGGAGAAATTATCCACTGGTAAATGGATTATCATATTGTCTTGGTTGATTAAATGTTCTATATGAATTAAAGTTTCTGTTATAATGAACTGGGTTCGATGAATCCTGGTAAGTTCATCGATCTGAGGTCGACGAATGGGGATGAGTTCGTCGAACTCCACTCAAAAAATGAAAGCATTCATTCTCTGGGACCCAATATCGTCAATCTCGGGTCAACGAACCATACTAGTTTTGTCGATCGCAGTTCAGAGAATAATTATAATAAAAGTTTGTGTTCGGAGTTCGTCCACTTGAGTTCAACAAACTATACACATTTCGTCGATCTGAGTTGGACGAAATCTACTGAACATTGTTATGGTTAAGATCTTTCTTATTCTTTTTCTTTTTCTTGTTCTTTTGTTTTAATTTTGATTGTTTGACATTATTATCTATCTTTTCTTTTCCCTTTTCTGAATAAATTTTATTGGAGTGGTTAAAATATTCTTCTGAATCAGTGGCGGTTGGCTTGATGAAGCACCTAAGCCCAGCGTGCCATTAAGCCTGACATTCACTGTGCTTGTGATGTCCATCAGCTTGATACTTCTCCCATTTAGGGATTCTTCAAGTTTTCTTGCCTCAGCCAATTCAGTTTTTAATGAGATGATTTGTTCTTTAGCTAATGTTAATTCAACTTTTACTTTGATATTTTTAGAAAGGAAGTTTTCTTGATCAGTTAATTTTTCTCTAAGATGTTTAATCTCTTTTTATGAATTAATTAAATCAATGCATAAAGATTTAAATTCAGTTATAAAATTTTCTGAATTGAAATTAAAGGAAGATAATACCTCATTTACCTCAGATTCAGAAGGTTCTTCACTGTTTGATTGCTTAGCTTTAGATAGGCTGCTTGATGCTTCAATGGACATCAAGCAAATCTCCTTTGGCTTAGCCTCTTCTTCATCTTCACTGGAACTAGAAGATGAAGATTCATCTTCAGTTTCACTCCATGTTTCAGCAACAAACCCTTTCTCCTTCCTTTTATGCTTGCTGGAGGAGGGCTTACTGAAGTGCTATTTCTTGGGTTCCTTTTCTCTTCTTCTCTCCTTCTTTGATTCTTTGGATACTCAGATATAAAGTGTCCTGGCTTCCTACAACGAAAGAAAACAACATCTTTTGTTAGGGTCTTGTCATACCTTGGCTTGTCATCTTGCCTAGATGTCTTTCTTCTGAAATCATTCTTTGCCATTTTGTAAAGTCCCTTGGCTAAGAGACTCAGAAGTTCACCACTACCTGTTGAAGCTTCTTATTCTTTTGAAGCTTTGAAAGCTATGTTTTGCTCCTCTCTTACTGCTGAAGGAGTCTTCTGCTCTGCAGCTTCTCCTGTCTTTATGAGTTGTTCATATGATTTGAGCTTTCCAAGAAGAGATTTAGTGGAAATCTCATAAAGACTTCTAGCCTCCCTGATTGGCCATATTCTGGAATCCCATGAGCTAGTAAAGCACATGAGGATTTTGTCATTGATTTCTATCAGGGTGATGTCCTTGTCCAGAGTCTTCAGTTCATTGATGATTGAGCTTACTCTGTTGTACATGCCACTCACAGACTCAGATTCTTCTTTCTTGAAATTTTCATACTGGGAGATGAGATTAGATCTCCTATCTTTTCTCTCATCCTTAGATCCAGCAACCATCTGGTTAAGTGAATCCCAGATAGCTTTGGCTGATGTGCACCCAGCCACTTTCTGGAATATGTCATCTGACATAGTCTGTTCTAAGATGTTCATGTCCTTGACATCTACTGTTTTGGCATTCTTCTGTGCATCTATCCACTCAGGTGATGGAATAGCATGTGTGCTGGAAGTTGCAGTAGTGGTAGCCATTGGAGTCTGTGGTCCTATCAAAATAGAATTGTATATATCTTCTTCAATAGAGTTCATATAAAGCCTAATTCTTGCCTTCCAGATAGCAAACTTATTAAGGTTGCATACTGGAGGTCTGGTGCTTGTATAATCTTTGTTCTGTGCTATGATATGAAATAAATATAAAACTAGGAAAAAGGAAAGTTAGATCTAAAAAGGATCTTTGGTTCAAGTATTAGCTTGAGAAACCAAAGGAACCAGCTCGGATACCAATTTAAAGACAGGGGATAGATCTGATTACTCTCGGAGGGGAGGGGGGGGGTGAATAGAGTAACTTAAAACTTTTTGGCTGTTTTAGAATTTACCAGAGTAAAATATTAATAGTAGTATAAAAAGAAATGCAACCTAAGCTAATCCATCATAGCACAACAAGAACAAAATAAAAAATGATCACACAAAGACAACACAAGAATTTTATAGTGGTTCCCCAAAATGGGTACATCCACTCTTCTACCACCCTGGTAGGAATCCACTATAAGGTTTTTGATCAGGTGACTGCCACAACAAGATCTATTTCCAGGGAGATCTTATAACCCTTAAGGCTTTTGATCAGGTGCCCAAAAACTAAGAATAAACTTTTGAAGGAAGTTAATAAACTCTTTATAAAGGAGGTGAGAGAGTTGATGATGTCTTCTGTTTTCTCTATACAACAGAAAAGACTAGTGGATTGCTTGTGTCAAAGCCCCTTCTGAAATAATGAATGTTTCAGAACATGGAGCCTTGCTCAGGGTGTAGGTCTTCAGCCTTGTCTTGAAGAGATCCAGGAATTTTCTGACAGATTCACAGTTGTTGTCCTTGAATGTTCGTGGAGTAGAAATTGAAGAAGGATTCTTGATATTGATGGTTGTTCTCTTCTTCAGTCTTCAGAAAGATCAAGGGGAAAACAGGTAGTTTTCATCACAGAGAAGAAGCAGATATTCTTATGTATGTTTCTGTATCTCTTCTCTATATTCTCTTTTGTTACTGCTTGTCTCATCTCAAGACTCTATTGCTCTGCTGTCTGAAAAGAGAAAAATCTCTTTTTATATTCTGCTGTCAAGAATTCTCCTTTGAAATTTGAATTCCAAGCATTGATTGCTTATTGATTCTAGAGAATGAAATAGCTAGAATATCCTTTAATGAGTTTCCCTAACTGTCCCAGTAAATTAATCAAGTAATTAATCCTGATGAAAATCATACTTAATGCTTGCAATAATGACTATATTTCGGGGAATATGAGCATTAATTACTCAGGAAATCACTGCTAAGAAATATAATAAATAAGGACAGAATATGGAAAACTTCTAAGTCTGGCTTGGGACAGAATTCGTCGAGCTCTTAATAGAATTTGTCGACTGGAGTACCAAGTTCGTCGAGCTGATAATTCTTGTTTGTCGACCTGAGCTCAGCGAATTGCATTCTGGAAATAACTAGACAATTCTGCGCTCGAAGTTCGTCGACCAAAAAATCTGTCTTCGACGAGCAGAGTTCAGAGAACATAAACTGGAAAGAATCGGTTGAAGTTAAACTCCAGATTTTGTCGAGCAGAGAATCTATCTGAATGAATAGATCGTTGACCTAGCTCGAATATTATCGAGCTCAACTCAGAGAATTAACTCTGAGTTCGTCGATCTACGATCGATGATCATCGAGTTGAGTTCGAAGAATTTCGAACTTATAATTTTTAACTCTGAATTCTTCTATGTATGTGTCTACTGAGGTCCTCTGCTGGCTGTTCCATGAAGGTTGAACCTAGTGAGTATCCTAAACTCTAGGACTCACAGTCTTGACCCTGGCTATACAATGTGGGTCAAAACTCATCCAAATTAGTGAACCTAGCCCAAATCCAAACTAGGGATACAACACGAAGGAAGTTGTCCTCGGAGTCCTTGCCGAGGAAAAATTGGTGGAGCTCGACGTCATTGCCCATCACAGTAGGTGGCGGTACACATCCTTATTCCTCTGCCGAGGCGAGAAGGGTATATTTCCAAGCTCGCCTTTGATGAAGATGAATTTGTAGAACCAGTTGTGGTTCTTGTTGGCCGTCTTGTGAACCTTGAATTGCGAGCCGACGAGGAAGGTGATGAGTCCAATTTATATACAGTTTTTATGACTCATCTGGGCTTATTTTCTTACATATGCTCTACTTTTTCAATTGGAAAAGTTAAATTTTTATTTAGGGCTTCACTTCACCAAAAGTGCATTATTATAGCCCAAGGGTGTGCAATTGCGCATTCTGTTGTTGGGGGTATGCACATGGTGCTACCCATGGATCTTTCTGTTTGTTTTTATTTGCATTTTGATGTTGGGAGCTTGTGCTCCATGTTTTCATTTTATTATGCAGGTGGTGCATTTTCCCGAAGGCTGGATTGCAGGTTTGAGGAAAACGCACGGTCATGCATTTTCTTAGCACACGGTTCTTTGCGATCGTGTGTTTTGTATGTGCAAAATAAACGTGGAATGGAGCTCGAGGAATTTCATCGTGTTGAGTCCAACGATCTTCACGCACGGTTTCTTCAGAACCGTGCGCGAAGGAAACGCACGGTTTTCCTGTATCTTTTTTATTTATTCCATTCTGTGGTTAATCGTGCGATTTGTTCACGCACGGGCGGCAATTCCCATGCGTGAGTAAAATGCACGACGCACGGTTAGGTTAGATCACGGTCCTGCGCCAAACCGCGCGTGCCTATTTTTCTGACATACTTTTATTTAAAGTGCAGATTTTCCTCCATGAAAGCACTTTTTGGCCTGCTGTTCCCTTCACTGTTTTAGGGAAAAGTTCTGTCGTTTTCCACCTTGGAGAGGCCTCCGGGCAAGCTTTCAATGCCAAATCAAATCCGGAGCTTCCTTTCAGACTCCTCCTTCATCCTTGAGCTTCAAAAAGAGTCTGATCTAGCTTTCTCCATCAAGCTTGGCGAAGTTTGTGCCATCCTCCACCATCTCGTGATGTGAAGAAGACGGGTCCATTGGGACAGAGTGACAACCTCCTCTACCCCAGATGCAGTTAAGGACCGAGCTAGGATGCAGATTGACAACCCAGCGATTCCTTCCGCGAATACTCCGCAAGACTTCGGATCCGGTCGATTTCACACACTTTTCTTCTCATGTTGTTGATTGTGTAGTTGATATCTTGTATATGATGAAGTTTCTCTTATTTTTGATAAACATATGTATACAATCATGCCTATGTGATTTCTTATTTATGTTATTTACTTGAGGTGCGCTTTATTTTCCATCCTCCTCCAAATCCGGTTGTGTCGCACTAGCAATTGTTAGTGGCATGCGTAGTGAAGAGGTGCTCTTGACACTCATTATGTCGTTCTAACCACCTCATCCCCAAGACTACTCGTTCGTCCGCCCAACGATTCAGTACATAGCAGCCCGTGTAGTCTTCCACCCCCCCTTGCGAAGCATCGCATAGCGGCGTTGCATAGGAGTAGTTTGTTAGCGTGTTACTTTATTTTTTCTCAACTATCAAAACCCCCCTTCGTTAGCTCCGACCTAAGGACTTCAATCTCAAATCCACCTCGAAATTAACTCCACCTTACTGTGTTCCTTGTAGAGATCGATACTTGTGAAAATTCACCCATTTTATATTACTTGTGCGACCGGTACACATGTCATCCAACGCATCAAGTTTTTGGCGCCGTTGCAGGGGAATACAGTCGTATGAGTTTTTGGAGAGGGAGATAGGAGATAGAAGCCCTTTTCCCTATATATATTTCATGTTTTCTTCTTTGCTTTAGTTTTTTGACTTTGTTGCTTATTTTTTTGTTCCTTTTCCAGTTTTAATTTTTTTGCTGCAGGTATTCCTTTTCTTCTATCTGCTAGTGTACAGTTAATTTTTGCTTAGAATATTTCTGTTGTTGAATTCTTTCTTGCTGCAACATGTTTTCTTATATGAATATCCATTGCAGATGGTGCAGGGATTATAGGCATAGTAGTGATGAGTGCCCCACTGAAGATAGTGCGCATAATTCTCGTTGTTCAATATATGGAGCACCATCCTCTTACAGTACTTCATACACCATACCATAGTCTTATGGTCACTTCTCTTCTACACCTTCACCTTTTTCTTATTCCTCTCCGGTCCTACCAGGACCAATGAGTAATGGAAAAAGTTGTTTGTGTTGTCATAACACCGACCACGTGTTGAAAGATTGCGTAGAATTTCAGCGCCAGTTGGACGAGGATGATGAACCGGTTATCCAATTCATTCCATCCACCTCTCAATCGGCTGCCCCTTCTGTTTCTGAGGATATATTCGCAGCACCACCTTGTCTATGATGTACTGCTGTAGATATACCCATCAGACTTTCTACTGATCGGTGTGACGACATTGTAGTGCAGTCTCTCCCCATACATTCTACTCCTCTTTTGTATTCACCCTCGGAGGAACCTGCACATATTTTCTCTGATGTTGTTGTTCCTCCGCTTTCTTCGCAAGAATTATATATGCCAATTTTTAGTGAGTCGGTTGATGATACCGACGATGATCTATGCTTGCATCCTGCTGGGAGTGAGACCGGGATGACTCCACTTATTTCTTATTACTTTATTTCTTCATCTCCTTTGTTTCTTGATCCCCTTTCTATATCTAAGCCCGTGCGGGTTGAGTATTCGCAGGTGCATCAGGAGGAATTGGAGCTTTCAACTCGAGCCATCGATCATAGAATTCTCTATTGCAAGGAGGTTGATTCCTCCTCTGTTGAGGAAGCTCCATTGATTGCTTTCTCCACCCGTCTTCTCCCTGTAGTAGACGATACATTACACGACAAGGATATATTTTATTGTGAGATGAGTGAGGACCAGTGCTCCTCCTCTTCCTGCTTCCTATTTCCTCTGCCTGCGAGGAGCAGGTATGATTATTTAGGCAGAGGTGTAACTGTTTTATCACCGTATTTGTGCTAGTTACCGCAACGGATAATGGAACCGTTACCTGTGAACTTTTCTTTTCATAGGCCAACTAGCTAGAATATTTTCTTTAGCTGAATAAGTCATGCTGGGCGGACAATAACCCTAGTAGTTATCTTACATTTTCTGCATTTTTATTTTTCATGTCTATCTTAGTTTTAGTATTTCTTTGTATTTTCTATATTTGTCTTTGGTTTTTGCGGAGTTCATCCCTGTAGGTATTCATGGGAAATTCGTATTGGCGGGGTTGTGATTCTTCGTATGGCGGGCCTGCTATTTTTCAAGCGTCTTCCGATATGCTCACTAGCTGAGCATTGGGTAACTTCTTCCCTTGTCTCTATTTGATTTAAATTTCTATATCATATAATGTGTAGCTTAGTTTAAGTCTGGGGGCGAGTCAGTATGTGCTATCTTTTGCACGGGCACATTTCCTGTGCATACTAGAAGCTTTTATAGTTTTATTTTGATTAGTTCATTGCATCGCACACCGCCGCACCCACATGAGTGCGTGCTTAGTTGTTAGCCTGTTCCAAGTTAAACTCGTTTCTTTTGTATGATTTGGGAAAATTATTGTGCTGGCATAGGATAGTGAGACAGAGTAAAATGTTGACCTTGTTGTGCTCCTAGTCGAGTGCCCTCGTCTCGTGTAGAAATTGGAGTAGATTTAATTTTTTTTATATGCTTATAGTTTTATATTTTTATATTTGCGTAAAGACTTTTTATTCTACTAAAAAATTTGTGAATTCGGTGTTAATCTAACGGTAGTGTAGGGATGTGTGTAGACGTCACTAGACTCGGTTTGCTTGAGTCGGGAAGAAGAATCATCTTTCTCGGTGGCTAAGAACTTGCCCCAAGCAACTCTTGAAGCATTGATGCATGGTTAGTCCAGTGTGAGCGTGATGTAGGCCATCATTTTGGCCTGGTTGAGCTTTTTACCATTTCTAACATCTTATCCTCGCTAAGACCCATTGTGCCTACCCCTTCTTTTGATTTAGCTCCACCATTATTTCACTAAAGCCTCATAGCCGATCCTAATCGCACACCCAAGTCGAGCATTAGTGTTTTATATTTTTCATGTTGGGGTGTTGATGTTGTGATATTTCATTGTGAATATGTGGATGTGCTTCAAAGTTCATATTTGCTGAAGTTGATAAAAAAGAGATGATTTGAAAAAAATGTATAAAAATGAATTTTAAAAAAAGTGAAAAGAAAAAGTATAATTGAAAAATCTATTTGAGAAGAGTTTGTATTTGGAGTATGCGGTGTACAAACCCATATTTTAAAAATTAAGTTTGGGGGTGTGGTGTACCCGCGTGTATTTTGGTTAGCGGTAGATTCCTTTTTATGCTAGCTCATTTGGGTTAGGTGCGTAGCCTCCAAATTTATCATTGTTTACCTTACCGTAACTCAAGCCTCATCTCTTCACCTAAAGTCCTATAGATTCATGCTTGAGTCGAACTAGTATCGTGGACAGAGTGTGAAAGGGCAAGCGTATGGTCCCTGATGTAAGACCCCCCCTCCCGGATCCCAAAACACAGCATGAAGGGGGTCTTATGCCCATAGCAGCCGCCTTGTGGTAGCATTAGCACATGGGCTAACTTGTACCACATGACGCCTATTCTACCGGCTACAACCAATATCAATATATATAAATGCCAACCCAACCAATATAATAAGAGAAGTAAAATCCACACAAAGTATATATAAGTCCAAAGTAAATCAAAATAGAGAAGCTAAAACATGCTTCTACAATATATCAGAGTACAACTAATAAGTGCCCAAAAGGGCTACATCAGAGTCGCTCGACACTCACATCAGTAACTGACTATAGCGACGGTACCGTCCCATCAGGCCCTGTCGTCCTGGCATGGCTGTCCTACTGCAAAGTCTGCGGCTGCTATACCTGCGAGGATACCTCCTAAAATGGAAGGCGTAGCAATCGTTTGTCAAAAAGACTAAGTGGCTTCACATCCGCTCCCCCGACAACTCCTCAACACCGGGCGGGGAAAAGAGCAAGGGTACAAAGTATAATAATTAGTATAACAGGTATAAGCATGTGGTAATGGTACAATAAGAATAATATTATTTTATTCTAGCAGTTCTACATAAACAATAACAAACCATCAAGTACAAGTAACTACGGCAGGAAAGTAACTTAACATATAAAGATGCCCATACAAGCTTATAAGTTAAGGATCGTTTTACATAAAGTAACTCATCATATAGGAGTGCCCATATAAACTTATACGATGAGGATCTTGTTGTGCAATGTTATGAAATGGTATGTATACTATGAAATGACTCACCCATGATCACACATTTGCAACCGCTATACTGACATAGACTAGTAGTTCCCACTATTTGAGCAGGTAGCTAACCTCTCGGGCATCAACCACCGTGTCCAGGCGATGATAGAAGAGCGGGCATCTCTACTACTAGGAGTATATCCACACTACTTCACCTAGGCCTCTGTACGCCTCAATACTAAGAACACAACAGCGAAGCTCATGCATACTATGGCCCAGCGGGGGTCTCGGGTAGGTGTGCACCGAGAACACCACGCCGAACTGGCCTTTTTGACCCGGAAGGGGCCTCAAAAAAAAGCATGAGGTCACAGCCAAACCGTTCACTTGGCACGGAAGGAGCCCCGGGACGTGAACACTGAGGGCTAAGCTGATGGCGATGATGATGATGCGGCCGTGGATCTACGACATCGAGAGTTCGTGGATTGGGACGGTCGTTTCCGCAAGCTCGAAGATGGGAGTCTACCACGACGTTTCTTCGCCAACGCCGCCAATGGTACATGTTTTGCTCGACGTCCACCGCCACAAATAAATAAACTATATAATTATAAATTACATAATTATAATTATATATTTTATCAATTTTTATTTTATGCAATTCTATTTTAAAAGTACTTTATTTCATGCATTTTATTTAGTTAGTGAATTGTTTAATTTCATGTATTTTATTTTCATTTCATGTATTATGATGGGTGCATATAACCATCATAATTTCTTTTTGAATTTTGAATTTTTAATGGAGGATGATTGAGTGGTGTAGGCTATATATAGCCATGGTTATGAAGGAATAAATAGAGAATGAAAGAAAGAAATCATAAGAATTCAAATTTTGAATTTTCCCCCTCCTTTCTCCTTCCTCTTTGAGAAACCCTCCCCCCCTTTCTCTTCTCTCTTGGCCGCCAGCCTTCTATCTCTCCAACTCTTAGTGGCTCGGCCACCTTGCCCCTCCCCTCCTCCACCTCCTCCCTTTCCAAGGGTTTGTCAAAAGGAGAAAACGGCGAGCATCTTTATCGCCCGGTGCGGATCCGAGGATTTCTGCGTGGAAATAGAGAATATACCACTGTCAACGTGTGTTCCTCCACTCATCTCTGTCGAAGGTTTTCTTAGGATTTGGGTAACGATTCCGACACCTCTTTATGGGATTTCTTCTAACTTATTTTGTGAGGTTTTGGTGGAATTAGAAGGCTAGTTTTTAGTCCGGATTTATATTGAAATTAGCACTTAATAAAATCTGAATTTTCAAGCATATATTTCCCGAATAGTTTTCGTATAACTTGGAGCGGGTAGATCTCGTGAACACTTGAAGAAATCGGGTTCATCACCTTTGATTTCCCCTTACGTTCAAGTGATTTGGTAAACCCTCATTTTAATTAATTTGAGATTGAAATTAGGACTTCATTTCAATCACTAATTTAGCATGGAACTTTCTTTATTGGAATTGTGAATTGCTTGTGCTAATTTGAATAACTAACTGTCCGGATCGTGTGGGTCCTTTTCGCTAGAGCGAACATTGACCTAAAGTCCTTGTTCAATCTATAAAAGGGGTTGCATCCCTTTGTGTTGATGGTTGTGCAATTGTTGCCTTTTAATGCTTGAGTATTTGATAATACTAAGTAGAGAAACCGCGCGCTAGATATTTAATTAAATTGTCGAACAAAAGAACGCGTAGTTTAATCTGTCGAAACCTTGGGCCTGCATCAATTTGGTATCAGAGGGAGGTTTTGCTAATTTCTCAATTAGTACCATCCTAGGAAATATTTCTTTAGCACGCTGACACACACTTGCCCGTTTCATTGCACAACATATAAATTAATTTTTAAATTTGGTCTGCCAATAGCGGCCTATATTTTTACTTTTTTAGCAAAAAAATATCAAAAAACTATTTTAATAATCTCTCATTTATTGTCAGTAAGAAAATCACAAGAAAATATTTTCTTGCCTTAGTTATTAAGCGGCAACAAATACATCTGTTGCATTTTATATAGGGTCAGGTTCATTATTCATTGGATGTGCACCAGTTCCGGGTGAGTTTTCTCTCAGGTTCTCATTATTATGGCCTATGACGTTTATGCTTCCCGTTTAGATTACTGGTATGTTAATCCCATGGCTAAACAAACCCCAGCCTTGCCTTTATACCATGGAAATACCAACCGTCCCCATGCTCATCCTCCCACTAAAATTGAGGCACCTACTTATGACGGTTTGGGGTATCCCCAAAATTTTAGAGACTGGCTTAGGGAATTGAAAATTATTTTAATTGTCACTTATGGTACGACCACCAAAAGGTTAACATAGCCCGAGATTGATTAGTAGGTCAAGCCCGCGTGTTTTGGCTAAACGAAGAGCGTCGTGTTGGTAGTTATAAACATGCTTGGCCGGCAATGCGTAGCATACTCTCGGAACAATTTTATCCCGCCTACCTCCGCACTACTAACACCAAGCTTGTGAGTGAGTATCATTATGGCGCTAGTCCCATACCTGCCTATAGGAATGATTATATATCTAATGCTAGATCATTTGTCGCCAAAGGTCGGCCTGCTCTTAGTGTACCTACTACCACCTTTAGGGAAACCATTCCTAATAGATCTTATGCCTTGGACTCAAAAGATGTTACTTCTAGAATTTTGACTCCTTTATCCGCGACGCCTAAGCATCCTGACGTAGTGATTGATAGCCATGAGGTTGTTGATGTAGATGTGGTATCTCTTGATCTTGAGGATGATGAACTAGGTGTGTGTATTCCATCATGTACGTTAGTGCCCAACGATTCTACTGAGTCTGAAATTGAGATTGGATACCCTAGTGATTTGGAAGACGATGTATGGGATGATTACGTTCCGATCTGTGAGACTATTACGTTGCCTATTACGTGCCCTACTAGCATTGTGTCTGTTCACCGTAGTATTGAGTGCCCTCTCCATAATACGATCACCATCGCGTTAGATCCAACGATTGCACCCACTGAGATTATATCTGAGTTATCTGAGGAGTCAGAGAGTGAGGATGTCCCAAGTGTTATTGTGGATGAGTTACCATCTAAGGGGACGGTATTTTGGGACGATTCAGTGGTTGTACACCCGCATGAGAGTTCTTTTATGTCGTCATCATTGGGTGAAATTTTTACTGATTTGGATTTTATCCTGGGTTTGATTTTACCGACCCTTCCCCCTATTTATTTGCCTGTCTTAGATGACTTTTTAGGACATGGAACCGTTATCCCTAGTCTGAGTTGTTGTGTCATGCCCACTTTATTAGTTCATACTTTGACGTTGACTCAGTGTGTATATATTACTATGTTGCGCGCACTAGTATTTGGACTATTCACTGCACCTCATAGTCATGACTACGTGTCACTTTTGGCAGCGCCTTTTTCTGCGTGTCCATCTACGGTTCTGTCCCATACTACTAATGACTCTATTTCTTTGGCGATTGTGCCTCTGGAGGTGGTGTCCCTTATACATACTTATATACCACACCTGATCGCATGCATTTATCCGTCACCATTTGATGACCTTAATTTCCCCACGTTAGCGACAATAGTTGGGTCTCTTGAGTTGTTTCGCTCGCATACCTTTGCACATTCGGTGGCATCCAATTATATTGGTTATGATGCGCGGTTCTCCTTGGAATATATTCATGCCTACCGTGAAAATATTAAAATTGAAATGAAGACTGCGGTGTCAGAGCCCATAAAAATTATCTCTGATTACAAGGCTCCTGTGCCACCTGACTTACCCCCCTTATCCTCTGCTCTTGGGTCAAGTTATGTAGTACATGGATTCTCTCCGCATGTATCTAGGCCATTAGTGATTCATTTTAAGTTTTATCGCATGCACTTCTACTACTTTTTGAGACTGTCTGATGCTAGATATAGTGATTTGGGTTTAGTCTGGTCAGTCCCCGAGCGGATGCCTTCTGGCTCTATTAATAAATTAATATGTAGGAATACCTACCCATCCATGATTATGAAGAACGTTAGATTTTATGCTTTTACTTTAGATATTTATAGAGCACATGGTGTTTCACTTTATTTCAAGTTTCCGGACTTTTTACTGTACGTCTCTGTTCCACCTGAGTGCCTTTCTCCATCGTCACTTCCTACCATTAAATATTCTCTTGGGATTGGGAGTGTTAGTACTGTCGTGCCTATTTTCCATGTTGACTCCTTGTTTCTTGAACTTGTCGGTAAGATTCTTGTTTATTTTCTTTTGCTTGACACCCTTTCTAGTTTTCTTGAAAGTCTTGTTGTTTTTGTGCTAGACAGGTTCTTAGTGCTATGGGATGTTCATGCTACGACGACACGGATTGCGGGGCCAGATTTGCCCCATGTTGCTGCTGCTTTCAACGGTTCCCCCCACAGGGGCCACTCATCGGTGATGAGTGATTTTGAGCGGGGGAGGATTGATGGCGATGATGATGATGTGACCGTGGATCTACGACATCGAGAGTTCGTGGATTCGGACGGTCGTTGCCGCAAGCTCGAAGATGGGAGTCTACCACGACGTTTCTTCACCAACGCCGCCAATGCTACATGTTTTGCTCGACGTCCACCGCCACCAATAAAAAATATATAATTATAAATTACATAATTATAATTATATATTTTATCAATTTTTTTCTTATGCAATTCTATTTTAAAAGTACTTTATTTCATGCATTTTATTTAGTTAGTGAATTGTTTAATTTCATGTATTTTATTTTCATTTCATGTATTTTATTTTCATTTCATGTATTATGATGGGTGCATATAACCATCATAATTTCTTTTTGAATTTTGAATTTTGAATGGAGGATGATTGAGTGGTGTAGGCTATATATAACCATGGTTATTAAGGAATAATTAGAGAATGAAAGAAAGAAATCCTAAGAATTCAAATTTTGAATTTTCCCCCTCCTTTCTCCTTCCTCTTTGAGAAACTCTCCCCCCATTTCTCTTCTCTCTTGGCTGACGTCCTTCTATCTCTCCGACTCTTAGTGGCTCGGCCACCTTGCCCCTCCCCTCCTCCACCTCCTCCCTCTCCAAGGGTTTGTCAAAAGGAGAAAACGACGACCATCTTCATCGTCCGTTGCGAATCCGAGGATTTCTGCATGGAAATAGAGAATATACCACCGTCAACGTGTGTTCCTCCACTCATCTCTTTGGAAGGTTTTCTTGGGATTTGGGTAACGATTCCGACACCTCTTTATGGGATTTCTTCTAACTTATTTTGTGAGGTTTTGGTGGAATTAGAAGGCTAGTTTTTAGTCCGAATTTATATTGAAACTAGCACTTAATAAAATTCGAATTTTCAAGCATATATTTCCCGAATATTTTTCGTATAACTTGGAGCGGGTAGATCTCGTGAACACTTGAATAAATCGGGTTCATCACCTTTGATTTCCCCTTGCGTTCAAGTGATTTGGTAAACTCTCATTTTAATTTATTTGGGAATGAAATTAGGACTTCATTTTAATCACTAATTTAGCCTGGAACTTTCTTTATTGGAATTGTGAATCGCTTGCGCATAATCTAATTTGAATAACTAACTGTCCGGATCATGTGGGTCCTTTTCGCTTGAGCGAACATTGACCTATAGCCCTTGTTCAATCTATAAAAGGGGTTGCATCCCTTTATGTTGATAGTTGTGCAATTGTTGCCTTTTAATGCTTGAGTATTTGATAGTACTAAGTATAGAAAATACACGCTAGATATTTAATTAAATTGTCGAACAAAAGAACGCGTAGTTTAATCTGTCGAAACCTTGGGCCTGCATCACAAGCCCTACTGCCCAAAGTCTAACTATCAACTCCCGTCGGTGTGACGATCGGTGAACCCATAGACCTGCCACACTATCCTTAACCCGGGATTACGACACCACGTGTCGACTCACGCCACATGCAACTCCACATCACTGTGGCATGGAAGGAGCCTCAGAGAAAGCATGAGGACCAAGCCCAACCATCCGACTTTGTCTCATCTTAACACAATCACAACTAGTGACGGTCAACACCGCTCTTACACCCTTCCACAAAGCTACCCGTACGGCGACGACACTCTAAGCATTAGACTACTAAATTCAATCCGTTAAACAATTATTCACATGGACATAGATTATCCTCCTATATGTCATTCCATATGATTTCAACACATTATAAACATGATGCGCATTTATATTAATCGACCAATTTCTATCAAATCATTTCGTTTAAGTACGCTTTACTTCACAAATCACTTTCTTGAGCTCCAATTATTAGACTTCATCAATTATAGAACTTAGATGAATATCATAAAAGAGTTCACCCAAAACAATAGGTTAATTGCAACATTGAATCCACGAATCTAAATCCATGTTATACCAAACCCAGAATTTAAGTGCAGAATATATCTGGACAGCAATTTCGACCCGCGATTCCCCAAGCTATAGGAATCCGGTGAAGACATGTAACCCCTCGATGGAAAGGTCTTTCCATTTGTCACAACCTTCATGTTCAGACCACGGCCAAGATTCAATAGTATCATACTTGAAATCAGCTTCAAATCCGCTGCGTATAGAACACAATTTCTGCATGCAGGGTTTATCGGACGTCATTTTCTTTCAGACTTTCCTGTGGCTACAGACTTCGCCTGAAGTCGTGCAACCACTCGTTGGAATAGTATTTTCAAGGGCTTCAAATTTTGTGTTTAGTCGAAAGCCCGCATCTGGCCAACCACGCCTGAAAAATGGCGAAGAAGATCGATGCGAGCAGAACACAGATCCTGCGTGCATCTTAAAGTGGAATGAACGGCATCGGTTCATCTTCCTCCTCAAGTCAGACTTCCCAAAATCACACCAGAAATTCCTCCTCCCTTATTCACCTTCATGAGACCATGATTCTTCACGAAACCATCATCCATCTTCACATAGAAGGTTGGAGAGGTAGATGACACAACTACCCTTAGAGCACAAGCCCTAGGACGGACTCTACCTAGAGAAATCTCCATCTCGCTAGTCTAGACTCTTTTGAGTCGACATCTAACCTAGGTATCTACAGATCTAGCACCAACAGAGAGGGGAGGAAGCTCACCTCATTTCCGGCATTTCCACTATTTCAGGCCAAAGATCATGTAACTCTTTCGGCGGTATCTTCTCCTTCACGGCAGCGGCAGATCTTCTTCTCCAAGACTTGCTCCAGCAGTTTTCCCACCCTACAGAAGTTTCTCACATGAAAAATGGCTGGAATGAGGAGTGAAAACTTTAACGCCCCGAAATTCAAAAGAGTGACGGAAGGCTTTTTGGGCCAAATCTGGTATTTGGCAGGGGGCACACGGCCTGGGACGCGGGCGTGTCCCAGGGCGTGTCAGGCTCGAGTTGACGATTTGGCCGCAATGTCGACAAAATTTGGAGTCAACGGTCGTCGAGCAACGAACACGGCCTGAGACATGGGCGTGTCTCATGGCGTGTCGAGCCCGTGTCGACGATCGGCCCGGGAGTCGACATTTTCGCTCGACGATGTGTCGAGACAAGACACACGGCCTAGGACACGGGCGTGTCCACGGCAGTGTCGTGTGGTCGACGAACTTCGCTCGACAAAGTGTCGAGACCGTGAACACGGCATGGAGCCCAGGCATGTTCGAGTTTGACACGGGCGTGTCCAAGACCCGTATGAGTCTCGGGTTGTTTTCGGGGCTGGGTTGATGGGGGCACACAGCCAATCACACGGCCGTGTCAGTTGGAACACGGGCGTGTCAGGTCGAACACGGGCGTGTCGGATGCCCGTGTCTTTTTCGAGACGAGTCGATTTTGACAGCGAATGAGGGACACGGCCTTGGACACGGGCGTGTCACAAGCCGTGTTCGGCCTAGATTCTGCATTTTAGATCTGGATCGTGGCCGTTCGTTTCTTTAATTCGGGATTCGATGGCTGGGGGCTGTTAGTGCTTGGATATATACGAGATTGGACCCTTTAAACCCTCATTTCACTTGAGAGGTTCTCTTTCTAAAGTATAGAGAGAGAGAGGAGAGCAAAGGAGGAAGAAGAAGCTTAGATACGTTCTTTGGAGGAGCTTCGGAGCTCCAAATCGCGAACCGACTTCGGATCTACCGAGGCAAAGAGAGTGCGGTGCTTTTCATCCGCTTACATTTCCATCGCGCCAAGGAATAATGCTAGTGCAACGATTCTCTACTGGAGCATGTGAAGCTCTCCTTCTCTGCATAGGAAGCCCGCTCTCGTGAGTTTGCAGTGAGTTGGAGGCATTCCTTCGGGTAGATATGTAAAGTCCCCATTGTTTAGAGTCCGTATTCGAGAACGGACATAGGCATGATGTGTGAAGCCTACCCGAACAAGTTGGTCTGGATCGGTGATGTTGCATTGCATAAATGTCGGAGAAGACTCCGTGCGAATGTTTGTTTTCGGGTTTTCTACGTGGTAGATTGCAACATGGAGCCTTGGGGATTAACCCAATGGTGCACCCGGAAAACTGGGCAAATGAGTGATTCTGCCAAACTTGTGGGCTTGGGAGCCAACTTGTACATAACTGGGTTATTTAATAATGTACGTTCGATTCACAGGCTTCAGAGAAACTTAACTCGTGCCGTTGATTTTCAAGTGTCGTGGCAAGTGAGCAACGGGTTGAGTGGAACCTTTCCTGCTCCATGCAGTTCAGTTTTTAAGGCCTTCCGAGGGCATAGAGGTCGGGTCTTAGGCTGTTGATGATTTTAAGTGTCGTAACGTCTGCCTAAAAGACTCAAATGCTCACGAGAGATTGTCGTCCTGGGGATGGTGGTGAGTTGGCGGGCTTAGACTGTGATCACCGAGAATATGCCCTGGGAGCACTGGGCGTGTGGTCGTGCGTGCGAACGCCTGTGATGCAATGTATTTATATATTGCTTGGTTGTGCTAATAAATTACAGGGAAGGAGCATCGCCGCCCCGAGTTGGGGGAGGGATCGTTATAATTTGGTCAGCATTGCTGACTGTTGCTTTTGTTTGCCACCATGCGGTGGTTTTTTGCTTGCAGGTGCTGCTGGACCAAGCGGTCAATAGCGGGCTAAAGCCCAAATTGCGAATGCGGCCCTCGAAGGCCTAATTGGAGTGTTTACTTACTTTTGTTCATGTATGACTGGCCTGCGTGCCGTGGTATGGAAAACATGTAAATTGAAGTAAATCGTTTGTAACGCCTTAAGGCCAGTACTTGTGTATGTACTTCATTCCTATTTGGCTTGTTAGTGGACATTCATGCTTGGTGCTGGGTTCTTTTAATTGCAACTTATAAAACTTCTTCGGCTAGAATGCTCTGTGTAGGACGTTATGATTGGTTTGATGGTTTCTATTGAGTAACCACCCGGTCTGTATGTGGTATATGGCGTCGGGCCCTGACCGGACCTACTGCTATATACTATGCGACAGATAGTTGGTGATACAATTTGGTATCAGACTACTGGTTTTGATCGGGCTTAAGATGAATTAGTGGACGAATTTTTTTTAAGGGGTGGTGAGTACATGTGTGTGCGTCATCGTTATAACAGTAAAAAACCCATGAATGTCCACTTAGGAATGAAAATACGCGTGTTTGGGGAACCTGTGTGTTCCTATAATTGTTGTTTGCAATTTTATTTGCTCGCTTAACGGTGTTTTGTACCACCATAGGTGACCAGAAGTGGTGCTGGGCTGTCGTAACGTCGAGTTTTTGAGACTAGAAGTGCACCTAATGAAGCTCCTGCAACCCCTCCATCGGCTGAGACCATCCAATTGGTGGCCGAAGCAGTGTTTGCCATGATTAATGCGCAGCATGCATGGCAAATGCAGCAGCCCGCTCCTGCGATGGAGCAAGTACCGCTGCAAGCGGCTAAGTAGAGAAGAGTGGAGCAGGAAGTAGAGGAACCGTTGGTGCTAAGGAGGGAAACCGAGAGACAACTCAAACATGTCATGAGCTTTAATCCTCCGATATTCTCGTGGTTGGGAACCCCATCTCAAGCTGAAGACTGGCTCTCCAGGGTGAAGAGAGTCATGACAGCAACGGAGACGGAAGAATAGCAAATGACCACCATTGCTACTTTTCTTCTGGATGGTGAAGCGAGATTGTGGTGGGAAGGATTGGAGCTGCATCTATTGAGAGGTAGGCAACTTGTAGACGTCTCGATGGAGGAGTTCTCGAGAATGTTCCTGGCTAGGTACCTCCATTCGACGCAGAGGATAGCGTTGGAGAACGAGTTCCTGAAGTTGGTTCAAGGAGACAGTAGCGTGGATGACTATCTCCACGAGTTTACTCGACTGAGTCGATATGCTAGCTCCACCATCGCGGATGAGGAGCGCAAGATGAATCGATTCTACAAAGGGTTGAGAGATGAGTTGAGGTTACTACTATCAGGGACGATGACGCAGGGTTTCTTGACCTTGGTCAACACGACCCGGTCCTTGAAGAAGGACATGAAGAATGTTCAAGCGAAGAAGAGCATTGGTGATAAGAAGTCGGAGTTCAAAGTGCCGAACTCCTCAAAGTCTGTGTTCCGGAAGTGGAACAAGGAAGCTAGGACTTCGGGTCCAGCCCCCTCTGCTGGTGCTTCTGGGGCGACTACGGGTCGGACCCCGGGCGCATGTTACAACTGTGGGATGCCGGGGCATTATGATCGTGAGTGCCGGAGCGGACGTCCCAAGACCGAAAGGAAGCCGGGAGCAACTTATGAAGAAAAGGTCAAGGCGGTGGAGTCAACCGCGTCCCATTATGCTCCGGCCCAACCAAGGGTGTATAATCTTGGCAAACAGGAGGCCATCAAACAGGCGGAAGTGGTGACAGGTAAAATTTAAATTTATAACAAGTTAATCTTGTAAATACTTGTTATGTGTTTGTTACCTTACCACTACTTGTTTAGGCTTTGTTTTGATTTGTGAAAATCCGACAAGAGCACTCTTCGATACAGGAGCTTCACACTTTTTTTCCGAAGGATTTATATCACGCATCGGAGTACCTTCTTCGATGGCGAAGGACAAGTTGGATGTGTTGTTGCCCAATGGGTCTTCGATGCGCGCGGATAGAATCTGTGGCCTGAAGATTCGAATTGGAAGCCAGGAGTTCCATTTGCAAGCATCGTTATTGCCGCTAGTGGAATTCGACGTTATATTTGGCATGCACTGGCTCTCGGAGCAGCGTGCCTATATTGATTGCAGTAGCAAGGAATTTAAGTTGGGAGCAAGACATGAGACGACTTTTACGGGCTTAAAGGGGTCGAGCAAGACGTTGATGTCTGCTCTTCAGGTGGTGAAGGCGGTTCATGCCGGTGCAAAACTGTTCTTTACACTAGTGGAGGTTGGGAAGCCAAAGCCAGCGTCGTTGGATAGTATTTCAGTGGTATCAGAGTACCATGATGTGTTCCCTAGCGATCTTCCTGGAGCCCCGCCTCAGCGGGAGATAGATTTTACGATAGATCTCGTACCAGGTGCAAATCCTTTGTCACGATCTCCATATCGTCTAGCGCCTAAGGAAATGGTGGAGCTGAAGGTGCAACTGCAAGAGTTATTGGAGCAAGGGTATGCACGCCAAAGTTCTTCGGCTTGGAGCGCGCCGGTCCTCTTTGTTAAGAAGAAGGACAGAAGCTTAAGGCTATGTATTGATTATCGGGAGCTCAACAAGTTGACGGAAAAGAACAAGTACCTGATCCCTTGGATCGATGATCTTTTTGATCAGTTGGTCGGGTCGATGGTGTACTCGAAGTTGGATCTCAAATCCGGATACTATCAGCTGCAAATAAGGGAGAGTGATATCCCAAAGACAGCGTTCAGTACGAGATACGGGCATTACGAGTTTACAGTCATGCCGTTTGGGTTGACTAATGCGCCATCAGTGTTCATAGATTTGATGAATAGGACCTTCAGGGAGTACTTGGACCATTTTGTGATCGTCTTCATTAACGATATTTTGGTGTACTCGCAGAGTGAGGAAGATCACTTCAGGCATCTTCATTTGGTTTTGGAGACGCTAAGGAGGAATCAACTGTACGCCAAATTCTCGAAGTGCGAGTTTTGGTTGTCCTCAGTGACATTCATCGGTCATATCGTGAGTGGGGAAGGTATCGCAGTGGATCCGACAAAGATTGTTGCGATACGGCAGTGGCCTAAGCTTACTACGGTAGTGGAAGTCCGGAGCTTTCTGGGGCTTGCCGGCTATTATAGGCACTTCGTAGAGAACTTCTCGCGGATAGCATTACCTCTCACTACTTTGACGAGGAAGGAGCAGAAGTTCGTTTTGACGCCGGAGTGCGCGCGAGCTTTTGAGGAGTTGAAATGTCGGTTGACCACAGCGCCTGTGTTGAGTTCGCCGAGTGGGACCGAAGATTATGAGATTTATAGCGATGCTTCGGGCAGCGGTTTGGGTTGCGTGCTACTGCAACTCGGAAGTGTGATAGCTTATGGCTCGAGATAGCTGAAAGTGCACGAGAGGAACTATTCGGTCCAAGACTTAGAGTTAGTGGCCGTGATTTTTGCCTTGAAGCTGTGGAGGCATTATTTGTACGGTGTGAAGATTGATATCTACACCGATCATAAGTTCCTGAAGTATTTGATCGATCAGAAAGATCTGAATATGCGGCAGCGTAGATGGATGGAGTTCCTGGGGGACTATACATTCAAGATCCACTACGTGTCTGGTAAAGGTAATACGGTTGTGGACGCGTTGAGTCGCCGAGCCCCAGCTCAAGCCAATTGGCTGTCGATCCATGACGAGCAGTTGGTTCGGGAGTTGGAGGCATTGGAGATTGTTTGTATAGATAAGCAGTCAAGTGTTGAAGCACTCTTTAATTGGACAGAAGTTCAATATGACCTGGCGGATCGGATTCGGCAGGCATTGGATTTGGATGACCAAATGAAGCAGTACATGGTAGAGGATCTGGATGGGTCAAATTCCCAATTCGTTGTGGAGGACGGATTGCTTTGGAAAGACGGTCGTCTTTGCGTCCCAAGCGTGGGCAGTTTGCGGGTGGATTTGTTGTGCGAGGCGCACCATACCAAGTACTCGATTCACCCGGGGAGCACAAAGATGCACTGCGACGTTAAGAAACTGTTTTGCTTGCCGCGTTTGAAGAAGGATGTGGCGCTCTATGTGGCAAAGTGCCAAACTTGCGCCTTGGTGAAGGCGGAGTGCCAAAAACCTGGAGGATTTCTGAAGTCCTTGCCTATTCTGGAGTGGAAATTCGACGACATCTCTACGGTCTTTGTGCAAGGTTTGCCAAGGTCACAAAATGGGAACGACGCCATCTGGGTGGTCGTAGATCGGCTAACGAAGGTGTCGCATTTCATTCCACATAGGAAGGATTATCCGGTTGAAAAGTTGGCAAAGTTATATGTGGATAATATTGTACGGCTTCACGTTGTGCCCCGCAACATCGTGAGTGACCGAGATGGGCATTTCACGTCCAATGATTGGAGGCTAGTGTAGCAAATGTTGGGAACAAAGTTAAAATTTAGCACAGCTTTCCATCTGCAAATGGATGGGCAGACTGAGAGGTTCAATAGAACTATGGAAGACATGTTCCGCATGTGTGTCTTGGACTTTGAAAGCAATGAGAAGACCATCTTTATTTGGTGGAGTTTGCGTACAATAATAACTATCATGTGAGTATTCAAATGGCGCCCTTCGAGGCCCTATATGGTAGAAAATGTCGCATGCCATTGTCTTGGTTAGAAACGGGTGAGTCAAAGTTGTACAAGCGCCAAGAGGTGTAAGATGATACGTCCTTGGTTCATACCATTCAGGAAAGGTTGCTAATCGCTCAGGATCGTCAGGCGAAGTACTATAATGCTAAGCACAGGAACGTGGAGTTCGCTGCGGGCGACTGTGTGTACTTAAAGATCAAGCCATTCAAGGGTGTCTCGCGGGTTCGGCGATTGAAAAAGCTAAGCTCGAGGTACCTTGGGCCGTTTTAGGTTTTGGAGCGGGTTGGCGAAGCAGCCTATCATTTGAAGCTATCTGTGGAGCTTAGTGGTCTACACGATGTATTCCATATTTCGGTTCTACGAAAGGCGGTGCAAGAGCCTTCACAAGTGATCGCGGTTGATCAAGTGTCGGTGGATAGTGGGTTGACGACAAAGGTCAAGCCCGTACGGATTGAAGACTCGGAAGTCAAGCGGCTACACAATAAAGAGATTAGGATGGTCAAGGTCCGATGGGACAATTGCGGTCGTGAGGAGCTCTCTTGGGAGCGAGAGCAGACTATGCTTGACGAGTATCCGGAGTTGTTCCGCTCAGGTACAAATTTTGTTTTTGTACTTATCTTTCTTTATGTAATTTCATGGACGAAATTCTTTTAAGAGGGGGAGAGTTGTAATGCCCTGAAACTCAAAAGAGCGATGGGAGGCATTTTGGGCCAAATCTGGTATTTGGCAGGGGGCACACGGCCTGGGACACGGGCATGTCCCAGGGCGTGTCAGGCTCGAGTCGACGATTTGGCCGCGATGTCGACGAAATTTGGAGTCGACGATCGTCGAGCAACGAACACGGCTTGAGACACGGGCGTGTCTCAGGGCGTGTCGAGCCTGTGTCGACGATCGGCCCGAGAGTCGACATTTTCGCTCGACGATGTGTCGAGACAAGGCACACGACCTAGGACACGGGCGTGCCCACGGCCGTGTCGTGTGGTCGACGAACTTCGCTCGACGAAGTGTTGATACCGTGAACACGGCCTGGAGCCCATGCGTGTTCGGGTTTGACACGGGCATGTCAAATAGGACACGGGCGTGTCCAAGACCCGTGTGAGTCTCGGGTTGTTTTCGGGGCTGTGTCGATGGGGGCACACAGCCAACAACACGGCCGTGTCAGTTGGAACACGGGCGTGTCAGGTCGAACACGGGCGTGTCGAATGACCCTGTGTTTTTCGATACGAGTCGATTTTGACGGCGAATGAGGAACACGGCCCTGAACACGGGCGTGTCACAGGCTGTGTTCGGCCCAGATTCTGCATTTTAGATCTGGATCGTGGCCGTTCGTTTCTTTAATTCGGGATCCGACGACTGGGGGATGTTAGTGCTTGGATATACACGGGATTGGACCCTTGAAACCCTCATTTCACTTGAGAGGTTCTCTTTCTAAAGTATAGAGAGAGAGGAGAGAAAATGAGGAAGAAGAAGCTTAGATCCGGTCTTTGGAGGAGCTTCAGAGCTCCAAATCGGGAACCGACTTCGGATCTACGGAGGCAAATAGAGTGCGGTGCTTTTCATCTGCTTACATTTCCATGGAGCCAAGGAAGAACGCTAGTGTAACGATTATCTACTTGAGCATGTGAAGCTCTCCTTCTTTGCATAGGAAGCCCGCTCTCGCGAGTTTGCGGTGAGTTGGAGGCATTCCTTCGGGTAGATATGTAAAGTCCCCGTTATTTAGAGTCCGTAATCGAGAACGGACATATGCATGATGCGTGAGCCTACCCGTACAAGTTGGTCTGGATCGGTGATGTTGCATTGCATAAATGTCGGAGAAGACTCCGTGCGAATGTTTGTTTTCGGGTTTTCTACGTGGTAGATTGCAACAGGGAGCCTTGGCGATTAACCCAAAGGTGCACCCGGAAAACTGGGCAGATGCGTGATTCTGCAAAACTCGTGGGCCTGGGAGCTAACTTCTACATAACTGGGTTATGTAATATTGTGCGGTCGATTCACAGGCTTCGGGGAAACGTAACTCGTGTCATTGATTTTCAAGTGTCGTGGCATGTGAGCAGCGGGTTGAGTGGAACCGTTCCTGCTCTATGCAGTTCGGTTTTTGAGGCCTACCGAGGGCATAGAGGTCGGGTCTTAGGTTGTTGATGATTTTGAGTGGCGTAACGTCTGTCTAAAAGACTCAAATGCTCATGAGAGATTGCCGTCCTGGGGATGGTGCTGAGTTGGTGGGCTTAGACCGTGATCACCGAGAATGTGCCCTAAGAGCACGGGGCGTGTGGTCATGCGTGCCAACGCCTGTGATGCAATGTATTTATATACTGCTTGGTTGTGCTAATAAGTTGCATGGAAGGAGCATCGCCGCCCCGAGTTGGGGGCGGGATCGTTATAATTTGGTCAGCATTGCTGACCATTGCTTTTGTTTGCCACTGTGCGGTGGTTTGTTACTTGCAGGTGCTGCTGGACCAAGCGGTCAATAGCGGGCTAAAGCCCAAATTGCGAAGCCGGCCCTCGAAGGCCTAATTGGAGTGTTTACTTACTTTTGTTTATGTATGACCGGTCTGCGTGCCGTGGTATGGAAAACATGTAAATTGAAGTAAACTGTTTGTAACGCCTTAAGGCCAGTACTTGTGTATTTACATCATTCCTATTTGGCTTGTTAGTGGACATTCATGCTTGGTGCTGGGTTCTTTTAATTGCAACTTATAAAACTGCTTCCACTAGAATGCTCTGTGTAGGACGTTATGATTGGTTGGATGGTTTCAATTGAGTAACCACCCAGTCGGTCTGTGGTATATGGCGTCGGGCCCCGGCCGGACCTACTGCTATATACTATGCGACGGATATGGGGTGTTACAAAAACGGCTAGGGTTTTCACAACCCTTATATATAAAAAGTGACAGGGGTAGGGACACGCCCGTGTCCTTACCCGTGTCCTGCTTCGGGCAAAGCGTCAACGACAGTTTTAGTGTCTATTGAACACTCGACACGGGTAGGGACACACCCGTGTCCAGACCTGTGTCCACATAACACAGCCGTGTTCCCTGGCTTTGTCCTTCTCTAGATACATCTCAACGAACTTGACTCGACACATAGACACACGGGTAGGGACACGCCCGTGTCTCTACCCGTGTCATACCTTTCGTCGATCTCGACACACTTCGTCGATCTCGACACGCTTCATCGAGTTAAACTCGACACATACACACACACATGGGTAGGGACACACCTATATCTCTACCAGTATCGTACATTTCTCGATCTCGACACACTTCGTCGATCTCAACATGCTTCATCGAGGTCAACTCGACACACACACAAACGGGTAGGGACACGACCGTGTCTCTACCAGTGTCATACATTTCGTTGATCTCGACATGCTTCATCGAGGTCAACTCGACACACACACGGGTAGGGACACGCTCGTGTCCCTACTCGTGTCATTTTACATGGGTAGTGACACGCCCGTATCACTACCTGTGTCCTTCTCTGGACACACTCGAGTCATCGACACGAGAGCTGGCCTCTCCCACACAGGTAGGGACACGCCTGTGTCTCTACCCATGTCTATGTTCGACTGATTTCTCCTCCTATTTACAAGTGCAGCCCATTTACCAGCACACCCATGAACCCAAGCCAACTCTCCTAACCCAAAAATGCGCATGAGGGGCCTAGTGCGAATCGGGACGTTATAAATCCTACAAACAAAATAAATATTTCGTCCCCGAAATCAAGCTAGGGTTGTGGGGGTAAAAGCACAACATAACATAAAATATGCTTTTAAACAAAATTACCTTGAGCAAACAACTTCGGGTAGCGTTTTTGCATCAAGTCCACTGGCTCCCATGTATACTCCTCCTTCCCATGATTAGACCATAGCACCTTTACCAAAGGAACACTCTTGCAGCGCAATATTTTTGTCTCGTTGTCTACGATCCGCACCGGTTCCAGTCGCACAGACCTATCAGTCGTCACTGCACCATCAGTAGTGGGGATATATTGATCGGGCCGCAACAATACCTTTCGAAGCGACGACACATGGAACACATCGTGTAGATTCTCTAGCTCTGGCGGTAACTCTAACCGATATGCCAACGGGCCAATCCTTTCCAATACAGTGTATGGCCCAACGTACCTTTGGCTGAGCTTTTTTACACCACACACCCGTGACACTCCATGCATCGGCTAAATCTTTAGAAACGCTTTATCACCGACTTGAAATTCCACCATCCGGTGCATTGCATTGTAATACTTCTCATGTCGGCTTTGAGCCTCCAACATGTGATCTCGTATCAGTCTAACCACCGTATACGTATCATCAATATACTCAATTACCAAAGCCTTTGGGTCTTCATCTTGCACCCAAGACAAGGGGGTTTTGCACCTTCTTCTGTAAAGGGCTTCATGGGGCGCCATGCCGATACTCACCCAGTGGATGTTGTTGTAGGAGAACTCTAGTAGTGGTAAGAGCCTTTCCCACGGCTCTCCTCTATCCAAAAACATAATCTCAGTAGATCCTCCAGTGTTCTGATGGTCCTCTCAGACTGCCCGTCCATCTGGGGATGAAACGCGGTGCTAAAGGTAAGGCGTGAGCCCAAATACGCTTGTACCGCCTTCCACTCCTATGAGATGAAACGACCATCCCGATCAGAAATGATTATCTTAGGAACATCATGATACCGTACGAACTGCTCCACAAAGAGGCGTACCAAGACATGTACGTGAGCCTCTATCTTCACAGGGATGAACCGGGATACTTTCGTCAGCCGATCAACGATAACGCACACCAAATAATTCCCTAGGCGTGAGCGAGGTAACCCATGGACAAAGTCCATGGAGAAATCCTCAAACTTCCACTCGGGGATGGGCAATGATTGTAACAAACCACCGGGAGTCTTGCATTCTGCCTTCACCCTTTGACAAGCTTCGCAATGTGTAACAAAATATCGGACATCTTTCCTCATTCCCGGCCAACACATGGTCTTCCGTATGCCGGCGTAAATCTTGGCAATAACCGGGTGCACTAAATACTGAGAGCAATGTGCCTCTCTCAAGAAATCCTCCCCGATTTTACCTCCCTTGGGAATGTAGAGTCGGCCATGGAAATAAATGAGGTCTTCTTTTAGTGTATACTCATAAGTAGTCCCATCCTCGATTGCCTTGATTGTCGGGGCCAGAGCCTCATCTGTTCCTTGCTCTGCCCGGATTTGATCTCGAATATCACAATCTATGCTCATGGTTGCCAAGCACTCTGTATACTCTGCTGAAGGTGCCTTATATACCAAAGTAATATCCATCTCTTCAATCATCCAAGCCAACTCCATACTCATCAACCAAGACTCTGGGCTCGAGTCTGGAAACTTTCTGCTCAATGCATCGACCACCGAGTTCGCCTTTCCGGGATGATAGTTCAAAGTGAACTCATACTGGCATAGAAACTCTAACCATCGTCGTTGTCTCAGATTCAATTCCTTCTGTGTGTGAACGTACTTTAAGCTTTTATGTTCTGAAAAGATCTCGCAGTGGACGCCGTATAGATAGTACTTATAAACCTTCAAGGCAAACACCACTGCTCCCAATTCCAAATCATGAATCGGGTAATTGATTTCATGCTTCTTCAACTGTCTTGAAGCATAGGCAATCACGTGTCCGTGTTGTAACACCCCCTATCCGTCACATAGCATATAGCAGTTGGTCCGGCCGGGGCCCGACGCCATATACTACAGACAGACCGGGTGGTTACTCATGGAAACCATCAAACCAATCATAACGTCTTACACAGAGCATTCTAGCGGAAGCAGTTTAAATAAGTTGCAATAAAGAACCCAGCACTAAAGCATGAATGTCCACTAATACCAAATAGGAATGATATACATACACCAGTACAAGCCTTAAGGCCTTACAAAATGGTTCACTTGATATTACATGTTTTACAAACCACGGCACGCACGCCGGTCATACATGAATAAAGCAGTAAACACTCCAATTAGGCCTTCGAGGGCCGGCTTCGCAAATTGGGCTTTAGCCCGCTATTGGTCGCTTGGTCTAGCAGCACCTGCAAGCAACAAACCACCGCACGGTGGCAAAACAAGGCAACGGTCAGCAATGCTGACCAAATTATAACGATCCCGCCCCCAACTCGAGGCGGCGATGCTCCTTCCCTGCATTTCATTAGCATAAGCGAGCAATATAACAATATTCATTTCATCACAGACGTTGGCTTGCACGGCCACACGCCCCGTGCACTTAGGGCACATTCTCGGTGAACACAGTCTAAGGCTCCGTTTGGGGGTACTTATTTTCAGCGGTCAAGCGGTTACGACCGCATGTACCAGACCTTAATTAAGGTCCGGTACATGCGGTCGTAACCGCTTGACCGCTGAAAATAAGTCCCCCCAAACGGAGCCTAAGTCTGCCGACTCACCACCATCCCTTTGGACGGCCAATCAATGAGCTGTTTGTCTTCCCGGGATGGGTCATGGTAATTAAAACCATAGACCGCCGAAGACTCTCATCTATGCCAACGGCTCTAATCCGAACGACATAGAACGGGTACGGTTCCATCTAACCCGTGCTCACAACGCAACGGTAATTTAAACCATATGCGCCCGCAACGGTAATTTAAACCATATGTGCAGGTCAAACTTCTCCCGAGTCCCGTTTCCATCACATTTCACATAACCCGGTTATGTTCAAGTTGGCACTCAGGCCACCAAGTTGGCAAGATCACGCATCCTCCCAGTTTTCCTGGTGCACCTTTGGGTTAATCCCCAAGGGTCCCTGTTGCAATCTACCAAGTAGAAAACCAAAAAAATAACCAATAGCACAGAGTCTTCTCCGGCATTTATGAAATGCAACATCACCGATCCAGACCAACATGTCTGGATAGGCTTCACACATCATGCCTATGTTCGTTCTCACTTACGGACTCTAAACAACGGGGACTTCACATATCTACCCGAAGGAACGCCTCCAACTCAACGCAAACTCCCGAGAGTGGGCTTCCTATGCAAAGAAGGAGAGCTACATATGCTCAAGAAGAGGATCGTTATCCTTGCGTTCTTCTTTGGCGCCATGGAAAAGTAAGCGGATGAAAAGCACCACACTAGATTTGCCTTCGTGAATCCGAAGTCGGCTCGCGATTTGGAGCTTCGAAGCTCCTCCAATGGCCGGATCTAGCTTCTTCTTCCTTCCTTGGCTCTCCTCTCTCTCTAAGCTTTAGAAAGATAACAACTCATGAAAAGTGAGGGTTTCTAAGGCCCAATCCCGGGTATATCCCATCAGGAAAAACCCCTAGCCATTGGATCATCAATTAAAGAAATAAATGGCTTTGATTCGGGACTGAAATGCCCCATCTGGATCACACACGGCCTAGCACACGCCCGTGTCTATGGCCGTGTGCCTCATTCGCCGTCAAAATCGACTCGCCTGGAACAACACACGGGCATTGAACACGCCCGTGTTCAACCTGACAAGCCCATGTTCCACCTGACACGGCCGTGTGGCCGGCCGTGTACCCCCATCAATTTATCCCGAACACAACCGGAGCACTGCACGGGTTCTAGGACACGCCCGTGTCCTTCCCCATGTCTACCTCAACACGCCTGGGCTCCAGGCTGTGTACACGGTCTCGACACTCGACACTTCGTCGAGCGAAGATCGTCGACCTGACGACACGGCCTTGGACATGCCCGTGTCCTAGGCCGTGTGCATTGTCTCGACACAATGTCGAGAGAAAAATGTCGAATTCCCGGGACGAGTGTCGACACGGGTCGACATGCCCTGCGACACGCCCGTGTCGCAGTCCATGTGCCATGTCTCGACACTTCGTCGAACGCAGAGTGTCGACTTCGCGGGCTGAGTGTCGACACGGGTCAACACGCCCGCGTCGCAGGCCGTATGCCCAGTCTCGACACAATGTCGAGAGCAAAATGTCGACTTTGCCGGCTGAGTGTCGACACAAGCTTGACACGCCCTGGGACACGCCCGTGTCCCAGGCCGTGTGCCTCCTGCCAGAACCCAAAACTGGCCCAAAACGTCCCCCTTCGCTATTTTGAGTTTCGGGGCATTACAACTCTCCCCCTCTTAAAAGAATTTCATCCACGAAATTATATAAACGAAAGACATGTACAAAACCAAAATTTGTACCTGAGCGGAACAACTCCGGATACTCGTCAAGCATAGTCTGCTCTCGTTCCCAAGAGAGCTCCTCACGACCGCAATTGTCCCACCGGACCTTGACCATCCTGATCTCTTTATTGCGTGGCCGCTTGACCTCCGAGTCCTCAATCCGCACGGGCTTGACTTTTGTCGTCAACCCAATATTCACCGGCACTTGATCAACCGCGATCACTTGCGTAGGCTCTTGTACCGCCTTTCGAAGCACCGAAATATGGAATACATCGTGTAATCCACCAAGCTCCACTAAAAGCTTCAACCGATAGGCCGCTTCACCAACTCGCTCCAGAACCTCAAACGGCCCAAGGTACCTCGGGCTTAGATTTTTCAATCGCCGCACCCGCGAGACACCCTTGAACGGCTTGATCTTTAAGTACACATAGTCGCCCACAGCGAACTCCACGTTCCTGTGCTTGGCATTATAGTACTTCGCTTGTCGGTCCTGAGCGATAAGCAACCTCTCCCGAATGGTTCTCACCAAAGAAGTAGCATACTCCACTTCTAATCGCTTATACAACTTTGACTCACCCGTTTCTAGCCAAGACAACGACGTGCGACATTTTATACCATATAGGGCCTCGAAGGGCGCCATTTTAATACTCGCTTGGTAGCTATTGTTTGTGAGAACTCAACCAAGTAAAGGTGGTCTTCCCATTGCTTCCTAAAATCCAAGACACACATGCGGAGCATTTCTTCCATAGTTCTATTGACCCTCTCAGTCTGCCCATCCGTTTGTGGATGGAAGGCTGTGCTGAATTTCAACATTGTCCCCAACATTTGTTGCACTAGCCTCCAATCATTGGATGTGAACCGCCCATCTCGGTCGCTCACTATGCTGCGGGGCACACCGTGAAGCCGTAATATGTTATCCACATACAGTTTTGCCAACTTCTCCACCGGATCATCCTTCTTATACGGAATGAAATGCGACACCTTCGTTAACCGATCCACGACCACCCAAATGACGTCGTTCCTCTTTTGCGACCTTGGCAAACCGTGCACAAAGTCCATAGAGATGTCGTCGAATTTCCACTCTGGAATAGACAAGGACTTAATAAATCCTCACGACTTTTGACATTCCGCCTTCACCAAGGCGCAAGTTTGGCATTTCACCACGTAGAGCACCACATCTTTCTTCAAACCCGGCCACCAAAACACTTTCTTGACATTGCGGTACATCTTCGTGCTCCCCGGGTGAATTCAGTACTTGGTATGGTGCGCCTCGTACAACAATTCCACCCGCAAATTACCCACACTGGGGACGCAAAGACGACCGTCTTTCCAAAGTAATCCGTCCTCCATGACGAATTGTTAATTTGACCCATCCAGAGCCTCTACCATTAACTGCTTCATATGAGCATCCATATCCAAAGCCTGCCGAATACGATCAGGCAGGTCATATTGGACTTTAGTCCAATTCAGAACTGCTTTAGCACTTGATTGCCTATCCACACAAATAATCTCCAACGCCTCCAACTCCCGCACCAACCGCTCATCGTGCACCGATAGCCAATTGGCTTGAGCTGGGGCTCAGCGACTCAACGCGTCCGCAACCGCATTCCCTTTACCAGGCACGTAGTGGATCTTGAATGTATAGTCCCCCAGGAACTCCATCCATCTACGCTGCCGCATATTCAGATCCTTCTGATCAATCAGATACTTCAGGCTCTTATGATCGGTGTAGATATCAATCTTCACACCGTACAAATAGTGTCTCCACAGCTTCAAGGCAAAAATCATGTCCGCTCACTCCAAGTCATGGACCGGATAGTTCCTTTCATGCACTTTTAGCTGTCTCGAGCCATAAGCTATTACACTTCCGTGTTGCAGTAGCACGCAACCCAAACCGCTGCCCGAAGCATCACTGTAAATCTCATAGCCTTCGGTCCCACAAGGCGAACTCAGCACAGGCGTCGTGGTCAACCGACACTTCAACTCCTCAAAAGCTCGCGCGCACTCCAGCGTCCAAACGAACTTATGCTCCTTCGTCGTCAAAGTAGTGAGAGGTAACGCTATCCGCGAGAAGTTCTCTATGAAGCGCCTATAATAGCCGGCAAGCCCCAGAAAGCTCCGGACTTCCGCTACCGTAGCAAGATCAGGACACTCCCGTATAGCAACAATCTTCGCCGGATCCACTGCAATACCCTCTCCACTCACTATATGACCGAGTAATGCCACTGAGGATAACCAAAACTCGCACTTCGAGAACTTGGCATACAGTTGATTCCTCCTTAGCTTCTCCAATACCAAATGAAGATGCTTGAAGTGATCATCCTCACATTGCAAGTACACCAAAATATCGTCGATGAAGACGATCACGAAATGATCCAAGTACTCCCTGAAAGTCCTGTTCATCAAATCCATGAACACTGACGGCGCATTAGTCAGCCCAAACGGCATGACCATAAACTCATAATGCCCGTATCTCGTACTAAATGCTGTCTTCGGGATATCACTCTCCCTTATTCACAGCTGATAGTACCGAGCCTTGAGATCTAACTTCGAGTACACCGTCGACCCGACCAACTGATCAAAAAGATCATCAATCCGGGGGATCGGGTACTTGTTCTTCTCCGTCAACTTGTTGAGCTCCCGATAATCAATACATAGCCTCAAGCTTCCGTCCTTCTTCTTACAAAGAGGACTGGTGCACTCCAAGGCAAAGAACTCAGGCGCACATACCCTTGCTCCAACAACTCTTGCAGTTGAGCCTTCAGCTCCGCCATTTCCTTAGGCGCTAGCCGATAAGGAGATCATGACACAGGCTTTGCACCTGGAACTAGCTCAATCGTGAAATCTATCTCCCGCTGAGGCGGGGCTCCAGGACGATCTGCGGGAAACACATCAGGGTATTCAAACACCACTGAAATACAATCCAATGCGGGCTTCGGCTTCGCAACCTCCACTAGTGTAAAGAACAGTTCTGCACCGACACGAACCGCCTTCACCACCTGAAGAGCAGACATCAACGTCTTGCTCGACCCCTTTAAGCCCGTAAAAGTCGTCTCATGACTTGCTCCCAACTTCACATCCTTGAGACCGCAATCAATATAGGCCTGCTGCTCCGAGAGCCAGTCCATGCCAAAGATAACGTCGAACTCCACCAACGGAAGTAACGACGCCTACAGATCGAACTCCTGATTCCCAATACGAATCTTAACATCACAGATCCTATCCACGCGCATCAAACACCCGTTGGGCAATAACACATCAAACTTATCCTTCGCCATCGAAGAAGGGACTCCAATGCGTGATATAAATCCCTCAGATAAGAAGGAGTGTGAAGCTCCTGTATCGAAGAGTGCTCTTGCCGGATTTTCACAAAGCAAAATAAATCCTAAACAAGCAGTGGTAAGGTAACATGTGCATAACAAGTATTTAAAGAAATTGACTTGCTGTAAATTAAACCGTACCTGTCACCACATCAGCCTGTTTGATGGCCTCCTGTTGGCCAAGATTGTACACCCTTGGTTGGGCCGGAGCATAGTGGGACGCGGTTGACTCCACCGCCTTTCCCTTCTCTTCATAAGTAGCTCCCGGCTTTCTCTCGGACTTAGGACGTCCGCTCCAACAGTCGCGGGCAAAGTGCCCCGTCTTTCCTCAAGTAAAACATGCCCCCGGGGTCTGACTCGTAGTCGCCCCAGAAGCACCAGAAGGAGCTGGACCCGAAGTCTTATGCTTCTTGAAGAATCTTTGATAGCCAGACTTTGAAGTAGTCGGCACTTTGAACCCCGATTTCTTGTCACCCAATCTTTTATTTGCTTGTACATTCTTCATGTCCTTCTCCAAGGACCGGGCCGTGTTGACCAAGGTTAACAAACCCTGCGTCATCGGCCCCGATAGTAGTAACCTCAACTCATCTCTCAAGCCTTCGTAGAATCGATTCGTCTTGCGCTCCTCATTCGCAATGGTGGAGCTAGCATAACGACTCAGACGAGTAAACTCGTGGAGATATTCATCCATGCACCTCTCACCCTGAACCAACTTCAGAAACTCATTCTCCAATGCTATCCTCTGCGCCGAAGGGAGGTATCTAGACAAGAATAATCTCGAGAACTCCTCCATCGAGACATCAACAAGTTTCCTACCTCTCAATTAGTGCAGCTCCAATCCTTCCCACCACATTCTCGCTTCACCGTCCAGAAGGAACGTAGCGATGGTGGTCATTTGCCACTCCTCCGTCTCCGTTGCTGTCATGACTCTCTTCACCCTGGAGAGCCAGTCTTCAGCTTGAGATGGGGTTCCCAACCCCGAGAATACAGGAGGATTAAAGCTCATAACATGCTTGAGCTGTATCTCGGTTGCCCTCCTTGGCACCACCGGTTCTACAACCACCTGCTCCACTCTCCTCGGCTCAGCCTCTTGAAGAGGTTCCTGCTCCATCGCAGGAGCGGACTGCTGCGTTTGCCTTGCAGGCTGCGCATTTATCACGGCCAACACCGCTTCGGCCACCAAGCTTATGTTCTCAGCCGATAGAGGTGTTGCAGGAGCAACATCTTGTGCACTGCTAGCCTCAGAAACGCGACGTTCCGACGGCCCAACACCACTTCTGGTCACCTATAGTGGTACAAAACACTGTTAAGCGACCAAATAAAATTTCAAATAGCAATTATAGGAACATGCAGGTTCCTCCAACACGTGTATGTTCATTCCTAAGTGGACATTCATGGGCTCTTTTACCGTTATAACAATGACGCACACAATGTGCTCACCACCCCTTAAAAAGAATTCGTCCACGAAGTCATTTTAAGCCCGACCAAAACCAGTAGTCTGATACTAAATTATAACACCCCCTATCCGTCGCATAGCATATAGCAGTAGGTCTGGCCGGGGCCCGACGCCATATACTACAGACAGACCGGGTGGTTACTCATGGAAACCTTCCAACCAATCATAACGTCCTACACAGAGCATTCTAGCGGAAGCAGTTTAAATAAGTTGCAATAAAGAATCCAGCACTAAAGCATGAATGTCCACTAATACCAAATAGGGATTATATACATACACCAGTACAAGCCTTAAGGCCTTACAAAATGGTTCACTAGATATTACATGTTTTACAAACCACGGCACGCAGGCCGGTCATACATGAATAAAGCAGTAAACACTCCAATTAGGCCTTCGAGGGCCGGCTTCGCAACTTGGGCTTTAGCCTGCTATTGACCGCTTTGTCCAGCAGCACTTGCAAGCAACAAACCATCGCACAGTGGCAAAACAAGGCAACGGTCAGCAATGTTGACCAAATTATAACGATCCCACCCCCCACTCGGGGCGGCGATGCTCCTTCCCTGTATTTCATTAGCATAAGCGAGCAATATAACAATATTCATTTCATCACAGATGTTGGCTCGCACGGCCACACGGCCCGTGCACTCAGGGCACATTCTCGGTGAACACAGTCTAAGTCTGCCGACTCACCACCATCCCTTTGGACGGCCAATCAATGAGCAGTTTGTCTTCCCGGCATGGGTCACGGTAATTAAAACCATAGACCGCCGAAGACTCTAATCTATGCCAACGACTCTAATCCGAACGACATAGAACGGGTACGGTTCCATCTAACCCGTGCTCACAATGCAATGGTAATTTAAACCATATGCGCCCGCAACGGTAATTTAAACCATATGCGCAGGTCAAACTTCTCCCGAGTCCCGTTTCCATCACATTTCACATAACCCGGTTATGTTCAAGTTGGCACTCAGGCCACCAAGTTGGCAAGATCACGCATCCGCCCAGTTTTCCGAGTGCACCTTTGGGTTAATCCCCAAGGCTCCCTGTTGCAATCTACCGTGTAGAAAACCCGAAAAAATAACCAATAGCACGGAGTCTTCTCCGGCATTTATGAAATGCAACATCACCGATCCAGACCAACATGTCCGGATAGGCTTCACACATCATGCCTATGTCCGTTCTCTCTTACGGACTCTAAACAACGGGGAATTCACATATCTACCCGAAGGAAAGCCTCCAACTCACCACAAACTCGCGAGAGCGGGCTTCCTATGCAAAGAAGGAGAGATACATATGCTCAAGAATAGGATCATTACCCTTGCGTTCTTCTTTAGCGCCATGGAAAAGTAAGCGGATGAAAAGCACCGCACTAGCTTTGCCTCCGTGGATCCGGAGTCAGCTCGCAATTTGGAGCTTCGAAGCTCCTCCAATGGCCGGATCTAGCTTCTTCTTCCTTCCTTGCCTCTCCTCTCTCTCTAAGCTTTAGAAAGATAACAACTCATGAAA
Organism: Platanthera guangdongensis; assembly: GCA_039583875.1. Taxonomy (NCBI): domain Eukaryota; kingdom Viridiplantae; phylum Streptophyta; class Magnoliopsida; order Asparagales; family Orchidaceae; genus Platanthera; species Platanthera guangdongensis. Next base: position 133,776,210 of record CM077162.1, on the reverse strand, counting down.
AGTGAGGGTTTCTAAGGCCCAATCCCGGGTATATCCCATCAGGAACAACCCCCAGCCGTTGGATCATCAATTAAAGAAACGAACGGCTTTGATTCGGGACTGAAATGCCCAATCTCTATCGCACACGGCCTGGCACACGCCCGTGTCCAGGGCCGTGCGCCTCATTCGCCGTCAAAATCGACTCGCCTGGAACAACACGCGGGCAGCGAACACACCCGTGTTCGACCTGACACGCCCGTGTTCCACCTGTCACGGCCGTGTGGCCGGCCGTGTACCCCCATCGATTTATCCCGAAAACAACCCGAGCACTGCACGGGTTCTAGGACACGCCCATGTCCTTGCCCGTGTCTACCTCAACATGCCTAGGCTCTAGGCCGTGTACATGGTCTCGACACTCGACACTTCGTCGAGCGAAGATCGTCGACCTGACAACACGGCCTTGGACACGCCCGTGTCCTAGGCCGTGTGCCTTGTCTCGACACAATGTCGAGAGCAAAATGTCGACTTCCCGGGACGAGTGTCGACACGGGTCGACACGCCCTGCGACAAGCCCGTGTCGCAGGCCATGCGCCATGTCTCGACACTTCGTCGAACGCAGAGTGTCGACTTCGCGGGCTGAGTGTCGACACGGGTCGACACGCCCTGCGACACGCCCGTGTCGCAGGCCGTGTGCCCAGTCTCGACACAATGTCGAGAGCAAAATGTTGACTTTGCCGGCTGAGTGTCGACACAAGCTTGACACGCCCTGGGACATGCCCGTGTCCCAGGCCGTGTGCCTCCTGCCAGAACCCAAAACTGGCCCAAAACGTCCCCCTTCGCTATTTTGAGTTTCGGGGCGTTACAGGTGCTGCATTAACACCACTCCCATCCCTTGATATGACGCGTCGGTGTAGACTTGAAATCCTTCCTTCCCATACTGAAGTGCTAGGATGGGGCCAGAGGTAAGTCTATCCTTCAGCTCTTGGAACGCAGCTTCGCACTGGGGTGTCCACTCATATGACACACCTTTCGTTGTCAAGGAAGTAAGAGGGAGGGAAATCTTTGAGAACCCTTTTACGAACTTGCAGTAATACCAGGCATGTCAAAGGAAGCTCCACACATCGCCCGCCGACTTTAAGGGAGACCACTCCTTCACGGCACGCACCTTGGCCGGATCTACCGTGAGTCCTGCTGCACTGATCACATGCCCCAAGAAAGAAACCTTTTTAAGCCAGAATTCGCACTTGCTGAACATGGCGAATAAGGCGTGCTCTTTTAATTTCTTCAATACCAAGGTCAAGTGCTCAATATGCTCCTCCTCCGTCTTTGAGTAGACCAGGATGTTGTCGATGAAAATAATGACGAAGTTATCCAAGTAAGGTTCAAACACCTTATTCATATGACTCATGAAGGCCGAAGGGGCATTTGTGAGCCTAAACGGCATTACAGTGAAATCATACAATCCATATCTTGAACTAATGGCTGTTTTCTGGTTGTCCTCCTCTTTTATCCTCAACTGATAATATCCCGAGCGCAAATCCAACTTAGAAAACCAATTTGCTCCCACCAGTTGATCAAACAACTCGTCGATCCTGGGTAGCGGATAAGTGTTCCGCACCGTCAGACGATTGAGTTCTCGATAGTCTATGTATAGACATAAGGTTCCATCCTTCTTCTTAACGAATAATATAGGGGCTCCACATGGTGACGAGCGGGGGAGAACGAACCCTGACTCCACCAGTTCTTGCAGTTGAACTCTAAACTCCATGAGTTCCTTCGGGGCCATTCGGTAAGGGTACTTGGATACAGACTTGGCACCCGGTACTAAATTAATTTGAAAATCAACTTATCTATGCGGGGGTAATCTGGGCTTTTACTGCCTGAACTGAAGATAACATCATACGTCGTGCGAAGCTAATACCTTGAAAGATGAAGTCGGTGTCTCCATGTCTCAAATAGATTCGTTTCTCTGCACAGTCAATCCTTGCAAAGTGCCAGTCCAACCAAGCCATGCCCAAAATGATGTCAAACTCCGGCATTCTCAAGACCATGGCAGGCATATCAAAGGCCTTTCCCCCAACGAATATCTCTAGCTCGCACTTAGCGGTTGCGGTCATCTCAGGCCGTCCGGGAGGCGTACTCGTTGGGTTATGCTAGTAAAATATTGTATAACCTCCATGTCCTTAATGAAGTCCTCAGACACAAAGGAGTGTGAGGCACCAGTATCGAACAGCGTATAGGCCGTCTTCCCGCCGACTACCACGGTGCCTAAGTACCAATAGCCAAAAATCAACCGTAGGTGTCTAGTATGTTTTAAGCAATCTAAGTTAAACAATGAAAATGTGAAAGCTAACTGCAACATACCTGCAATCAAATCCTGGGGATTCCGTTCTTGCGCCATTTCCAGAGCGTATACTTGATCCCGGGAAGGGCCGAGGTTTCCTCCACGTGGTCCTCGTCCTCGACCACGCATATAACCACGCCCCCGCTGAGCTACCGGAGGGAGAGCAGGAGGGACATTCCCAAACAACCGCGGGCAAAAATGTCGAATATGGCCCGACTGGTTGCATTCAAAACACACCAGCCCACGGCGCCCCTCAGATTGCTGAAATTATTGAGGCTGAGGTGGTGGAGGCAACGTAGGCGGCTGCGGAATCGGATGCTCCACTCTAAAATCTCGATGGAAACGTCCTCCACCTCTTTGATGTCCCCTTCCTCTCCTAAAGTCTTGCCTCCTTCTGTTGCTTGGGCCAGCTTCTATCACACCCTCCGCAGGTCTCTTACCTCTACTCAAGTGGTCCGCCTCCAATCTCATCGGCAAGTTGATAATCTCTGCTAATCTAGCGTACGCTATAAACAAAAGGGCCTTCCTTAGGGTATCTCGCAGCCCTTTGTAGAAATGCTTGACGTATCCACTATCATCCAAATCATAAGAATCAGCGACCCTCGCGAGGTACTAAAACTCTCGCTGATATTCCGTAACTGATTTTGATACTTGCTTCAGTAGAAGAAACCTCTCTTCGAGTTCATTTCGAGCGGATGTGGGAATGAAGTGCTCTAAGAAGACATCCGAGAACTCGATCTAACTTATCTTTGTATAGACCCGACCTTGGAAGGTGGAGCCCATGAGGGACTTCCACCACCTCTTAGCATGTAGTTCCAAGACGGACACCGCCAACGTCACAGCCATGTTGGCTGGGCAACGAATCCCGGCCAGCAACTCATGCACCATGTCAAGCCATTCCTCCGTGTGTACGACCGACTCTGTTCTGAGCTAGGAGGGAGGGGAGAGGGCCCGAAAGGTGCTCAACCAGTTAGAGCTCGGAGCCTATTGTTGCACCGGAGGTTGCTTTGCCCTAAAGACATCGAGGATGGCGGTGAGTATCTACCCCAACTCGTATTGTTGGAACTGAGTGGGTATGGAAGGGCCAGGAGTGCCCCCCATCGGCTTAATGTGCACTGGAATCTACTCGTAAAACCCAAACGTATGGTCAGGTTGGCTAATCTTAAGGTCAAAGTTGGAGAAACTTAGTGTGAATTACATATGGGCACACCACTGCTTCAGCTAAGTTAGTTTGTCTGCAACCTGACTAATCGAACGAGGGTGGTACCATTGTTGAATGACTTCTTTAGTTGAGGATCGTGGCAAACTGATACCGTTTGTAAGACCCCTCTCCCGGATCCCAAAACACGACACGAAGGGGGTCTTATGCCCAGAACAGCCGCCTTGCGGTAGCATTAGCACACGCGCTAACCTGTACCACAAGACGCTTATTCTCCCAGCTAAAACCAATATCAATATATATAAATGCCAACCCAACCAATATAATAAGACAAGATTAATCCACACAAAGTATATATAAGTCCAAAGTACATCAAAACAAAGAAGCTAAAGCATGCTTCTACAATATATCAGAGTACAGCTAATAAGTGCCCAAATGGGCTACATCAGAGTCGCTCGACACTCACATCAGTAACTGACTGTAGCGACGGTACCGTCCCTTTAGGCCCTGACGTCCTGGCCTGGTTGTCCTGCTGCAAAGTCTGTCGCTGCTATACCTGCGGGGAGACCTCCTAAAATGGAAGGCGTAGCAACCGTTAGTCGAAAAGACTAAGTGGCTTCACATACGCTCCCCCGGCGACTCCTCGGTACCGTGCGGGGAAAAGAGCAAGGGTACAAAGTATAATAAATAGTATAACAGGTACAAGCATGTGGTAATGGTAAATTAAGATTAATAGCATTTTATTCTAGCAGTTTTACATAAACAATAACAAACCATCAAGTACAAGTAACTACAGCAGGAAAGTAACTTAACTAATAAGGATGCCCATATAAGCTTATTAGTAAAGGATCGGTTTACATAAAGTAACTCATCGTATAGGAGTACCCATACAAACTTATACGATGAGGATCTTGTTGTGCAATGTTATGAAATGGTATGTATGCTATGAAATGACTCACCCATGATCACATATATGCAACCGCTATGCCAACATAGACTAGTAGTTCCCACTATTCGAGCAGGTAGCTAACCTCTCAGGCATCAACCATCGTGGCCAGGTGGTGACAGTATAGCGGGCAACTCTACTACTAGGCGGGTATCCACACTACTTCACCTAGGCCTCCCTATGCCTCAACGCTAAGAACACAACAGCGGAGCCCATGCGTACTATGGCCCAGCGGGGGTCTCTGGTAGGTGTGCACCGAGAACACTGCCTCGAACTGGCCTTATGTGACCCGTAAGGAGCCTCGGAAGAAAGCACGAGGTCACAGCCAAACTGTTCACTTGGCACGGAAAGAGCCCCGGGACGTGAACAACGAGGACCAAGCCCAACCTCCCAAAATCTAACTGTTAACTCCCATCGGTGTGACGATCGGCGAGCCCGTAGACCTGCCACACTATCCTTAAGCCGGGATTACAACACCACGTGTAGACTCACACCGCATGCAATTCCACATCACCGTGGCATGGAAGGAGCCTCGGAGAAAGCATGAGGACCAAGCCCAACCATCCGACTTTGTCTCATCTAAACACAATCCCAACTAGTGACGGTCAACACCGCACTTATACCCTTCCATAAAGCTACCGTAGGGAAACGACACTCTAATAATTGGACTACTAAATTCAATCCATTAAATAGTTATTCACATGGCCATAGATTATCCTCCTATATGTCATTCCAAATGATTTCAACACATTATAAACATTATGCGCATTTATATTAATCTACCAATTTCTATCAAATCATTTCGTTTAAGTACGCTTTGCCTCACAAATAACTTTCATGAGCTCCAATTATTAGAATTCATCAATTATAGAACTAAGATGAATATCATAAAAGAGTTCACCCAAAACCACAAGTTAATTGCAACATTGAATCCACGAATCCAAATCCATGTTTTACCAAACCCAGAATTAAAGTGCAGAATAATTCTGGACAGCAACTTCGACCGGCGATTCCTAAAGCTACAGGAATCTGGTGAAGGCTTGTAACTCATCGATGTAAAGGTCTTTCCATGGGTCACAACTTTCATGTTCAGGCCACGACACAGATTAAATAGTATCATACTTGAAATCGGCTTCAAATTCCGCTGCATACAGAACATAATTTCTGCATGCAGGGTTTATCGGATGTCAGTTTCATTCAGACCTTCCCTTGGCTACATACTATGCCTTAAGTCGTGCAACCACTCGTTGGAAAGGTATTTGCAAGGGCTTCAACTTTTGTGTTTAGTTAAAAGCCAAAATTTGGCCATACCACACCTGAAAATGGCCAAGAAGAACGTTGTGCGCAGAACACAGATCCTGCGCGCATCTTAAAGCGGAATGAACGGCATCGGTTCATCTTCCTCCTCAAGCTCGGTCTTCCCAAAATCACACCAGAAATTTCTCCTCACTTATTCACCCTCATGAGGCCATGATTCTTCACAGAACCATCCTCCATCTTCACATAGAAGGTTGGAGAGGTTGAAGACACAACTAGCCTTATAGCACAAGCCCTAGGACGGCCTATTCATAGAGAAATAACCATCTCGCTAGTCTAGACTATTTTGATTCAACATCTCACCTAGGTATCTACAAATCTAGCACTAAGGGAGAGGGGAGGAAGCTCACCTCATTTCCGACATTTCAACTATTTTCGGCCATGGATCGTGTAACTCTTCTTGGCAGCATCTTCTCCTTCACGGCGACGACAGATCTTCTTCTCCAAGACTTGCTCCTGAAGTTTTCGCCCTCTACAAAAGTTTCACTGAGGAAAAATGGCTGGAATGAGGATTGAAAAGGGCTAGGATTTTCACAACCCTTATATATGAAAAGTGACACAGGTAGGGACACACCCTTGTCCTTACCCATGTCCTGCTTCGGGCGAAGCGTCAACGATGGTTTTAGTGTCATTTCAACACTCAACACGGGTAGGGACACACTCGTCTCCAAACCCGGGTCCACATGATACGGCCATGTTCCTTGGCCATGTCCTTCGCTGGATACATCTCGATGAACTCAACTCGACACACAAACACACGGGTATGGACACTCTCGTGTCTCTACCAGTTTCATACCTTTCGTCGATCTCGACACACTTCGTCGATCTCGACAGGCTTCGTTGAGTTTAACTCAACACATACACACACACGGGTAGGGACACGCCGTGTCTCTACCCGTGTCATACATTTCGTCGATCCCGACACACTTCGTCGATCTCGACACGCTTCTTCGTGGTCAACTCGACACACACACACACACGGGTAGGGACACGGCCGTGTCTCTACCCGTGTCATAAATTTCGTCGATCTCGACAAGCTTCGTAGAGGTCAACTCGACACACACACGGGTAGGTACACGCCCGTGTCTCTACCCGTGTAATTTTATATGTGTAGTGACACGCATGTGTCACTACCAGTGTCCTTCTATGGACACACTCGAGTCATTGACTCGAGAGATGGCCTCTCCCACACGGGTAGGGACACACCCGTGTCTCTACCCGTGTCCTATGCTCAACTGATTTCTCCTCCTATTTACAAGTGTAGCCCAGTTACCAGCACAACCCTGAACCAAAGTTAGCTCTCCTGACCCAAAAACGCGCACGAGGGGCTTAGTACGAATTGGGACGTTGCACCCGACATTTGTGGATTCCTTTGGAGGTGATTCTGAGCCTCGGTCTTAGGCAAAGCTCACCTTAGTGGCCTGCCTACTTTCTCCCCACGTATGACTGGAAGATTCATCGTGATTCCATTTTTGAGTAGTAATAAAATTTTGATACGCATTCTGAAAAGTATAAACTATTTTCATAATTAGAAATTTTCTCTATTATTTTTTATGCCCGCGAGCATGTGACTTCGTATGGTACTCCATATCACAATTTCTATGTTAGCTAAATCATTTTCTCTATCTGCATAGATTTTGTTTGCTCGGGGCGTGCAAAGAGATAAGTCTGGGGGTGTGATGAGTCCGATTTATATACGGTTTATAAGACTCATCTGGGCTTATTTTCTTGCATGTGCACTACTTTTTCAATTGGAAAAGTTATATTTTTGTTTAGGGATTCTCTTCACCAAAAGTGTTAGTTTTAGCCCAAGGGTGTGCAATTGCGCATTCTGTTGTTGGGGGTATGCACTGTAACATCCCGATTCGCACTAGGCCCCTCGTGCGCGTTTTTGGGTCAGGAGAGCTGACTTGGGATCAGGGGTGTGTTGGTAACTGGACTACACTTATAAATAAGAGGAGAAATCAGTCGATCATAGGACACGGGTATAGACACTGGTGTGTCCATACCAGTGTGGGAGAGGCCATCTCTCGAGTCAATGACTCGAGTGTGTGCAGAGAAGGACACGGGTAGTAAGACGGGCATGTCACTACCCGTGTGAAATGACACGGGTAGAGACACGGGCATGTCCCTACTCGTGTGTGTCGAGTTGGCCTGGACAAAGCTTGTCGAGACCGACGAAATGTATGACACGGGTAGAGACACGGTCGTGTCCCTACCCGTGTGCATGTGTGTCGAGTTGACCTCGATGAAGCGTGTCAAGATCAACAAAGTGTGTCGAGATCGATGAAATGTATGACACGGGTAGAGACACGGGCGTATCCCTACCATTGTGTATGTATGTGTCGAGTTGAACTCGACGAAGCTTGTCGAGATAGATGAAGTGTGTCGAGATCGACGAAATGTATGACATGGGTAGAGACATGGTTGTGTCCCTACCCATGTGTCTATGTGCCGAGTCAAGTTCGTCGAGATGTATCCAGTGAAGAACACGGCCAGGGAACACAGCTGTGTCATGTGGACACGGGTCTGGACACGGGCGTGTCCCTACCCGTGTCGAGTGTTGAACTGACACTAAAACTGTCGTGACCCTTCGCCCGAAGCAGGACACGGGTAAAGACACGGGCGTATCCCTACCCGTCTCATTTTTCATATATAAGGGTTGTGAAAACCCTAGCGATTTTCACTCCTCATTCCAGCCATTTTTCCTGAGAGGAACTTCTGTAGAGAGGGAAAACTACTGGAGCAAGTCTTGGAGAAGAAGATCCGCCGCCGCCGTGAAGGAGAAGATGCCGCCGAGAAGAGTTACACGATCCATGGCCAGAAATAGTGGAAACGCCGGAAATGAGTTGAGCCTCCTCCCGTCTCCCTTGGTGCTAGATCTGTAGATATCTAGGTGAGATGTCGACATATAACGGCCGGTCCGGCCAGACCCCACACCATATGTCATAGACAAGCAGCGGAATTACTTGTGGAATTCAAAATCTACTCGCATCTTAACACAATACATTCTAGCGCAGCATTTTATGCTAAATGAACTCAGCTGGGAGAATGTCCACTACTATATGAACTCCACATTTATATATTCAAAGCAGGAATGTATACAACTCACACACACTGGCCTTAAGGCCTTACAAATTTCTCTTTGCACAGCTACATTTTCGTACATCGGCACGCAGGCCAGACACACATGAAATCCAACCACGATTCGCATGGCCTTCAAGGGCCTTTAGCAGCAATCCTCCATTCCGCTCATATAAATTCAAGTAGCAACAGCTGCAATTAGCCATCAAATCCAAACATAAAACAAAGTAACGGTCAGCATTAGATGACCGCTTATAACGATCCTACCCATTACCCGGGGCAGTGGTTCCTTCCCTGTATGCATAGCCATCATTATATAGATCAATCTACCAATCACAATCACATCACAAACGCCGGTATCCACCAGACGCTCTGTGCACTCAGGGCACCTTTTTGGTGTACCGGATATTCTAGTCGTACACCGCCGATCAGAGGTTTTTAACATGTTGGTTGGTCGGTTCAATCTTAGTCCACCAGTCCCGCAGGCTGGCGACATCCCGTCCATACCACTCAGAGGTCGTCACCTCACAACATCCACAAACAACCTGAGCAGATCGAAGAACACCATGTGGTGTAGCAAGATGGGTTTACCAATGCTCCCCGGGCATTACCACCCATCGACCCCTCACCTATTCCTGATCGAACCACCCTTGTGGTACAGCAAGTCGGGTTTAACTCGGCTCCGTAGGCATTGCCATCAATCGATCCCTCATCTATCTAGATCAACCTACCCTAGTGGTGTAACAGGCCATGTTTAACTCGGCTCCCCAAGCATGCTACCAATTGATCTCTCATCATAACCAGGAGCTTACTCAAAGCCTCCATACATCCATAACCAACATGCATTCTGTTGGAACACCCTATTACTAATTTGGGTCAGGATCACTATGTCTCTAGGAAACCAATGTTTGACCTCCTGTATAGCTCAAAAGGTCAATTAGAATTGAGTCTAAGGGTTAGAAGTCTAGGCTTGGTAGCTGCCCTGAAGACCAGGATTTTCTGTTTGGAGACTAAGTCATATCGTCGAGCTCAGTACGATGATTCGTCGAACTCCGATCGACGATCGTCTAGCTCAACTTCGACAGATCGTCCAGCTCCATTCGATGATCGCTGAGCTCAACTTCATCATATTGTCGAACTCCATTCGATGATCGGTGAGCTCAGTTCGACGATCTTGTCTCAGCTTTGGATCTCTATCTCCGAGCTCAGTTCGACGATCTTTGAGCTCAGATCGACGATATTTTGCTGATGTATTTATCCATATCGCTGAGCTCAGTTCAACGATAGCAGAGCTCAGTTCGACGTTTTCAGATAACTTCAAGGATGTTTCTAGATTCAAATTCAAATCAGTTAAGGAGTTATTCTGCAATTAATTCTGAAGATTTCCTAGCCGTTTTCATTCATTTCTGGACCAAGTTTCAAGGAATATTTCTATGGACTTTCCTCCAGAAGAGATTTTGCAATTAAGGATGCAATTAATGCAGACTAATGGTTATTCTTGATAGAGAATGTTTTGTTCAGTATCAGAGAATAAAAGAGAAGAATTTTTGAATCTCTGAGACAGACAGATACACAGACACACACAGACAGACATTAGCAATCTTCAACAAAATATTCTGTCTAAAAGAATTCTCAAGAACACTCATCCAAGGAGATCAACCTTTTCTAAAATCTTCAGATCTCTCTAGTTTTCAAGTGTTCAAGGCCAACATATTTCAAGACTCCAGACATTCAACATTTCAGCTGTTGCTGAAATCATCTTTTGCTGGAGCTCAACTTTTGAAGGCCTATCACCCTACAGCAAAACTTCTTTTCTTGAAGATCTCAAGGATTCAGGGGGAGCTTTGACATCAACAATCCACATATTCTTCTCAGTTGTTTGAGAAAGAGAAGACTTCCATCACTCTCTCACCCCCTCTCTGTAAAGGGTTTCTCAAACTCCCTTCAAAAGTTTGAACTTGGTTTTTGAGCACCTTGTCAAAAGCTCATTGGTGGCAAGACACCAGATCAAAAAATCTGATTTGGTTTTTAAGCACCTTATCAAAAGCTCATTGGTGCCCAGGACACCTGATCAACTCATCCTGCAGTGGATTCCTACCTAGGGTGGTAGAAGAGTGGATGTACCCAAATTTAGGGGAACCACTATATTTCCTTGTGTCTTCTGATTTTGCTTGACTTTATTTTTATTTCTGGCCTTGATTATTATGTGATTAGCTTTTGTGTAGTTTAGTTCTGTAATTAGATTTATTAACTCTTCCCTGCTCACTCATATTATAACAATTGTTGTAAAAAGTTTCAAAGCACCATATACTCTATTCACCCCCCTCTAGAGTATATCAGATCTAGCTGCACTTTCAATTGGTATCAGAGCCAGGTTGGTTAAACATACCACACCTTGGTGGTTGCACAGGCTAACACCTGAACCCAAGGATCCCAAGTTAGATCTGTTTTCTTTTATATTTTATTATTAGATTTTGTTTTCACAAATCATGGCCCAAAACAAAGATTATGCTAGCACCAGACCTCCAGTGTGCAATCTATCCAAGTTTGCACTTTGGAAAGCAAGGATCAGACTATACATGAATTCTATTGACGAAGATATATTTAACTCTGTTTTGACAGTGTGTCCAAGACCCCCAGAGAACTCAAGTACAAATGCTGTTCCACCTCCAACAGGAACAGATGCTGATATCAAGAGATGGAAGGTAGCTGATGCCAAGGCTATGAACATCTTGGCCCAGACAATGTCTGATGACATATTTCAAAAGGTGGCTGAATGCAATTCAGCTAAGGAAATTTGGGACAAACTCTCAGAAATAGTCTCAGGTTCAGCTGATGAGAGAAAGGATAGGAGATCCCACCTCATATCTCAATATGAGATTTTCAAGAAGGGAGAAACTGAGTCAGTGGGAGATATGTACAACAGGCTCAGTCTAATTCTCAGTGAACTCAGAACATTGGATAAAGAGATCTCACTAACTGAACTCAATGACAAAATTCTAATGTGCTTCCCTAGCACTTGGGATTCAAGAATCTGGCCAATTAAGGATGCCAGAAGTCTGAATGAGATCACTACTGAAGCTCTATTGGGTAAGCTCAAATCTTATGAGCTACTTATCAAAAATAGAGAAGAAGAACAGAAGGCTGCCTCACCAGCCACAAGAAAAGAGAAGACCATAGCCTTCAAGGCAACTGAAGATCAGCCTCAAGACAAAGTCACAGACAATGATGAACTGCTCAGTCTGTTGGCCAAAAGATTTTATAAGATGGCCAGAAAGGACTTCAGAAGGAGATCATACAAGGAACATGATAAGCCAAGGTATGACAAGTCCATTAATAATAATAATAAAGACATTATTTGCTTTGGTTGCAGGAAACCAGGGCACATAGTTCCTGACTGTCCAAAGAACAAAAACAAGGACAGAAGGGACAGAAAAGAAAGAAGAAAGGAGAAAGACTCCAAGAGGAATGACAATGGAAAACCCTCATCAAGCAAAAACAAACATACAAGAAAGGGGTTTGTTGCTGAATCCTGGAGTGAGACTGAAGAAGAGTCAGAAGCATCATCCAGCTCCAGTGATGATGAGGATGATGCAGAAGAAAAAGAGTTCTGCATGATGGCAATCAATGCCTCACAGCATAATTCAGAAGAAGAAGAGTTAGAGTCAGATTCAGAGACTCAATCTGAAGAAGATCAGGTAATCAGTTCTTTTGATTTTAATTCAGAGGACTTTAAATCTGAATTTAAAGCATTGTGTTTAGACCTGCTAAAATCTGAGAAAGAAAGTATCTCTCTCAGAAATCATTTATCTGAACATAATACTTTAAAATCAGAAAACCTCAAACTCTCTCAAGAGTTGGAGTGCTATAGGGAGCAGATAGCTTCACTGAAAAGTGAGCTGTCTGAGGCCAAGAAGCTTGAAGAATCCCTTAATGGGAGAAGCATCAAGCTGATGGACATCACAAGCACAGTGAACTCCAGATTCAATAGTACACTGGGCTTGGGTGCTTCATCCAGCCAACCCATAGTTCTAACAACTCCAATCAAATTCATTTCTGACAGAGGAAAGGGAGTTGTAGAGGTAGCTAGGAAAAATTCTGATCTGCCCCAGAAAACTAAGTCCCAGCAGAAATCGTCGAACGGAGACCGACGATCGCCAAACGGAGATCGACGATCGCCGAACGCAGATCGATGATCTCAGGCAAAATCGTCGAACGCAGCACGACGATCTCAAGTACCTGATCTCAGCCATAGTCGACCGTCGAACGGAGCTCGACGATCTGACCCAAGATCATCGAACACAGCTCCAAGATCGTCGTACAGAGGTCAGAGCTCTGGAAAAGTTTTCAAGGGCAAATCAAAATTCAATCCTAAGGGTCCTTCATCCCAAATCTTTAACCCTTATACTGAATGGATTATACCTCCAAGGAGATATCATCCTGAAGGATATAAGAGTCAACCTGGGATGTCCTTTATTTCAGAATTTAAAGGTTATCAACCTAGGCCTAAGGTAAACTGGGTCAAAAACAAATAAATTGTGTTATGTGCAGGTGAAGACCTATCCAACATCTAACCAGCAATGGTACTTGGATAGTGGGTGCTCTAAACACATGACAGGGAACAAGGACAACCTCACTTCCTTTAGAGCCAAGCTTGGACCCAAAGTTATCTTTGGTGATTCAAACTTTGGACAGACTAAGGGATATGGTGCAGTCCAGATTGGATCAGTAACTTTCAAAAAGGTAGCTTATGTGGAAGGACTGAAGCACAACCTAATAAGCATCAGTCAGCTGTGTGATGAAGGCTACCAGGTGACCTTCAGTAAAGCCTTATGCAAAATCAAGTCAGAGGACAACACAACTGTGTTGACAGGTAAAAGGAAAGGTAACATCTATCTAGTAGATTTTCTTTCAACTGATGTAGATATTTGCTTGTTTAATTCTGTCTGTAGACCAAATATTTTATGGCATAAGAGACTAGGACACCTAAACCTTAGAACTATTGCTAGGCTATCCAAGGACAATCGTGTTAGAGGACTACCTTCTGGCCCCTACAAGAAGGAAGGACTCTGCAGGGCTTGTCAATTAGGCAAGCAAACTAAAAACAGCTTTAAGTCACTTAATAAGAGTGATTCACCTAGGATATTGTATCTGTTACACATGGATCTTTTTGGACCCATCACAGTACAAAGCCTAGGAGGGAAATCTTGCACTTTAGTAGTTGTAGATGACTTCTCTAGTTTCACTTGGGTGTTCTTTCTAAGGAAGAAGTCTGATAACTTTAAGTGTCTGACAGAGTTTCTCAAATGTATATAGATTGAGTTCAACACTCACATTGCCCTGATCAGAAGTGATCATGGGACAGAGTTTGATTCTCTTCTTATGCAAGAGTTCTGTCAGAGTGAAGGGATCAGGCATACTTTCTCAGCTCCTAGAACTTCTCAACAAAATGGGGTAGCTGAAAGGAAAAATAGAACCCTTATTGAATCTGCCACTGCATTGTTGTCAGATGCTCACCTTCAACTATCCTTTTGGGCAGAGGCAGTGAACACCTCCAACTATGTGCTGAATAGAAGTTTGATATATAAACTAAAGGGAAAGACTCCCGATGAATTACTCAAAGGGAAGAAACCTAAAGTTGATTATTTTAGAGTCTTTGGTTGTATTTGCTACATTCATAACAATGACAAGAAATATCTAGCAAAATTTCAAGCCAAAGCTGATGAAGGAGTGTTTCTGGGATACTGCATGATCAGCAAGGCTTATAATAAATCATCTTTAAAAATTGAGGAATCTGTTCACATATCATTTGATGAATCTAACATGTCTTTCAAGGAGAAGATCTCTTCTACCATAGAACCTTTGCAGGAACATTCTCTAGTTGAAGACTTGAACAAGTTACAGGTTACTCAAGGGGATGAAAGCAGTGAAGATGAAGAAAATTCTCAACATATTGAAGAACAACTTGAAGAGCCAGTTGTTCTACCCCAAGAGGAAACAACAACACAGGTTGGTGAACAATCAACACCCCCTGTTGATTTAGTAACATCAAGAGACCATCCAATTTCCCAAATAATTGGAGACATCTCAGCTGGTGTGCAAACCAGAAATCAGGTCAACCAAAACCTGTTGCACACCTGCTTCTTATCTCAAATTGAACCTCAGTCCATTCAAGATGCAGAGCAAGATCCACACTGGATTATTGCAATGCAAGAGGAGTTCCATCAATTTGAGAGAAACAAAGTATGGGAACTAGTGCAAAAGCCTAAGGATCACTCCATTGTTGGAACAAAATGGGTATTCAGAAACAAACTGGATGATCGAGGAGTAATTGTAAGAAACAAGGCAAGGCTAGTTGCTCAGGGATATTCTCAAGAAGAAGGAATAGACTACGACCAGACCTTTGCACCAGTTGCAAGATTGGAAGCCATCAGAATATTTTTAGCTTATGCAGCACATAAAGGATTCAAGGTATATCAGATGGTTGTCAAAAAGTGCATTTCTAAATGGAGACATCAAAGAGGAAGTATATGTCAGACAACCTCCAGGTTTTATCTCTCCAACTTATCCTGATTATGTTTTTAGATTGAACAAACCATTATATGGTCTCAAGCAAGCTCCTAGAGCATGGTATGAGACCCTAGCATGCTTTCTCTTGGAAAATGGTTTTATAAGGGGTAGAGTAGTCCAAACTCTTTTCATTAGAACCCATAAGTCCCAAACCCTACTAGTACAGATTTATCTAGACGATATTATTTTTGGTTCTACTGACTCCAAATTGTGCAGAAGGTTTTCTAACCTGATGCATTCTAAATTTGAGATGAGTAGCATGGGTGAGCTATCCTTCTTCCTAGGATTGCAAGTCAAACAGCATGCTGAAGGCATCTTCATTTATCAAATCAAGTATGCAAATGAATTGGTTAAGAAATTTGGTATGTCTGAAGCATCTTGTATGAAAACACCCATGCCTACCAATGTTGTATTGGATGCTGATGAACATGGGAAACCTGTTGATCAGACAACATATAGAGAAATGATTGGCTCTTTACTGTACCTTAAAGCTAGTAGACCAGATATAATGTTTGCTACATGTATATGTGCTAGGTTCCAAGTAAGCCCTAGAGAGTCACACCTAACACTAGTAAAGAGGATTCTCAGGTATGTTAAAAGTTGTCCAAATCTAGGTCTCTGGTATCCAAAAGATTCAGCATTTGATTTAACTGGATATTCTGATGCTGATTATGCTGGATGTAGAATTGACAGGAAAAGCACCAGTGGAACTTGTCAGTTCCTTGGTGACAGACTTGTCTCTTGGTTTTGTAAGAAACAAACTTCTGTGTCAACTTCAACTGCTGAAGCTGAATATATGGCTGCAGGCAGTTGTTGTTCACAAATCTTGTGGATTCAAAACCAACTCCTAGACTATGGTTACAACTTAGAAAAGTCTAAAATCTTTTGTGATAACACCAGTGCTATTTCTATAGCTCAAAATCCAGTCCTCCATAGTAGGACAAAACACATAAAGATTAGGCATCATTTCTTAAGAGATAATGTTAAAAAGAATAAAATTGAACTACAATATATCCCAACTGATTTACAAAGGGGAGATATTTTCACCAAGCCCTTGGATGAAAAGAAACACACCTTCTTCCTAAATCAGTTAGGAATGTTAGATGGAGGAAGTCTTAAATAATATCCAAGATTTTGAAAGCTTAAAAATTGACCAAGACTAGGCAAACATCTTGATTTTTCTTAGTGTCTAGAGTTTTTCTGATCTCTGAACTGCGCTCGACGATTTCCCCCAGATCGTCGAACGGAGATCGACTATTTCTGAAATCGTCGACCTGAGTTCATCGTCTCTCAGATAGTATGAACTATCTCCTCCGGTCAACGATCGTCGAACGGCGCTCGACGATCTTGTTCTTTGAACGATCATCGAACAGAGCTCGACGCTCTCCAATATCGTCGAACGGAGATCGACGATGTTGAAGACTCTTCAGATACCTTTAGAAGCCTCGATCGTCGAACTGAGTTCAACGATCTTTCCAATTCTGCGTCGAACCCTAATATAAAATTCATTTTTCGCCGTCGTTCTCCTTTGCGCTTTCGATTTCTCTGCAAGAACTTTCTTTCCCTCCAAACAGTTCAACACTTGGTTGTTTTGTTTGTTGAATTTTTGCAGGTACCCATGGCTGTGTCTGTTGCTGTTCTCGCCGCCATGAAGTTTGATGTTGGCTTCGACATAGACATGGAATCCTTCAGCACAACCGACCAGGTCTTTCAGGATATTTTGGGGTTATTCAAAGAGCAGAACCTGACTGCAATTATGACCACAAGGATCAAGCTTGCATCTGATGAGATCAAGGAATGGGTCTACACTGCCCACAATCAAGACAACTCCACCATTGTTGGGTCAATATCTGGCACACAGGTACCTCTAACCCCATCAATTTTATCAGAGGTTTTTGAGTTGAGAAATGGTGAAGATACTGCTGACTTATCTGGAGAAGAGTATACTGATCTGCTTACCAGAATGGGTCATTCTGAGGCCAACCCTAGCAAGCTTTTGAAAAAGAACCTTTCTGTGGAATACAGATTCATGGCAGATGTAGTTGGGAAAGTGCTACTGGCTAAGCACTCTACCCATGATACAATCTCAAGGTATCAGCTCTGTCTAATGGGGGCTCTTGTAGACAGGAAGAACTTGAATTGGGGAGAAGTCTTCTTTGACCTTATCAAGAAGAAGATAAACAAAAGTTTTGTAAACTTTGGAAGAATCTTAGGGGTGTTTCTACAGCATAGGTGCCCTGCTCTGCTGGTCTCCTCTGGAATCCATATCAATGCTTCCAAGAGACTGTCTTGTGCCCTGTTTGGTAAATGGGGCAGACAAATCAGCAAGCCCAGCAGGCCCTCCTCCAGCACTCCTTCAGGCACAAGGACTCTCAGAGTCACTTTCCCACAGGTCTATGCCCATGCAGATGACCTGCCTGCTGTTGTTGCTCCTCCTCCTCCAATTCCATCCCTTCCCATACCATCTACCATTCAAACTCCATCCATCATCATCATCTCCAGCCCCTCTCCAACATCTACACCATCTACAGTACCTACACTTCCAACACCAGAAGAACAATTTCATCCATTATTCTCCTATCCTCACCCAGATGTCCCTTCATCACCCTCCATTCCATCCTTTACCCTCATTGAAGATTCCTTTATGGATGACTCTCCATCTTCTCCTCCTGAGCTACCCTCATCCTCAACTTCCTATCAAGACCTTCTACAACAAATCATTGACCAACCTACATTCAGCCCATCTATCTCCATTCCACTGTCCTCCATATCCACCTTACCCACACCTCAGCCATCTCTTCCCCCATTCTCCAGCTCTCCACTACCATCACCAACAGCTACTCCTCCATCTTCTACCTCTGCTCCAGTCACCCTTGAGCAAGTGGACATTCTAGCCCTTGCTGACAGGCTGTATGAATTGCTAGCCCCCAGACTATCTCTTCTTTTGGAGACCTCCTTGGCTCCATTACACCTGTCAGTGGCAGCCCTCTATGCCAGGCTATCATCTCTATTCCCTCAGGCAGCCCCTACAGCAGTGTGCCTTGATCCAGCCTTATCTGAATCTAGGCAGGGGGAGATGCCCTATGAAGTGAGTCTTCCTGCTGCTGATGTTGCTGCTGTTTCTGTGAGCCTGTCTGCTGCTGCTGCTGCTGTTTCTTCAGCTCCTTTTCTTGCTGCTGCTACTGCTGCTGCTGCTGTGTCTTAAGATCCTGCTGCAGTCTTTGCAATAGACCTCAGGTCTTTGCTTTCAAACTTTGATCAGTTATATTTCAGATGTCTGCCAAAGCCAGTTGCTGTCCAGCCTCCAGAGGATCTATCCAAGGCACTTGTGCCATTCTCTTGCTGTGACCCCAGTATCATCACCTCTTTTGTTCACTCAGTATATGCTGCTGCTTCTTCTGATGAAAGCATTGTTGTTGCTTCTGATGCTGTTGCCTCTACTGCTGCTGAACTTTTTGATACTGCTGCTGAAATTTCTGTTATTGCTGTTGAGCCAATTTCTAAGAAAATTCTTATGTCAGAGGCACCTGAGTTTGAGCCTTCTGCAGTTTCTGATGATAACTCTACTGTTGATGTTGTTGTTAGTGAATCTGTTGTTGCTGCTGTTGTCACTTCTCCAGTATCTGTTGCTGCTGCTGTTACTTCTCCAGAAACTGTTGTTTCTGTTGTTGTCACTTCTCCTGAACCTGCAATATCTGTTGCTGTCATTTCTGCTACTGCTTCAACATCTGCTGCTACACCATCTGTTGCCTCATCTGCTTCTGTACAGCTCAAGAAGGATTTGATGAAGAAAATTGATGCCATGTATGATGACCAGAGTTCTGAAAGTGATGAGTACAGAACAAACTCTGATGATTCTTCTGCTACCATTGCCAGGAAAAGAAAGGCGAGGAGCAAAGCCATGAAGAGAGTACCTCCTGCCAAGGTCAAAGATAACAATGATATTCCATACTACATTCTTCATGATTGCCCAATCACTGAGCACTGGATGCAGTACTCTAAGAATCAGCTGAAAGCAATGAAAAAGAAGAGAAAACATGAAAAGGGTTCCTCACAATTCCAACACTCTCATCCTCCTCCACCACCTCCTCCTAATGCAGGTGCAGGTGGAAGTGCTGCTGCTCAACCCCCTGCCAGAGGTCAGGCCCCCTATCAGCCTCATGCTAGATCTTACCATAGGGGAAGCCAATCCAGGGGTTCTCAATCTAGGAGAGGAGGATACAGAGGAAATCAAAGAGAAGTACAAGTGTACTCCAAAGGATACTCAAGGCAACACCCATACTCCAGGGAAAGACAAATTTCATCTGATACCACATCTGGTCCTTTTCCCTATAAGCTAAAGGAAACTGTGTCTTCCAGGCCTCCTCAGGACAATCCCTCTAACAGATATGAGCCACCAGTACCTTTTGAGGACCTTGAGAATAATCCAGCTGCTTGGACTGCAAGATTAAAAGAACTAGCTGCACTGGATCAGATCAAAAAGGCTAAAGAGCAAAGAAGAGATTCCTCCAACATTTCTACAATGTCTGAACAGAGAAAGAAAGAGCTAGAAAGATATGCTTCAAGCAAATTTTTTGATTCTGACAGGTATATGGAACTGCATCCTGAAGCTGTAGTTCTCAGGCCTAAACAACAAACATCTTTAGGTGCAGCAGATGATACCAGATCAAAGAAAGAAGCCCTCAATCCCAACAGAGAAATCAAACTTGTTAAGGGCAAGGAAAGGAAATGACAATGTAAGGTGACAATCTCTGTGATTTCTGATTATTATCTGGGATGTCATATATATATCTCTGTGATTCTGCTATGTCTAACTTGTTGCTTTTCTATTTTGCTGCTTGTTGTTGTTTAATTATTTTCCAAAGTCTGTAAATAGTAATCCTAACCCAAATAGGGGGAGATTGTTGGAACACCCTATTACTAATTTGGGTCAGGATCACTATGTCTCTAGGAAACCAATGTTTGACCTCCTGTATAGCTCAAAAGGTCAATTAGAATTGAGTCTAAGGGTTAGAAGTCTAGGCTTGGTAGCTGCACTGAAGACCAGGATTTTCTGTTTGGAGACTAATTCATATCGTCGAGCTCAGTACGACGATTCGTCGAACTCCGATCGACGATCGTCTAGCTCAACTTCGACAGATCGTCGAGCTCCATTCGACGATCGCTGAGCTCAACTTCATCATATCGTCGAACTCCATTCGACGATCGGTGAGCTCAGTTCGACGATCTTGACTCAGCTTTGGATCTCTATCTCCGAGCTCAGTTCGACGATCTTTGAGCTCAGATCGACGATATTTTGCTGTTGTATTTATCCATATCACCGAGCTCAGTTCAATGATAGCAGAGCTCAGTTCGACGTTTTCAGATAACTTCAAGGATGTTTCTAGATTCAAATTCAAATCAGTTAAGGAGTTATTCTGCAATTAATTCTGAAGATTTCCTAGCCGTTTTCATTCATTTCTGGACCAAGTTTCAAGGAATATTTCTATGGACTTTACTCCAGAAGAGATTTGGCAATTAAGGATGCAATTAATGCAGACCAACGGCTATTCTTGACATAGAATGTTTTGTTCAGTATCAGAGAATAAAAGAGAAGAATTTTTGAATCTCTGAGACAGACAGATACACAGACACACACAGACAGACATTAGCAATCTTCAACAAAATATTCTGTCTAAAAGAATTCTCAAGAACACTCATCCAAGGAGATCAACCTTTTCTAAAATCTTCAGATCTCTCTAGTTTTCAAGTGTTCAAGGCCAACATATTTCAAGACTCCAGACATTCAACATTTCAGCTGTTGCTGAAATCATCTTTTGCTGGAGCTCAACTTTTGAAGGCCTATCACCCTACATCAAAGCTTCTTTTCCTGAAGATCTCAAGGATTCAAGGGGAGCTTTGACATCAACAATCCACATAGTCTTCTCAGTTGTTTGAGAAAGAGAAGACTTCCATCACTCTCTCACCCCCTCTCTATAAAGGGTTTCTCAAACTCCCTTCAAAAGTTTGAACTTGGTTTTTGAGCACCTTGTCAAAAGCTCATTGGTGGCAAGACACCTGATCAAAAAATCTGATTTGGTTTTTGAGCACCTTATCAAAAGCTCATTGGTGCCCAGGACACCTGATCAACTCATCCTGCAGTGGATTCCTACCTAGGGTGGTAGAAGTGTGGATGTACCCAAGTTTAGGGGAACCACTATATTTCCTTGTGTCTTCTGGTTTTGCTTGTCTTTATTTTTGTTTCTGGCCTTGATTATTCTGTGATTAGCTTTTGTGTAGTTTAGTTCTGTAATTAGATTTATTACTGCTTCCCTGCTCACTCATATTACAATAATTGTTGTAAAAAGTTTCAAAGCACCATATACTCTATTTACCCCCCTCTAGAGTATATCAGATCTAGCTGCACTTTCACATTCATCCATACAACCATTCCATCAAAGCATAAACATTTCATAGCATCAAATCCATGGAGTCTTCTCCGGTTTACCCATGATCATCACCAATCCAGACTACATGTCCAGATGGGCTTCACACAGCATGCCTATGTCGTACTCCACACGTCCGGCTCTAGATGCAGACTCAAACAAGGAATCACTTACGATCCACCTCTTGGTGGAGGATTCCACGCACATGCATAAAGAAAGGACTTCGATGTCCAAGAAGGAGATCGTTACCCTTGAAGATCGTTTCAGAGCCATGAATTAGTTGGATGGAAATCACCGTCTCAGCGTTGTTTCCACGAATCCGAACTCGGATCTTCAATCCACACTACGTAGCTCCTCCAGCATCAGATTTCCTCCTTCCGCCTTTCCTTTCCTTGCCCTCTCTCTCTCTTTCTCTCTCTTGGAATGAGAAGAAGAAGAAGAAGAAAATGAAGAGCTAAGTCTGCATTTCGGCCTTAAAATAGCAAGGAGAAATATGAGCCATTAGATCCCATAGGAAGAAATGGAACGACCAGAAAATTCCCTGACAATAGCTCTCTCGGGTTTGACACGCCATGTGATACGCCCGTATCACAGGCCGTGTCCCCTAAGCGGTGCACGAACCGCATTATCCAAACTTATCCACGACAAGGTGACACGCCCATGTCACGCTCGTGTCAGCCTAGTCATGCCCGTGACACGGTGCGTGTAACCTACCCGAGACCTACTCGAGAGGACATAATTGAGAGAAAACCAACTACTCGAGCACCCAGATAAGACACGCTTGTGTCACAGATGACACGCCCGTGTCACCCCCTCTTACTCGAGTACTTTTCCACTTACTCGACTACATTTCGACCTACACGAGAACTACTCGTGTATGGAGGGACACGCCCTGCGACACGCTCGTGTCACAGGCCGTGTACCCTCTTTCTAGAGTATTCGTAGACCTCAACTACTCGAGAGAAAATCGTCGTCCGGGGGAGGACACGCCCTAGGTCACGCCGCCCGACACGCCCGTGTCACAGGGCGTGTACCACCCGAAGAATTCGTCGACCGAACTTAATCGACCGAAATTCGTCGAATGCAATTCGGCGAACGTAATTCGTCGAACGCAATTCATCGAACGAAATTCATCGAACGCAATTCGTCGAACACAATTCGTCGAACGTGCGCTCAACCACTCAACCCAAGCAGGACACGCCCTGGGACACGCCTGTGTCCCAGGCCGTGTCACCCTATCATTTTTTGTTTCTCGAATTTGGGCTGTTATAACCTTGTAGCTCAGTTGGTGATGAGAGTTGAAAGAACTTCATAGTTAAGCGTGCTCGGGCTGGAGAAGTCCTGGGATGGGTGACCTCCTGGGAAGTCCCCGTGATGTTCGCTTAATGGGAGAATTTCACTCATCAAAGGAAGGCTCTAGACACCAACAACCTGCAAGTAGAGGGAGAGGGGTTGGGTTTCTTGGGCTGCATCCCGGTAGTGATGTCTAGAGCAGAGTCGTGACATTGTCACGTTGGATCGGCTAGGGTCATTACAGACCGTCACTAGATGGGATTGCATTGAGATGAGTCAAGTCCGACGGTTGGGCTTGGTCCTCGGTGCTCATTTCCCGGGGCTCGTTCCATGCCTAGTGGATGGTTGGGCTTGGTCCTCGTGCTTTCTCCGAGGCTCTTTCCATACTACGGTGATGTCGAATTGCATGAGGTGTGAGTCGACACGCGGTTTCGTAATCCTAGGTTGAGGATAGTGTGGCAGGTATACGGGCTCGCCGATCGTCACACCGACGGGAGTTGATAGTTAGACTTTGGACGGTTGGGCTTGGTCCTCAGTGTTCACGTCCCGGGGCTCCTTCCGTGCCAATTGAACTGTTGGGTTGTGTCCACATCCTTACTTCTGAGGCCCCTTCCGGGTCACACAAGGCCAGTTCGGGGCTGTATTCTCGAAGCACATCTACCCGAGACCCCCGCTGCGCCATATTACACAAGGGCTCCGCTATTGTATTCTTAGCATTGAGGCATACGGAGGACTAGGTGAAGTAGTGTGGATACCTACCTAGTAGTAGAGATACCCGCTCTACTGTCACCGCCTGGCCACGGCAGTTGATTCCTGAGAGGTTAGCTACCTGCTCGAATAGTGGGAACTACTAGTCTATGTCGGCATAGCGGTTGTATGTGTGTGATCATGGGTGAGTCATTTAATAACATACATACCATTTCATAACATTGTACAACAAGTTCCTCATCGTATAAGTTTGTATGGGCACTCCTATACGATGAGTTACTTTATGTAAACCGATCCTTAACTTATATGCTTATATGGGCATCCTTATAAGTTAAGTTACTTTCCTGCTGTAGTTACTTGTACTTGATGGTTTTTTTTTGTTTATGTAGAACTGCTAGAATAAAATGCTATTAATCTTATTGTACCATTACCACCTTCTTGTACTTGTTATACTATTTATTATACTTTGTACACTTGCTCTTTTCTCCGCCCGGTGCCGAGGAGTCGCCGGGGGAGCGGATGTGAAGCCACTTAGACTTTTCGACTAACGGTTACTAGGTCTTCCTTTTTAGGAGGTCTCCCCGCAGGTAGAGCAGCCGCAGACTTTGTAGCAGGACAGCCATGTTAGGACGACAAGGCCTATAGCGACGGTACCGTCGCTACTGTCAGTTACTGATGTGAGTGTTGGGCGACTCTGATGTAGCCCTTTTGGGCGTTTATTAGTTTTACTCTGATATATTGTAGAAGCATGTTTTAGCTTCTCTATTTTGATGTACTTTGGACTTATATATTCTTTGTGTGGATTTGACTTCTCTTATTATATTTGGTTGGGTTGGCATATGTTTATATTGATATTGGTTGTAGCCGGCAGAATAGGTGCCTTGTGGTACAGGTTAGCCCGTGTGCTAATGCTACCGTAAGGCGGCTGTTCTGGGCATAAGACCCCCTTCGTGCCGTGTTTTGGGATCCGCGAGGGGGGTCTTACAAATGGTATCAATTTGCCATGATCCTCAACTGAAGAACTCATTCAACAATAGTACCACCCCCATTCAATTAGTCAGTTTGGGGAAAAACTGACTTAGCAGAAGCAGTGGTGTGCCCATATGTAATTCACACTAAGTTTGTCCAACTTTGACCTTAAGATTAGCCAACCTAACTATACGTTTGTGTTTTACGTGCAGATTCCAGTGCACGTTGAGCCCATGGGGGCACTCCTGCCCCTTCCATAACCACTCAGTTCCAACAATCTGAGTTGTGGAAGACGCTCACCGCCATCCTGGATGCCTTTAGGGCACAGCAGCCTCCGGTTCAACAACAGGCTCCGCGCTCTAACTGGTTGAGCACCTTTTGGGCCCTCTCCCCTCCCGCCTACCTCGGGACAGAGTTGGTCCTACGTACGAAAGAATGTCTTGACACGGTGCAGGAGTTGTTGGCGGGGATCCGTTGCCCAGCCAACATGGCTCTAACGTTGGCGGTGTCAGTCTTGGAACTACATGCTAAGAGGTGGTGGAAGTCCCTAATGGGCTCCACCTTACAAGGCCGGGTCTATACAGAGATAAGTTGGAGCGAGTTCTCGGATGTCTTCTTTGTGCACTTCATTCCCATATCCGCTCGAAATGAACTCGAAGAGAGGTTTCTTCTGCTAAAGCAAGGATCAAAATCAGTTACGGAATATCAGCGAGAGTTTCAGCACCTCGCAAGGTTCGCAGATTCTTATGATTTGGATGGCAGAGGATATGCCAAGAATTTCTACAAAGGGCTGCGAGATCCCCTAAGGCAGTCCCTTTTGTTTATAGCAGACGCTAGCTTGGCGGAGATTATCGACATGGCGAAGAGATTGGAGGCGGAGCACTTGAGTAGTGGTAAGAGACCTGCGGAGGGCGTGATAGAAGCTGGCCCAAGAAATAGAATAAGGCCGGACTTTAGAGGAGGAAGAGCACATCAAAGAGGTGGAGGATGTTTCCATCGAGATTTTAGAGTGGAGCACTCGATTCCGCAGCCGCCCGTGTTGCGTCCACCACCACAGCCTCAACAATTTCAACAACCTAAGGGTCGTCGTGGGCTGGTGTGTTTTCAATGAAACCAGCCATGCCATATTCGTCGTTTCTGCCCGTGGTTGTTTGGGAATGTCCCTCCTGCTCTCCCTCCGGCAGCTCCGCAGGGGCGTGGTTATATGCATGGTCGAGGATGAGGACCGTGAGGAGGAAACCCTGATCCTGCTCGGGATCAAGTATACGCTCTGGATAAGGCGCAAGAACGGAATCACCAGGATGTGATTGCATGTATGTTGCAGTTAGCTTTCACTTTATCATTGTTTAACTTAACTTGCTTAAAACATACAAGACACCTACTGTTGAGTTTTGGCTATTGGTACTTAGGCACCGTGGTAGTCGGCTGGATGACAACCTATACGCTGTTCGATACTGGTGCCTCACACTCCTTTTTATATGAGGAATTCATTAAGGACATGCAGGGTGTACAATATTTTACTGGCATAGCCCGACGAGTACGCTTCCGAATGGCTCTGAGATGACCGCAATCGCTAAGTGCGAGCTAGAGATATTCATTGGGGGAAAGGCCTTTGATATGCCTGCCATAGTTTTGAGAATGTCGGAGTATGACATCATTTTGGGTATGCCGCGGTAGGACTGGCACTTTGCAAGGATTGACTGTGTAGTGAAAGAATCTATTTGAGACATGGAGACACCGACGTCATCTTTTAAGGTATTAGCTTTGCACCTCGTATGATGTTATCTTCAGTTCAGGTAGTAAAAGCCCATATGAAGGGGGATGAAGTCTTCATGATCTGTTTCGAGTTGAAGGAGATGGCGTTGGATATGAAAGATGTACGGGTAGTGCGGGACTTCCCCGAGGTATTTCCTGAGAAACTGCCAGGATTACCCCAGCATAGAGAAGTTGATTTTCAAATTAATTTAGTACCGGGTGCCAAGCCTGTATCCAAGGACCCTTACCGAATGTCCCCGAAGGAAGTCGCGGAGTTTAGAGTTCAACTGCAAGAACTGGTGGAGTAAGGGTTCGTTCGCCCCAGCTCGTCACCCTTGGGAGCCCCTGTATTATTCGTCAAGAAGAAGGACGGAACCTTGTAGCTATGCATAGACTATCAGGAACTCAATCATCTAACGATGCGGAACACCTATCCGCTGCCCCAGATCGACGAGTTGTTCGATCAACTGGTGGGAGCACATTGGTTTTCTAAGTTGGATTTGCGCTCGGGATATTATTAGTTGAGGATACAAGAGGAGGAAATCCAGAAAATGGCCTTTACTTCAAGATATGGTCTATACGAGTTCACTGTAATGCCGTTTGGGCTCACAAATACCCCTTCGGCCTTCATGAGTCTGATGAATAAGGTGTTTGAACCTTACTTGGATATCTTCGTCATTGTTTTAATCGACGACATCCTGGTCTACTCAAAGATGGAGGAGGAGCATATTGAGCACTTGACCTTGGTATTGAAGAAATTAAAATAACACGCATTGTTTGCCAAGTTCAGCAAGTGCGAATTCTGTCTTAAAGAGATTGCTTTCTTGGGGCATGTGATCAGTGGATTAGGACTAGCGGTGGAACTGGCCAAGGCGCGTGCCATGAAGGAGTGGTCTCCCTTAAAGTCGGTGGCTGATGTGAGGAGCTTCCTTGGACTTGTCGGGTATTACTGCACGTTCGTAAAAGGATTCTCAAAGATTACCCTCCCTCTAACTTCCTTGATAAAGAAAGGTGTGACATATGAGTGGACACCCCAGTGCGAAGCGGTGTTCCAAAAGCTAAAGGATAGACTTACCTCCCCCCCATCCTAGCACTTCTGTCCGGGAAGGAAGGATTTCAAGTCTACACCGACGCGGCATATCAAGGGATGGGAGCGGTTTTTATGCAGCACGGACATGTGATTGCCTATGCTTCATGATATTTGAAGAGGCATGCAATCAATTACCCGGTTCATGATTTGGAATTGGGAGCAGTGGTGTTGACCTTGAAGGTTTGGAGGCACTATCTATACGGCGTCCACTGCGAGATCTTTTCAGACCATAGAAACTTAAAGTATGTTCACACACAGAAGGAATTGAACCTGAGACAACAACGATGGTTAGAGTTTCTGTGCGATTATGAGTTCACTTTGAACTATCATCCAGGAAAGCCGAACTCGGTGGCCGATGCATTGAGCAGAAAGGTACCAGACTGGAGCCCAGAGTCTCGGTTGATGATTATGGCGTTGGCTCGAATAATTGAAGAGATGGATATTACTTTGGTATATAAGGTTCCTTCAGCAGAGTATACAGAGTACGTGGCAACCATGAGCATAGTTTGCGATATCCGGGACCGAATCCGAGCAGAGCAAGGAAGGGATGCGGCTCTGGCCCAGGAAATCAAGGCAATTGAGGATGGGACTACTGATGAGTATACACTAAAAGAAGGCCTCGTTTATTTCCGCACCCGGCTCTACATTCCCAAGGGTGGTAAAATTCGGGAGTATATCTTGAGAGAGGCACATTGCTCTCAGTATTCATTGCACCTGGGTATTGTCAAGATGTACGCCGGCCTACGGAAGACCATGTGTTGGCAGGGAATGAAGAAAGATGTCTGATATTGTGTTACACATTGCGAAGCTTGTCAAAGTGTGAAGGCGGAATGTAAGAGTCCCAGTGGTTTGCTACAATCGTTGCCCATCCCCGAGTGGAAGTTTCAGGATATCTCCATGGACTTTGTCCATGGGTTACCTCGCTCACGCTCGGGGAATGATTCGGTGTGGGTGATTATTGATTGACCGACGAAAGTATCCCAGTTTATCCCTATGAAGAAAGAGGCTCACGTGGATGTCTTGGTACGCCTCTTTGAGGAGCAGTTCGTACGGTATCATGGCATTCCTAAGACAATCATTTCTGATCGGGATGGTCGTTTCACCTCAAGGGAGTGGAAGGCGGTACATGCGTATTTTTGTTCATGCCTTACCTTTAGCACCGCGTTTCATCCTCAGACGGACGGCTAGTCTGAGAGGACCATTAGAATACTGGATGATTTGTTGAGATTATGTGTGTTGGATAGAGGAGAGCCGTGGGAAAGGCTCCTTCCACTGGTAGAATTCTCCTACAACAATCGCCATTATGCTAGCATCGGCATGGCGCCCCATGAAGCTCTTTACGGAAGAAGGTGGAGAACCCCCTTGTCTTGGGTGCAAGGTGAAGACCCGAAGGCTTTGGGAATTGAGTATATTGACGATACCAATGCGGTTGTTAGACTAATACGGGATTGCATGTTGGAGGCTCAAAGTCGGCAGACAAAGTATTACAGTTCAAAGCACCGGATGGTGGAGTTTTAAGTGGGTGATAAGGTGTTTCTGAAGATCCGGCCGATGTATGGAGTGTCACAGGTGCGTGGTGTGAAAAAGATCAGCACAAGGTACGTTGGGCCTTATACTATACTGGAAAGGATTGGCTCGTTGGCCTATCGGCTGGAGTTACCGCTGGAGCTAGAGAATCTCCACGACGTGCTCCATGTGTCGTCGCTTCGAAAGGCGCTGTTGCGGCCGGAATAATACATCCCCACCACTGATGGTGCAGTGGAAAGGAGGAGTATACATGGCAGCCGTTGGACTTGATGCAAAAACGCTACCCGGAGTTGTTTGCTCAAGGTAATTTTGTTTAAAAGCATATTTTTTTGTTATGTTGTGCTTTTACCCCCACATCCCAAGCCTGATTTTGGGGACGAAATTTTTTATTTTGTTTATAGGATTTGTAACGTCCCGATTCACACTAGGCCCCTCGTGCGCATTTGTGGGTCAGGAGAGCTGACTTGTGTTCAGGGGTGTGCTGGTAACTGAGCTGCACTTGTTAATAGGAGGAGAAATCAGTCGAGCATAGGAGACTGGTAGAGACACGGGCGTGTCCCTACCCGTGTGGGACAGGCCAGCTCTCGAGTCGATGACTTGAGTGTGTCCAGAGAAGGACACGGGTAGAAACACGGGCATGTCACTATCCGTGTGAAATGACACGGGTAGAGACATGGGCGTGTCCCTACCCGTGTGTGTGTTGAGTTGACCTTGACGAAGCATGTCGAGATCGACGAAATGTATGACACGGGTAGAGACACGGCTGTGTCCCTTCCCGTGTGCATGTGGGTCGAGTTGACCTCGACGAAGCGTGTCGAGATCGATGAAGTGTATCGAGATCGATGAAATATATGACACGGGTAGTGACATGGGCGTGTCCCTACCCGTGTGTATGTGTATGTGTCAAGTTGAACTCGACAAAGCGTGTCGAGATCGATGAAGTGTGTCGAGATTGACGAAATGTATGACACGGGTAGAGACCCGGGTGTAAGACCCCCCCCCCTCCCGGATCTCAAAACACAACACGAAGGGGGATCTTATGCCCGGAACTGCCGCCTTGCGGTAGCATTAGCACACGGGCTAACCTGTACCACAAGACGCCTATTCCGCCGGCTACAACAATATCAATAGAACATGCCAACCCAACCAAATATAATAAGCAAGAGAAGTCAAAATCCACACTAAGTAACAATGTCCAAATACATCAATAAAGGAGAAGCTAAAACATGCTTCTACAATATATCAGAGTACAACTAATCATTGCCAAAACGGGCTACATCAGAGTATCAAAATACTAACATCAGTAACCGACGGTATCGACGACACCGTCACTTCAGGCACTATTGTCCTGGCCTGGCTATCCTGCTGCGTAGTCCACGGCTGCTCTACCTGTGGCGTGACCTCCTAAAAGGAAGACGTAGCAACCGTTAGTCGGAATGACTAAGCGGCTTCACATCCGCTCCGCCGGCGACTCCTCGGCACCGGGCGGAGAGAAGGAAGAAGGGTAATATATATGTATGCAAGTAAAAGAAGTACAAGCAGGTGGCAGTAGTGTAAGAGTAACAATAACATGATCTAGCAAATATTTAAGAGCTACAGCAAACTAACATGTATAAGTAAAAGCAGGAATGTAACTTAACTTATAAGAATGCCCATACAAACATATAAGTTAAGGATCGGGTTTCATAAGGTAACACATCGTATAAGAGTGCCCATACAAACTTATACGATGAGGATCTTGTTGTGCAATGTTATAAAATGCTATGCAATGACTCCCCCAAGATCACACCCATGCAATTGCTATGTCGACACAGACTATAGTTCCCACTTTTCATCCATGCGGTGACAGTAGAACGGGCACTTCTACTACTAGGCGGGTATCCACACTACTTCACCTAGGCCTCTGTATGCCTCAACGCTAAGAACACAACAGCGGAGCCCATGCGTACTATGGCCCAGCGGTGTCTTGGGTAGATGTGCACCTAGAACACAGCCCGAACTGGCCTTGTGTGACCCGGAAGAGGCCTCAGAAGTAAGCACGAGGACATAGCCAAACCATTCACTTGGCACGGAAGGAGCCCCGGGACATGAACACCGAGGACCATGCCCAACCACCCAAAGTCTAACTGTCAACTCCCAACGGTGTGACGATCGGCGAGCCCATAGACCTGTCACACTATCCTTAACCCAGGATTACGACACCGCGTGTCGACTCATACCTCATGCAATTTCACACCACCGTGGCATGGAAGAGGCCTCGGAAGAAGGCACGAGGACACAGCCCAACCATCCATCCATACTCTATCCTAAGAAAAACCAAACAAGTGACGGTCAACACTGCACTTACATCCTTTTACAACACTACCCGTAGGGAGACGACACTCTAAGTAATGGACTACTATACACATTCCATTAGTCAAACATACTCATGGCCATAATTTATGCCTCTACATGACCTTCCAAATGATAACAACATAATATAACATGATGCACATAAAAGATCTATCACTCTTTCCAAATGATAACGACATATTATAAACATGATGCGCATAAGTAACACTCTATCAATTTCTTTCAAGTCAATCTATTTAAATAAGCTTGCTTCACAATTTGATTATTTGAAATCTGATTAATAAGCTTCATCAATCATGAAACTAAAATCTTTAGCCATAAAGAGTTCATCCAAGCCAAATTACTAGCAATGTTAATTCCACCGAATCCAAATCCATATTATATAAAACTCAGAATTTTTTTACAGATTAATTTGGACAGCAACTTCGACCGGAGATTCCAGAGGCTACAGGAATCCGGTGAAGGCGTGTAACCACTCTATGGAAAGGTCTTTCCATGGGCTACAACTATCGTATTCAGAGCTCCACCCAGATTTGAAATTATCCTAATTGAAATCAGACTTAAAGTCCGCTGCGTACAGAACACAATTTTTGCATGCAGGATTTATCGAACACCATTTTCGTTCAGACTTTCCCGTGGCTACACACGTCACCTGAAGTTTAGCCTAAAGCCCAGATCTGGCCTTATCCCTCGTGAAAATTGCCTAGAAGATCACTGCGCGCAGAATACAGATTCAGCATGCATCTTGAGGCGGAATGAACGACATCGGTTCATCTTCCACCTCAAGTCGATCCTCTCCGATCACCTCCAGAATATTCCTCCACCCTTATTCAACCTCAAGAGGCCAATATCCTTCACGAAACCATCCCCTATCATCACATAGAAGAAGGGAGTGGTTGAAGAGATCTAAAACCTAGGGCACAAGTCCTAGCATGGCCATTCCTAGAAAACTCCTCCTCTCCATCAAGACTCTCCTGATTCGATGTCTCGCCTAGGAAAATAACTATAGATCTAGCACCAAGGGAGAGGGTAGGAAACTCACATCACTTCTGGCGGTTCCATTTCCGGCCATAGATCTTGTGATTCTTCGCGACGACATCCTCACCTTTACGGTGATGGCGGATCTCCTCCCTTAGATCTTACTCCAGCAAACTCTCCTTCTCCACAAGACTTCTCTCAGAAAATACGGCTGGGAAGAAGAGTGAAACGGCTAGGTTTTTTCCCACTCCACATATATAACATGTTACATGGGAAGGGACACGCCCGTGTCCTTACCCGTGTCCTGCTCCAGCGAAGCGTTACGACGATTTTTAGTGTCGGTTCAACACTCGACACGGGTAGGGACATGCCTGTGTCCCGACCCGTGTCCCGACCCTTGTCCACATGACACGGCCGTGTTCCCTGGCCGTATCCTTCTCTGGATGCTTTTCGACGATCTCAACACTTCGTCGATCTCGATAAAAATCGTCGACAGGAGCACACGGGTAGGGATACGCCCGTGTCTCTACCCGTGTCATATAATTCATCGGTCTCAACACATCTCGTCGAGTTTTACTCGACACAATGCCACACGGGTAGGGACACGCCTGTGTCGCTACCCGTATCATGTAATTCGTCGATGTCGACGAGCAGCTCATCGATCTCGACACATCTCGTCGAGCTCAACTCGACACATTGCCACACGGGTAGGGACACGCCCGTGTCTCTACCCGTGTCACATTCATACGGGTAGTGACACGCCCGTGTCACTACCCGTGTCCTTCTCTACACTGTTTTCGCCATTCCTCTACAAGTGCAGTCTAATTCCCTGCACTTCTCAGGACTCGAGTCCACCCTCCTGACTCAAAAACAAACACGCGGGGCCTAGAGCGATTCGGGACGTTACAAATCCTATAAACAAAATAAAAGATTTCGTCCCCGAAATCAGGCTTAGGCTATGGGGATAAAAGCATAACATGAAATTTAACATATTCTTTTAAATCAAATTACCTTGAGCAAACAACTCTGGGTAGTGTTGCTGCATGAAATCGAATGGCTCCCATGTGTACTCCTCCTTCCCATGGTTGGACCATAGTACCTTCACCAAGGGAACACTTTTGCGGCGCAATGTTCTTGTCTTGATGTCAACAATCCGAACTGGCTCTAGTCGCACAGACCTATCTGACGCCACTGCACCATCAGTAGTGGGAATATATTGGTCGGGCCGCAACAATGCTTTTCGAAGCAAGGACACATGGAACACGTCGTGGAGATTCTCTAGTTCTGGTGGTAACTCCAACCGATAGGCCAACGGGTCAATCCTTTCTAGTATAGTATAAGGCCCAACATACCTTGGGCTGAACTTTTTCACCCCACGCACCCGTGACACTCCATGTATCGGCCGAATCTTGAGGAACACTTTATCACCCACATGGAACTCCGCCATTCGATGCTTTGTATTATAATACTTCGCCTGTCGACTTTGAGCCTCCAACAAGCGATCCCGTACCAGTCTGACCACCGCATCAGTCTCATATATATATTCATTTCCCAATGCCTTCGGATCTTCATCCTGCACCCAAGACAAGGGAGTCCTGAACCTTCTTTATTAAAGGGCTTCATGGGGCGCCATTCCGATGCTCGCCTGATGGCGTTTATTGTAGGAGAATTCCACCAGTGGTATGAGTCTTTCCCACGGTTCTCCTCTGTCCAGCACACACAACCTCAATAAATCCTCTAGTGTTATGATGGTCCGCTCAGACTGCCCGTCCGTCTAAGGGTGAAATGTTGTACTAAAGGTTAGGCGCGAGCCCAAATACGCCTGTACCGCCTTCCACTTCTTGGATCTAAACCGACCATCCTGATTTGAAACAATTGTCTTGGGCACACCATGATACCGTATGAATTGCTCCACAAAAAGGCGTACCAAAACATCCAGGGGTGCTTCCTTCTTCATTGGAATGAACCGGGCCACCTTTGTTAGTCGATCAACAATAACCCACACTGAATAATTCCCGGAGTGGGAGCGAGGTAGCCCGTGGACAAAGTCCATGGAGATATCCTCGAACTTCCATTCGGGGATGGGCAACGACTGCAACAAACCACCGGGACTCCTGCATTCAGCCTTCAATCTTTGATAAGATTCACAATGTGTAACATAGTAACGAACATCCTTTTTCATTCCTGGCCAGCACATGGTCTTCCGTATGCCGGCGTACATCTTGGCAATACCCGAGTGTACAGAATATTGAGAGGAATGTGCCTCTCTCAAGATATCCTCCCGGATTTTGCCGCCCTTGGGAATATAGAGTCGGCCATGAAAATAAATGAGGCCGTCTTTTAGTGTGTACTCATCAGTGGTCCCATCTTCAATTGCCTTGATTGTCGGGGCCAAGGCTGCATCCATGCCTTGCTCCACCCGAATCCGGTCCCGGATATCACAAACTATGCTCATGCTGGCAAAATACTCCGCATACTCTGCCGAAGGAGCCTTGAATACTAGAGTAATTTCCATCTCCTCGATCATCCGAGCCAACTCCATACTCATCAACCGAGACTCTGGGCTAGAGCCTTACACTTTTCTACTCAATGCATCGACTGCCGAGTTTGCTTTCCCGAGGTGGTAGTTCATGGTGAACTCATAGTCGCACAGAAATTCCAACCACCGTCGTTGTCTCAAGTTCAACTCCTTCTGAGTGTGGACATACTTCAAGTTTTTGTGATCAGAAAAGATCTCGCAGTGGATGCCATATAGATAATGCCTCCAGACCTTCAAAGCGAACACCACTGCTCCCAACTCCAAATCATGAATCGGGTAGTTGATTTCATATTTCTTTGACTTCCTTGAAGCATAAGCGATTACGTGCCCGTGCTACATCAATACCTATCCCATCCCTTGATATGACACGTCCGTGTAAACCTGAAATCCTTCCTTTCCAAACGGAAGAGCAAGGATGGGGGCGGAGGTAAGCCTATCCTTTAGCTTTTGGAACGCCGCTTCACATTGGGGAGTCCAATCAAATGGCACACCTTTCTTCGTCAACGAAGTAAGAGGAAGGGAAATCTTGGAGAATCCTTTCACGAACTTGCGGTAGTACCCTGCAAGTCCAAGAAAACTTCGTACATCAGCCGCCGACTTCAAGGGCGACCACTCCATTACAGCTCGCACCTTTGCTGGATCCACTGCTAATCCAGCCCCACTGATCACATGCCCCAAGAAGGCAACCTCCTTAAGCCAGAATTCACACTTGCTAAACTTGGCATACAAGGCGTGCTCCTTCAATTTCTTCAACACCAAGGTTAGATGCTCGACATGCTCCTCCTTCGTCTTTGTGTAGACCAAGATGTCGTCGATAAAAATAATGACGAAGATGTACAAATATGGTTCAAACACCTTGTTCATCAGGCTCATGAAGGCCGAAGGGGCATTTGTGAGCCCAAATGGCATTACCGTGAACTCATACAAACCATATTTTGAACTGAAGGCCGTTTTCTGGATGTCTCCTTCTTGAATCCTCAACTGATAGTATCCAGAGCGCAAATCCAGTTTGGAAAACCAATGTGCTCCCACTAGTTGATCGAACAACTCCTCGATCCGAGGTAGTGGCTAAGTGTTCCGCACCGTCAACCTATTGAGTTCCCGATAATCTATGCACAACCGCAGGGTTCCATCCTTCTTCTTCATGAATAGTACTGGAGCTCCCCAGGGCGATGAACTGGGGCGAACGAACCCCGACTCCACCAGTTCTTGCAATTGAACTCTAAACTCCGCGAGTTCTTTCGGGGCCATTCTGTATGGAGCCTTGGATAGAGGCTTGGCAACTGGTACTAGATTAATCTGGAATTCAACCTCTCTATGCGGGGGAAATCCTTGCAGCTTCTCAGGAAATACCTCGGGAAAATCCCGCACTACCCGTACATCCTTCACTTCCAATGCTTCTTCCTTCAGCTCGAACCAGACCATGAAGACCTCGTCCCCCTTCATATGGGCTTTTATAGCCTGAACAGAAGATAATATCATACGCGGCGCGAAGCCAATACCTTGAAAGATGATGTCGGAGTCTCCATGTCTCAAATAGATCTGCTTCTCTGCGCAGTCGATCCTCGCGAAGTGCCAGTCCAGCCATGCCATACCCAAAATGATGTCGAACTCCGGCATTCTCAGGACCGTGGCCGCCGTATCAAAGGCCTTCCCATCAATAAATATCTCCAACTCACACTTGGCGGTTGCGATCATCTCCGAGCCGTCCGGAAGTCGTACTCATTGGGCTATGCCAGTAAAGTACTGTACACCCTCTATAACGTCCCAAATCGCTCTAGGCCCCTAGTGTGTGTTTTTGAGTCAGGAGGGTTGACTCGAGTGCTGGGACGTGTAGGGAATTGGGCTACACTTGAGGAGGAGTAGAGAAATCAGTGTTGTGAGGGGACACGGGTAGAGACACAGGCATGTCCCAACCCGTGTGCGTGTGTGCGTCGAGCTGAACTCGACGAGGCATGTCGAGATCGGAGAGCTGTGTCGACACCATGTGACACGGGTAGCGACACGGGCGTGTCCCTCCCCGTGTGTGTCGAGTTACACGCAACAGGGCGTGTAGAGACTGACGATCTGTGTCGACACCTTGTGACACGGGTAGAGACACGGGCATGTCCCTACCCGTGTGTGTCGAGTTACACTCGACGAGTTGTGTCGAGATCGACGAAGTCCTTGTCTAGATCGATGAATTATATGACACGGGTAGAGAGACGGGCGTGTCTCTACCCGTGTTCCGTGTATGTCGAGTTGAGTTCGTCGAGATGCAACCCGAGAAGGACACGACCAAGGACACGGCCAGGGCACATGGCCGTGTCATATGGACACGGGTCGGGACACGGGCGTCTCCCTACCCGTGTCAACTATTGAACTGACATGGAAACTGTCGTCGCCGCTTCGCCCAGGAAGAACACGGGTAAGGACACGGTCGTGTCCCTACCTGTGTCACTTTTCATATATAAGGGGGAGAGAAAACCCTAGCCATTTTCATGCTCATTTCATTCCCTATTTCCTGTGAGAACTCCTGGTGAGAGGGAAAACTGCTGGAGCAAGTTCTACTGGAGAAAATCCTGAGAAGCTAAATTCTAATGGAAGATGGATTTGGATTCGGTGGAATTAATATTGCAAGATACTTGACTTGGATGAACCCTTATGATTAATCATTTGTTGCATGATTGATGTTGCTTATTAATCAAATTTCATATTATCAAATTGTGAGACAATCTTATTTAAACGAATTGAATTGGTAGGAATTGAAAGATTGATAATTGTGCACTTCATGTTTATATTATGACATTATCAATGGAAAGTGTGATAGATCTTTATATGTGCATCATGTTTATATTACGTTTTCATCATTTGGAAAGTCATATAGATGAATAGATTATGGCCATGGGTATGTTTGATTAATGAATGAGTCTAGTAGTCCAATACTTAGAGCGTCGTCACCCTACGGGTTGTATTGTGAAGGGATGAAAGTGCGGTGTTGGCCGTCACTTGTTTTGGTTGTGTTGAGACAAGGTATGGATGAATGGTTAGGCTGTGTCCTCGTGCTTACTTCTGAGGCCCCTTCCATGTTATATTGATGTGTTATTTACATGTGGTGTGAGTCAACACGCAGTGTCGTAATCTCGGGTTAAGGACAGTGTGGCAGGTCTACGGGCTCGCCAGTCGTCACACCGATGGGAGTTGGCAGTTTGACTTGGTCGGTTTGGGCTGTGTCCTCGGTGTTCACGTCCCGAGGCGCCTCCGGCAAAGTGAACGGTTGGGCCGTGTCCTCGTGCTTTCTTCCGAGACCCCTTCTGGGTCACGCAAGGCCAGTTTGGGCTGTGTTCTTGGTGCACATCTACCCAAGACCCTGCTGGGCCATAGTACGCATGGGCTCCGCTGTTGTGTTCTTAGCATTGAGGCGTACGGAGGCCTAGGTGAAGTAGTGTTGATACCCGCCTAATAGTAGAAGTGCACGTTCTACTGTCACAGCCTTGCCACGACGGCTGATGCCTGACAGGTTAGCTACCTACTCGAAAAGTGGGAACTATAGTCTATGTTGACATAGCAATTGCATGGGTGAGTCATTGCATAACATTCATAGCATTTCATAGCATTGCATAACAAGATCCTCATTGTATAAGTTTGTATGGGCACTCTTATATGAAGAGTTACTTTTATGTAACCCGATCCTTAACTTATAAGTTTGTATGGGCATTCTTATAAGTTAAGTTGATTTTCGGATGTTACTTATACTTGCTAGTTTAGTGTAGCTCCTAAATATTTGCTAGATCATGTTATTGTTACTCTTACACTACTGCCACCTGCTTATACTCCTAACTTGCATACTATTATATATTGTACTCTTGTTCCTCTTCCCCACCCGGTGCCGAGGAGTCGCCGGGGTAGTGGATGTGAAACCACTTAGTCATTTCGACTAACGGTTGCTACATCTTCCTTTTTAGGAGGTCACGCCGCAGGTAGAGCAGTCGCAGACTACGCAGCAGGACAACCAGGCCAGGACGACAGGGCCTGATGTGACGGTGCCGTCGATACCATCGGTTACTGATGTTAGTATTTTCATTACTCTGATGTATCCTATTTGGGCAATGATTAGCTGTACTATGATATATTGTAGAACCACGTTTAGCTTCTCCTTATTGATGTTTTGGACATTTGTACTTAGTGTGGATTTTGACTTCTCTTGCTTATATATTTGGTTGGGTTGGCATTTATATTGATATTGTTGTACCCGGCGGAATAGGCGTCTTGTGGTACAGGTTAGCCCGTGTGCTAATGCTACCGCAAGGCGGCTGTTCCGGGCATAAGACTCCCCCTTCGTGCCGTGTTTTGGGATCCGGGAGGGGGGCGGTCTTACAAATGGTATCAGTTTGTCACGATGCTCAACTAAGAAGTCATTCAACAATGGCGCCACCCGATTCGATTAGTCAGCTTGGGGACAAACTGACTTAGCGGAAGCAGTGGTGTGCCCGTATGTAATTCACATTAAGTTTGTCCAACTTTGACCCTACGATTAGATAACCTGACCTTAGGTACATACCTTTATACGTTGATCTTCCAAGTTTGGACGACCTCAAGTATGTAAAACTATGGTATAAAGTCTTGCGAGATCCCCTAGGGCAAGCACTTTTGTTTTTAGCGGATATTTAATCTAACGTAGATAATAGACATGGCAGATTTCCTAGGGCAACCACTTTTGTTTATTGGAGACTTGAGCTTGGTGGAGATAATGGATATGGTAAAGTGGTTGGAAGCGGGTCTTTTGGGTGTTCCGACAAGTGTTAAGAGACTCGCTGAAGGAGTAATTAAAACAGGACCCAGCTCAAGGACGAGGACTACGAGGAAGAGATTAAGCATTCGTCCTTAGTCTGCATAAGGTTTTCTAGGATTCTGGCTTGAGCCTTCATAATTTTGATGCTTATGCATAATGGTTAGTGAGAAACCGGCCTACACTTGATTCGATACCGGTGCCTCACACTCTTTGTGTCCGAGGATTTCATAAAAGACGTGGAGGGTGTACAGTACTTCACTGGTATAGCCCGACGTGTACGCCTTCCGGACGGCTCGGAGATGATCTCTACCGCCAAGTGCGAGTTAGAGTTATTTATAGATGTGAATGCCTTTGATACGCCGGCCACGGTTCTGAGAATGCCGGAGTTTGACATCATTTTAGGCATGGCATTACTGGACTGACACTTCGCGAGGATCGACTATGCGGAGAAGCGGATCTATTTGAGACATGGAGACTCTCACATCGTCTTCCAAGGTATTGGCTTCGCGCCTCGCATGATGTTATCTTCCGTCCAGGTTGTAAAAGCCCATATGAAGGGGGATGAGGTCTTCATGGTCTAGTTCGAGTTGAAGAAAGAAGCATTGGAAGTGAAAGATTTACGGGTAGTGCGGGATTTTCCCGAGGTATTTCCTGAGAAGCTGCCAGGATTACCCACGCATAAAGAGGCTGACTTCCAGATCAATCTAGTACCAGGTGCCAAGCCTGTATCCAAGGCTCCATACAGAATGGCCCCAAAGGAACTCGCGGAGTTTAGAGTTCAGTTTCAAGAACTGATGGAGTCAGGGTTCGTTTGCCCCAGTTAATCACCCTGGGGAGCCCTGTGCTGTTCGTGAAGAAGAAGGATGGAACCCTGCGATTGTGCATAGATTGTCGGGAACTCAATCGGTTGATGGTGCGGAACACTTATCAGCTACCTCGGATCGACGAGTTATTCGATCAACTAGTGGGAGCACATTGGTTTTCTAAATTGGATTTGCGCTCTGGTTACTATCAGTTGAGGATACAAGAAGGGGACATTCAGAAAACATCCTTCAGTTCAAGATATGTTTTGTATGAGTTCACGGTAATGCCGTTTGGGCTCACTAATGCCCCTTCGGCCTTCATGAGCCTGATGAACAAGGTGTTCGAACCATATTTGGACATCTTCATCATTGTTTTCATCGACGACATCTTGGTCTACTCAAAGACGGAGGAGGATCATGTCGAGCACCTGGCCTTGGTTTTGAAGAAATTGAAGGAGCACGCCTTGTACGCAAAGTTTAGCAAGTGTGAATTCTGGCTTAAGGAGGTTGCCTTCTTGGGGCATGTGATCAGTGGAGCAGGATTAGCAGTGGATCCAGCAAAGGTGCGAGCCGTAAAGGAGTGGTCGCCTTTGAAGTCAGCGGCCTATGTGAGTAGTTTCCTTGGACTTGCCGGGTACTACCGCAAGTTCGTGAAAGGATATTCCAAGATTTCCCTTCCTCTTACCTCTTTGACGAAGAAGGGTGTGCCATTTCAGTGGACACCACAATGTGAAGCCGCGTTCAAAGAGCTGAAGGATAGGATTACCTCTGCCCCCATCCTTGCACTTCCATTTGGGAATGAAGGATTTCAGGTTTACACTGACGGATCGTATCAAGGAATGGGAGCGGTACTGATGCAGCACGGGCACGTGATCGCATATGCTTGAAGACAGTTAAAGAAACATGAAATTAATTACCCGGTCCATGATTTGGAGTTGGGAGCAGTGGTGTTCGCTTTGAAGTTCTGGAGGCATTATATATATGGCATCCATTGCGAGATCTTTTCCGATCACAAAAACTTGTAGTATATCCACACACAGAAGGAGTTGAACGTGAGACAACGGCGGTGGTTGGAATTTCTATGCGACTATGAGTTCACCATGAACTACCACCCCGGGAAAGCGAACTCGGTAGCCGATGCCT
Source organism: Platanthera guangdongensis (assembly GCA_039583875.1). Classification (NCBI taxonomy): domain Eukaryota; kingdom Viridiplantae; phylum Streptophyta; class Magnoliopsida; order Asparagales; family Orchidaceae; genus Platanthera; species Platanthera guangdongensis. The sequence continues at coordinate 133,734,458 of CM077162.1, read as the reverse complement.
TGAGTAGAAAAGTGCCAGGCTCTAGCCCAGAGTCTCGGTTGATGAGTATGGAGTTGGTTCGGATGATCGAGGAGATGGAAATTACTCTAGTATTCAAGGCTCCTTCGGCAGAGTATTCAGAGTATTTGGCTCACATGAGCATAGTTTGTGATATCCGGGACTGGATTTGGGTGGTGTAAGGAATGGATGCGGCCTTGGCCCCGGCAATCAAGGCAATTGAAGATGGGACCACCCATGAGTACACACTAAAAGACGGCCTTGTTTATTTTCGTGGTCGGCTCTACATTCCCAAGGGCGGCAAAATCTGGGAGGATATCTTGAGTGGCACATTGCTCTCAATATTTTGTACACCCGGGTATTGCCAAGATGTACGCCGGCTTACGGAAGACCATGTGCTGGCCGGGAATGAAGAAGGATGATCGTTACTATGTTACATATTGCAAAGCTTGTCAAAGAGTGAAGGCTGAATGCAGGAGTCCCGGTGGTTTGTCGCAGTCGTTGCCCATCCACGAATGGAAGTTCGAGGATATCTCCATGGACTTTGTTCATGGGCTGCCTCGTTCCCGCTCCGGGAATGATTCATTGTGGGTTATTGTTGATCAACTGACAAAGGTGGCCCGGTTCATTCCAACGAAGAAGGAAGCACACGTGGATGTTTTGGTATGCCTTTTTGTGGAGCAATTCGTACGGTATCATGGCATGCCCAAGACAATTGTTTCGGATCGGGATGGTCGGTTTACTTCCAAGGAGTGGAAGGCGGTACAGGAAAATTTGGGCTCACGCCTTACCTTCAGCACCGCATTTCATCCTCAGACGGATGGGCAGTCTGAAAGGACCATTAGGACATTGGAGGATCTGCTGAGATTATGTGTGTTGGACAGAGGAGAGCTGTGGGAAAGGCTCTTGCCCCTGGTGGAATTTTCCTACAATAATAGCCATCAGGAGAGCATCGGTATGGCGCCCCATGAAGCCCTTTACGGAAGAAGGTGCAGGACCCCTTTGTCTTGGGTGTAGGATGAAGATCCGAAGGAATTGGGAAATGAATATATAGAGGATACTGATGCGGCGGTCAGATTGATACGGGATCGCATGTTGGAGGCTCAAATAGGCTGGCAAAATATTACAAAAAAAGCACCGGATGGTGGAGTTCCAAGTGGGCGAAAAAGTGTTCCTCAAGATTCGGCCGATGCATGGAGTGTCGCGGGTGCGTGGAGTGAAAAAGCTCAGCCCAAGGTATGTTGGGCCTTATACTATACTGCAAAGGATTGGCCCGTTGGCCTATCGGTTGGAGTTACCACCAGAACTAGAGAATCTCCACGACGTGTTCCATGTGTCGTCGCTTCGAAAACCACTGTTGCGGCCCGACCAATATATTTCCACTACTGATGGTGCAGTGGCGACAGATAGGTCTGTGCGACTAGAGACGGTGTGGATTGTTGATAGTGAGACAAGAACATTGCGCCACAAAAGTGTACCCTTGGTGAAGTTGCTATGGTCCAACCATGGGAAGGAGGAGTACTCATGGGAGCCATTGGATTTGATGCAGCAACGCTACCCGGTGTTGTTTGCTCAAGGTAATTTCATTTAAAAGCATATGTTATTTTGGTTATGCTTTTCTCCCCATAGCCTAAGCCTGATTTCGGGGACGAAATCTTTTATTTTGTTTATAGGATTTGTAACGTCCTGAATCGCTCTAGGACCCTAGTGTGTGTTTTTGAGTCAGGAGGGTTGACTCGAGTGCTGGGACGTGCAGGGAATTGCACTGCACTTGAGGAGGAGTAGAGAAATCAGTACTGTGAGGGAAGACGGGTAGAGACACGGGCGTGTTCCTACCAGTGTGCGTGTGTGCGTTGAGCTGAACTCGACGAGGCATGTCGAGATTGGCGAGCTGTGTCGACACCATGTGGCACAGGTAGCAACATGGGCGTGTCCCTACCCATGTGTGTCGATTACACTCGACAGGGCGTGTCGAGACTGACGATCTGTGTCGACACCTTGTGACACGGGTAGAGACACGGGCATGTCGCTACCCGTGTGTGTCGAGTTACACTCGACGAGTCGTGTCGAGATGGACGAAGTCCGTGTCGAGATCGACGAATTATATGACACGGGTAGAGACACAGGCGTGTCTCTACCCGTGTTCCGTGTATATCGAGTTGAGTTCGTTGAGATGCAACCCGAGAAGGACACAGCCAAGGACACGGCCAGGGCACACGGCCGTGTCATATGGACACGGGTAGGGACACAGGCGTGTCCCTACCCGTGTCAACTATTGAACCGACATGGAAACTGTCGTTGCCGCTTCGCCCAGGCAGGACACGGGTAAGGACACAGCCGTGTCCCTACCTATGTCACTTTTCATATATAATGGGGAGAGAAAACCGTAGCCGTTTTCATGCTCATTTCATCCCCTTTTTCATGTGAGAACTCCTGGTGAGAGGGAAAACTGCTGGAGCAAGTTCTACCGGAGAAAATCCGCCATCACCGTGTAGGAGAAGATGCCTCCAAGGAGAACTACGCTGTCCATGTCCGAAAATTGTGGTAACTCTGGAACCGATGTGAGTTTCCTACCCTCTCTCTTGGTGCTAGATCTATAGTTATTTTACTAGGAGAGACACCAGCTCAAGAGAGTCTTGATGGAGAGAAGAAGTCTTCTAGGTTTGGCCATGCTAGGACTTGTGTTCTAGATTTTAGATCTCTTCAACCACTCTCTTCTTCTATGTGATGATGGGTGATGGTTTCGTGAAGAGTATTGGCCTCATGAGGTTGAATAAGGGTGGAGGAAATTCTGGAATGATTTGGGAAGATCGCCTTGGGGAGGAAGATGAATCGATGCCATTCATTTCGCCTTAAGATGCGTGCAGAATCTATATTCTGCACGCAGCAAACTTCGTGGTCACTTTTAAGTGTGATATGGCTAGATCTGGGCTTTTGGATAAACACAAAAGTTGAAGCCCTTGAAAATAACTTTCCAACAAATGGTTGGACGACTTCTGGCAAAGTCTGTAGCCACGGGAAAGTTTAAACGAAAATGGTGTTCAATTAATCCTGCATGCAGAAATTGTGTTCTGTACGCAGCGGACTTCAAGTCCGATTTCAAATAGGATAATGTCAAACCTTGGTTGAGATCTGAATACGAGAGTTGTGGACCGTGGAAAGTCCTTTCCATCATGGGGTTACACGTCTTCACCGTATTCCTGTAGCTTTGGGAATCTCCGGTCGAAGTTGCTGTCCAGATTCAACCTGCACCTAAATTCTGGGCTTTAATGGAAGATGGATTTGGATTCGGTGGAATTAATATTGCAAGATACTTGACTTGGATGAACCCTTATGATTAATCATTTGTTGCATGATTGATGTAGCTTATTAATCAGATTTCATATTATCAAATTGTGAAGCAATCTTATTTAAACGAATTGAATTGGTAGGAATTGAAAGAGTGATAATTGTGCACTTCATGTTTATATTATGACATTATCAACGGAAAGTGTGATAGATCTTTATATGTGCATCATGTTTATATTACGTTGTCATCATTTCGAAAGTCATATAGAAGAATAGATTATGGCCATGGGTATGTTTGATTAATGAATGAGTCTAGTAGTCCAATACTTAGAGCATCGTCTCCCTATGGGTAGTATTGTGAATGGATGAAAGTACGGTGTTGGCCGTCACTTGTTTTGGTTGTGTTGAGACAAGGTATGGATGGATGGTTGGGCTGTGTCCTCGTGCTTACTTTTGAGGCCACTTCCATGTTATGTTGATGTGGTATTTGCATGTGGTGTGAGTCGACACACGGTGTCGTAATCCCGGGTTAAGGATATTGTGGCAGGTCTACGGGCTCGCCAGTCGTCACACCGACGGGAGTTAGAAGTTATTGTTACTCTTACACTACTGCCACCTGCTTATACTCCTTACTTGCATACTATTATATACTGTACTCTTGTTCCTCTTCCCCGCCCGGTGCCGAGGAGTCGCCGGGGTAGCGGATGTGAAACCACTTAGTCGTTTCGACTAACGGTTGCTACATCTTCCTTTTTAGGAGGTCACGCCGCAGGTAGAGCAGTCGCAGACTACGCAGTAGGACAGCCAGGCCAGGACGACAGGGCCTGAAGTGACGGTGCCGTCGATACCGTCGGTTACTGATGTTAGTATTTTCATTACTCTGATGTAGCCCGTTTGGGCAATGATTAGTTGTACTCTGATATATTGTAGAAGCGCGTTTAGCTTCTCCTTTTTGATGTTTTGGACATTTGTACTTAGTGTGGATTTTGACTTCTCTTGCTTATATATTTTGTTGGGTTGGCATTTATATTGATATTGTTGTAGCCGGCAGAATAGGCATCTTGTGGTACAGGTTAGCCCGTGTGTTAATGCTACCGCAAGGCGGCTGTTCCGGGCATAAGACTCCCCCTTCGTGCCATGTTTTGGGATCCGGGAGGGGGGGTCTTACAAATGGTATTAGTTTGCCACGATCCTCAACTAAGAAGTCATTCAACAATGGTGCCACCCGATTCGATTAGTCAGCTTGGGGACAAACTGACTTAGCGGAAGCAGTGGTGTGCCCATATGTAATTCACATTAAGTTTGTCCAACTTTGACCCTACGATTAGCCAACCTGACCTTAGGTACATATAATGAATTGTAAATATACCTATTTTTCTGTACATTAATTTAGTTCTTTTCATTTATTTTTGTCATTTTTACTTATTTTTATTCAATAAAATGCTCTTATTTTTGTAAATATTATACTAACTTGTTTTATTTTATTTTTCAGAAAATAGCAAAAATCTGCCAAAAATTGACATGTCACGCCCGTGACCATGGCGTGACACGTCAAACTCCAGTGAAATCAGCAAATTTTGAAGTGAAAAGCTTGACACGCCCGGGGTCACGCCCGTGTCACCCGACACGGGGCGTGACCCAAGCCCGTGTCCACCCGCTCAATGTTTTCAGCTCAACGTTCGTCGACCCCCTCGACACGCCTAGAGTCACGCCCGTGATCTAGGGCGTGACACATCTTTCCGCTCGACGATTTTCAACTCGACACTTTCCGCTCGACATTCGTCGAGTGTCGACACCAGCCGACATGCCCAGAGTCACGCCGTGACCTGGGGCGTGACCACTGCGCCTGGCCGACAAGACCCGCATGATGACTTTCGGCGCAGCCCGCGCCCAGATCCACCTGCTTGACACGCCCAGCGTCACGCCCGTGACCTGGGGCGTGACCACTGCGAGACCGACACGTGTCCAGCCCGAAGTCAACTTTCCCGTCAAATCGCTGGCCGCCTTCTCAAATAGTACTGACACGCCCCCTGTCATGCCCGTGACCAAGGGCGTGTCCCATGTAAATTTTTGTCTATAAATTCCAGTGTTCTGCTTGAGTTCCTGTTCCTCTTTTTGAACCATTTTGTATAGGGGAAATGCTGCTGGGATGCTTCCAAAGTCTATGTAAGGGATATTTTTCCCCCTCTCCTTAACTTTTATTTTCATGTCTTTGTAACCCGTGTTTTTAGTTAATAAAATTTGTCTCCTTTTTCTTCTCTTAATATAGCTTTGGAATGGATCTATACAACTACCTCTATGCAATCTTATCTTTATTTTCTTGTTTTAACTTTGTTTTTTTCGTTCTTCTTTATATGTTTTATCTTTATTTTCTTGTTTTCATTATTTTGTTTACTTAGCTTAGTTTAGTGTTAGGATTTTTCTGCACTTTCATATCCATCCTTATAAAACTATAAAAATGGTTATAAAGATAGCTTTTGACCTTTCTTACTTAGCCTTTTTGTTATTTTTGTAAAACTTTTCGTGCTTTTAACTTTTCTTCCACTTTTTAGGCATTTTTATAGCATTATAAGAATGGATAAGTTGTTATTTTGCTTTTTCGAACAATTGCATTTTCAATTTTATTGTCAAAACTTTTTGCTCTTTTAATTTTTTCGTTCTCTTTTTATGCATTTCTACCGCATTCTAGCGGTAGAAATTTATTCGTTTTAATTTTTAGAGCATTTTCAATTTGCGTTTATTTGCAAATCTTTATTTCCGGTTAATTTTTATTTTCACTTTTTATGCATTTCTACCGCATTCTAGCGGTAGAAATGCAGTTGTTTTAATTTTTCGGTAACTTAGTTTTTTTTGTAATTTTTTATGTATGCGCATTTATTTCCGCCTACTCGTTAAGAGTTAAATGGCGGTTGCTTATTTTACTTTCTGTAGAGTGCGTGAGTTTGTAATTTTCTTTATTTCCGCCTACTCATTCGAGTTAAATGGCAGGTCTTTATTTTCCCTACTCGTTTGAGTAGGATTTGTGTGTGTGTGTTTTCATTTATGTCGAGAGAGTGTGTGCGTGAGTTTTCATTAATGTCGAGTGTGTGCGTGTGTTGCATTTATTTAGTCCTACTCGTTTGAGTAGGACACGCTTTCTTTCTCCCGCCCACGCGCTTGCGCCGGGACTCGCAATTTACAGCTTTCTTCAGTCATACACGTTTGAGTAGGAATAGCAATTTTCAGCTTTCCTTTACTGCTTTCATTTTATCGCTTTCGTTTACTGCTTTCTTTATCGCTTTATTTACTGCTTTTCTCGCAAGCCGTCCCCATTCCGATGAGTGGCTAATCGTTCTTAGCCCTCGGCATCGAAGAGCATTGGGACAGATAAAATAGCTTAAAATAATTAAAGATCGTATTTTCTAATTAATTAAAAGTACTTAAGGTTTGCCCGGGGTTAACGACGCGTAGGACCACATATCGATGTGTGGGCCCTATTTCCGTTTTCCATACGCTCGCCGAGAGGCCGTGCGTATGGACAGATCACCCCTTGGCAAAGAGAGTTCCGCACTAACCCTCGAGAGAGGAGGCGCGCCAACTCTACCGGATTGGGTTCCCCACCCAATAGCGGGGTTCTTAGCGTAATGCGGGCGTTAAGAGGAATCCTTCGTCGGACGAGAGCCCGGTCTAATAGTCTTAGCGTTCAGGTGAGCGATAGCCCTATAGCTAGGTGAGCTCATTTTAGTGGAACCTCCACGGCCAAGTCTCCGCCTTAATTAATTAGAAATTTAGGAGCTCTTTTTATTTAAAGTCTATTTTAGTTCAATTGTTTTTTCGGTGCCATCGAGCTAAGCTCTTCATCGGCACCACCTTCATGCTTTCATTTTCTTTCTGCCATTTTCTTCCTTTTTATTATATATAAAATATAACCCGACAAGTTAATTATCGGTAAAATAATAGTCTCCTCCAGGGAAGAGTAGAAATAATCGAATCGGCCCCGAGAACAATACGACCTTGATATTCCACCCGAAATATCCTGTACTACTCACGATAGGTGCACTTGCCTCATTCCGTTAAAACTCGATCACACCTTTTTATATCCAAAATAAATAAATACGGGCGCCCCGTTTTCTAAATAATAATCACATCCGCCTTTTTCACAAAAAAAAACCGCCGGGTCGCCGCGTGACTGTAAATAATTTTGCAGTTTTAACAACCATCAACATACCTTTATACGTTGATCTTCCAAGTTTGGACGACCTCAAGTATGTAAAACTATGGTATAAAGTCTTGCAAGATCCCCTAGGGCAAGCACTTTTGTTTTTAGCGGATTTTTAATCTAACGTAGATAATAGACATGACAGATTTCCTAGGGCAACCACTTTTGTTTATAGGAGACTTGAGCTTGGTGGAGATAATGGATATGGTAAAGTGTTTGGAAGCGGGTCTTTTGGGTGTTCCGACAAGTGTTAAGAGACTCGCTGAAGGAGTAATTAAAATAGGACCCAGCTCAAGGACGAGGACTACGAGGAAGAGATTAAGCATTCGTCTTTAGTTTGCCTAAGGTTTTCTAGGATTCTGGCTTGAGCCTTCATAATTTTGATGCTTATGCATAATGGTTAGTGAGAAACTGGCCTACACTTGATTCGATACCGGTGCCTCACACTCTTTGTGTCCGAGGATTTCATAAAAGACGTGGAGGGTGTACAGTACTTCACTGGCATAGCCCAACGTGTACGCCTTTTGGACGGCTCGGAGATGATCGCTACCGCCAAGTGCGAGTTGGAGTTATTTATAGATGTGAATGCCTTTGATACACCGGCCACAGTTCTGAGAATGCCGGAGTTTGACATCATTTTGGGCATGGCATTGGTGGACTGACACTTCGCGAGGATCGACTGTGCGGAGAAGCAGATCTATTTGAGACATGGAGACTCTCACATCGTCTTCCAAGGTATTGGCTTCGCGCCTCGCATGATGTTATCTTCCGTCCAGGTTGTAAAAGCCCATATGAAGGGGGATGAGGTCTTCATGGTCTGGTTCGAGTTGAAGGAAGAAGCATTGGAAGTGAAAGATGTACGGGTAGTGCGGGATTTTCCCGAGGTATTTCCTGAGAAGCTGCCAGGATTACCCCAGCATAGAGAGGTTGACTTCCAGATCAATCTAGTACCAGGTGCCAATCCTGTATCCAAGGCTCCATACAGAATGGCCCCAAAGGAACTCGTGGAGTTTAGAGTTCAGTTGCAAGAACTGGTGGAGTCAGGGTTCGTTCGCCCCAGTTAATCACCCTGGGGAGCCCTGTGCTGTTCGTGAAGAAGAAGGATGGAACCCTGCGATTGTGCATAGATTATCGGGAACTCAATAGATTGACGGTGCGGAACACTTATCAGCTACCTCGGATCGACGAGTTATTCGATCAACTAGTGGGAGCACATTGGTTTTCTAAGTTGGATTTGCGCTCTGGTTACTATCAGTTGAGGATACAAGAAGGGGACATTCAGAAAACAACCTTCAGTTCAAGATATGTTTTGTATGAGTTCACTGTAATGCCGTTTGGGCTCACTAATGCCCCTTCGGCCTTCATGAGCCTGATGAACAAGGTGTTTGAACCATATTTGGACATCTTCGTCATTGTTTTCATCGACGACATCTTGGTCTACTCAAAGACGGAGGAGGAGCATGTCGAGCACCTGGCCTTGGTTTTGAAGAAATTGAAGGAGCACACCTTGTACGCAAAGTTTAGCAAGTGTGAATTTTGGCTTAAGGAGGTTTCCTTCTTGGGGCATGTGATCAGTGGAGCAGGATTAGCAGTGGATCCAGCAAAGGTGCGAGCCGTGAAGGAGTGGTCGCCTTTGAAGTCGGCGGCCAATGTGAGTAGTTTCCTTGGACTTGCTGGGTACTACCGCAAGTTCGTGAAAGGATATTCCAAGATTTCCCTTCCTCTTACCTCCTTGACGAAGAAGGGTGTGCCATTTAAGTGGACACCACAATGTGAAGCGGCGTTCAAAGAGCTGAAGGATAGGCTTACCTCCGCCCCCATCCTCGCACTTCCATTTGGGAAGGAAGGATTTCAGGTTTACACTGACGCATCGTATCAAGGAATGGGAGCGGTACTGATGCAGCACGGGCACGTGATCGCATATGCTTCAAGACAGTTAAAGAAACATGAAATTAATTACCCGATCCATGATTTGGAGTTGGGAGCAGTGGTGTTCGCTTTGAAGGTCTGGAGGCATTATCTATATGGCGTCCATTGCGAGATCTTTTCCGATCACAAAAACTTGAAGTATGTCCACACACAGAAGGAGTTGAACGTGAGACAAAGGCGGTGGTTGGAATTTCAATGCGACTATGAGTTCACCATGAACTACCACCACGGGAAAGCGAACTCGGTAGCCGATGCCTTGAGTAGAAAAGTGCCAGGCTCTAGCCCAGAGTCTCGGTTGATGAGTATGGAGTTGATTCGGATGATCGAGGAGATGGAAATTACTCTAGTATTCAAGGCTCCTTCGGCAGAGTATTCGGAGTATTTGGCCCACATGAGCATAGTTTGTGATATCCGGGACTGGATTCGCGTGGAGCAAGGAATGGATGCGGCCTTGGCCCCAGCAATCAAGGCAATTGAAGATGGGACCACCGATGAGTACACACTAAATGACGGCCTTGTTTATTTTCGTGGCCGGCTCTACATTCCCAAGGACGGCAAAATCTGGGAGGATATCTTAAGAGAGGCGCATTGCTCTCAATATTCTGTACACCCGGGTATTGTCAAGATGTACGCCGGCTTACGGAAGACCATGTGCTGGCCGGGAATGAAGAAGGATGATCGTTACTATGTTACACATTGCAAAGCTTGTCAAAGAGTGAAGGCTGAATGCAGGAGTCCCGGTGGTTTGTTGCAGTCATTGCCCATCCACGAATGGAAGTTCGAGGATATCTCCATGGACTTTGTTCATGGGATGCCTCGTTCCCGCTCCGGGAATGATTCATTGTGGGTTATTGTTGATCGACTGACAAAGGTGGCCCAGTTCATTCCAACAATTAAGGAAGCACACGTGGATGTTTTGGTATGCCTTTTTGTGGAGCAATTTGTATGGTATCATGGTGTGCCCAAGACAATTGTTTCGGATTGGGATGGTCGGTTTACTTCCAAGGAGTGGAAGGCGGTACAGGCAAATTTGGGCTCACGCCTTACCTTCAGCATCGCATTTCATCCTCGGACGGATGGGCAGTCTGAAAGGACCATTAGGACATTGGAGGATCTGCTGAGATTATGTGTGTTGGACAGAGGAGAGCCGTGGGAAAGGCTCTTGCCCATGGTGGAATTTTCCTACAATAATAGCCATCAGGAGAGCATCGGTATGACACCCCATGAAGCCCTTTACGGAAGAAGGTGCAGGACCCCTTTGTCTTGGGTGTAGGATGAAGATCCGAAGGCATTGGGAAATGAATATATAGAGGATACTGATGCGGCGGTCAGATTGATACGGGATCGCATGTTGGAGTCTCAAAGTAGGCAGGCAAAATATTACAAAAAAAGCACCGGATCGTGGAGTTCCAAGTGGGCGAAAAAGTGTACCTCAAGATTCGGCCGATGTATGGAGTGTCGCGGTTGCGTGGAGTGAAAAAGCTCAGCCTAAGGTATGTTGGGCCTTATACTATACTGGAAAGGATTGGCCCGTTGGCCTATCGGTTGGAGTTACCACCAGAACTAGAGAATCTCCACGACGTGTTCCATGTGTCGTCGCTTCGAAAAGCACTGTTGCGGCCCGACCAATATATTTCAACTACTGATGGTGCAGTGGCAACAGATAGGTCTGTGCGACTAGAGCCGGTGAGGATTGTTGATAGTGAGACAAGAACTCTGCGCCGCAAAAGTGTACCCTTGGTGAAGGTGCTATGGTCCAACCATGGGAAGGAGGAGTACTCATGGGAGCCATTGGATTTGATGCAGCAACGCTACCCAGTGTTGTTTGCTCAAGGTAATTTTATTTAAAAGCATATGTTATTTTGGTTATGCTTTTCTCCCCATAGCCTAAGCCTGATTTCGGGGACGAAATCTTTTATTTTGTTTATAGGATTTATAACTTCCTAAATCGCTCTAGGCCCCTAGTGTGTGTTTTTGAGTCAGGAGGGTTGACTCGAGTGCTGGGACGTGCAGGGAATTGCACTGCACTTGAGGAGTAGAGAAATCAGTACTGTGAGGGGAGACGGGTAGAGACACGGGCGTGTTCCTACCAGTGTGCGTGTGTGCGTTGAGCTGAACTCGACGAGGCATGTCGAGATTTGCGAGCTGTGTCGACACCATGTGGCACAGGTAGCAACACGGGCGTGTCCCTACCCATGTGTGTCGATTTACACTCGACAGGGCATGTCGAGACTGACGATCTGTGTCGACACCTTGTGACACGGGTAGAGACATGGGCGTGTCGCTACTCCTGTGTGTCGAGTTACACTCGACGAGTCGTGTCGAGATCGACGAAGTCCGTGTCGAGATCGACGAATTATATGACACGGGTAGAGACACGGGCGTGTCTCTACCAGTGTTCCGTGTATATCGAGTTGAGTTCGTCGAGATGCAACCCGAGAAGGACACGGCCAAGGACACGGCCAGGGCACACGGCCGTGTCATATGGACACGGGTAGGGACACAGGCGTGTCCCTACCCGTGTCAACTATTGAACCGACATGGAAACTGTCGTTGCCGCTTCGCCCAGGCAGGACACGGGTAAGGACACGGCCGTGTCCCTACCCATGTCACTTTTCATATATAAGGGGGAGAGAAAACCGTAGCCGTTTTCATGCTCATTTCATCCCCTATTTCATGTGAGAACTCCTGGTGAGAGGGAAAACTGCTGGAGCAAGTTCTACCGGAGAAAATCCGCCATCACCATGTAGGAGAAGATGCCGCCAAGGAGAACTATGCTATCCATGGCCGAAAATGGTGGTAACGCTGGAACCGATGTGAGTTTCCTACCCTCTCCCTTGGTGCTAGATCTATAGTTATTTTCCTAAGAGAGACACCAGCTCAAGAGAGTCTTGATGGAGAGAAGAAGTCTTCTAGGTTTGGCCATGCTAGGACTTGTGTTCTAGATTTTAGATCTCTTCAACCACTCTCTTCTTCTATGTGATGATGGGTGATGGTTTCGTGAAGAGTGTTGGCCTCATGAGGTTGAATAAGGGTGGAGGAAATTCTGGAATGATTTGGGAAGATTGCCTTGGGGAGGAAGATGAATCGATGCTGTTCATTTCGCCTTAAGATGCGTGCAGAATCTATATTCTGCACGCAGCAAACGTCGTGGTCATTTTTAAGTGTGATATGGCCAGATCTGGGCTTTTGGATAAACACGAAAGTTGAAGCCCTTGAAAATAACTTTCCAACGAATGGTTGCACGACTTCAGGCAAAGTCTGTAGCCACGGGAAAGTCTAAATGAAAATGGTGTTCAATTAATCCTGCATGCAGAAATTGTGTTCTGTACGCAGCGGACTTCAAGTCCGATTTCAAATAGGATAATTTCAAACCTTGGTTGAGATCTGAATACGAGAGTTGTGGACCACGGAAAGACATTTCCATCGTGGGGTTACACGTCTTCACCGGATTCCTATAGCTTCGGGAATCTCCGGTCGAAGTTGCTGTCCAGATTCAACCTGCACCTAAATTCTGGGCTTTAATGGAAGATGGATTTGGATTCAGTGGAATTAATATTGCAAGATACTTGACTTGGATGAACCCTTATGATTAATCATTTGTTGCATGATTGATGTAGCTTATTAATCAGATTTCATATTATCAAATTGTGAAGCAATCTTATTTAAACGAATTGAATTGGTAGGAATTGAAAGAGTGATAATTGTGCACTTCATGTTTATATTATGACATTATCAACGGAAAGTGTGATAGATCTTTATATGTGCATCATGTTTATATTACGTTGTCATCATTTGGAAAGTCATATAGATGAATAGATTATGGCCATGGGTATGTTTGATTAATGAATGAGTCTTGTAGTCCAATACTTAGAGCGTCGTCTCCCTATGGGTAGTATTGTGAATGGATGAAAGTGCGGTGTTGGACGTCACTTGTTTTGGTTGTGTTGAGACAAGGTATGGATGGATGGTTGGGCTGTGTCCTCGTGCTTACTTTCGAGGCCACTTCCATGTTATGTTGATGTGGTATTTGCATGTGGTGTGAGTCGACACGCGGTGTCGTAATCCCGGGTTAAGGATAGTGTGGAAGGTCTACGGGCTCGCCAGTCGTCACACCGACGGGAGTTAGCAGTTAGACTTGGCCGGTTTGGGCTGTGTCCTCGGTGTTCACGTCCCGAGGCCCATCCGGCCATGTGAACGGTTGGGCTGTGTCCTCGTGCTTTCTTCTGAGGCCCCTTCTGGGTCACGCAAGGCCAGTTCAGGCTGTGTTCTTGGTGCACATCTACCCAAGACCCCGCCGGGCCATAGTACGCATGGGCTCCATTGTTGTGTTCTTAGCGTTGAGGCGTACGGAGGCCTAAGTGAAGTAGTGTGGATACCCGCCTAGTAGTAGAAGTGCCCGTTCTACTGTCACCGCCTGGCCACGGCGGCTGATGCCTGAGAGGTCAGCTACCTGCTCGAAAAGTGGGAACTATAGTGTGTGTCGACATAGCAATTGCATGGGTGAGTCATTGCATTGCAATCATAGCATTTCATAGCATTGCACAACAAGATCCTCATTGTATAAGTTTGTATGGGCACTCTTATACGAATAGTTAATTTTATGTAACCCGAGCCTTAACTTATAAGTTTATATGGACATTCTTATAAGTTAAGTTACTTTCCTGCTGTTACTTATACTTGCTAGTTTAGTGTAGCTCCTAAATATTTGTTAGATCATGTTATTATTACTCTTACACTACTACCACCTGCTTATACTCCTTACTTGCATACTATTATATACTGTATTCTTGTTCCTCTTCCCCGCCCGGTGTCGAGGAGTCGCCGGGGGAGCGGATGTGAATCCACTTAGTCGTTTCGACTAACGGTTGCTACGTCTTCCTTTTTAGGAGGTCACGCCGTAGGTAGAACAGCCGCAGACTACGCAGCAGGACAGCCAGGCCAGGATGACAGGGCCTGAAGTGACGGTGCCGTCGATACCATCGGTTACTGATGTTAGTATTTTGATTACTCTAATGTAGCCCGTTTGGGCAATGATTAGCTGTACTCTGATATATTGTAGAAGCACGTTTAGCTTCTCCTTATTGATGTTTTGGACAATTGTACTTAGTGTGGATTTTGACTTATCTTGCTTATATATATGGTCGGGTTGGCATTTATATTGATATTGTTGTAGCCGGCGGAATAGGCGTCTTGTGGTACAGGTTAGCCCGTGTGCTAATGCTACCGCAAGGCGGCTGTTCCGGGCATAAGACTCCCCCTTCGTGCCGTCTATTGGGATCCGGGAGGGGGGTGGAGGTCTTACACCCTCCACGTCTTTTATGAAATCCTCAGACACAAAGGAGTGTGAGATACCGGTATCGAACAGCGCATAGGCCGTCTTCCCGCCAATAATCACGGTGCCTGCAATCACATCTTGGGGGTTCCGTTCCTGCGCCATGTCAAGCGCGTACACGTGATCCCCAGCAGGGCCGGGGTTACCTCCTCGCGTTCCTCGTCCTCGACCACGCACGTGACACCGCCCTCGAGGAGCTCCCGGAGGGAGAGCGGGAGGGACATTCCCAAATAGCTGCGGGCAGAAATGTCGGATGTGTCCCGACTGGTTGCATTCGAAGCATACCAGACCACGACGCCCTTCAGGTTGTTGAAATTGCTGAGGCTATGGTGGTGGAGGCAACGCAGGCGGCTGCGGAACCGGATGCTCCACTCTATAGTTCCGGTGGACACTCCCTCCACCTATTTGATATCCTCTTCCTCCTCTGAAGTCTCGCCTTATTCTATTCCATGGGTCGGCTTCCATCACGTCTTCCGCAGGCCTCTTACTGCATCCCAACTGGTTCGCCTCCAATATTTTCGCCATATCAATGATCTCCGCCAAGCTTCCATCCGCTATAAACAAAAGGGACTGCCTTAGGTGATCTCGCAGCCCTTTGTAGAAGTGCTTGGCATAACCTCTGCCATCCAACTCGTAAGATTCCGCAAACCTTGCGAGATGCTGGAATTCTCGCTAGTATTCCGTAACCGACTTTGATCCCTGCTTTAGTAGAAGAAATCTCTGCTCAAGCTCATCTCGGGCCGATGTAGGGATAAAGTGCTCCAAGAAAGCACCCGAGAATTCACCCCAACTTATCTCCGTATAGACTCGGCCATAGAAGGTAGAGCCCATAAGGGACTTCCACCACCTCTTAGCATGTATGTCCAAGATGGACACCGCCAATGTCACTGCCATATTGGTCGGGCAATGGATACCAGCCAACAACTCTTGTACCGTGTCTAGCCATTCCTCTGTACGTATAACTGACTCCGTCCAAAGGTAGGCGGGAGGGGAGAGTGCCCGGAAGGTACTCAGCCAGTTGGAGCTCGGGTCCTGTTGTTGCACCGGGGGCTGCTGCACCCTAAAGGCATCTAGGATGGCAGTGAGCGTCATCCCCAACTTAGATTGTTGGAACTGAGTGGGAGTGGGTAAAGAGGGTGCAGGAGTGACTCCCACCTGCTCAACGAGCGCTGCAATCTACACATAAAACGCAAACGTATGGTCAGGTTGGATAATCTTAAGGTCAAAGTTGGACATACTTAGTGTGAATTACATATGGGCACACCACTGCTTCCGCTAAGTCAGTTTGTCCGCAAACTGACTAATCAAACGGGGCTGGCACCATTGTTGAATGACTTCTTTAGTTGAGGATCGTGGGAAACTGATACCATTTGTAAGCCCCCCTCCCGGATCTCAAAACACGGCACGAAGGTGGATCTTATGCCCGGAACAGCCGCCTTGCGGTAGCATTAGCACACGGGCTAACCTGTACCACAAGACGCTTATTCCGCCGGCTACAACAATATCAATAGAACATGCCAACCCTACCAAATATAATAAGCAAGATAATTCAAAATCCACACTAAGTAATAATGTCCAAATACATCAATAAAGGAGAAGCTAAAACATGCTTCTACAATATATCAGATTACATCTAATCATTGGCCAAACGGGCTACATCAGAGTATCAAAATACTAACATCAGTAACCGACGGTATCGACGACACCGTCACTTCAGTCCCTATCGTCTTGGCCTGGCTGTCCTGCTGTGTATTCCACGGCTGCTCTACCTGCGGCGTGACCTCCTAAAAGGAAGACGTAGCAATTGTTAGTCGGAACGACTAAGTGGCTTCACATCCCCTCCCCCGGTAACTCCTCAGCACCGGGCTGAGAGAAGGAACAAGGGTAATATATATGTATGCAAGTAAAAGAAGTATAAGCAGGTGGCAGTAGTGTAAGAGTAACAATAACATGATCTAGCAAATATTTAAGAGCTATAGCAAACTAACATGTATAAGTAACAGCAGGAATGTAACTTAACTTATAAGAATGCTCATACAAACTTATAAGTTAAGGATCGAGTTACATAAACGTAACTCATCGTATAAGAGTGCCCATACAAACTTATACGATGAGAATCTTGTTGTGCAATGTTATGAAATGCTATGAATGTTATGCAATGACTCACCCATGATCACACCTATGCAATTGCTATGTCGACACAGACTATAGTTCCCACTTTTCGAGCAGGTAGCTAACCTCTCAGGCATCAGCCGCCGTGGCCAGACGATGATAGTAAAACAGGCACTTCTACTACTAGGCGGGTATCCACACTACTTCACCTAGGCCTCCGTATGCCTCAACGCTAAGAACACAACAGCGGAGCCCATGCGTACTATGGCCCAGCGGGCTCTTGGGTAGATGTGCACCAAGAACACAGCCCGAACTGGCCATTTGTGACTCGGAAGGGGCCTCGGAAGTAAGCACGAGGACACAACCCAACCGTTCACTTGGCACGGAAGGAGCCCTGGGACATGAACACCGAGGACCAAGCTCATCCGCCCAAAGTCTAACTGTCAACTCCCGTTGATGTGACGATCGGCGAGCCCGTAGACCTGCCACACTATCCTTAACCCAGGATTACGACACCGCGTGTCGAATCACACCTCATGCAATTTCACACCACCGTGGCATGGAAGGGGCCTCAGAAGAAGTCCCGAGGGCACAGCCCAACCATCCATCCATACTCTATCCCAACACACACCAAACAAGTGACGGTCAACACCGCACTTACATCCTTTTACAACACTACCCATAGGGAGACGATACTCTAAGTAATGGACTACTATACCCATTCCATTAGTCAAACATACTCATGGCCATAATTTATGCCTCTACATGACCTTCCAAATGATAACAACATAATATAACATGATGCGCATAAAATATCTATCACTCTTTCCAAATGGTAACGATATATTATGAAAGTGCAAGTTAGATCTGAAATACTCTAGAGGGGGGGGGGGTGAATATAGTATTGTGCTCACTATAAACTTTTTACAATTTTTGCTATAATCCTAAGTGAATAGGTTAGCAAGTAAAGAGGTAAGCACAACAACCTAATAAATCACAGAGCAACACAGTCAAAACAAAAGAAAAAGGGCAACTAGACGACACAAGAAATTTATAGTGGTTCCCCAACCTATGTACATCCACTCTTCTACCACCCTGGTAGGAATCCACTCAGGTTTCTGATCAGGTGCCTGACACCAATGAGCTTTTGTTCAGGTGCTCAAAAACCAAAACCTCAAGTCTTTTGTAGGGAATAATTTTGAAGGGAATTAAAACCCTATACAGAGGATGGAAAAAGGTGTGATGAGGTCTTCTCTTTCTCAATAACAACTGAGAGGACTTATGGATTGATTTCAGCTGATTGCTCCCCCTGAGATCTTGAATGAATCAGGAATTCTGGAGCACTGCTTCACGGTGACAGGTCTTCAAAAGCTTGAGTGCCTGGACCAGAGATTGCTTCAGGAACTTCTTTGACAGATAAAGTGTTTGTTGTCCTCTGAAGTTGTCCTGAGGATTGAAAAAAGAAGACTCTTGATAGGGATTGTATGTTCTTCTTCTTCTTCTTGAAGATGTTCTCTGGCTTATGCTGATTACAGTAGAACTTTAGATTTCTGTAAGATTGTTCTTCAGTGTTATCACTGTCTGTCAGTGTTAGTAGTACTGCTTAATCTTTTTCTTTTCTGACTTTTTACTGACTGAAGACCATTCAAAATTTGAAACCTTGAGCTGTAAATGCAATCGGCTTGGGAAGGAAGCGGCAATCAATGAATTCCCTAACTGTCCCATGGAAAAACGGCATGAAATAATCCATGATTAATGCTCGTTCCAACAGTAGCATTCCGAGAAGATTTAGCATTAATTACTCAGGAATCATCGCCAAGAAATGGACGGAAAACTGGAGAAGACCTAGTCTGGAATCGTCGAATGAAGAACAAGAATCGTCGAGCTGGGTTCGCAGTTCATCGAGCTGAGCTGATGAGTTCGTCGACCAGACAATAACAATTTGTCTTCACGGGAATCTTGTCAATTCTGCTACAATCTTCGTCGAACTGACAATCTTCATTCATCGACCAGAGATCCAGAGTTCGTTGAACAGATAATCATCACTATCAATCTTTATTCGTCGAACAGAGATCCAAATCGTCGACCGAAGAATGATTGTGGACTTAAAGTCTAAGAAGTCTCTGACTGAGAATGATTCAAATCATAGACCTGAAATCGTTGAGCAGAGAACAGTTCTGGACCTAGTCAAAATATTGTGTAGGACTGATATTCTGTGTCGACATAAGTTGGTGTCGACTGATTGATCTTGGTGTCGACACAAATCTTCTGGTGTCGACATAAGCTGGTGTCGACACATGCCCTAATTGTCGACACAAATCCTCTGAATTCAGGAATCGTCGAGTAGAGTACTGAGTTCGTCGACCTGAGAAGTTTTGAACTTGAGGTCCAAGTTCGTCGAGCTCAGAATCCTGTTCGTCAACCAAAGCTTAACATTGGACTTAGAAAAATCTGGAGTTATCCTGACTTTAGCTTGTTGAAGTATCTCAGTCTTCGTCGAACAAAGAATAAAGATCGTCGAGCTCAGTACAAAGAAATATCTCAAGATCGTCGAGCTCAGAACGCCTTTCGTCGAGCTGAGTTCGACGAACGTCGAACTCATTTTACTTGGTCTTGAAATCTTCTAAGTCTTGACTCTCTGAAGGTCTTGTTGATAGCTGATCCATCTGATGTTTACTCTAAGGTCTTGGCATAGACTCTAGGACACAAATTTGACCCTGGCTATACATGTTGGGTCATATCCTAAGCTAGTGAACCTAGCCTAAATCAACTAGGGATCCAACAATCTCCCCCTATTTGGGTGAGGTCACTAAGAGACTCAAAACAGATAAACAAAGAAAGAAAGAAAATATATTTGGCAGAGAATTACAAACGCATGCAACAGATATATATATATACACAGGCTTTGTTTAAACAAAAGACATAGTTTGAAAACAAATTGCAGAAAGAAATTGAAACAAAAATAAATATTACATCTTCTTCTTTTTCTGCATAGACCTGTCTTCTGTTGTCTTCTCTCCTGGCTTTTTGAAGATAATTTCTCTGTTTGGATCTAGAGCCTGAGCCTGAGTCATAGTCATGTCAGCTGCCCCAATGATCTTCAGTGATGTAGCTCTGGGGACAACTACTTCAGGATGGAGCTTCATATAATCATCAACATTGAAAAGTTTGTTGTCTTTGTCAAATCTTTTTAATTCTTCCTTTCTGTACTTTGACATTGTTGTAAATCCAGAAATGTCTTTACCTTCAGATTTGGCTTTATTGATCAATGATAGGCCAATTAGATCCTGGAACCTAGCCATTCTTGCAGTATTGGCTATTTCAGGATCCTCAAATGGAATAGGAGGAGAGTAAGGTCCTTTAGGACTGTCAGCTTTCTGATTTTCAGATATTTGTTGATGTTGCTGCTGATGCTGTTGCTGCTGTTGTTGTTGTAGTTGATGTTGATGTCCTGAAGAATGATGACCTTGTTGACTGCTTCTAGAGGATCTCCCTTGATGTCTCTGATAGGTTTGCATGGGGGCAGATCTCTGAGAGCTAGAGCCAGTGGCACCAGCCGCTGGAGGAGGAGTAGGAGGTCGATCCTTTCTATATCTGTGGACTGGTGGAGGAGAACATCTCCTACTTCTTTTCCTTTCCGTCTGCTGGTTCTTTGTTAACCACATACATGAAGGCATTCCCTTATAAGGAGTAACATTATGCAGAATGTAATAGGGAGTGTCAGCAGATGGATTAGGCTTAGGAGCTGGAGGAGGAGGAGCCTTCCTTTTCTTTGACAGCATTTTCTTCTTCTTGGAAGCTTCTTCATCAGAATCATCATCATCATCAGCTTCATCATCTTCAGAATCAGAACCCTGAGGCTTATCATATAAAGCATCTAATGCTTTCAATGCTTTATCATCAATAACAGCTTTTGTTGTAGCAGGGGCAGAAGTTGAAGTTTCAATAACTGGAGTTTCAGCAAAACTGGAAGAAGAAACTGTACAAGATGCAGTAGTGATTGGGACAGAGCTTTTAGCTGCTGCCTTATTTTCCTCTTTAATATCAGCCAAAATTAACTCATCCAGATCTGGCATTGGTGAGTCATCCATGACAAAAACTTTTGTTGAGATGGCTTCTGGAGATGATGGAATAGCTGCAGAGGTTCGAGCAAAACTGGAATAGCAAAACTGTCACGGAGTTGCTTGGCAACTGCTGGACTTACTGGAGAAGTATAGGGCACAATAGCCAACTGTGGCTTAGTAAACTCTTCTGGAAGAGACTACATATATGCAGTATCAAAATTTCTCAACAAAACAGACAGATTAACTGTGGGATTTAAATGGAAATCACCAATAGATTTTATTTGCTCTGGTACTGACTCATCTAAGTCACTGTCAGTATCCATAAAATGAATCAATTCAATCAACTCAGAATTAAATTCTGGCAAAATTTCTGCATCTGCATCTGCATCTGCTGTAGAAGGAACTGCTGTTGTGTCTGCTGCTGTACCTGCTGCTTCTGAATCTACATCTGTTGTTGTTGCTTCATCACTGAGCATCTCCCCCTGCCTGGGTACAGGAGAACCTGGAGCCAGGCCCCTGACTGAAGAGGGGGCAACAGATAGAAGAGACACTTTGGTAGATAAAGAATTGATGGAATTCACAAGAGGTGTAATGGCCTCTGTGATTAGGGATTTGATGATGGGAGTGAGCAGGGATATGATGGTAGATACAGTGGAGGGTTCCAAAGATGGAGAGGTAGTTGTTGAATGTAAATAAGTAGAGGAAGGGAGGGGAACAGATGGAGGGGATAGAGGTGGAATTGGATCTGTTATGGCAGTGTCTGAGGGTAGGGTGTAAGATGGGATGGAGGATAAATGTGGGGGAAGAGGAGACTGTGGTGTTGTAGGAATAGATGTGTCATGAGGTGAAGCAGGGGTTATAGGAATGTTAGTTATATCAAGTGGTGGAGATGGAGGTGGAGTAGGCACAGAAGTATGCTGTGGAGATTGATGTGTTGAAGAAGGAATGGGAGAGGAAGGGAGTTGCTTTGCTGGAAGGGGTGCTGGAAGAGATGGAGGAGATGGGATTGCCTCTTCTGCAGGGTGGGGAGTGGCGTTCACAGCCCTGGTTATCTCAGAAGTTGGGATGGAAGAGGAGGAAGCCTTGGATGGCTTGGAGATCATCCTTTCCCATCTGACAAACAGAGCGCATGTGAGGTGCTTGCTGGCATTGATGAAGATGGTCGGGGAGACCATGAATTCACCAGCTTTTTCTTGAAGAAAAATCCCCAAGATTCTTCCAAAGCAAACCTCTTTCTTACTGTTCTTCTTCTTTATCAAATCAAAGAAAATCTTACTCCAATCGGCCTGTCTCTTGTTGACCACTGCACACATAACATGGAATTGGTGTCTTTTGATGTAGTCGTGCACAGAGTGCTTGCCCATCAGCACTTTTCCTACAATGTCCGCCAATAATTGGTAGGCGGCAGGCGGCAGAGAGTTGTTTATTTAACAATTTGGTATGGTTACTATCAGTAAACCCAATCAGATTCAGCATCGAAGTAAACTCTTCAGAATCAACATCCAGATCGTCTTCTCCATTTACCAATCCAAAAATTTTAGGAAGAACGGAGGGAGATAGAGAAACAACATTACTCCTGATATTTCCTCTCAGAACATTTTCCTCAGAAACAGATGAAGTGTATACCCATTCTCTAATTTCAGTTGCATGTAGTTTAATCCTTCTAGTCATAAAGTCCTTGAGAACAAGTTTTTCTAGTAGTTCCAGAATGTAGAGAAATATTGGGTCAGAATGCTGGTAAGAATCAAAATCCATGTCAAAACCGGTGTCGAATTTCGTGGCAACCAAGGTGCTCGCTGGAATCGCCATTGATGATCTGCAAGAGAGACAGAGGAAACGGCGATCAAGAGCAAGAGAACAGAAAGCGCGGGATGGAGGTCGAAGAAAACCTAGATATAAGTTTTCTAGAGTATGAATCGATACTCTCCGTTCCACAAAAAAGAAACAGTTCTTAGAACTGAGGTCGACAAAATAAATTATAGACAAATAATTCGTCGATCTCATCCAGAAGAAATGAACATAATTCATCGAACTCCATTCGACGAAATATCTTCTGAAGCAAAGTTCGTCGATCTCCGGTCGATGAAAATTGTTTCCACAAACAGAGAATTCGTCGATCTCCATTCGACGAGTATCTCCCAAACTTTCCATAATTCGTCGAACTCCGTTCGATGAACTCTGGAAAATTCGTCGAATGCAGACAGAAACTAACTTAACTCTTCTCCATTGATCATTCCCAGTTGATTTGTAAATAACAGATGATTTTTCTCATCCAAAGGTTTGGTGAAAATGTCTGCTCTCTGTAAATCAGTAGGAATATAAATTAAGTTAATTTTCTTTTTGTCTACATTATCTCTAATGAAATGATGTCTTATATCAATATGTTTAGTCCTACTATGGTGAACTGGATTCTGTGTTATAGCAATAACACTAGTATTATCACAAAATAATGTTGAATTATTTAAGTTGACACTATAGTCTAGGAGTTAGTTTTGTATCCATAATATTTGTGAACAGCAGCTGCCAGCAGCCATGTATTCTACTTCTACATTTGATGTAGACACAGATGTTTGCTTTTTACAAAACCAGGAGACAAGTCTCATACCCAGGAATTGGCAAGTTCCAGAGGTACTCTTCTTGTCCACTCTACATCCAATATAGTCAGCATCTGAGTATCCAGTTAACTCAAACTCTGACTCTACAGGATACTAGAGTCCTAGATTAGGACAACTCTTTATATATCTCAAAATTCGTTTTAAGAATATAAGGTGAGATTCTTTAGAGTTCACTTGGAACCTAGCACAAAGGTATGTGACAAACATAATATCAGGCCTGCTAGCTGTTAGGTATAATAGGTATCCAACAACTGTCCTATAATTTTTCTGATCTACAGGTTTCCTTGTGGCATCAGAATCCACAACAGCATTAGTAGCCATAGGTGTTTTCATTCCTGAAGCATCACCCATTCCAAACTTCTTAATAAGCTCTTTAGCATACTTAGCTTGGGAGAGGAAGATACCATCAAGGAGCTGCTTCACTTGGAGACCAAGGAAGTAGGAAAGCTCACTCATGCTACTCATCTCAAATTTGGAACGCATGAGGTCAGCAAACCTCTTGCATAATTTGGGATCTGTAGACCAAAAAATGATGTCATCCACATATATTTGTACTAACAATATTTGGTCCTTATGATGTCTAGTGAAAATAGTTTTATCTATGGTTCCTCTTGTAAATTTATGCTCTAATAGAAAGCTTGCAGAGGTCTCATACCAAGCTCTTGGAGCTTGCTTTAAACCATAGAGAGCTTTATGCAATTTAAATACAAAAGAGTGTTGAGTTAGAGAGATAAAACCTGGTGGTTGTTCCACATAAACCTCTTCTTGAAGCACTCCATTCAAAAATGCACTCTTGGCATCCATTTGGTAAACTTTGAATCTCCTGTAAGCTGCATAGGCAAGGAATATTCTTATGGCCTCTAACCTTGCAACAGGGGCAAAGGTTTGGTCATAGTCAATTCCTTCCTCTTACCTATAGCCTTGAGCAACAAGCCTAGCCCTGTTTCTCACTTTGTTCCCTTGAGCATCTAGCTTGTTTCTGTAGACCCATTTGGTTCCAATAACTGGGTAGTTATGAGGTCTTGGAACCAAATCCCAAACTCTACATCTCTCAAACTGATTTAGTTCCTCTTGCATTGCAATGATCCAGTGGGGATCTTGATCAGCTTCATGGATGGTGAGACGTTCAATTTATGAGAGAAAACAGACATGCATCAAGTCTTGGTTGAGTTGATGCCTTGTCTGTACACCTGCTGAAATGTCTCCAATCACTTGAGATCTGGGGTGATCTCTAAGTGTGACAAGATCAGTTGGTGGAGTTTGTTCAGCAACAGCTTCTGTAATTAATCCCTCTTGAGGAATGTTATTAGCTATTGAGGGAAGTTCAGCCACTTCCACTTCAATCTCTTCTTCACTATCTTCAGCAAACTATGTACAAGGATGGGTTGACACCTCTTGGGTAAGGTTTAGTCTATCCATAAACTCACACAGTGGTGGAACCTGCAAAGAGCTATTGGTAGAAATCTCTTTCTCCTTAAAGGACATGTTAGCTTCATCAAAAGATACATGGACTGACTCTTCAATTTTAAGAGTGGATTTATTAAAAACCCTATAGGCCTTGCTTACTAGGGAGTATCCTAAAAAAATCCCTTCTTCAACCTTAGTCTCAAACTTTCTAATGTTTCTTTTGTTATTTGTGTGAATGTAGCATATACAACCAAAAACTTTAAAGTATGTGATTTTAGGTTTCTTTCCTTTAAGCAATTCATAGGGGGTCTTATTTTTCAGCTTATGTATAAGGCTTCTATTCAGGACATAGTTAGCAGTGTTTATAGCTTCTGCCCAAAAGGATAGAGGAATGTAAGCATCTGCCAATAATGTGCCTGCAGATTTAATGAGTGTCCTATTTTTCCTTTCAGCTACCCCATTTTATTGGGGAGTTCTAGGAGCTGAGAAGCATTGCCTGATACCTTCCTTCTCACAGAACTCATGCATAAGAAGAGACACAAACTCTGTGCCATGATCACTTCTGATCCATGCAACATGAGTAGAGAACTCAATCTGTATGGTCCTGAAAAAATCTTTAAAAACATTGAATGTATCTTACTTAGCTCTCAGAAAAGCTACCCAACTAAATCTAGAGAAGTCATCAACAATCACTAAAGTGTAAGACTTCCCTCTTAGGCTTTGTACTGCAATAGGTCCAAATAGATCCACATGTAGCAAATACAATATCCTAGGTGAATCACTTTTATTAATGGATTTGAAACTACTTTTAGTTTGCTTGCCTAATTGACAAGCCCTGCATAGGTTTTCCTTCTTGTAGGGGCCAGAAGGTAAGCCTCTAACAAGGTTATCTTTAGATAACCTAGCTATATTCTTAAGGTTTACATGACCTAATCTTTTATGTCACAACTCATTTTGGATACTAGTGATATTGAGTAAACAAACATCAGTTTTGGCAGAAATAAAATCTACTAGATATATGTTCCCTTGTCTAATTCCAATTAAAATGGTTTGGTTTTCATTATTAATAATAGAACAAGGGGTAGAGTTAAAGTGTACCTGATAACCTTCATCACATAATTGGCTTATGGATATTAGGTTATATTTGAGTCCTCTTACATAAGTTACTCTCTTGAAGGTAACTGTTCCAATCTTTACTGCTCCATATCCTTCAGACTGGCCACTGTTTGAATCACCAAAGATCACCTTTGGTCCTAGCTTGGGCTTGTAATTGGATAGATTGGCCTTGCTGCCTGTCATATGCTTGGAGCAACCACTTTCCAAGTACCAAGTCTGACTCACTCTTAGACAACTCTTCACTTGTACCTGTAATGAAAAACAAAACTCAATTATTCTTGACCCAGGTTACCTTGGGTCCTTTATTTGGTTGAAAAGAAAAGCTAGAAATAACTGACAAAGTAGGTTGAGATTTATAACCTAAGGGGTGATATCTCCTAGGTGGAATAACCCAATCAGCTACTGGATTGAATGTCTTATTAGTTGGCTTAGAATTTCTGTAAGAGAAATGATTTAAGTTTGGTCCTTCTGAGTTCGACAAATTTCTGTAAGTTCGTCGACCAGAGTTTGATTAATAGGGATGAGATCGTCGATCTCTGCTCAGAGAATGACAGTAGTCATTTTCTGTGCCCCAAGTTCGTCGACTTCTGCTCGACGAACCATACCAAGTTTGTCGATCGTAGTTGGACGAATTGTTATAACTGAAGTTTGCATTCAGCGTTCGTCGATCTGGGTTCGACGAACTAGCCACATTTCGTCGATCTGAGTTCTACGAATGCTGCTGAACCTTGTTTTTATCAGTTATTTTCTGATTTTTATTTATCTTGTCTATGGGTTTTGGATTGTTTGCAGACATTGGTTTGTTCATTATCTTTTCTTTTCACTTGGCAGAAACAAATTTAATGGGGGTTGTAAAAATATTTTTCTTAATTATGGGGGGCAAACTTGATGATGCACCCAAGCCCAGCTTGCCATTTAATCTGGCATTTACTATGCTTGTTATGTGCATCACCTTGAGACTTCTTCCATTGAGAGATTGCTCAAGTTGTTTAGCCTCACATAAATCAGATTTTAATTTAATTATCTGTTCATTTGCTAAGGTTAGTTGATCTTTTAGTTTAATATTTTCTGAGTTAACAGATTCAAGATTTCCTAGTCTTTCTCTAAGGATTTTTATTTCTTTTTTTGAACTAATTAAATCTAAGCACATAGTTTTGAATTCAATTTTAAATAAATCAGAATTAAAATTAAAGCTTGAAAGAACCTGATTTGCCTCTGAGTCTGAGGCTGCCTCATCTTGAGATTCTCCTTCTGATCCTGAATTGCTCCTGGAGGCATCAATTGCCATAAGGCAAACCTCCATGAATCTTGCTTCTTCCTCTTCTTCACTTGAGCTTGAAGAGGATGATTCTTCTTCAGTATCACTCCATGTCTCAGCAACAAATACCTTGTCTTTCTTTTTGTACTGTCTTGAGGAGGGTCTGCTGCTGTGTTTTCTTCTGGAGTCATTTTCTCTGCTTTTCTCCTTCTTCTGATTTTCTAGACATTCTGAGATATAATGTACAGGCTTTCTGCATCCAAAGCACACAACCTCCTTGGTTGGTGTCTTGTCAAATCTGGGCTTATCATCCTGCCTGAATGATTTCCTTCTGAAAGCCTTTCTAGCCATCTTATAGAATCTTTTTGCAAAGCGGCTCATGAGTTCCTCATTGGATATTGAGGTATCACTTTCCTAAGATGCTTTGAAGGCTATGTTGTGATCCTTTCTCACTGGAGTTGTTGACTTCTGTTCAGCTGCTTCTCTTGATTTTATCAGCTGCTCATAAGACTTTAATTTGCCTAGTAGAGATTCAGTTGATATCTCATTTAGGCTTCTGGCTTCTTTGATAGGACAGATTCTTGAATCCCAAGAGCTAGGGAAGCACATCAAAATCTTATCATTCACCTCTGTAAGGGTGATGTCTTTACCCAAGGTTTTAAGCTCATTGATGTTTGAGCTCAACCTGTTATACATTTCTGCCACTGATTCAGCTTCATCCTTCTTGAAATTCTCATACAGGGATATGAGGTTTGATCTCCTATCTTTCCTTTCATCTGCTGAGCCAGCTACAATTTGGTTGAGGGAGTCCTAAATGGCCTTTGCTGAGGTGCACTCAGCCACCTTCTGAAATATGTCATCTGACATAGTTTGAGCCAAGATGTTCATTGCCTTTGCATCTGCAATTTTGGCTTTCTTGTAGGCATCATTATTCTTTGGAGGAGGTACTGCAGTCATGTTGGTAGAGGTGCTGGTGGAAGCTGAAGGTGCTGGTGGTACTCCTGTAAAGATAGAAGCAGAAATATCCTCATCAATAGAATTCATGTACAATTTGATTCTTGCCTTCCAGATGGCAAATTTGTTAAGATTGCATACTGGAGGTCTGATGCTTGCATAATCTTTGTTTTGAGCCATGTCTGTGAATAAATAAATCTAATAACAAAAACAAAACAATCAGATCTAACAAGAGGGATCTTTATGGTTAAGGTGTTAGCCTATGCAACCAATTAACCTCTCAAGGTGTGGTATATTAACCAACCTGGTAAGGTGTGGAGTTTAACCAACCTCGTAAGATAACGAGTTTAACCAACCTCGCTCTGATACCAATTGAAAGTGCAAGTTAGATCTGAAATACTCTAGAGGGGGGGGGGATGAATAGAGTATTGTGCTCACTATAAACTTTTTACAACTTTTGTTGTAATCCTAATTGAACAGGTTAGCAAGTAAAGAGTTAAGCAGAACAACCTAATAAATCACAGAGCAACACAGTCAAAACAAAAGAAAAAGGGCAACAAGACGACACAAGAAATTTATAGTGGTTCCCCAACCTGGGTACATCCACTCTTCTACCACCATGGTAGGAATCCACTCAAGTTTTTGATCTGGTGCCTGACACCAATGAGCTTTTGTTCAGGTACTCAAAAACCAAAACCTAAAGTCTTTTGGTAGGAGACTTGCAACAAGGAATAACTTTGAAGGGAATTAAAACCCTGTACAGAGGATGGAAAAAGGTGTGATGAGGTCTTCCCTTTCTCAATAACAACTGAGAAGACTTGTGGATTGATTTCAACAGATTGCTCCCCCTGAGATCTTGAATGGATCAGGAATTCTGGAGCACTGGTTCAGGGTGACAAGTCTTCAAAAGCATGAGTGCCTGGACCAGAGATTGCTTCAGGAACTTCTTTGACAGATAAAGTGTTTGTTGTCCTCTGAAGTTGTCCTGAGGATTGAAAGATGAAGACTCTTGATAGAGTTTGTATGTTCTTCTTCTTCTTCTTGAAGATGTTCTCTGGCTTAGGTTGATTGTATTAGAACTTTAGATTTCTGTAAGATTGTTCTTCAGTGCTATCACTGTCTGTCAGTGTTTGTAGTACTGCTTAATCTTTTTCTTTTCTGACTTTTTACTGACTAAAGAACATTCGAAATTTGAAACCTTGAGTAGTAAATGCAATCGGCCTGGGATGGAAGCGGCAATCAATGAATTCCCTAACTGTCCCATGGAAAAATGGCATGAAATAATCCATGATTAATGCTCGTTCCAACGGTAGCATTCCGAGAAGATTTAGCATTAATTACTCAGGAATCATTGCCAAGAAATGGGACGGAAAATTGGAGAAGACCTAGTCTAGAATCGTCGAACGAAGAACAAGAATCGTCGAGCTGAGTTCACAGTTCGTCGAGCTGAGCTGATGAGTTCGTCGACCAGATAATAACAATTTGTCTTCACGGGAATCTTGTTAATTCTGATACAATCTTCGTCGAACTGACAATCTTCATTCGTCGACCAGAGATCTAGAGTTCGTCGAACAGATAATCATCACTATCAATCTTTATTCATTGAATAGAGATCCAAAATCGTAGACCGAAGAATGATTGTGGACTTAGAATCTGAGAAGTCTCTGGCAGAGAAGGATTCAAATCGTAGACCTGAAATCGTTGAGCAGAGAACGGTTCTGGACTTAGTCAAAATATTCTGTATGACTGATATTCTGTGTCGACATAAGTTGGTGTCGACTGATTGATCTTGGTGTCGACATAAATCTTTTGGTGTCGACATAAGCTGGTGTCGACACATGCCCTAAGTGTCGACACAAATCCTCTGAATTCAGGAATCGTCGAGTAGAGTACTGAATTCGTCGACCTGAGAAGTTTTGAACTTGAGGTCCAAGTTAGTCGAGCTCAGAATCTTGTTCGTCGACCAAAGCTTGAAATTGGACTTAGAAAAATCTGCACTTATCCCGACTTTAGCTTGTTAAAGTATCTCAGTCTTCGTCGAACAGAGAACAAAGATCATCGAGCTCAGCACAAAGAAATATCTCAAGATCATCGAGCTCAGAACACCTTTCGTTGAGTTGAGTTCGACGAACGTCGAACTCATTTTACTTGGTCTTGAAATCTTCTAAGTCTTGACTCTCTGAAGGTCTTGTTGATAGCTGGTCCATCTGATGTTGACTCTAAGGACTTCACCTAGACTCTAGGACACAAATTTGACCCTGGCTATACATGTTGGGTCACTTCCTAAGATAGTGAACCTAGCTCAAATCAACTAGGGATCCAACATATTATAAACATGATGCGCATAAGTAACACTCTATCAATTTTTATCAAGTCAATTTATTTAAATAAGCTTGCTTCACAATTTGATTATTTGAAATCTGATTAATCAGCTTCATCAATCATGCAACTAAAATGTTTAGCCATAAAGAGTTCATCCAAGCCAAATTACGAGAAATGTTAATTCCACCGAATCCAAATCCATATTATATAAAACCCAGAATTTAGGTACAGATTAATTTGCACAGCAACTTCGACCGGAGATTCCCGAGGCTACGTGAATCCGGTGAAGTCGTGTAACCCTTATATGGAAAGGTCTTTCGATGGGCTACAACTACCATATTCAGACCTCCGCCCAGATTTGAGATTATCCTAACTGAAATCAGGCTTGAAGTCCACTGCGTATAGAACACAATTTCTGCATACAGGATTTATCAAACACCATTTTCATTCAGACTTTCCTGTGGCTACAGACATCGCATGAAGTCATGCAGCCACTCGTTGGAAAGGTAGTTTCAAGGGCGTCAACTTTCGTGTTTATCCTAAAGCCCAGATCTAGACTTATCCCTCGTGAAAATGGCCTAGAAGATCGTTGCACGCAAAATACAAATTCAGCACGCATCTTGAGGCGGAATGAACGGCATCGGTTAATCTTCCAGCTCAAGTCGATCCTCTCCGATCACCTCCAGAATATTCCTCCACCCTTATTCAACCTCAAGAGTCCAATACGCTTCACGAAACCTTCCCCTATCATCACATAGAAGAAGGGAGTGGTTGAAGAGATCTAAAACATAGGGCACAAGTCCTAGCATGACCTTTAATAGAAAACTCCTTCTCTCCATCAAGACTCTCTTGAGTCGATGTCTCGCCTAGGAAAATAACTATAGATCTAGCACCAAGGGAGAGGGTAGGAAACTCACATCACTTCCAGCGTTTCCATTTCCGGCCATAGATCTTGTGATTCTTCGCGGCGGCATCCTCTCCTTTACGGCGATGGCGGATCTCCTCCCCTAGATCTTCCTCCAGCAAACTCTCCTTCTCCACAGGACTTCTCTCAGAAAATACGGCTGGGAAGAAGACGGAAATGGCTAGGGTTTTTTTCCCACTCCATATATATAACAAGTGACACGGGTAGGGAGACCCCCATGTCCTTACCCGTGTCCTGCTCCAGCGAAGAATTACGACGGTTTTTAATGTCGGTTCAACAATCGATACGGGTAGGGACACGCCCGTGTCCTGACCCGTGTCCCGACCCGTATCCACATGACACGGCCGTGTTCCCTGGCCGTGTCCTTCTTTGGATGCATTTCAACGATCTCAACACTTCGTCGATCTCGATCAAAATCGTCGACTGGAGCACACGGGTAGGGACGCGCCCGTGTCTCTACCCGTGTCATATAATTCGTCGGTCTCGACACATCTCGTCAAGTTAAACTCGACACAATGCCACACGGGTAGGGACAAGCCCGTGTCGCTACCCGTGTTATGTAATTCGTCGATGTCGACGAGCAACTCGTCGATCTCGACACATCTCGTCGAGCTCAACTCGACACATTGCCACACGGGTAGGGACACGCCCGTGTCTCTACCCGTGTCACATTCACACGGCTAGTGACACACCCATGTCACTACCCGTGTCCTTCTCTACACTGATTTCTCCATTCCTCCACAAGTGCAGTCCAATTCCCTGCACTTCTCAGGACTCGAGTCAACCCTCTTGACTCAAAAACACACACGAGGGGCCTAGAGCGATTCGGGACGTTACAACGGGCATGTTCCTGCCCGTGTGTCTGTGTGTCGAGTCAAGTTCGTCTAAATATATCCAAAGCAGGACACGGCCAGGGAAAATGGCCGTGTCATGTGGACACGGGTCTGGACACGGGCGTGTCCCTACCCGTGTCGAGTGTTGAACTGTCACTAAAACCGTCGTTGACGCTTCACCCGAAGCAGGACACGGGCATGTCCCTACCCGTGTCACTTTTCATACATAAGGGTTGTGAAAAACCCTAGCAATTTTCACTCCTCATTCCGGCCATTTTTCCTGAGAGAAACTTCTGTAGAGAGGGAAAACTACTGGAGCAAGTCTTGGAGAAGAAGATCTGCCATCATCGTGAAGGAGAAGATGCCGCCAAGAAGAGTTACACGATCCATAGCCGGAAATAGTGGAAACGCCGGAAATGAGGTGAGCCTCCTCCCCTCTCCCTTGGTGCTAGATCTGTAGATATCTAGGTGAGATGTCGACTCAAAAGAGTCTAGACTAGTGAGATGGTGATTTCTCAAGGAAGAGGCCGTTCTAGGGCTTGTGCTCTAAGGCTAGTTGTGTCTTCAACCTCTATGTGAAGATGGGGGATGGTTTCATGAAGAATCATGGCCTCATGAGGGTCAATAATGGAGGAGGAACTTCGGGTGTGATTTTGGAAGACCGACTTGAGGAGGAAGATGAACCGATGTCTTTCATTCCTCTTTAAGATGCGTGCAGAATCTGTGTTTTGCGCACATCAATATTCTTTGCAATTTTCAGATGTGATATGGCCAGATCTGGGCTGTCGACTAAACACGAAAGCTGAAGTCCGTAAAAAGACCTTTCCAACGAGTGGTTCCACAACTTCAGTCGAAGTATGTAGCCACAGAAAAGTCTGAACAAATATGACGTCTTTTAAATCCTGCATGCAGAAATTGTGTTCTGTACGCAGCGAAATTCAAGGCTGATTTCAAGTATGATACTATTGAATCTGGGTTGTGGTCTGAACATAAAAGTTGTAACCCATGGAAACACCTTTCCATTGAGGGTTTACATGCCTTCACCGGGTTCCTGTAGTTTCAGGAATCTCCTGTCGAAGCTGCTATCCGGATTTATCATGTACTTAAATTCTGGGTTTAGTATAGCATGAATTTGGATTCAGTGGATTCAATGCTGCAATTAATTTGAGGTTTGGGTGAACTCTTTTATGTTAATCATCTTAGTTTTATATTTGATGAAGTTTAATAATTGGATCTCATGACATTGATTTGTGAAGTAAAGCATAATTAAGTGAAATGACTTGATAGAAATTGGTAGACTATTATAAATGTGCATCATGATAATAACATGTTGAATCATTTGGGATGAAAGGTAGGATGATATCTTATGGCCATGTGTATAATTGTTTAATGGAATGAATTTAGTGTCCAATGCTTAGAGTGTCGTCTCCCTATAGGTAGCATTGAGAAGGGATGTAAGTGCGGTGTTGATCGTCACTAGTTGGGATTGCATTGAGATGAGTCAAGTCAGACGGTTGGGCATGGTCCTCGGTGCTCATTTCCTGGGGCTCCTTCCGTGCCTAGTGGATGGTTGGGCTTGGTCCTCGTGCTTTCCCCAAGGTTCCTTCCATGCCACGGTGATGTTGAATTGAATGCGGTGTGAGTTGACACACGGTGTCGTAATTCTGGGTTGAGGATAGTGTGGCTGGTCTATGGGCTTGCCGATCGTCACACAGATGGGAGTTGACAGTTAGACATTGGATGGTTGGGCTTGGTCCTCGGTGTTCACGTCCCGGGACTCCTTCCGTGCTAATTGAACGGTTGGTCTGTGTCCTCGTGCTTCCTTTAGAGGCCCCTTCCGGGTCACACAAGGCCAGTTCGGGGCTGTGTTCTTGGTGCACATCTACCCGAGACCCCCGTTGGGCCATAGTACGCATGAGCTTCGATGTTGTGTTCTTAGCGTTGAGACATACGGAGGCCAGGGTGAAGTAGTGTGGATACCCACCTAGTAGTATAGATGCCCGCTCTAATGTCACCGCCTATCATTGGCGGTTGATGCCTGAGAGGTTAGCTACCTGCTCGAATAGTGGGAACTACTAGTCTATGTCGGCATAGCGGTTGCATTTGTGTGATCATGGTTGAGTCATTTCATAGCATACATACCATTTCATAACATTGCACAACAAGATCCTCATCGTATAAGTTTGTATGGGCACTCCTATACGATGTGTTACTTTATATATACCGATCCTTAACTTATAAGCTTGTATGGGCATCCTTATAAGTTAAGTTACTTTCCTGTTGTAGTTACTTGTACTTGTTGGTTTGTTATTGTTTATGTAGAACTGCTAGAATAACATGCTATTAATCTTATTGTACCATTACCACCTGGTTGTACCTGTTATATTATTTATTATACTTTGTACACTTGCTCTTTTCTCCACCCGGTGCCCAGGAGTCGTTGGGGGAGCGGATATTAAGCCACTTAGTCTTTTTGACTAACGGTTGCTACGTATTCCTTTTTAGGAGGTCTCCGCGCAGGTAGTGCAGCCGTAGACTTTGCAGCAGGACATCCAGGCCAGGACAACAGGGACTGAAGGGACGGTACTGTCGCTACCGTCATTTACTGATGTTAGTGTTGGGCTACTTTGATGTAGCCCTTCTGGGCATTTATTAGTTGTACTCTGATATATTGTAGAAGCATGTTTTATCTTCTCTATTTTGATGTACTTTGGACTTATATATACGTTTTGTGGATTTGACTTCTCTTATTATATTTGGTTGGGTTGGCATATGTTTATATTGATATTGGTTGTAGCCGGCAGAATAGGCATCTTGTGGTACAGGTTAGCCCGTGTGTTAATGCTACCGCAAGGCGGCTGTTCTGGGCATAAGACCCCCTTCGTGCCGTGTTTTGGGATCCGGGACCGGGGTCTTACATGCACATGGTGCTCCCCACCGCTCTTTCTGTTTGTTTTTGTTTGCATTTTGATATTGGGAGCTTGTGCTCCATGTTTTGGTTTTATTGTGCTGGTGGTGCGTTTTCCCCAAGGCTGGATTGCATGTTTGAGGAAAACGCATAGTAGTGCATTCTATTTGCACACGGTTCTTTGTGATTGTGTGTTTTGTTTGTGCAGAAGAAACGTCGAATGGAGCTTGCCAAATTTCGTCGAGCTGAGTCCGACGATCTTCATGCACGGTTAACGCACGGTTTCTTCGGAACCGTGCACGAAGGAAACACACTATTTTCTAGTAGATTTTTTTTTGTTCCATTCTGTGGTTAATCGTGCGATTTGTTCACGGACGGGCGGCAACGCCCGTACGTGAGTAAAACGCACGGTTCCAATGTTTTGTCTGGTTTTCTTGCTCTCTATGTTTACCCGTGTGATTTCCGTCACGCACGGGCGGAAGAGCCCGTGCGTGAAGTAAAATGCACGGTTCAACGCTTCATCATCCACAAGCTTAGCCTACAAGTTAATAACGTACGGTTGGCGCACGGTCGTGCGCCAAACCGTGCGTGCCTATTTTTTGACCTACATAATTTAAAGCGAAGATATTCCTCCATGAAAGGACATTTCGGCCTGCTGTTGCCCCTGCTGTTCAGGGCAATGTTCCGCCATTTTTCACCTTGGAGAGGCCTCCGGACAAACATTCAACACCAAATCAAAGCCGCAGCTTCCTCTCGGCCTCCTCCTTCATCCTTGAGCTTCAAGAAGAGTCAGATCTAGCTTTCTCCATCAAGCTAGGGGAAGTTTGTGCCATCCTCCATCGTCTCGTGAAACGAAGAAGACAGGTGCATTGTGAGTGAGTGGCAGCCTCCTCTACCCCGGACGCAGTTGAGGATCGAGCTAGGACGCAGATTGACGACCCAGCGATTCCTTCCGCGAATCCTCCGCAAGACTTCGGATCTGGTCAATTTCACACTTTTCATCTATTGTTGTTGATTATGTAGTTGATATCTTCTATATGATGAAGTTGCTCTTATTTTGATAAACATATATATACAATCATGTCTATGTGATTTCATATTTATGATATTTGCTTGAGGTGAGCCTTTATTTTCCATCCTCTTCCACATCCGGTTGTGTCGCACTAGTAATTGGTAGTGGTATGCGTAGCAAAGAGGTGATCTTGACCCTCATTCCGCCATTCTAACCACCTCATTCGCAAGCCTACTCGTTCATCCCCTTGAATTCGGTACATAGCGGCCCGTCTAGTCTTCCATCCCGCCTGGCGAAACATCGCATAGCGGTGTTGCATAGGAGTAGTTTGTTAGCGTGTTACTTCATTTTTCTGCAACTATCAAAACCCCCCTTCATTAGCTCCGACCTAAGGACATCAATCTCAAGTCCTCCTCAAAATTAACTCCACCTTACTGTGTTCCATGAAGAGATCGATACTTGGGGAAATTCACCCATTTTATATTACTTGTGCGACCGGTACACTTGTCGTCCAACGCATCAGAAGGCGACCACATCGTTAGTCGTATGGTATATGAACTACTTGCGGAAGATAGTGAGGTTGAACTCTATCTGCTCTCGGCGGAGGAAGCAGGTGAAGGCCACCATCATGGCGATTACGTTCGGGTTCAGTTGTGCCGAGACCGCCCCATAGTACTTCAACATTTGACGGACCACTGGACAAAGAGGGATGCACAACCCAACCTCAAAGTGCGACATGGGGAAGGCGAGTTCATACTCGAAGAATGAATTTATCGCCTCGCCTTCCCCAGGTCAGCGCGCGGTGAAACCCAATGGAATGTATTAGCCAAAAAGGTTTGTGTGCTCCTGCTCGGTAGTGTTCCCTTCGTAGAAGGTGTACTCAGCAAATTGCCTCGCACACTTAGACTGCCCATCAGCGTCAGGTTGCTTCTTGACAATATTTCCTAAAATCTTGATGCGAGTGCAATTGGCGAAAAGAGAAACAAAAAGGGGGCACGAGTCTGCACTAAAGACGATGGTTGGGAGGTAGGTGAGGAGGCCTATTAATAGAAAACAGACTAATCGCCGAGCAGTCTGGTCAGTCCGGCATGCCGTCCCGACTTGCATTGCCCTGCGACTTGTTTTATCCTAACACGAGCCGAGTCAATATCACTACACGATGCGCAAGCAAAAATCATTGAAAGTCAGATTTAAAAATAATCAGAGTTATTACACACAACCATATTAAGTGTTGGTAGAGTATGATAGAAGAATTATTACAACATGTGCGAGCTGGGGTACTGGGGGGGGGGATTACTGGAAGGCTCAGCTAGGGATCCATTTCCATCTACCCCGTTCTTGCGTCTGCATCCTCGGAGGTCATCGCGGGTTATTGAACTAGTGGACCAACTCCAAGTCTTGGTGTATGAACCACATGTTCTCATTATTTCTGTAAGACCCACTTTTGTTTGCAAAACCAACTGGGTTTTGATGACCAGAACCTTCGCTTTGCGGTGCCACCAACATGCCCGGGATGGTCGTCTCTAAAAAATGTTGATCCTGCCGGCCTTACCGATCGCAGAAGAGAAGAGTAAAAGTATAAGTACATGAGTAAAATGCAACACAATGCTGGTCCGCCAAAAATCACATCAATATAAATAAATATCCACGAAGGGAGAGTCCACTGTAACAGCAAATCAAGTACTAATAAAATGGGCTCCTGCCCGATTCATCATGGTCCTCACTACAAGTCACTCATCGCAGAAGCAAATCTATAGTATCTTCTAATGATTGGGACTCACTGTCCCTACTGCGTGAACTCCTATGCTAGACTGTCCCATCTCCAAGCGCACCAACCTCTGGGGCTGCATCTCTTTGTTCGAATCCATGATTTCCTAAAATGATCTGGTCAACGACCGTTAGTCTAAAATACTAAGTCTTATCATCCCCCACACCTCCCCCGTGGCTCCTAGGCACCGACCGGGGATAAGGAAAGGGAAGGTATTTAAGGTGGAGAGTAACAAAAGTAAGCAGGGGATGACGGAACTAGTCTAACATGAGCATAAAATCACAACAAGAATAAGTAAGCAAATAGTAGGTAAGTAGTATGAGTATACACATGATAAAGGTAGGCAAGTAAAGTATAAAAAGGTAAACTAAGTAAGTAACCATGACCTATACGAATGCGCACACAAACCTATAGACTAAGGGGTCATTTTGCCAGGTCTATTTTATAAAGAGTCTCATACCAATTTAAACAATAGGTGTCAAGGGTTATATGCAATGAATATGCTATGACATGCAAGTATGCTGTGATAATAACATTCAAGTGCAACACACACACCCGACTCTGTGCACACAGACCTTTAGTTCCCCCTTTCTAGAGCCTAACCTCCCAGGATACCTCCGTAGTGGCAAACGGAAGCGGTTGATTGGTCCTCGCGCACCTCTAAACTAGTATCAACACTACCTGTCAGATCTATCATATGCCTCAATTCTGGTGCCCTAAGCGGAGCTCCTGCGTACTCTTGCTGGCTGGCGCACCAGACTTTATTTTGCTAAGTGATAAATCACACTTGTCGAGTCAACGTATTGGTGTCGGTGCGACGACTCTCCAATACCGAAGACCCACCGCATTATATTTATGCACATGCAAGATTAATTTATTTCCCACCCATCCAAAGCTCCCCTGAAAATCCCGTCCATCACAAATATCTACCGAGCCAAAGCTCCCCAGACTAACGCGTCCGACACAAATATCTACAGAGTCATCGGCTCGCCGGGATAACCTGCCTATCACCAAACCAGCGAGCCTACCTCTCGTGAAACCCAACCTAACTCCCACAACACCGGGGAATGTGAGTGTAAGTGTAATCCTAGTGTATTTCTAATTACACTTATAATTCATTTAGTCTTACGACTTAAGTTAATCTTGGACTGCCCAAGGCATTCCCTGTGAAGGGCTCTGGAGGGCAATAGGAATTACGATGGGCTGAAGCTCAAAGATCCCTTTTGCAAGGTACTTATTATTATTGGTATCTACCCATAGTAAACCCCATTTAAGGTTATACTTAATCTATCCCTAGTGCATTTGACGCTTTTTCTCTCCATATGATGGACGATGTTTCGTCGATCCCGAGCACCATTTAACATATGTCAACTCAATACTTACACATCATGTACCCTAATGATGAACTCATTTTCACTTCACCACAAATCAGTAAACTATAAACCCCATCTCCCTATGTCCATTCTACATGTTATCACAATTTTCGCAGTTTTACTAAATGTAGACCAATCTAAGTTATATAATGTACATGACAGGAGGTACTCCAAATTTTCATCCACAAGCCATGAGATAACTATTGTCGGTCTATGATGACACATTTAGCCTAAATCCAGAAACTTGTAATTTTACTAATTAATTTGGCATTTATTAAATTTTCTCAAATGATAGGCCAAGGGTAATTTTGAACATGATGTACTAGATTTCCTTAAGTTATGGCCACCTAAAACTTATGAACACTATATGATAGCAAAGTATCATGGAATTCAAAATTTCACAGATTTTCATAAATGTATCAGCCCCTAAATAATTAATTAAATATAAATACAATAAATAGAATTAAAGAGATAATTACCTCAAAATATTATCCAATAAATTACACAAAAATTACCAGGGCTTTAATATGATCATAAATAATCACTGACTAAGTTTCATAACATTCTAACTTATTTTAATCATGATTTTATCAAAATCATCCTTAGGGGTAACATAATGTTTATAATTACAAGTATGAGCTAATGTCTTCCAAACATCATATAATAATTTTCAGAGACTAATATTATTATAAAAACTCTTCTACTAAAATTTCGTAAGGATCCAAGGTCATATGACCCTTCAAAATATTCGTAAAAGGTATAGGCCTAAACTATGCCTAATTGGTTTAATTTGTGTTCCTAAGTCTAAATGTCAACAAATTCCTTCCTAGGGCTATTTACCATCCTAGGATTACATGGGATAAACCCCAAGTCCATACATGGGCATATCACACCATGTCTTTCACAAACCCCGAAAGTTCAACCTTACGGTTTCAATTAGGGTCCTAGGACAAATCCAAAATAATCCGCCCTAAACTCCTTGTGAGGGTTTTTAAACTAACCTTGGGGCTCTAGCCAAAGTCCCAACCACTTTGGGTGAGAATTGGCCCCTCCAAGCCCCAAGCTCACTCTTGCCCTAATTAACCCATAGAAGGCCACACCTTGGTCTCACCAAAACCTAATCAAATCAAACCCAATTGCACTGAGATTTTTATCATAGTCACTCCATGATCCTAAGATACATACACCAAACATTTGGTCGGTTTAGAGGTCATTAGACCCCTTAATTAATTCATACATGGTTTAAAAAATTTCTACAAAAACTTTAGGAAAATATTTTCCAAAAATTCCCATTTTTGAATTTGCTATAGGTATAGGTAAGAGGTACTCCCAGCCAAAATTTCTAGTCATTTGAATTGATGGATTGATGGGGGCACTCAATTTTGTCTCTAACTAGCCCTATGTATAGACCGCACCAAAATGAGTCTTGTGGTCTTAACTAAATCCAAATTGGTTCAAACTAATTTTAAAATAATCTAGGCTCAACAAGCTACAACTTTCATGTATACCACTTTTATTATAGGGGAACCTATGTATTTTTAATAATTATTTAAATATAGCCCAATAACTGTGATAAAAACTAAAATAAAATGAATTAATATATAATTACTGGCACAATTCTTAAAGCATAATCGGATAGCCCGGACATCGCCTTCTTCCTCCAGCCAAAGGGCGCGATATTACCGACCTGGAACATATTTCAAGTGCATTTTACAGCAACCCGACCACCTCCCTGCCTGGCCACCACCACCACCTCCGTTGACGTGGGTGCTATCGCCGGGCTGCGGCATGGGCGCCGGAGGGGAGGTTTTTGTCGTACCCGAGAGGTAGAAAAACAAGGAAAATTCTGAAATTTTCCTCTCCCAATCGGAATCAATTTAGCCTGATTTCTCTCTTAAATGATCTAAGATTAGAGCCCACGAAGAAAAGAGTTGGGGAGGACCTTAGTGGAGGGTTGTCGTCGGGCCGATTGCTGTTCCACCATTTCTGGCGGTGGAGCTTTCGGTGCTCTGCAACAACACTACCAAGCGTCTTGGTTTCTTCAGGTGAAGGGTGCAAAAGACTATTGGTGGTCTACGAATGCTTTTAAGGTTGGCAAATGGGGGAGGGGAGTGGTCTAACTTTAATGGCCATTAATGGACATGAAAGCTCAAATTTTGGCCATGGTACAACCTCTGAATCCAGCCACCTAGAGGCCGTGGAAAGCCTTTGGTCTC
Source organism: Platanthera guangdongensis (assembly GCA_039583875.1). Lineage (NCBI taxonomy): Eukaryota > Viridiplantae > Streptophyta > Magnoliopsida > Asparagales > Orchidaceae > Platanthera > Platanthera guangdongensis. The sequence continues at coordinate 133,692,828 of CM077162.1, read as the reverse complement.
CTCTAACTAATGAGGGGAGATGAATCTCCATCAATTGATAGAGAGAGATGAGGGATGAAGGGCATTCAAACACTATGAATGGCCATTTGCTCTCTCTTCTCTCTCTCTCCTCCAACATGAGGAATCTCCCATTTCTCTCTCCTAATCACCATTTCCAGAAAATGGATGTCTAGTTATGTAATTATCAGCCTCCTAAGCTACTGGGCCACTCAAATTGGGCTTACCCAAAGTGTCTTGGGATTGGTTAGGCCAAAATATGCCATTTTGAACTAAAATTGAGGTGGTGTTGACTGGTCAAATTGACCTTTTATTTGAAACCAATCACCCGACTCCACCTAGAGTTCGGACCTAAAGTTGCAGGACGCACTTACGTTTCTCGAACCACCCTACCGACGTGAGTCACGGGAATAGAAATAGACCAATGGTCTCAACTAGGAGGTCTCATGTCTTACCCGGAACAACCATTTCAAGGCACCTTCCCGGTCTATTTATAGGCCTCTGAGACTGATCTGCAAACAACCATACTGAACTGACCTAAAATTACCGAAATACACTGGGTTGGGTCTGCCAACAACCAAACTTCGTTGTTCTAAATGGCTATATGCAAACCATCGAGGGTAGAAGGGTAAAATTACCCTTGGTAGAAGAGTAAAATCCCACTTGGGGTAAGAAGGTAAAAACATCCTTCTTTTTATATGGCGAGTGGGGAAATGACCATCGGGCGAGACGAACCCACCTGTTTGTCTTGCCGGCCTCCCGCCTTATTGGAGCCATCTCGCCCTCAAGCGCCAGTCCGTGCCATAGAGGACGTCTCGCCTACTACGCCGAGACCCATCTCGCCCCCTGCGAGTGGACCTTATGATCCCATATCGCCCCTTCAATTCCTCTCGCTAGTTCTCTTTCTCGCGGCTACAGCCGCCTCCTACGAGCCCAAGGTTGTACACAATCCATGCTCGTTTTGAGGTTGTCCCAAACTCGAAAAGAAAGTCCAACCGAGGCTCGTGACGTTGGGATACATTTATGAGAATCTTTAGCGGACCCTCCCCTGGAGTCTATAAATATTAGACCCCACCTCATCATGGAGAGCCCCCTTTCTCATTTCCACATCTCTTCTACCCTCAACATGTCTCATAGTAGGAGTTTCTGAGAGCATCTCATAATGGTCCGGATGCAAACTAAAGCCAATGTGGATGACCTGGTCCCATCTTTGGTCCGCACCCCCGTTCCAGAACCTTCATCATCTCGCTTGAAGAATGCAAAGGACGCCGACCCTCCACTCTCGGTGAGTGTAACCACTTAGGCACCCTCGGCAGCTGATACCCTTCCCCCCGTGTCCTCCGGGTAGAGACAGGTGATTCTTGACTCCTCCTCTCGCTTTTCTTTTATCGTCTCGCTTATTGACCATGCTCTCTTAGGGCAACCTCACTGATTCCCCCAAGCCTGCGAATCCTCCTTAGGTTATCGACCAACATTATCAATGCTTCGACTCGCCTCAGTAATCCTCTCCCCCTATCATGAGGAAAGAAGACCTCTCGCGGCTTGTGTGGACTTCTCGCATTCCAAGTAAGTAAACTCATCCTGCCATTTCTCTTCACACAGATTCATATTCCCCTCAGGTACATTCGATACCACCGGTCTAGCCTTCTTACGAGGCCACCCTTCAGTATGATCTTCCACTTTTTTGTTCCGTAGGTATCTATTTTGACTCGGGTACTGAGGATTCCCCTGCTTCGTCTCCCCTCTCGCCTCTTCCTCGCCCAGATGAGATCGAAGAAAACGTGGGTGATCCCATGGACCCTTTGGAGACGAAGCGCCGGATGACTAGGATGTTTTAAAAATACACTCATGTCATCCGCGAGATGGAACGTGAGAAGCAAGCAACCGCGCTGGAAACCCAGTGCGCTTGGCTTACTGCAAAGGTCGATGCCGACGCCGTAATAGATGGGACAGACCCCCAGGACATCATAAGCGAAACTGACTAACATCTCCATCTCGCACGCCGTGGTCGAGACATCGTCCGCACCTTTCAAATACCTGGTCGCCCTTCATGCGCGGGATCTCGCGGTGGCCGTTGGAAGTGGCACAAGAATTGAGGGGTCTATGCTTCGTCTCGCCTATTTAAGCATCTCGCCTGTTTAATGCTTCCTTGTAACTTGATTGTGTATTGATCGGTCACCCGCCTGTTTAATTATTTATTTGATATTTAGATCCACCTAGACGAGATGCCCGCTTCGTGCGGAATGAAATAATGATAATATATTATGATATTTTTGTCAACCTCTTTCTTGCTGGGTTTTCATTATAGCTGTGTTAATTAATCCACTTTTTTTTTGGCTCATCGGAAAAGTCATCGTGGAGTTCCGTGCCTCGGGGTTAGGAGAGAGAGAGAGGATGAAACGTAGGGTTTCCCCTTTAGCTTCCTTATTCTTACTTTCCGTCCCACTTTTCCCCTCTCTCTATCTGCTATAAATACCGCCCCATGTCGAGATGTTCCTTAATTGCGCTATCGCTTCCTACTGCTGCCAAGATCTGGAGTTCTCGCCCTCTCCTCTTTGCCTACATCTTCTCCCGTCCTGCTTCCACCTCCCTTTTATACCACCTTGTATTTCGGTCGTCTCCCTCGCCATGTGGAAGAAGATAGCAGAAGAAGGCGAGGGCCGCAGCCGCTGCGGAAGGCGATTTGTCGACCACGACTTCCCTCCCAGCCGAATCTTTGGAGAGGATTACAACCGTTTCACCAGCGAGTTCCTCGCTGAGGGGTATGAGTCTCGCCCGCCAAAGGTCGGCGAGGCGATTAACAACTTCTACTCCAACAAACTCACCTTCCCCGTCTCGCACTTCGAGGCGGCGCTAACACTCCCCCTCTGGCCAGATGTAAAACAAGCTTTGAAATACTTCGGCATTGTCCCCGCGGAGCTCAACCCAAATTCCATCTCGATGTTGGTCTCTTTCGCCAGCTACCTACACCACGAGCACATCGAGTTCAGGCTCACTATCTTCCACAAGTTGTTCGTCTACTATGCCAAAGACGATGGCATCTCCTTCTACACCGACCTGGGTCTAAAGGTGTGCGAGACGCCTAACAAGAACCACCACTGGCTCACCCGCTTTGTCTTCATTCGCGGGAACCTAGGAGGTGTCCCTCTCGCCCCAATGTTGCCTGTCGAGGTGTACTATGAGACCCATAACGTTGGGGGTGCTGAAAAGGCTCTCTGCGACTTCTTCATGGGGAAAAACTTTGAAGTCAATTACCTACGGCGATACCTCGACTCGCTCCATCCCGTACTCCCCAGTGAAGGTATACTCGCTCCCTCTTAGCATTATGCTTACCATCTCCTTGTTCTATTCTGATCATTTTCTTGCTTAGGAGAGAGGACTATCCTCGTCCATCCCCCTTACCTGAGCAACAAGGGTCTCGCCCTTGCCAAAATGGCAGTAGATGCAGCAAAGGAAATGCTGACTCTCGCACCAAAGAAAAGATCTAGGGACGATGTTGCTACTTTTCGACATAGCCCAAAGAAAAAGAAAAAAATGATGTGTCATTCCCGAAGGAGAAAAACGGAGCTGCTCCTAAGGCAAGGATGGAAATGTCGGGGTCCCTGACCCCCATTTCTGTGGAAGGATCTCCCTCACCTCGCCATCAAGCCATTTCGCCTGCTCGCGAGACGACCCCACCTAACCGAACCGCCACCGCCTCTACCCAGCCCGCCGAGCTTCCCCATCCTGAAGCTGGCTCTTCCAGTCACCCGGACCCCTCCTCGCATCCAAATTACAATATGGGGCCCATGGTGAACGACGCCACCGGCGAGCCGGTACTTTTGTGGGAGATAGACTGCAACCGCGTGTCGATGTCTACTCTCCTTACCTGTTGGAAGGAGCAAGACCTGCCCACCATTCATGCCTTCTCCCATGGGTATGGGCTCTATGGTTGCCTTAGGACTGAGCCCTTCGACAACGAGCTGTCGGGAGACCTCATTTTGAAGACTGCTCAAGCCCAATTTCACTCCATGGAGCTCTCACACCGAATCTTGCGTCGCCTGGTCTTCAATAACAAGAAGTGGAAGGAGGTCGAGACCAGCCTTGCTGCGGAATGCGAGAAGTCAAACGACATCGAGAAGTGGCTGACAGTCGCTGACAACCTTCTCGCCCAAAGCCAGGGCAGCGTGGTAAGCTTTTTAACTGCCACTCGCCAATTTCACTTGCTAGCTATGTATGAACTTTTGTTGACTGATGGCTTTCTTGCATGATGTCGAGATGGCCGATCGAATGCGTTCGCGTATGGTGGCACTGGAGGAGGAGAACAAGAGATTAAAGGCTGAGAATTCCTGTCTATTAGAAAGCACTGTGCTTCATTCTCACCCAGATCTATTCCAAGCTCCCTTGCCAACTCATTACTCTCTGGACGAGGTCAACGCCATATGCCGAGACGCTAACATCACGACAGTCGAGCTCGTCCTGAAGATGATGAAGGAGCTGGGGGGTTATCAGGGATGATGCCGAGATGGTCACAGTCTGCGAATTGGTCCCCCAACTATATGGCAAGACGAATGATAGCTCTACTTCCAGTGACGAGAACTGAAGGGGTGTCAGAGTCTTGGAACTCCCCCCTTTTTTTCTCTTGTACTTGTAAACTTTTTTGATAGAGATGTTTTGTGGGAATACCTCCCACTTTCCTTATGTAATGAACAAGGGGATATTTATTATACCCTTTCTCCCTTTTTATTTCATAGCTTTATCTATCGCCATCTCGCTTGAGAGTTAGTTCAGAGCGCTAGTCATTGGACTTCTCCTCGCGACTGCCGAGCTCGAGACCGTCTTGCCTTTTGCTCTCCTCTCGCTGCGAGATGAACCCAGTGCGAGTAGACCTTGCAAATCAAATCGTTCTTCATGATAAGTCCCCCTTCTTATACGAGACATGTGCATCAGGCAGTGAATACCCGCTCGCTGTGGGTGAGACCACCCTCACCAAGCGCCAGTCTGAAATGCTCATACTCACTTGTATTGCCTCCAACCCTTCCTTTTCATAAGAATCCTCTACCAATTCCCTGATAAGAGCTTGGTCAGCGGGTCTGCTCGGAGTCTCCACTTCAAATCATCTCCAACCACCGAGTTAGCCTACAGCCCTGCCAGCTAGATGAGAGCTTGGTCAGCGGGTCTGCTCAGGGTCTCCGCTACAAACCATCACCAACCATCGAGTGAGCTTACAGCCCTGCTAGCTTGATGAGAGCCTGGTCAGAGGGTTTGTTCGGGGTGTCCTCTCCAAACCATCTCCAACCACCAAGTGAACCTACAACCCTGCCAGCTAGATGAGAGCCTGGTTAGCATTTTTACTCAGGGTCTCCTCTCTAAACCATCTCCAACTACCGATTGAGCCAACATCCCTGCCAGCTAGATGAGAGCCTGGTCAGCGGGTCTGCTCGGGGTCTCATCTCCAAACCATCTCCAACCACCGAGTGAGCGTACAACACTGCCAGCTACATGAGATCCTGGTCAGCAGGTCTGCTCGGGGCCTGCTCTCCAAACCATCTCCAACCAACGAGTGAGCCTACATCCTTGCCAGCTAGATGAGAGCCTGGTCAGCTGGTCTGCTCGGGGGCTCCATTCCAAACCATCTACAAACAACGAGTGAGCCCACAACCTTGCCAGCTAGATGAGAGCCTGGTCAGTGGTTCTGCTCGGGTTCTCCATTCCAAACCATCTCCAACCACCGAGTGAGCCTACAGCCCTGCCAGGTAGATGAGAGCCTAGTCAGCGGGCCTGCTCAGGGTCTCCTCTCCAAACCATCTCTAACCACCAAGTGAGCCTACAGCCCTGCCGTCTAGATGAGAGCCTAATCAGCGGGTCTGCTCAGGGTCTCCTTTCCAAACCATATCCAACCACCGAGTAAGCCTACACCCATGCTAGATAGTTGAGAGACTGGTTAGTGGGTCTGCTCGGGGTCTCCTATCCAAACCATCCCCAACCACCGAGTGAGCCTACAATCCTGCGAGCTAGATGAGAGCCTGGTTAGCGATTCTGCTCGGGGACTCCTCTCCAAACTATCTCCAACCACCGAGTGAGCATACAGCCCTGCCAGCTAGATGAGAGTCTGGTCAGCGGGTCTGCTCGGGGTCTCCTCTCCAAACCATCCCCAACCACCGAGTGAGCCAACATCCTTGCCTACTAGATGAGATCCTGGTCATCGGGTCTGTTCAAGGTCTCCATTCCAAACCAACTCCAACCACCGAGTGAGCGTACAACCATGTCAGCTAGATGAGAGCCTGGTCCGTGGGTCTACTTGGGGTCTCCACTCCAAACCATCTCTAACTACCGATTGAGCTTACAACACTACGAGCTAGATAAGAGCCTGGTCAGCAGGTATGCTCGGGGTCTCCTCTCCAAACCATCTCCAACCACCGAGTGAGCCTACAGCCCTGCCAGCTAGATGAAAGCCTGGTCAGCGGTTCTGGTCAGGGTCTCGACTCCAAATCATCTCCAACCACCGAGTAAGCCTACGGCCCTACCATCTAGATGGGATCCTGGTCAGCCGGTCTGCTCGGGGTTTTCTCTCCAAACCATCTCCAACAACCAAGTGAGCCTACAACCCTACCAGCTAGATGAGTACCTGGGCATCGGGTCTGCTCGGGGTCTCCTCTCCAAACCATCTCTAACCATCGAGTCAGCCTACATACCTGCCAGCTAGATGAGAGCCTAGTCAACGGGTCTGCTCGGGGTCTCCTCTCCAAACCATCTCCAACCACCGAGTGGGCCTACAACCCTGCCAGCTAGATGAGAGCCTGGTCAGCGGGTCTGCTTGGGGTCTGCATTCAAAACCATCTCCATCTCCCCATCCTTCTCACCCGCCATTTTCGGCTCCACCGCAATGCCTCCCACAATCTTGACTCCTTCTCCTTCGACCTACTTTTCCTCTTCCTCCTCTTCCATCCCCATCTCTCCATCCTTCTCTCCAGCTATTTTCAGCTCCACCGCAATGCCTGTCTCCATCTCGACTCCTTCTCCTTCGACCTCCTTTTCCTTCTCCTCCTCTGATTTGCCTCCTAACTCCTGCTGCCATCGCTCCATCCTCTTCCCCATCTCCTCGGCCTCTCCCTGCCATGAGATGGTGTTTATCGCCATCATCTAGCATTCCATTTCTGCCTTCGGGTCTCCCCGTACTCTGATTTGAGTACCTCCTACATTGAGCTTCAGGAACTAGTGGAAAGAGGATGACACACATCTAAAAGCACAGATCAAGGGGCGCCCAAAATGGCTTTGTAACTGCTAGGGCATCCACTATGATGAAACGACAGTTCCTGGATAGACCCCACAGGGTTACTTGGAGTCCCACTCCCCCTCGACCTCCTTCCTCTCTCCTGAGAATCCAAACAATGGTCAATCCGCTGTCAGCACCCTTCGGGCCTCCACCCTCATCTCGTTAAATGCCTTTTTGAAAATAGCATTCACTGAGCATCCATTGTCAACTAGGATTCGTAATACCATAAAATTCTCAATGGCGGTTCGGAACACCACTGCGTCACAGAAGGGGTCTTCATGGTCTGGCATGTCTTTTCAAGAAAAGGTGATCTTCTCATCCGGTGGAGGGGCTTGTGACGTCGAAGCTATGCTCCAACGGTACATGGTATGAAGGCTCGCCATTCAGGCAGCCTCTATCCCCACTCCCCCATGGATTACTCCAATTCTCACATGGTCACCTACATCTGCTCGATCAACACATCGATCTTCCTCTCCTGTCCCGGTCACCTCCACTATCCGTACCAGCCTCTGCCGCTCTCCTGCTCCCCTAGCTCTTCGCATTTCCAAGAATTTTGCGCAGGTAGTCGTTGCGTGACAGAAATATAGAGGATATATCTGATTTACTCTAGGGGGTGGGTGAATAGAGTAATTAAAACTTTTTGGCTGTTTTAAATATTATCAGAGTAAAGTAGGTGATACCAACAATAGTAATAGAAAAAGGAATGCAGCCTAAGATAATCTACCACAACACAAAAAAAACAAAAAAAAAAGGCAACCAGATGACACAAGAATTTTACAGTGGTTCCACAACCTGGGTACATCCACTCTTCTACCACCCTGCTAGGAATCCACTATCAGGTTTTTGATCAGGTGACTGCCACCACAAGATCTATTTCCAGGAAGATCTCACAATCCTTTGAACTTTTGATCAGGTGCCCAAAAACCAATAATAAACTTTTGAAGGGAGTTAATAAACTCTTTTAAAGGAGGTGAGAGAGGTGATGTTAACTTCTCTTTTCTCTATACAATAGAGAAGACTAGTGGATTACTGGTGTCAAAGCTCCTTCTGAAATGACTTGGGGCCTTGCTCATGGTGTAGGTCTTCAACCTTGACTTGAAGTGATCTAAGAACTTTTGACTGATTCAGATTTTATTGTCCTTGAATATTCCTGGAGTTGAAGTTGAAGAAGACTCTTGATTGAAAGAATTGGTTTCAAGATATCCTAAACACCTAGAGGGGGGGGGGGGTGAATAGGTTCAACTCCTTTTTATTAAGACAGTTCAATTATATCACTGTTAGAACACTTATGCAATATCTATCACAACACAGATTAAAACAAACATAGTCAACACAGCATACACACAAATTTATAGTGGTTCCCCAAGAGATGGGTACATCCACTTTCCCCCTTCGCCTATCTAGCAGTATACTAGAGTCGCCCTACCTCCCTTCTTTCTTCTCATATCCTCAGATCTTACAACTCAGAACCCAGAATGAGTCCTACAGCTCACACTTCACCAAGTTCTACAACTCAGATTCTTCCAGAGAATCCTACCTCATAGTGAGTCCACACTCCTACAACTCAGGCAATCCAGCCCTACCTCACACTCTTTCACCAGGCCTACAACTCAGAGAAATCAATCTCCTACCTCAGCCACTCAGCCCTACCTCAGCCTTTATAAACTTAGGCTTACAACTCAGAGAGATAACTCTCTAACACTCAGATCTACAACAGATCTTACAGAAAAATTGATTATAAAAGAGATTAATCCTTTAACCTGGTAGAGAGAGAAAGGGTCGAAGACTTCTTGATCAGTTCTTGATAGATCTGACTGCTTAAGATTCAACCTGTCTTAGCTTCTTCAAAGCTTCTAGAATCTGAACAAAGTAAGGTTGATCTTCTTGTGAAGTTGGAGATGATCCTCAATCCAACTTCCTTCAAAATTTGATCTGAAATCTTCTTGGAGACTTGTTCAGAATCTGCCTTCTCTTGATGACTTGAAGATTTCAACTCTTAGCAAAAATGTCAAGTCCTTTCTTCTTCGATCTCTCACTATTTGATGATAGAACAGGTCTTTATATAGACCCTTCTAAGGTTACCGGTTGATCCGGTTTATAACGGGCTTCTGACAGCTCTAACAGATGCAACAGCTTTGTTAGTTATGACAGCTTTCAAGTGTTCAGACATGACACCTGATACCTCATTGTATTCTATCTCAGTAGAAAAGCATCGAGACAATACTTCAAATGTGCCAACACAAATAGACCATGTTTCGACAAAACTCTTGATGATGTCGAAACAACACTCATAATGTCGACACAGCCCTTCTTTATCTTCTCAACATAGCTTCTGTGGAATGTGTTGACACAAGTCCTGTGTGTCGACACAATAGCTTCTAGTCTCAACAAAGTTGGTGTTGACATAATTCTGGTGTGTGTCGACACAAGTCCTATGTGTCAACACAATTGTTGTGGACAAAATTATGGTGTGTGTCGACACAAATCCTCTGAGTCGACATAATTGTTGTCAATATAATTCTGGTGTGTGTCGACACAATTGTTGTCAACAAAATTCTGGTGTGTGTCGACACAGGTCCTGTGTGTCGACACAATGGTTGTCGACAGAATTTTATTTTGTGTCGACACAAGTCCTGTGTGTCGACATAATTGCTGTTGACAGAATTTCTGTTTGTTGACACAAGTCCTGTGTGTCGACATAATCTGGCTCCTAGTGTCGACACCATTTTTCTCAAGTGTCGACACTTGTACCTAGAAACTTTTTATGCATTTCCTTAACCTGCACATTGAAACTCAACAACCCATCAAATACACAATGATGTTTATTATTGACTTAAGTGAGGCTTCTCCAAATCAGGTACACAATTTCCAATGTACCCAACAATCTCCCCCTATTTGGAGAAGTCATAACCCTTAGTCAATGATATACATCACTTAAATTAAAAACAAAGATTATGATGTATAAAAGCATTACTCAGATAGGGTAACTCATAAACAGAAACAGAATGTAATATTATCACAAAATATGATAAAATACAGTGAACATGAATCAATTTCTTTTATTATATTACAAGGATTTTAGAACAGAAGCTTATATAGTTCTAAACCTAGTCAATCTATCCCTAGGATTGATTAGACTCCTTGATGACAATTCCTTTGCAATACTGAATTCTAGCTTGTACATTATCTTCTGTATCATCAGCCGGCTTCTTTCCTTTCAGATCCTTCTTCTTGAGCTCTTCAGCCTTGGTCTTTTTCCTTTCAAAGTAATGATAAGGATTTGGAAAATATTTGCTAGGCTCCACAGATTTAGCAGGCATTTTCCCAGCTTTGAGGTATTTTCTAAATTGGTATATGGCATCTTGCAACTTCTGATATTTGTTCCATTCCTATTCAAAATACCACTTGCCTCTATCATGCATATTGTCTTTAACAGCTTGACAAGCAGTGAGAATGATATTCCTGGAGGTGGGACTCCATTGTTCAAAATCAGGCTTTAATTCTGCCTGTTCTCTGAACCTTTTCTTAGAGAGTTGATCTTCTTTCTGAGGATCCATAGCTCTTTGTAATGCCGCTTCAGACATTTCTACCTTTTCAATAAAAACATTTTGTACCTCCTGTGGAGGACTGTACATTTGTTGTACTACATAGTCAATTCCATCAAAATCTGGAGGTGGATAGATAATTTAGGCTACTTCCTGCTGAACCCCTTCATTGTAAGTAGGTTTAATTCCTGATTCAGTAGTGTTATCATCATCACAAAGAGGTGGATAACCAAGAGTTGCTCTGATAATATTAGTTATCCATTTACCATTATCTAAGCCTGCATTGACTAATACTCTCTCCCCCTTTATGACTTCTATTTCGATGTGGTCTCGTAGATCATCCTTTTGAAATCTTATCTGATTTTCTGGGTAATTTGTCCCTTCTTTATAGTAGGCTGAACTTTTGCAGCTGATCAACAATTACCTTTTGAGAGTCCTGAATAGCAGTGTGGACATTAGCCAAATCTACTTTGAGTTGTTTATCAAACTCAGACTTCCCTTTAACCATGTTTTCAGTGAAAGTAGTGGCTTTATTCTTGAGTTCTGTCACAATAACATTATGAGATTCCGTGAGATTGTCATTCATTCTAATTTGATTCTCCAGAATATGTCCTTGTTTTATTGTAATGTCATCTATCTGAGTCTTGCCTCCTTTTATTGTTTGGCCAGGTAGACAACATCATGACCTACCTTTTGGAAGCATTCAATCATTTCAATTTTGTGCAGATTGACTTCAAATCTGATGGATTTGATATCTTGGGCTAAGGTAAATTGCAGTTCTTTATGACTCTCATCCATATATTTCTTAAGAGCTACTCTTTGCTCATCCAATTTCAGTTGCAGGGATACTAAGATTGAGCTGAAGTCTATTACAGAAGCTTGACTTTGTGGTGCATTTTTCAAGGTTTTCTTATGGCCTGAGCTCCTCTTCCTGAGCTCTACAAGTTTCCTTTTCTTAGCCCTGGAGGCTTCTTCATCATCAGAGGAATCAGATGATGTAATAATATCCACAGTATCCTTTGGTCTAGAGGCAATGATGGGCAGCTCCCCCTCAGTTCTTTGCAGCTCCCCATCGGTTCTTGCTCCTTGAAATCAGGAAATAATTCTTCTAATGTGACCTCTTGTTGTAGTTGAACTGGAGGAATAACTTTCTCTTTCTCAGCAGATGGTCATCCTTCAAATTCAAGAGTGTCTTCTATGGTAATTTCATGCTCAGGGACATTGTCTTAGTTAGTTTTATCAACTTCATTCATATGCACGTCCGGTGCATCATTCTCAGTCCCTATAGCATCTTTATTTATATCCTATATTACTTCAAGTATAGATTGAGTAGCTGCTTCACTATCCAATGCAGCTGTTGGGACATTTGGCTCTTGCTCATTAGCTCCCCCTGAAGGTGACAACACTTGTTGTGCTGGATTTGGAAAAGGCTCATTTGCTCCCCCTTGAAGAGACTCCTGATGAGTTGTAAATATATGCATTTTATGTACATTAATTAAGTCATTTTCATTTATTTTTGTTATTTTTACTTAATTTTGTCCAATAAAATATTTCTCTTTTATAATACATATTCTAACTTAGCTTTATTTTGATTCCTGAAATTTTCAGGAAAAATGTCAAAAAATTGCAAGTACACACCTGTGTATTATGGGTCACGCGCGTGACCCAGGCGTGATACATCAATTTCCAATGAAAACAACAAATTTCTGAAGAAAACTGTGACACGCCCTATCACACGGCCGTGTCAAAAGTGACACGGCCGTGACTTGACCCGTGCCAGCCAGTTCGATGATTTTTCGCTCGACGTTCGTCGACCCGACGGGACACGCCCGTGTCCCATGAGCGACACGCCCGTGTAATGTGGCACGCCCCGTACCGAAGCCCGTGACCATCTCTCGACATTTTGCAGTCGACATTTGTCGACTTAACCCGACACGCCCTTGTCAAGATGCGACATGGGCGTGTACTACTCCACCTGGCCAGACAAACCGCCGCCGGCAACTTTCGATGCAAACGACGCCCAGTTCAACCTCCCCGACACGCCCACCGTCACGCCCGTGATCTGGGCGTGATCGCCGTGTTTTCAGCCGCAAAGTCAAAATCTCCAATCAATTCACGGCCTCAATATGTATAGTGTCGACACGCCTCCGGACACGCCCGTGTCAGAGGGCATCCTCATCAAAAACGTTTTGTCTATAAATTGAAAGCTTTTGTTTGAGCTGCTGTTCCCTTTTTCCTGAACCATTTTGTATAGGGAGGTGCTGCCTAGATGGATTTCCAAGCCTTGTAATGAGATTTTCTCCCTCTCTCTTTCTTTTATTCTCAATTTTGTAATCATCTTTTATTGTTAATGATTGTAGTTTTTTTCCATTACATGGCTTTGGACTTCATCTATATCCCTACTCTTATATAATCTTATTTCTTTGATTTTGTTTTAACTTTATTTTCGTTCTCCTTTAAATGACTCTGTGTGTGTATGAGATTAGTTTCTTGCTTTTATACTGAGCACATTTACTTAGTTTTGTTAGCTTGGGATTTTTATAGCTTTATTTGCATTCCTATAGATCCGTAAAAATGTTTTCAAAGTGGTTTACATTTTTTCTAACTTAGATTTTGCTTTTTATGTCTTAAAACTTTTCGTTTTTTTTACTTTATTTTCACTTTTTATGCACATTTACGGAGTTATAAGAATGAAGATATAGTCATTTTAATTTTTCAAGCAATCTCATTTTCATGTTTATTTCAAAAAACATTTTGCCCCTTTAATTTTTCTTTCCTCTTTTTATTCATTTCTTTCGCATTCTAGCAGTAGAAATATTATTGTTTTATTTTTTCGAGCACTTGCACTTTGCGTTTATTTGCAAACTATTTTGCTCCTTTAAATTTTACTTTCACTTTTTATGCATTCATTTTAAATTTTGTACGTATGCATGCGTGTATGAGATAAATTTTATAGTCTTCTTTCAATTCTATAGAGTGTGTGCATGTGTTGCATTTATTTTCACCTACTCGTTTGAGTAGGACCAGCTTTAATTTTCTCCTACTCGTTTGAGTAAAACTTGTGTGCGTGTGTTTTATTTTCAAGTAGAGTGCGTGAGTGTTAGAATTTATTTCCGCATACTGGCTAGGAGTTAAATGACAGGATTTTATTTACCGCCTACTCATTTTAGTTAAATGACAGGTCTTTATTTTTCTGTAATAATTTGAGTAGTATTTGTACTAGCATTTATTTACCGCCTACTCATTTGAGTTAAATGGCAGGTCTGTGTGTGTTTAATTTTCAATAGAGTGTTTGTGCGGGTTCATTTTTTTTCTCCTACTCGTTTGAGTAGGGCTCGCTTCATTTTCTCCCGCCCACTCATTTGAGTCGGGACTTGTAATTTTCCTGCTTTCATTTCAGTCCTACTCGTTTGATTAGGACTTGCACTTTACTGCTTTATTTTACTGCCTTATTTCCTGCTTTATTTACTTCTTTATTTTATTGCTTTCACCGCTTGACGTCCCCATTCTGATGAGTGGCTAATCGTTCTTAGCCCTCAGTATTGAAGTGTATTGGGACAAATAAAATTGCTTTAAAGAATAAAAGGTCTTGTTTTTCTAATTAATTAAAATTAACTTAAGGTTTTTCTAGGGTTTACGACGCACGCGTAGTACCACATAATCGATGTGTGGGCCCTATTTCCATAGTTCATATGCTATATAGCCAAGAGGCTGTGCGTATGGATCGATCGCCCCTTGGTAAAGAGAGTTCCGCACTAACCCTCGAGAGAGGAGGCGCGCCAACTCTACTAGATTGGGTTCCCCACCCAATAGCAGGGTTCTTAGTGTAATGCGGGCATTAAGAGGAATCCTTCGTCGGACGAGAGCCCGGTCGAATAGTCTTAGCGTTCAGGTGAGCGATATTCCTATAGCTAGGTGAGCTCATTTTAGTGGAACTTCCACGGCCAAGTCTCTGCCTTAATTAATTTAAAATTTAGGATGTCTTTTTATTAAAAGTTTGTTTTAGTTCAAATTCAATTCGGTGCGATCGAGCTAAGCTCTTCATCGGCTCCACTTTTTTTACTTGCTTTTATTTTTATTGCCTTTTTTATTATATAAAAAAATATCCCGACAAGATAATTATAGGTAAAATAATCATCCCCTCTAGGAAAGAGTAGAAATAATCGAACCGACACCGAGAACAATACGACCTCGATATTCCACACCGGAATATCCTGTACTACACAAGATATGTGCACTTGCCTCCTTTCGTTAAAAATCGACTCAACCATTTTATATCAAAAAACTAAATCCGCGCACCCCGTTTTCTAAATAAAACCAATCACCCGCTTTCTAAATAAAACCGCCCGGGGCGACGCGAGCTCGTAATAATTTTTGGAGTTTTAACCCGCATCAAGTTTTTGGCGTCATTGCCGGGGTTTTTTCGAGTCGTTATTTTGAACCCTGGAACTCTATTAAATTTACCTATATCTCAATCTATAACAAAAATTCAAAATGGCCAACAAAAAAACTAATAATAATAATAATGTTGATGTGCGAAAACTGCACCGGCTAGTTAACATGGAGGGGTGTGTGTTCGGTCTCACAAGCTGAGTGGAGAAAAGGATAAAGGCTGCGGGGGAAGAGGAATGAAGGAAGCTTCTGAGTGCTCGAGAGTGGAGCAAACGCTTGTCAAGGAGTTGTGGGGATAGAGGAGAGGGTGTTGAGAGCAGCCGGGAAGGCTAATGAGAAAAGGAGGTTGATCAGCAGCTGTCGAGCAGATGGGTACATGGACGATTGTGCTTGCAGGTTGATGTCTAGAGGAATCTGAGCTGAGTTGATAAAAAGAGAGGGGGACCGCTAGCAGCGACAACAGTAGACTTCGCCGCCGCAACTTAAATGCCACTCTTGTGACGGGCTTTCCTTTAATTAATAGCGAGAGTTACAACTTGCTAATACACCTTTTCAAGAAATCAGTAAAGGGTACAAGAAGTAAGCTGGCGGCTAAGGAAGAAGTGCCAGAAAAGGCCATGCGGACTGAAGAGCATAGCCGGCAGGCCGCGCGGTTAAGGGATTCGAGAGACCACACGAACTGCGAAACCAGAGGCAAGCAGGCCGTGCGACTTAAGGCACAGAGGGGGATGCGGACTGAGAAACGGAGTCCCCAGGAGGAGGGCATGCTGGCTGAGTTCGAGCATGAGCACCATGGCGATGATCCCCCCCCCCCTTTACGAGACGCATGGGGGTCTATTTATAGGCCCGAGGAGGTAACGGCTTGCGGTGACGTTACCCCCGGTGAGACGGTAACTTGAGCGAGAAGGAGACGGAGTCCGCCGAGTTCGCAATAGGCCGCGCGGACTAGGCCTTAGTACTGAAGCCGATGCTACTGATGGAAAAATAGGACACTTAGTGGTGGACTGTGATGCGAGTTCGGGGAGTCCGTTACTGCTGAGCTGGGACTGTCCGCCTACTACTGGGGTGGCGGATGCTGGAGGCTAATTGGCAGACTACAAGGACAATCCGCTGAGTCCGCCACTACTGAACTGAGCGTGCTGTAAGGGGTGGGAGCAGGAGAGTGCCTGCAGAGTCCGCCGAGTCCGCACGAGATTATGCGGACTAGGACTGTCTTTTGTAGGATCTGCTTCCCGGCGGGCTGGAAGGAGTCCGCTATTGCTGACTGATTCCGTGCCAAGGCCATGGACTGAGCAGGAGTTGACCCTGCTGCTGTCGAGAAGCTGGCGCTGGCTACGGAAAGGCGATCTGCAAAGAGAGTCCGCCAAGTCCACGGCTGATGCAAAGCTGAGTCCGCTTACGTTGGAGATAGAGAGCCTAGCTGTTGTTGTTGGGGTTCAGCGGGTAGCCGGCTGGCGGCCTGGGGCAGGTAGGTAGTTGAGTCCGGCAGAGAGAGTCCTGCGGGGACAACCATGCGGTTAAGCTAAAAAAGGGGGGCGGCCTGCAGAGGCGGACTGTGGAAGCAGTCTGCGGCCCCCACCGAGCAAGGGAAGGTGCGCGGCCTGGTCGGTCAGACCGCTGAGACTTCACAAGCCGCACGGCCTGAGCGGACAGAGAATTCTGTCCACCCTCCCTAGGTCATCACGGCCTCCAGGAGGAACCCGGGGCAGGCTGCGAGAAGCAAGCTGGCTGCCTTGAGAAGGATCACCGATTTTGGGGTTAACATAATACCCACACTTTTTTAAGTTCGGAATAGAACTTCAAAAAAGTTGGAGACCCACGAAAATCATGATCGAACACAAAGGAAAGAGAAGAGGGCAAGGAGAGATAGAACCTGAAGCCTCTCCTTTGGAGTTTGGTGCTGCCTGTCTATTTTCCTGCAAGAGGAAAGTTAGGGTAGACATGTACGGGCGGTACATCATGCGCGTACCTGAGTTTGCCATTGTAAAATGAAGAAGATGTGTCTTCCACTAAGTTCTGCAAAATGAAAGTGAGAGGAAAACATAGAAGCATAATAACTTGCAAGTACCTGATGGAGGCTTGCAAGCATTTGTTATTCTATGCAAAAAAGGAATGATGAAGAGTATACAAGAAGGAAAAATGAGCTGCAAGTACATGAAAGGAACTTGCAAGTCTTTGCTAGTTTCTGCAAAAGTGAGGTTTAGAAACAAATTCGGGAGTACAGAAAGCCACAAATACATGAAGGCAACTTGCAGGTATCTGCTAGAATCTGCAAAAGAAGAGTTAAAAGTAGGCACAGTATATGAAAGTAACTTGCAAGTACCTATGAAGAAACTTGCAAGGGTCTGATTATCTCTGCAAGAAGAGAGTTTGGAGCAGGAAAAACATGAAAATAGCTTGCAAATACCTGATGGAGAAACTTGCAAGGGTATGCTGATCTCTGCAAGAAGAGAGTTAGGAGCAGGCAAAACATGGAAATAGCTTGCAAGTACCTCATGGAGAAACTTGTAAGGGTCTGTTGATCTCTGCAAAGTGAGAGTTAGAAGCAGGTATTGTATACAAAGAATAAGCTGCAAGTACCTGGATGAGACTTTCGGGTGTCTGCAAACCACTACAAAGAATAGAGTGAGCAGCACACATAGAATAATGAATTAAACTGCAAGTACCTGGATGAGGCTTGCAGGTGCCAGCAGATTTCTACAAAGAGAAGAGTTAGAAGCAGACAATATATGAAAGAAGCTTGCAAGTACCTGGGAGAAGGCTTGCAGGTGTTAAATGTTGATAAGATAAGGTCGATATGACCAAATAGTAGAGGAAAGGCCTGATACATCCTTATAGAGCTTTGAGCAGACAATGCATATAAGATGGGCATAAACAAAGTGAGTGCTGGAAATCCTTTTGGTAGGTCGGATTAACCTGTTTACCTGTGAAAGAAGGCAGTTGACAAAAAAGAGATCTATACTCGGAGATGACTAAGAAAGATTGGATGCCGCCACAGGAGATCACCCGTGGGCCTTATGCATCACTTGCCTGAGAAAAATCATCCCGAGTATAGTCCTACTCAAAGCGAGCTGGCCGCGCATCCTTTAGGCGGGCACAAAGGAGAAAGCAAGGGAAATCCTGAGAAGGATAGCTAGAGGCACTAATCACATGCTTCGGGTTACTATATCACTAATCAATGAGACTGGTTGCGCCAAGAGGCCTATAGCTTGTCTGTGGATTGATCAGTGGAGTTGAGGACCCCGCGAGAGCATGGATTAGGAGCACTAGAGAACACTCGGCCATCACAGTTATGAGGTGATCGAAGAGACAAGACTACACTTGGTCGTCATTGCTTGTCAAGCAAATATCACCGTAACTGTGATGTATCCTAACAGAGCACAGTAGAGCTAACACATGGGGCCTCCCTAGCACGCACTCTATGTTAGATGTCGGCTAGGATCCAAAGTCCAGTATTCCTCCCCATGAGAGTTGGATATCCCCCACTACACATATATGTGAAATCTCCCCGCGATATGTGGCACTGTGGTCTTATGCCGGAATCCAATCCCAAGGGGGCCTATAGCAAGACTCGACGACATCTCTATGGAACAGTGATCTCTTAGTGAAAAGGGAATAGAGGAGGATGCAATACAAGAAGGGAACTGTGTCAGTATGGGATCCCTAATAAAAGCTTTGTTGAAAAGCAAGAATGAACACTAAGAAGTGTATTGTAACGAGAATGTTTGAAAAGGCAATAGTAGAAAAAACCCATCATGGTTGTGAGAGAATTTGGAGCACTACAAAGACCTTTGCTGGCTTAGAATAGCCTTCCAAGCACACCCTCGTCATCGACATTGAAGAATTCGACAGTTTTATTAACAACGAGGAGAGGGGGTTCTTCGACTAGGCTTACTCCTTTTGAGGAGCAAAAAAGATCTGCAACTTCTTTGCCCTTTGAGGTTGCTGGATCAGGGCGATGTTCTTTGGGAAGCAGGTCACGCATCTTACCCTGCGGAGAATCCTTTGCACAAGCTGGCGGAGTGCTCGACAGTTCTTAGTTAGGTGACCTGGATCTTTGTGGAATTCGCAGTAAGGCTATGAATCTCTAGACCTTTGATATGCTGGTTGTAAGACCCCCCCCCCCCCCCCCTTTTTTTTCTTTTTCGACACCGGGGTATTAGGCCCAGAACCACCGTTTTCCGGTGACTCCTTCATGCCCTGAAGGGTCATCACCACAAAGCGCCGATTCTGCCGGCCGATATCGATCACAGAAAAGTAGCACTATGAAGTAAATGCAAATTGCAGTCCACAGAGAATCACAAGTCATAATAAATATAACTCCACGAAGGGAGTGTCCACAGAATAAAACATCAGAGTAGCAAAAATACGGGCTTATGCCCGGTACATCATAGCCTCACTACAAAATCACTCATGCGGAAGCAGAAAAACTACTCAAGGTCGAGACTCACGGTCCCGGCTGTATGAACTCCGGAGCTAGACTGCCCCACCTCCAAGCGCACCGGTCTCTGGGGCTGCTCCTCCATGCTGGTCTCCACGATCCCCTAAATGATGCGGTTCGAAAACCGTTAGTCTAAAAGACTAAGTCCTATCATCCCCTGCCCCTTCCCCCACGGCTCCTAGGCACCGAGCGGAGAGGAAGAAAGGGGAGGACTTGAAGGTGGAGAATATCAAAAAGCAGATGACAGTGGACCTATACTAGCAACTCTATAACATGTATGGTCAACAAGCTGAAATGTGAAAAGTAACCTTCACTTATGTGAGAACACATAAGCCACGGGGTCTTCTGCAAGGCTCCCATCGTATAAAAAGTCCCATACCAATTTATACGTTGGGGTGTCAGTTATCAAGCAGTAGTAAATATAAATATCAAAAATAACCTTAATTTATAAACTTGCCCACACAAGCTTATAGATCAAGGGGTCGTTTTGCAGGTACTAAAGTATAAGCATCCCATTCCACTTATACTTTAGGAGTCAGGGTTAAAATAATCGATTATGCTATGACATGCAAGTGGGTATGATAGATCATGCAAGTGCAACGCACACACCCGATTCTGTGCACACAGACCTTTAGTTCCCCCTTTCTGGAGTCGTAACCTCCCAGGATACCTCCGTAGTGGCAGACGAAAGTGGTGGGTTGGGCCTCGCCCACCTCTAACCAGTAAAGCACTACCGGTCAGACCTATCGTATGCCTCAACGCTTGGTGCACGAAGCGGACTCCTGCGTACTCTTGCCGGCTGGCGCACCGGACTTCTGATGGCGAAGTGCTAACCACACTTACCGAGTCAACGAATTGGCGTCGGTGCATCGACCCTCCAATACCGAAGACCCACCACCTTAATTTCCTTTCCTTTTATGCACATGCAAATTTAGCGTAATCAAACCCGAGCCGAAGCTCCCCGGACAAACACATCCGACTCAAACAATCGAGCCGAAGCTCCCCGGACCCAAAGTCCGTCTTTTAACCATCCGAGCCGAAGCTCCAAGATATCTACCAGTGCTATCAGTGTTTGTGAAAGGTGCAACCCTAATTACTAAGTTAATCTTTTCAGCTTTTAAAATGGTTTACGTTAACCCAGGACTGCCCCCGGTATTCCCTGTGAAGGGCTCTCAAGGGGCACTAGGAACTGTGTTGGGATTACGCCCAGCATTCCCTTTCGCAAGGTACTTATTTTGTTATTGGTTGATTCCCTTACCCATTACTTTCTCATGTTCCGATAAGCTAATCCTAGGGTGATTTGACTCCAACTCTCCTAGGGTAGGACGATCTTTCGTCGGACCCGAACGCCTATAAACCCTAGACAAAACCACACCCTACTCACTCATCTTCCATAGATGCAGCCCATTCCACTTATCCTTCCAGCAAACCATCAAGACCCATCATACGTGCCCTAATTCACATCCAAATGAAATCCTGTAGTTTTGCTATATGCAGACCACTTAAGCTACATGACCCGTAAAAAGGGAAGTACATGAAATACTCATCCAGTACCCTTATGATAATTATTAGAGGGCTAAAATGACATTTGAAGCATAAATCCAGAAATCCATAATTTTCCTAATTTGTCTGATAATTAATTTATTTATTCTAGTGTCCAAAAGGCCCAAGTTTGAACATGAGGTACCATTTTCAGACAAGATAATAATCCACTAAATTTATGATAATTACAAAATGCATAATCAACTCCAAATCCTAAGTCTTCCAATTTTTCAGCAAGGTTTGGGCCCTTAAATTTAATTTCAAAGTTGCCTCATAAATAGTCAATTTAAAAGCTTTTAGAGTAATAATGCCTCCAAAAATTCAGAGAAAATTCAGGGATGACTGTCATGGTCTAAAAATACCCTAGAAAAAGGTTTGTAATTTATCACATAAGAATAAGGCTATATTTGATTTTCTCATGAGCTTTCAAGTTTATGGGTTAATGAACAAAGTATACTAATTAACCATCAAATAATTCCACAAAAATTCCCACATGATATTATTGAGCTAGAAACACTATGCAGCAAGTTTCATGATTTTTCAATAAGTAATGGGCTCTTGCAAGAATTATTTAGTATGTAATCAAAATAAAGCACTTGTGAAGTAGATGCCCTAAATAGATATCCAAAAATTCTAACAAAATTCATACAAGATTATTATAGCCTAAAACTAACTCTGCCCATGTTTCATACCCTTTCTATGGGCAGTGAGACCACAATAGCCAAATTATTAATTAGGGCAATACTATTGATTACAAATGAATTGCTACAAATATTGATCAAAATTCCTCAAGTAAATTATCAGAGGCTTAAAATACCCTAATCGCCTCACTAACCAAATTTGGTTAAGTTTCAAGATGTTTAGCTAACCTAAACCTACACTACAAGTTTTAGGTCCTAAGCTAGGGTTAGGGTTTTGGGGACCCTACCATTTTCACAATTTGCTAATATTTTTAACAGAGGGTTTTATATATCCTAGGAACCTCCTTGCAAAATTTGGTGTTCATCCAAGGTGTTTAGGACTCATGCCCTTCACAAGGCCAAAAGGTCCCTCCTTAGGGTTTGACCTAGGAACTTAGGACAAATCTATTCCTCACTATCCCATATTCCATGGGGAGGTGATAAGTGCCATAACAAGTCAGTGGCCAAAATTTCAGCCTCTGTTGAGGTGATTTGGTCACTCAAAATTAAAAGTGCACTTTTGACCAAAATGCTCTTAATAAGGTATAGTTAGGGTTTGGGTCAAAACCTATTCAAAACATATAAAATTAGGTGAAACTCTATACAGGTACCTAAAGTGAACACAGGGACCACTCACCAAAATTTGGGAGGGTTTGGAGGTGTTTAGGGCACCTATTTAATTTATTTAATAATTATTAAATGTTTATAAAACTATAGAAATATTTTCTCCAAAAATTCCCATTTTTGGACAAGCCCTAGGTATAGCTAGGATAGACTCCCTATGAAAATTTCAACTGATTTGGGCTAGGGATGAAGTGTGGGCACTCAATTTAATGACTGCCTAGCCCTAAGGGTATGTCCCACCAAAATAGGTGCCCTGGTCAGACCATGCACCCAAATGGGTTCAAACAAATTTTAAAGTGAAATAGACTCAGAGTGCTACAACTTTTGTGTTGGTGACTTTTCCTACAGAGGGGCCAAATATTTTTAAAATTTAAAACCAAATATATCAAAATCTGTGACATAATACACATGAATATAAAATGAATCCTATAGTTTGAAATCAGGGGAGGCACGAATCTTGACGCAGATTCGACGGAATCCCGTCGTCTTCTTCAATGAGCCAACGGCCAGGATCCATCCCGCCTGGAGCCATTTCCAAGCCTTGCCGTCGGCGATCCAGCCCCTTCCCGGCCGACCACCGCCACCAACACCTCCGTTGAGGTGGTGGCTATCGCCAGGCGGCGGCTCTGCCGCCAGAGAGGCGTTTTCCGGCGGTTATAGCAAGAAGATTTCTTGCCGAAACCATGAGGAATCCTGGATTTGATCGGGCTCAATTGAGCCCGAATCTTAAACCTAAAGAGTCCTATGATCTACCCGCGAGTTAAGGAGAGGAGGAGGACCTTCCTGGCGGTCTGGATGCGAGAGGAGCGGCGGGATGCCATTGACGACGGCGGCGGCGCTCGGCTTCTGCAACCGCACAGTGGGATGGCTCGTCTCCTCCAGGTAAACACTCTAAAATGATCCCCTTGGCCCCCTGATGGTGTTTAAATGGCAAATGGGGGAGAGGGGAGGCTGGTTCTTCAATGGCCATTAACACCATTAAAGGTGTGGCTCGGGTAGAGTGGAGGGGGGCTGAACCCATCCCTTGGTGGTCGGAAAACGGCTGGAATCAACTCCTCTCCCCTAGAGGAGTTTATTGCAGCCAAAAATGGTGGCTGTTAGCCTCCCTTGGCCGGCCTTCCACTTCCCCTTCCTCTTCCTCAATTTCTCTCTCCTCCATTATCATGGAGGGGAGCTCCTTTCTCTCTCATAGTCACCTCTGGTTGACTAGTCAACCTCACAAGCTAAATGCAGCCCACTTGATTATGATGACCATGGGGGTGGGGTTAGCCTAAGGGAGAAGTGGCTTGGGCTTGGGTTAGCCCTTTTTGGGCTAGGTTCGACTTGACCTAAATGAGGGTTGACCTGGTCAATTTGACTATCTGTGTTGACCCCATTGGATTTTTAGTGGCCTATTGGACTCCCTTAAGGTCTAGGGTTACTTGAATAGGGTTGGTTGGGCCTCTTGGTGGTCTCATGTCCCTTGGCAAGGGCACTTTGACCATTTTAGGGCTAGAGTTGACTTGGGTCAACATAACCATTTGGGTTGACCCCATTGGGTCCTTGGTGACCCATTGGCCTCCCTTAGGGCCTAGGTAGGGTTATGTAGGGTTACCCTGCACTTTGGAGGTCACATACCCTTAGTAAGGGTACTTTGACCAGATTAGGGGCTTGAGTTGACTTGGGTCAACCTGGCCTCTAGGGCTGACCCCAATGTGTCCTTAGTGACCCATTGACCTCACTTTAGGGTTAGGAGGCATAGGTGGGGTCCTCTAGGCTAGGAGTAGGTCAATTGACCTTAAGTAGGCTAGTTTGACCCATTTAGGGCTAGGGTTGACCTTGGTCAACTGAGCCTCTTGGGTTGACCCTAATGGGTCCTTTTGGCTCTAATGGGCCTCCCAAGGTATTAGGGGTGTTGTGGTAGGGTCTTGGGGTTAGGGTGTGGCCCATGGTCATCCTACACCATTGTTCAGAGTTCTACTATTTGCAGACCATGATGATCTCCCACCTTTCTGTCCCTTATCTCTTGGCCCATTACTAGCTTCCTAGGGTTTGTCATGACCTAGTCATGGCCAAAACCACTCTTAGGGGTCTAGTTGGAAATGGGATGTTACAAATCCCAATAAACAAAACAAAGATTTCGTCCCCGAAATCAAGGTTGATTCTACGGGACTTACTACCGAAGAAAAGAACCTTGTAACATCCCAGCATGGCAGCTTGTTTGCTAAAATAGGTTTAAAGGGAAACCTAGATCTATGACCATTTCGCCCAATCGGCAGACCAAGATCCCAATAAACAAGGATAAGCCCCCAATAAACAAAAGATAAGCCTCTATCTGCATAGAGCAGCCCTTAGTAAATTAAAGCAGGAGAATAAATTAACATCTTGAGGGGTCTGAGAGCTATACCTGACTGAATAGCTCTGGGTATCTTTGCCGCATAAGGTCCTGCGGCTCCCAGGTATGCTCCTCCTGGCCGTGGTTCCTCCACATGACCTTGACTAATGGTACCTTCTTGCGTCGCAATACCCGTACTCCTCGGTCGTCGATCCTAACCGACTCTAAACGAACCGACCGGTCTGAAGCTACCGGCCCTTCGGTTGTCAAAATCTGCTGCTCCGGGCGTAGCAAAGCCCTCCTCAGCGAAGAAATATGGAAGACGTCGTGCAGCGCTTCTAGCTCTGGTGGTAACTCCAGCTGGTAGGCTAGGGGTACGATCCGCTCCAGGATCCTATAAGGGCCCATGTACCTAGGGCTGAGCTTCTTCCTCCGACCACGCACCCGCGAGACTCCATGCATGGGCCGGATCTTCAGAAACACCCGGTCTCCCACCTGGAACTCCACCTGCCGATGTCGGGCGTCATAGTACTTAGCCTGTCTGCTCTGCGCCTCTAGCATCCTGTCTCTGATCAACCTCACCTGTGCCTCGGTGTCTTCAATAAACTCTGACCCCAACACCTTCGGATCTTCGTTCTGAACCCAAGAAAGCGGGGTCCGGCATCTCCTCCCGTACAAGGCTTCGTAAGGCGCCATCCTGATGCTGGAATGGTGGCTGTTGTTATAGGAGAACTCGACCAGGGGTAAGAGTTTCTCCCACGGTTCCCCGCGGTCCAAGATGCATAGCCTCAAAAGGTCTTCCAGCGTCCGGTTGGTGCGTTCTGTCTGCCCGTCTGTCTGGGGATGAAATGCAGTGCTGAAGGTCAATCGCGTGCCTAAGTAAGCTTGAACTGATCGCCACTCCGTGGATGTAAACCGCCCATCACGACCTGACACTATCATCCTGGGCACGCCATGATAACGAATGAACTGCTCCACAAACTTCCGCACTAGTACTCCTACTGAATCGTCCTTCCTGATCGGTATAAATCGAGCCACGTTGGTCAACCGATCAACGATTACCCAGATCGAGTCATTCCCTGTCCGAGACCGGGGAAGCCCATGTATGAAGTCCATGGCTATGTCATCAAACTTCCACTCCGGCACCGGGAATGGCTACAATAATCCGGCGGGGTTCCTGCACTCCGCCTTCACTAGCTGACATGCCTCACAATGGGTCACGAAGTAAGAGACATCCTTCTTCATGCCCGGCCAAAACATAGTCTTCTTCAAATCAGCCGTCATCTTTGTGATCCCCGGGTGTACAGAATACCGGCTGCAGTGCGCCTCTGTCATAATATCCTCCCGGATCTGGCCTCCCTCCGGTATATACACCCGTCCTCTGAAGCACACCAGGTCGTCCCTCAGAGTGTAATCTCCTGCAGTGCCTGCCTCCAGAGCTTGGAAGATGGGCTCTAACTTGGCATCCTGCCTCTGTCCTTCTCTGACTCGGTCTCTGATGTCATCGGTAATGCCCATCGCGGCCAAGTACTCCTCATAGAGCTCAGGATTGTCAGACGACACCAGAGTAATGTGCATGTCCTCTAGTCTCTGCAGCAGCTCCATAGACATCAACTGAGGCTCTGCTCCTGCTGTGGCGGCTCTCCTACTCAGTGCATCCGCTACCACGTTCGCCTTCCTCGGGTGGTAGTGCATCTCATACTGATAGTTAGATAGAAACTCCACCCACCGCCTCTGCCTGATGTTCAGTTCCTTCTGCGTGTCCACGTACTTAAGGTTCTTATGATCGGAGTATATATCACAGTGGACTCCATAAAGGTAGTGTCGCAATATCTTCAGTGCGAATACAACTGCTCCCATCTCCAGGTCATGCACTGGATAGTTCTTCTCATGGGTCTTCAGCTGGCGGGAGGCATAAGCTATGACGTGTCCGTTCTGCATCAGCACCACTCCCATCCCTTGATATGATGCGTCGGTGTAGACCTGAAATCCCTCCCTCCCCGAGGGGAGAGTAAGAATGGGAGCCGAGGTTAGCCGATCCTTCAGCTCCTGGAAAGCTGTCTGACACTGCGGGGTCCACATGAACGGTACCTCCTTCTTCGTCAAGGATGTGAGCGGGAGGGCGATTCGAGAGAATCCCTCCACGAACTTTCGGTAATAACCGGCAAGTACTAGAAAACTCCGTACGTCGGTGGCTGTCTTCAGCTGCGGCCAATCCGAAATTGCCTGAATCTTTGCCGGGTCCACCGCCAGCCCGGCTCCGCTGATAATGTGGCCTAAGAAAGCCACCTCCTTCAACCAGAACTGACACTTGCTGAACTTCGCATAAAGGCGATGCTCCCGCAGTCTCTCCAAGGTCAGTGCCAGATGTCGTGTGTGCTCCTCCTCCGTCTTAGAATAGATAAGGATGTCGTCTATGAATACTATGACGAACACATCCAAATAAGCCTCGAAGACCCGGTTCATGAGGCTCATAAACGCCGACGGAGCATTCGTGAGCCCGAAGGGCATCACGATGAACTCATACAATCCATATCTGCTACTAAAGGCTGTCTTCGGAATATCCTCCTCCTGGATCCGCAGCTGGTAGTAGCCTGACCTCAAGTCCAGCTTCGAGAAATAATGGGCTCCCTCCAGCTGATCGAACAACTCGTCTATCCTGGGGAGCGGATAGGTATTTCGGACGGTCAGCCTGTTTAGTGCTCGATAGTCGATGCACAGGCGAAGAGTGCCATCCTTCTTCTTCACGAATAGGACCGGAGCTCCCCATGATGAGGAGCTCGGCCTAACAAATCCTGCTTCCACCAGCTCCTGCAACTGTGTCTGAAACTCTGCCAACTCCTTCGGGGCCATCCGATAAGGGGCCTTGGATACCGGCTTAGCCCCTGGTACCAACTGAATATGAAAGTCCTTCTCCCTATGCGGAGGCAGTCCTGGCAGCTTATCCGGAAAAATATCGGCGTAGTCACGAACCACCGGAATGCTAGCAATCAGGTCCTTCTCCTCAGTCATCTCGAATAATACCTGATATACCTCGTCTCCTTGCATGTGAGCCTTAACGGCCTGAATAGATGAAAGCAGGCGGCGGGAAACCGGAGTAGTACCTTCGAATGTCGCATAAGTATCGCCGTGTCTCAGCACGACCCTTCTTGCCGGGCAGTCAATCTGGGCATGGTTCCAGACAAGCCATGTCATGCCCAAGACAAGGTCGAAGTCCGGCATTCTCAGGATCGTCGTCGGGGCCTCGAGTGTCAACCTGTCTATGGTGACCTCCAGGAGGAACTTCTCTGTTGACTGGATCTCCATCCCATTGGGGAGACGCACCCACTGGATAATCACGTATAATGTCGAATCTAGTCTAGATCCTTGACGAAATCCTCCGACACAAAGTTGTGTGATGCCCCCGTGTCGAACAGGGTATGGGCAGGCTTGCCACACACCATCACAATTCCTAAATCAGTTTAAAAAGAAGACTTTGGTGTAAGGTTTTCTAACCTAGGTTGTGTAGTAGTTCTATCAATACTTAATATGCGCAGGGAATAAATCCAAAACTAAAATTACTCTCATACCTTCAATAACCCTGTCCGGGTTCCGGGGCTGTGCTAAGTCCAAAGCGTAAATCTGCTCCCCATTCTGCCTGCGGTCGCCTCCCTTGTAACCACGTCCTCGGCCGCGTCCTCGGCCTCCGAAATGCTGGGCCGGTGGGCCACCCCGTGGTGCTGGAGGTGGTGCCCCCCTCATAGGGCAGTCTCTCCGGAGATGTCCCACCTGGTGATAATGGAAGCACTCCGGCGGGGGATACGCCATACCCCGGGGTCTCGCCATCTCCTGGATCCGGAGAGGTTGAGGGGCCAAAACCACCTGCTCTCTCGGCTCCTGCCTCACCTCCTGACGAGGCTGCTCCTCTGTCCTCCTCCCATCTGGTATGGTGCCTCACCGCTGATCATTTCGGGCCCTCCGGCCCTGATCCTCTGCTTGCCACTTCCGGCCCCGAGTGGCGTGCCAATCGGCCTCAATCCTCTTCGCCATCTCCAAAATCCGGGAGATAGGCCCGTCAGAGACAAAAAGCAAGGCCTCCCTCAACTCCTCTTTTAGGCCCTTATAAAACCTCTTGACGTAACCTGCTTTATCCAGCTGGTAAGAGCCCGCATATCGGGCCAAATGATCGAACTCTCGGTGGTACTCCACCACCGTCCTGGTGCCCTGCCTCAGCTGCAAGAACCGCTCCTCCAACTCATCCCTGGCCGACTGCGGAACAAAGTGTTCTAGCAGCGTGGCCCTAAATTCCTCCCAAGTGATTTCTGCAATCTCCCTATCAGCATATGTCGTGTCCAACAGCGTCTTCCACCACCTCTTAGCATGGGACTCTAAGCAAGATACCACCAGGGCCACCCTCTCCTCCCAAGGGCATCGTATCCCAGTCAACATCTCGTACATAATATCTAGCCACTCCTCTGTCTGCACTGCCGACTCTGTCCCCAAGTATGATGGGGGAGAGAGTCCTCAGAAGGTGCTCATCCAGTTGGCCCCTGGGTTTGGCTGCTGGGCTGGAGCCTGCTGAGCCCGGAAGGCCTCAAGGATTATTGTAAGGGTCTGCCCCATGTCTGACTGGAGGAAAGGCGTGGGGACCATGGGAGGTGGTGCGATATCTGGGGTCTGTTGAGCTCCACCTTGTGGGGTGGGCTGAGCTGGGAGCTGCAAAACGAGCTACATTAGTAGGTAATCGACTCAATGCCTAATGAAAGTGGACAATTTACATGTGATCCCCCATATGGGCACACCACTGCTTCCGCTGCTTAGTTTATCCCCAAACTAAACTCGCGCGGGGGTGGCCTAGGGTTGTGGACTGTTACTTTTCGATCGAGGTCTGCTCTGATACCACTTGTAAGACCCCCTTTTTTTTTCTTTTTCGACACCGGGGTCTTAGGCCAAGAACCGCCGTTTTGCGGTGACTCCTTCACGCCCTGAAGGGTCATCACCACAAAGCGCCGATTCTGCCGGCCGATATCGATCACAGAAAAGTAGCACTATGAAGTAAATGCAAATTGCAGTCCACAGAGAATCACAAGTCATAATAAATATAACTCCACGAAGGGAGTGTCCACAGAATAAAACATCAGAGTAGCAAAAATACAGGCTTATGCCCGGTACATCATAGCCTCACTACAAAATCACTCATGCGGAAGCAGAAAAACTACTCAAGGTCGAGACTCACGGTCCTGGCTGTATGAACTCCGGAGCTAGACTGCCCCACCTCCAAGCGCACCGGTCTCTGGGGCTGCTCCTCCATGATGGTCTCCACGATCCCCTAAATGATGCGGTTCAAAAACTGTTAGTCTAAAAGACTAAGTCCTATCATCCCCCGTCCCTTCCCCCACGGCTCCTAGGCACCGAGCGGAGAGGAAGAAAGGGGAGGACTTGAAGGTGGAGAATATCAAAAAGCAGATGGCAGTGGACCTATACTAGCAACTCTATAACATGTATGGTCAACAAGCTGAAATATGAAAAGTAACCTTCACTTATATGAGAACACATAAGCCAAGGGGTCTTCTGCAAGGCTCCCATCGTATAAAAAGTCCCATACCAATTTATACGTTGGGGTGTCGGTTATCAAGCAGCAGTAAATATAAATATCAAAATTAACCTTAATTTATAAACTTGCCCACACAAGCTTATAGATCAAGGGGTCGTTTTGTAGGTCCTAAAAAATAAGCGTCCCATTCCACTTATACTTTAGGTGTCAGGGTTAAAATAATCGATTATGCTATGACATGCAAGTGGGTATGATGGATCATGCAAGTGCAACGCACACACCCGACTCTGTGCACACAGAACTTTAGTTCCCCCTTTCTGGAGCCGTAACCTCCCAGGATACCTTCGTAGTGGCAGACGGAAGCGGTGGGTTGGGCCTCGCCCATCTCTAACCAGTAAAGCACTACCGGTCAGACCTATCGTACGCCTCAACGCTTGGTGCACGAAGCGGACTCCTGCGTACTCTTGCCGGATGGCGCACCGGACTTCTGATGGCGAAGTGCTAACCATACTTGCCGAGTCAACGAATTGGCGTCGGTGCATCGACCCTCCAATACCGAAGACCCACCACCTTAATTTCCTTTCCTTTTATGCACATGCAAATTTAGCGTAATCAAACCCGAGCCGAAGCTCCCCGGACAAACACATCCGACTCAAACAATCGAGCCGAAGCTCCCCGGACCCAAAGTCCGTCTTTTAACCATCCGAGCTGAAGCTCCAAGCTATCTACCAGTGCTATCAGTGTTTGTGAAAGGTGCAACCCTAATTACTAAGTTAATCTTTTCAGCTTTTAAAACGGTTTACGTTAACCCAGGACTGCCCCCGGTATTCCCTGTGAAGGGCTCTCAAGGGGCACTAGGAACTGTGTTGGGATTACGCCCAGCGTTCCCTTTCGCAAGGTACTTATTTTATTATTGGTTGATTCCCTTACCCTTTACTTTCTCATGTTCCGATAAGCTAATCCTAGGGTGATTTGACTCCAACTCTCCTAGGGTAGGACGATCTTTCGTCGGACCCGAACGCCTATAAACCCTAGACAAAACCACAACCTACTCACTCATCTTCCATAGATGCAGCCCATTCCACTTATCCTTCCAGCAAACCATCAAGACCCATCATACGTGCCCTAATTCACATCCAAATGAAATCCTGCAGTTTTGCTATATGCAGACCACTTAAGCTACATGACCCGTAAAAAGGGAAGTACATGAAATACTCATCCAGTACCCTTATTATAATTATTAGAGGGCTAAAATGACATTTGAAGCATAAATCCAGAAATCCATAATTTTCCTAATTTGGCTGATAATTAATTTATTTATTCTAGTGTCCAAAAGGCCCAATTTTGAACATGAGGTACCATTTTCAGACAAGATAATAATCCACTAAATTTACGATAATTACAAAATGCATAATCAACTCCAAATCCTAAGTCTTCCAATTTTTCAGCAAGGTTTGGGCCCTTAAATTTAATTTCAAAGTTGCCTCATAAATAGTCAATTTAAAGCTTTTACAGTAATAATGCCTCCAAAAATTCAGAAAAAATTCAGGGATGACTGCCATGGCCTACAAATACCCTAGAAAAAGTTTCATAATTTATCACATAAGAATAAGGCTATATTTGATTTTCTCATGAGCTTTCAAGTTTATGGGTTAATGAACAAAGTATACTAATTAACCATCAAATAATTCCACAAAAATTCCCACATGATATTATTGAGCTAGAAACACTATGCAGCAAGTTTCATGATTTTTCAATAAGTAATGGGCTCTTGCAAGAATTATTTAGTATGTAATCAAAATAAAGCACTTGTGAAGTAGATGCCCTAAATAGATATCCAAAAATTCTAACAAAATTCATACAAGATTATTATAGCCTAAAACTAACTCTGCCCATGTTTCATACCCTTTCTATGGGCAGTGAGACCACAATATCCAAATTATTAATTAGGGCAATACTATTGATTACAAATGAAGTGCTACAAATATTGATCAAAATTCCTCAAGTAAATTATCAGACGCTCAAAAAACCCTAATCCCCTCACTACCCAAATTTGGTTAAGTTTCAAGATGTTTAGCTAACCTAAAACTACACTACAAATTTTAGGTCCTAAGCTAGGGTTAGGGTTTTGGGGACCCTACCATTTTCACAATTTGCTAATATTTTTAACAGAGAGTTTTATATATCCTAGGAACCTCCTTGCAAAATTTGGTGTTCATCCAAGGTGTTTAGGACTCATGCCCTTCACAAGGCCAAAAGGTCCCTCCTTAGGGTTTGACCTAGGAACTTAGGGCAAATCTATTCCTCACTATCCCATATTCCATGGGGAGGTGATAAGTGCCATAACAAGTCATTGGCCCAAATTTCAGCCTCTGTTGAGGTGATTTGGTCACTCAAAATTAAAAGTGCACTTTTGACCAAAATGCCCTTAATAAGGTATAGTTAGGGTTGGGTCAAAACCTATTCAAAACATATCCAAACTAGGTGAAACTCTATACAGGTACCTAAAGTGAACCCAGGGACCACTCACCAAAATTTGGGAGGGTTTGGAGGTGTTTAGGGCACCTATTTAATTTATTTAATAATTATTAAATGTTTATAAAAACTATAGAAATAATTTCTCCAAAACTTCCCATTTTTGGACAGGCCCTAGGTATAGCTAGGATAGACTCCCTATAAAAATTTCAACTGATTTGGGATAGGTATGAAGTGTGGGCACTCAATTTAATGACTGCCTAGCCCTAAGGGTATGTCCCACCAAAATGGGTGCCCTGGTCAGACCATGCACCCAAATGGGTTCAAACAAATTTTAAAGTGAAATAGACTCAGAGGGATACAACCTTTGTGTTGGTGACTTTTCCTGCAGAGGGGCCTAAGTATTTTTAAAATTTAAAACCAAATATATCAAAATCTGTGACATAATACACATGAATATAAAATGAATCCTATAGTTTGAAGTCAGGGGAGGCACGAATCTTGACGCAGATTCGACAGAATCCCGTCGTCTTCTTCAATGAGCCAACGGCCAGGATCCATCCCGCCTGGAGCCATTTCCAAGCCTTGCCGCCGGCGATCCAGCCCCTTCCCCGGCCGGCCACCGCCACCAACACCTCCTTTGAGGTGGTGGCTATCGCCAGGCGGCGGCTCTGCCGCCGGAGAGGCGTTTTCCGGCGGTTATAGCAAGAAGATTTCTTGCCGAAACCATGAGGAATCCTGGATTTGTTCGGGCTCAATTGAGCCCGAATCTTAAACCTAAAGAGTCATATGATCTACTCGCGAGTTAAGGAGAGGAGGAGGACCTTCCTGGCGGCCTGGATGCGAGAGGAGCGGCGGGATGCCATTGACGACGACGGCGGCGCTCGGCTTCTGCAACCGCACAGTGGGATGGCTCGTCTCCTCCAGGTAAACGCTCTAAAATGATCCCCTTGGCCCCCTGATGGTGTTTAAATGACAAATGGGGGAGAGGGGAGGCTGGTTCTTCAATGGCCATTAACACCATTAAAGGTGTGGCTCGGGTAGAGTGGAGGGGGGCTGAACCCATCCCTTGGTGGCCGGGAAACGACTGGAATAAACTCCTCTCCCCTAGAGGAGTTGATTGCAGCCATAAATGGTGGCTGTTAGCCTCCCTTGGCCGGCCTTCCACTTCCCCTTCCTCTTCCTCAATTTCTCTCTCCTCCATTATCATGGAGGGGAGCTCCTTTCTCTCTCCTAGTCACCTCTGGTTGACTAGTCAACCTCACAAGATAAATGCAGCCCACTTGATTATGATGGTCATGGGGGTGGGGTTAGCCTAAGGGAGAAGTGGCTTGGGCTTGGGTTAGCCCTTTTTGGGCTAGGTTTGACTTGACCTAAATGAGGGTTGACCTGGTCAATTTGACCATCTGGGTTGACCCCATTGGGTTTTTAGTGGCCTATTGGACTCCCTTAAGGTCTAGGGTTACTTGAATAGGGTTGGTTGGGCCTCTTGGTGGTCTCATGTCCCTTGGCAAGGGCACTTTGACCATTTTAGGGCTAGAGTTGACTTGGGTCAACATAACCATTTGGGTTGACCCCATTGGGTCCTTGATGACCCATTGGCCTCCCTTAGGGTCTAGGTAGGGTTATGTAGGGTTACCCTGCACTTTGGAGGTCACATACCCTTAGTAAGGGTACTTTGACCAGATTAGGTGCTTCAGTTGACTTGGGTCAACCTGGCCTCTAGGGCTGACCCCAATGTGTCCTTAGTGACCCATTGACCTCACTTTAGGGTTAGGAGGCATAGGTGGGGTCCTCTAGGCTAGGAGTAGGTCAATTGACCCTAAGTAGGCTAGTTTGACCCATTTAGGGCTAGGGTTGACCTTGGTCAACTGAGCCTCTTGGGTTGACCCTAATGGGTCCTTTTGGCTCTAATGGGCCTCCCAAGGTATTAGGGGTGTTGTGGTAGGGTCTTGGGGTTAGGGTGTGGCCCATGGTCATCCTACACCATTGTTCAGAGTTCTACTATTTGCAGACCATGATGATCTCCCACCTTTCTGTCCCCTATCTCTTGGCCCATTACTGGCTTCCTAGGGTTTGTCATGACCTAGTCATGGCCAAAACCACTCTTAGGGGTCTAGTTGGAAATGGGATGTTACACTGGTCGGTATGGCTTTTTGTAGCTAGCCTTATCTTTCATGATCTAGCATACTTCTAGCATGACTTCATCTAGTTCAGACTCATGCAAGTCATCATCTTGTTGATGGTAGACTGCAGCTGTTTGAGAAGAAGCTAGTGGTAGCAATGAATCGTGAGCACGATCACGGCTCAGGAAAGGGTATCGATGGTACTGGAACCTTTTTCCTTTCCTTGAATGAGTTGGGAAATCATTGTGAGGAGACCTCAGAGGCTGTTTGTGAAAAGAATCATTCTCTGATATGAGCTTGGAGACGAAGCCTGGGTTGCTTTTTTCGCCTCGGATGTATGAGTTGGCTAAGGCAATCAACTCTTGCTATGTTCTTGGTGCACGGACATTGGCATCAAACATGAGAGTCCCTTCACGGAGACCATGGATAAGAGCCACTCGGTACATTTCTTGGCTGCCAATCTTGATGTCCAAAATTTCTCTTTGTAAGCTATCAACGAACTGAGACCAACTTTCATTGTTGCGCTGCTTGATCTCAAATAGGGATTCATGACCGCCCTTTCTCTTGGTTGAGGTAGAGAATTTGAGCAAGAACTCCATTCACAGATCAGCAAAGGAAGTGATGGAGTGAGGGCGAAGACCATAGAACTAGTCCCTCACTTGCCCATCAAACGTTGTTACAAGGAGCTTGCACTTGGTTGCATCTGAAAGGGTTTTAAGAGCAACATCTGATTCGAAGGCTTTAAGATGCTTCACTGGATCAGTCTCTCCGGTGTAGATTGGTAACCGGGGTTCTCTTAAATTTGCTGGAGTTGGTTCATGATGAACATTCTCTGCAAATGGCGAAGGCTCTTCCTATTATTCTACAGCATAAGGATAAAAAGGAGTAAAAGTTGCTGCTACAAAAGGAGCAGGAGGATAAAAGGGAAAAGTTGCTGAAGGAGGAGCAAATGCAGGAGCTGCAGTGTAAGGGTGACTTCCCTGAAAGTTGAGAAATCTAGCAGGGCTTCCACGGGCTGCTTCCCGGAAGAAGTTTTGGCGAGCAGCAAATTCTTCATCTTGAGGTCGCAGAGTAGCTTCAGGCCCTTGCGGGAAGGTTGCTATGTAAGGAGAATAGACTGGCGGGCAAGCTGGAGGACAAGCTTCCTGGTGCTCCAAAGTTGGTGATGGATTGATCAGAGCAGCTGGAGCTGTTGCTGGTTGAGAGTCTAGCCGCTGCGTGATCATAGTAAGCATTTGTTTGATTGCTTGGAACTGCTGAGCATTCTCACGGTGCGATTGCTCAAAGGCCTCCCAAAGAGGATCATCTTTACGACTTGGAGAAAAGTTCTCGGCTGGTTGACGATCTGACATGGCAAACTGTCACTGTTCACCATCTATTCGGATCTGAAGGCCGCGTATTAATTGTTGATGCGCAAAAACTGCACAGGCTAGTTAACACTGAGGGGGTGTGTTCGGTCTCACAAGCTGAGTGGAGAAAAGGATAAAGGCTACGGGGGAAGAGGATTGAAGGAAGCTTTTGAGTGCTCGAGAGTGGAGCAAATGCTTATCAAGGATTTGCGGGGATAGAGGAGAGGATGCTGAGAGCAGCCGGGAAGGCTGATGAGAAAAGGAGGTTGATCAGGAGCTGTCGAGCAAACGGGTTCTTGGACGGTTGTGCTTGCAGGTTGATGCCGAGATAAAGCTGAGCTGAGTTGAGAAAGAGAGAGGAGGGCCGCTAGCAGCGGTAATAGCAGACTTCGCCCGTCGTGGCTTAAATGCCACTCTTGCGATGGGCTTTCCTTTGATTAATAGCGAGAGTTACAACTTGGTAATACACATTTTCAAGAAAGCAGTAAAGGGTACAAGAAGGAAGCTGGCGGCTAAGGAAGAAGTGCCAGAAAAGGCCACGCGGACTGAAGAGCATAGCCGGCAGGCCGCGTAGTTAAGGGAATCAGGAGACTGCCCGGACAACAGAACCAGAGGCCGGTAGGCCGCGCGACTAAAAGCATAGAGGGTGATGCAGACTGAGAAATGGAGTCCGCGGGAGGAGGGCTTGCTGGCTGACTTCGAGCGTGGGCACCTTGGCGATGATCCCCCGCCCCCCCCCCCCTGTTACGAGAGGCATGGGGTTCTATTTATAGTCCCGAGGAGGTAACGGCTTGCGTTGACGTTACCCCTGGTGAGACGGTAACTTGAGTGAGAAGGAGACGGAGTCCGGCGACTCCGCAATAGGCCGTGCGGACTGGGGCTTGGTACTGAAGCCGATTGTCCCGACCAGCATTTTCTCCGCTCGACGATCATCAACCTCCAAACAACACCCAGAGAAACTAACAATTGTCGAGCTCCGCTCGACGATCGTCGAACTCCAAGCAGCACCCAGAAGAGACCAACAATCATCGAACTCCAAACAGCGCCCAGAAGAGACCAACAATCATCGAGCTCCGCTCGACGATCGTCGAACTCCAAACAGCGCCCAGAAGAAACCAACAATCGTCGAGCGGTTTCCAAATATGAAATTTTCTGTTTACGCGAAAGATTCATGAATTCAGCCGACTGAATCGAAAAGACGCGAAAACACACTATCGGCGATGCGCCATTAACTGCACGCTAAAGTAATGCCCTTACGTCATTATGACGTCAACAAGGGGAGTAAATAATGTCGATAAAAAATAGGTGTCTTACACCGATGCTGCTGACGGCAAAATGGGAGACTTAGTGGCGGACTGCGATGCGAGTTTGCGGAGTACGTCACTACTGAGCTGGGACTGTCCGCGTACTGCTAGGCAGGCAGATGCTGGAGGTCAAGCGGCGGACTGCAAGGAGAATCCGCTGAGTCCGCCGCTGCTGAACTGAGCGAGCTATAAGGGGTGCTAGCAGGAGAGTGTCCGCCGAGTCCGCCGAGTCCGCCGAGTCCGCACGAGGTTATGCGGACTGGGACTGTTGTCTTTTGGAGGATTTGCTACCCGGCGGGCTGGAAGGAGTCCACTACTGCTGACTGAGTCTGTGCCAAGGCCGCGGACTGAGGAGGAGTTGACCCTGCTATTGTCGAGAAGTTGGAGCTGGCTAAGGAGAGGCAGACTGCAAAGAGAGTCCGACAAGTCCGCCGAGTCCGTGACTGCTGTAAAGCTGAGTTCGCTTACGTTAGAGATGGTGAGCCTTGCTATTGCTGTTGAGGTTCAGCGGGTAGCCGGCTGGCTGCCTGGGGCAGGTAGGTAGTTGAGTCCGGCAGAGAGAGTCCTACGGGGACAACCTTGCGGTTAAGTTAAAAAGGGGGGCGGCCTGCAGAGGCGGACTGTGGAAGTAGTCTGCGGCCCCTGCCTACCAAAGGAAGGCGCGCGGCCTGGTCGGTCAGACCGATGAGACCGCTCAAGCTGCAAGGCCTGAGCAGACAGAGAATTCTGTCCGCCCTCCCTAGGGCATCACGACCTCCAGAAGAACCTACGGCAGGCCGCGACGAGCGAGATGGCTGCCTTGGGAAGGATTGCCGATTTCAAGGTTAACAAATAATACTAAAACTACTTAAAAAAACAAAAAAAACATAAAAAAAAACTTACGAAAAAAAAGATTTTATATATATACTCATAATTTCATATACATTTATCTTTAAAAAAACAAAAAAAAACTAAAAATGAAATGGTGTTGTTTCCCAAAAAAAATAAAAAACCCTATAAAACTAAAAACTTGAAAAAAAACTAAAAAACAACAAAAATCTTGAAAATGAAAAAACTTAAAAAAAAATCATTATTTTTATGAAAAACAAAAAAAAAAACTTCAAAAAAACCCATAAAAAAATCTAAAACCACAAACTTTTTAAAAACATACCTAAAAACCATCACTAAAAACACTAAAACGCCTCCTAAACAACCAAATAAAAAATTCGTCTATTTTTTTATTATTATTATTAAACATTATATATTTATTTTGTTACTTCGGCGCGCTTCACTCTTGTGCGCACTTGGGGTCTGCAGTTCTGTCACACTCATATAGCTATGACGTTAGCTTACAAGTCCCCCACACAATCACCCCCTCCGCCCACACCCTTTTGGTCGTGTTTATCATTTTTTTATTTTTCTATCTTTGCTATTTTTAATAATGCATGGTCTCCGACCGGGCCTCCGGCACTCGTCTTAGGGAAGCCTCTCCCCTTCCTTTTTATTTTTGTACATATTTCATTTTGTCTCTTATTGTTCCGCATACTTAGCTTGCAACATTGGGGACAATGTTGGATTTAAGTATGAATGTGTTTTCTTATTTTTCTATTTCTGCACTTTTATATTTTGCAATAATAACAAAAATCATCAAAAATACAAAAAATTGCAAAAATTAAAACCTTCAAAAAAAACTTTTCCTTGTTTTTTATAAAGAAAAATTCAGAAAAAAATTAAACTATAAAACAAAAAATCACAAGAAAAATTTTCTGCTTGTTTTTGCAAGCCCGCGGCGTTCGACTCATCGAACCAACCACCAAAATAAGAGTCTGTTCGCGGACCATCAAGTTTTTACCTTGTACCTTTTTTTGTAAAAATTTTTCGAAAAACCAAAAGTCCTAAAAAATAATAACTCTACAAAAAAAGACGATAATCAAAATTCCAAAAAAATTAAAATAACTCTAAAAAATCATTAAAAAAGAAGGTAATAAATCAAAAAAATAAAATACAAAAAAAATGATGAAAACTCTAAAAAAATTCCAAAAAAAAATTTGTTAATTATGTAACGAATAACTTGAATTTCTCAATTCTTAACCCTTTTCGCTATCCAAAACTCTAGTTGTGAGTTAATTCATAGGTGAATTCTTTTAATTCTTTACTTACAATTCGTTTATTAATTGGAGATCGATAGATTTACATATCCGGGGTTAAGTTTTAAAAAAAATTTTTATGCTTTTTTATTTAGATAGAGACCTATTTTCGGAATTACTTCTACTAATCTAAATAATTGCACATTTGTTTTGTTAGAAAATAACAATCTTAGATTTTTAGTTATGTTTACTTCAAGCTTTTATTCAACATATAAGAACGTTTAATTTATAAAATTTGCTCTCAAAAACTTTTTATTAAACATAGTTTTATTTTTGAACAAAAACCTATCACCTTTTTTTCTTGTCATACTTGGCATGATTTCGATCCTTAAAAGATCCTATGTCAATGAGAATAAGATTTCATTCTGTAAACATAGACCTCCAATATTTGAAAAGATTATCTGTTACGGAGTATGAGGATAAAATTCTTTACTCTTATACATATACATTGGATTATTATGAAGATTGTAAAAAAATATATGTTATGGAAAATAAGATTTCGTTTTTCTAACATCCATATTCGAAAAAAAAAATTATAGAGGTTCGAGCGAAAAAATATACCCTCGCCTCTAAAATTCAAGCCTTCTTCATATACCACGATATCTTACTCCGCCAATCTCAAATAATTCTAGATTTAATTTAAAAAATATTTTTGAGAGCATAATTTGTAAATTAAATTATTTCCTGTAATTCTTACAGGCTAAAGTTTTCATAAATCCAATCTAATTTTGTTAACATAACAAATAAAATTTTTTGCTATCTATTCGATCATATCAGAAGTTTTTAGCTGAAACTCTTACTTTATTTAAAGTTTTGGCATAATTTAGGATTTAACTCTAATACCCGGGATATTTATTTAGATCTTTCTTTCTATTAATTCAAGCGGTAGCTAAACTTAGTATTTCTTTAATTCATTATAAGTTCATCCCCAACTTTTGCTCTGGAATAGCAAAAGCTTAAGTATGAGGATATTTGATGAGTTGTAAATATACGCATTTTTATGAACATTAATTAAGTCATTTTCATTTATTTTTGTTATTTTTACTTAATTTTGTCCAATAAAATATTTCTCTTTTGTAAAAAATATTCTAACTTAGCTTTATTTTGATTCTTGAAATTTTCAGGAAAAATGTGAAAAAATTACAAGTACACTCCCGTGTACTATGGGTCATGCCCGTGACCAGGGCGTGATACGTCAATTTCCCGTGAAATCAACAAATTTCTAAAGAAAAGTGTGACACGCCCTGTCACACGGCCATGTCAAATGTGACACGGCCGTGACTTGACCCGTGCCTGCCAGTTTGACGATTTTCGGCTCGACATTCGTCGACCCGACGGGACACGCCCGTGTCCCATGAGCGACACGCCCGTGTAATATGACATGCCCTGTGCCGAAGCCTGTGACCATCTCTCGACATTTTGCACTCGACATTTGTCGACTCAACCTGACACGCCCATGTCAAGATGCGACACGGGCGTGTACTCCTCCACATGCCCCGACAAACCACCGCCGACGACTTTCGATGCAAATGACGCCCAGTTCAACATCCCCGACACGCCTACCGTCACGCCCGTAACCTAGGGCATGACCGCCATGTTTTCAGCCGCAAAGTCAAAATCTCCAGTGAATTCACGACCACCATATGTACAGTGTCGACACGCCCCCTGACATGCCCGTGTCAGAGGGCATGTCCGTCAAAAAAGTTTTGTCTATAAATTGACAGCTTCTGTTTGAGCTGTTGTTCCAATTTTCCTGAACCATTTTGTATAGGGAGGTGTTGCCTAGATGGATTTCCAAGCCTTGTAATGAGATTTTCTCCATCTCTCTCTCTCTTTTATTTTCAATTTTGTAATCATCTTTTATTGTTAATGCATTGTATTTTTTTTCCATTACATGTCTTTGGACTTCATCTATATGCCCACTCTTATACAATCTTATTTCTTTTATTTTGTTTTAACTTTATTTTCATTCTCCTTTAAATAAGTGTGTGTGTGTGTGTGTATGAGATTAGTTTTCTTGCTTTTATACTTAGTACTTTTACTTAGTTTTGTTAACTTATGATTTTTATAGCTTTATTTGCATTCTTATAGATCCGTAAAAATGTTTTCAAAGTGGTTTTCATTTTTTTCTAACTTAGATTTTGCTTTTTATGTCCTAAAACTTTTCGTTCTTTTTACTTTATTTTCACTTTTTATGCACTTTTATGAAGTTATAAGAATGAAGATATAGTCATTTTAATTTTTCAAGCATTTTCATTTTCATGTTTATTTCAAAAACCTTTTGCCCCTTTAATTTTTCTTTCCTCTTTTTATTCATTTCTACCGCATTCTAGCGATAGAAATGTAATTGTTTTAATTTTTTGAGCACTTGCATTTTGCATTTATTTTCAAACTGTTTTGCTCCTTTAAATTTTACTTACATTTTTTTATGCATTTCTACCGAATTCTAGTTGTAGAAATGCAGTCGTTTTAATTTATAGACAACTTAGTTTTTCTTAAATTTTGTATGTGTGCGTGCGTGTCTGAGATAAATTTTATAGTATTCTTTCAATTCTGTAGAGTGTGTGCGTGTGTTGCATTTATTTTCGCCTACTCGTTTTAGTAGGACCAGCTTTAATTTTCTCCTACTCGTTTCAATAGGACTTGTGTGCGTGTGTTTTATTTTCAAGTAGAGTGCGTGAGTATTAGCATTTATTTCCGCCTACTCGCTCGGAGTTAAATGGCAGAATTTTATTTACCGCCTACTCATTGGAGTTAAATGACAGGTCTTTATTTTTCTGTAATAATTTGAGTAGTATTTGTACTAGCATTTATTTACTGCCTACTCATTTGAGTTAAATGGCAGGTCTGTGTGTGTGTGTTTAATTTCAGTAGAGTGCGTGCGTGGGTGCATTTTTTCTCCTACTCGTTTGAGTAGGACTCGCTGTATTTTCTCCCGCCCACTCATTTGAGCCGGGACTTATAATTTTCCTGCTTTGATTTCAATCCTACTCGTCTAAGTAGGACTTGCACTTTGTTGCTTTATTTTACTGCTTTATTTCCTGTTTTATTTACTGCTTTATTTTATTGCTTTCACCACTTGCCGTCCCCATTCCGAAGAGTGGCTAATCGTTCTTAGCCCTCAGCATCGAAGAGCATTGGGACAAATAAAATTTCTTTAAATAATAAAAGGTCCTGTTTTTCTAATTAATTAAAATTAACTTATTGTTTACCTAGGGTTTACGACGCGTAGGACCACATAATCGATGTGTGACCCTATTTTCGTAGTCCATACGCTAAGTAGCCGAGAGGCCGTGCTTATGGACAGATCGCCCCTTGGTAAAGAGAGTTCCGCACTAACCCTCAAGAGAGGAGGCGCGCCAACTTTATCAGATTGGGTTCCCCACCCAATAGCGGGGTTCTTAGCGTAATGCGAGTGTTAAGAGGAATCCTTCGTCGGACGAGAGATCGGTCGAATAATCTTAGCATTCAGGTGAGCGATATTCCTATAGCTAGGTGAGCTCATTTTAGTGGAACCTCCACGGCCAAGTCTTCACCTTAATTAATTTGAAATTTTGGATATCTTTTTATTAAAAGTTTATTTTAGTTCAAATTAAATTCCATGTCATCGAGCTAAGCTCTTCATCGGCTCCACTTTTTTTACTTGATTTTATTTTTATTTTCTTTTTTATTATATAAAACATATCCCGACAAGATAATTATCGGTAAAATAATAGTACCCTCCAGGGAAGAGTAGAAATAATCGAACCGACCCCAAGAACAATACGACCTCGATATTCCACACCGGAATATCCTGTAATATACACAATAGGTGCACTTGCCTCCTTTCGTTAAAACTCGACTCAACCATTTTATATCCAAATAATAAATCCGCGCATCCCGTTTTCTCAATAAAACCAATCACCCGCTTTCTAAATAAGACCACACAGGGCGCCACGAGCTCGTAATAATTTTTGGAGTTTTAACCCGCATCAACTCCTCTTGGACCTGATCCACTGGGATGTTGCTTACAGTTTCTAGAGCAGGTGATTTTCGAGTTCTTTCTGATCCATCATTATCTGAGCTGAAAATAACTTCTTCTGAATTACTAGAAGATTCAGCTGGCTTGTTTGGAGTTTCCTTCTTTTTCTGAACCAGTTTCTGTTGTTGTTGAGGTGTAGAGTCATCCTTTGTCAATTCCCTATCCCATCTAGAAAGTATTCTTATGTCCATTCTCCTTATATGATTAATTTTAGAACCTGTAGTTTGATTTACAACTTCTGGAATATTCAAAGCCAGATAAAAGCTAGTATTCTGTCCAGATTAGGTTTCTTGATACTTTTTTTGATCTTTTCAAAGACAACAGCAGACCAATTAGTTTTCACCATGAATATAACCCTGATCATGAGATTGAACATATAGGCTGAAAGCCTATCATGTCCTCCTAATTTGCACAGAATAACCTTGCCTATAATCTCAGACATGAATTTGCCCTGGGAATTCATTCCCTTCTTATTCATTGATGATCCAATCTTGGTAGTGGGATGCAGTCCACACCATTGGAGAGCATATTTTGTCATAGAAGATGCTACGTCATCTTCTTCCTTAACCTTGGGAAGCTGAAGTGTCTTACTTAAACTCTTCTGCGTGAGTTTTACACTAGTTCCTTGGACAGATGATTTAATTTTGATGCCCTTTGAATCCATTAATGTCGATGAGTAGAATTCAAGAACCTCCTGCTTCCATATCCTGGTAGGTTCTGAAACTAAGTACTCCAGACCATCGTCGGTGATTAGGGTAATCACCTCTTGGATTTCTGGCGCTGCACTCTCAAATGCTTTACGAACTAGTTCATATCCCTCATTGATGTTCTTTTCCATTTTTAGCGCCATTAGGGATGAGAGATTGAGGAGAAGAGAGATAAAGGTCTTGTCGACACAAATGGTTTGGTGTCGAGAATTCTGAGAGCGTGGTGGACAAGGTCTTGTTTCCACCTATTTATACATTTCTAAAAGAAGGCCAAAAGGCGGGCGGAAATTTGCTATTTGTGTTGACACAATTGGGATGGTGCTGATATAGACTACCAAAGTCTCGACAGTGAACTTAAAGGTATTAAAATACTATGTGCCAATACCAATTGTGATGTGTCGACACAGACAACCTTAAGAGTATACACTAATTTCTACGTGTCGACACAGACAACTGTATGTGTCGACACCAATATCTAAGTGTCAGGAGAGCTATGTGTCGACACCAAATTCTAAGTGTCGACACAATCTTCT
Organism: Platanthera guangdongensis; assembly: GCA_039583875.1. Classification (NCBI taxonomy): domain Eukaryota; kingdom Viridiplantae; phylum Streptophyta; class Magnoliopsida; order Asparagales; family Orchidaceae; genus Platanthera; species Platanthera guangdongensis. Next base: position 133,647,864 of record CM077162.1, on the reverse strand, counting down.
TGACGTGTCGACATATTTTTCAGTGATAACTTCAGCAGCTTTCCTAGGAGGAGATGGTGACATCCTCCTGTACTTTGTGGCTTCAACCTTGAAGGCCACAGATTTCTCTTTGTACTCAGACCTATTGCTTTTCTCCTCCTCCTTTCTGGCCATGAGCTGCATCTCATATGATAGCAGTTTTCTAAATAGAGTTGGAGGAGAGGTGTTTGGAAGTTTGGCCACTTCCCTGATGACACTTATCTTGATATCCCAGTACTTGGTTAGTGATCTTAGAAACTTATCATTGAGCTCATATGTGCTAAAGACTCTTCCATATGACATTAACTTATTTACTATTCTGTAAAACTTCCTGTAGCACTCAGTTATGCTGTCTGTTTTGGTTTGTCTAAAACTTTCATATTCTTGATTTAGCATAGACTTTCTGTCCTCTCTTACTTCTTCCGATCCCTCCATGTAGACAATCAAAGTGTCCCACATCTCCTTGGAGGTTTTGCAGTGAACTAAGTTTTGGAAAGTTGAGTCATCTATAACACTCCTTATTATGTTCTGTGCTCTCTTATCCATAGTGGCTAAGATGATCTCATCCTTTGTCATTTCAGAATAACTTTTTGGAGTCCTTAGATTGGCATCAAGAACTGAGATGTTCATAGGAATGAATGGCCCTTCTTTAACTGTAATGTAGATTCTTGGGTCATAAGTTTCCATGAACAATTTGACTCTCTCCTTCCATATGCCAAAAATTTACTTTCTATATATAGGTAGTTTCATGGATCCAAGTTCCTTGTGATTTTCACTTGAACCCATTTTGTCTAACTGATAACTGCCTTATAGATCAACTCAGACTATTAAGTTTATTTTATCACAGCACAGATTAAAACAAACATAGTCAACACAGCATACACATTGATTTATAGTGGTTCCCCAAGAGATGGGTACATTCACTTTCCCCCTTTGCCTATCTAGCAATATGCTAGATTTGCCCTAATTCCCTTCTTCCTTCTAAGATCCTCAGTTCTTACAACTCAGAACCCAGAATGGTTCCTACAGCTCACACTTCACCAAGTGCTACAACTCAGATTCTTCCAGAGAATCCTACCTCAGAGTGAGTCCACGCTCCTACAACTCAGGCAATCCAGCCCTACCTCAGCCTCTTTCACCATCCCTACAGCTCAGAGAAATCAATCTCCTACCTTAGGAACTTAGCCTTACCTCAGCCTTTATAAACATAGGCTTATAACTCAAAGAGATAACTCTCTCACACTCATATTTATAACAGATCTTACAGAAAAATTGATTATAAAAGAGATTAATCCTTCACCTGGGTAGAGAGAGAAAGGGTTGAAGACTTCTTGATCAGTTCTTGATAGATCTGACTGCTTAAGATTCAACCTGTCATAGCTTCTTCAAAGCTTCTTGAATCTGAACAAAGTAAGGTTGATCTTCTTGTGAAGTTGGAGATGATCCTCAATCCAGCTTCCTTCAGAATATGATCTAAAATCATCTTGGAGACATGTTCAGAATCAACCTTCTCTTGATGACTTGAAGATTTCAAATCTTAGCAAAAATGTCAAGTCCTTTCTTATTCGATCTCTCACTGTTTGATGATAGAACATGTATTTATATAGACCCTTCTAAGGTTACCGACTGATCCAGTATATAACGGCCTTCTGACAGCTCTGACAGATGCAACAACATTGTTAGTTATGATAGCTGTCAAGTCTTCAGCCGTGACAGCTTATACCTCATTGTATTCTATCTCAGTAGAAAAGCGTCGAGACAATACTTCAAATGTGTCAACATAAATAGACCATGTGTCGACACAACTCTTGAAGATGTCGACACAGCTCTCATAATGTTAACACAACCCTTCTTTATCTTCTCAACAAAGCTTCTGTGGAATGTGTCGACATAAGTCCTGCGTGTCGACATAATAGCTTCTAGTCTCGACAAAGTTGGTGTTGACAGAATTCTGTTGTGTGTCGACACAATTATTGTCGACGGAATTCTGGTTTGTGTCGACACAAGTCCTGTGTGTCGACACAATTGTTGTCGACAGAATTCAGATGTGTGTCAACACAAGTCCTATGTCTCGACACAATTGTTGTCGACGGAATTCTTGTGTGTGTCGACATAAGTCCTGTGTGTCGATACAATTGTTGTCGACTGAATTCAGTTGTGTGTCGACACAAGTCCCGTGTGTCGACACAATTGCTATTGATGAATTTCTATGTGTCGACACAAGTATTGTGTGTCGACACAATCTGGCGCCTGGTGTGGACACCATTCTTCTCAAGTGTCGACACTTGTACTTAGAAATTTTTTCTGTATTTCCTTAACCTGCACATTGAAACTCAACAAGCCATCAAATACACAATGATGTATATTATTGAGTTAAGTGAGGCTTCTCCAAATCAGGTACATAATTTTCAATGTACCCAACATTGATGTTGGATTGTTGTTCTTCATCAGTCTTCAGAAAGTACAAGCATAAAACATAATTTTTTCTACACAGGGATTTTCTTGTGTTGAATGTCCAGTATATTCTCTTCTTCTTGTTCTCTGTATTACCTCAGTCTGAAAAGAGAAAAACTGTAACATCCCGATTCGGACTAGGCCTCTCGTTTGTGTGTTCGAGTTAGGAGGGCTGACTCAGGTCCAGGGAAGTGCAGGAAATTGTGCTGCACTTGTGGTGGAATGGACAAATTTGTCCATAGCCCTGGGTTGACACAGCAGCTGCCTGTGTCGACACAGCAGCTGCCTGTGTCGACAAAGCAGCTGCCTATGTGGACACAACTGCTGCTTGTGTCGACACAGCTGCTGCCTGTGTCGACACAGCTGCTGCCTGTGTCGACACAATTGCAGGATGTGTCGACACAGCTGCTGCCTGTGTCGACACAACTGTTGCCTATGTCGCCACAACTGATATCTGTGTCGACACAGTTGCTGCCTGTGTCGACACAGCAGCAGGCTGTGTCCACACAGCAACCCTGTGTCGACACAGCAGCAGGCTGTGTCCACACAGTAGCTCTGTGTTGACACATCAGTCCTGTGTCGACACAGTCCATGTGTCGACACTCGAGTAGAATTACTCGGCCAAGTGCACGGTCGTGTCATGTGGGCATAGGTATAGACACGGGCGTGTCCCTACCAGTGTCGAGTATTGAACTCGATGAAGTGTGTTGAGATCGATAAAGAGTACCCGAGAAGGACACAGGTAGAGACACGAGTGTGTCCCTACCCGTGTCAGTACATTGAATAGACGTTGTAACCATCTGTAATGCTTTGCCCGTGTCGCTTGTTATATATATACGGACCGTGAAACCCTAGTCGTTTCACTCTTCATTCCAACCCTATTGCCAGAGAGAACTTCGGTAGAGAAAGAAATCCGCCACCGCCGTGAAGGAGGAAATGCCCCCGAGACGAGTTACGAGATCCATGGCCGGAAATGGTGGAATCGCTGGAATCGATGTGAGTTTCCTACCCTGTCCCTTAGTGCTAGATCTGTAGATATGTAGGCGAGATGTCGACTCGGTTGGGTCTTGACTTGTGAGAAGATGTTTTTCTCTAGGATGAGGCCGATCTAGGGCTTGTGCCCTTGGCTAGTGGTGTCTTCAACCTCCCTGATCTTCTATGTGGAGATGGTGTATGGTTTTGTGAAGAGTAAAGGCCTCATGAGGGTGAATAAGGGTGGAGGAAACTTCTGGAGGAGATTTGAGAGGATCGACTTAAGGAGGAAGATGAACCGATGTCGTTCATTCCGCCTCAAGATGCGTGCAGAATCCGTGCTTTGCGCACAATGTTCTTCGTGGCCATTTTTATGTAGGATATAGCCAGATCTGGTCTTTCAACTTAACACGAAAGTTGAATTCCTTGAAAATGCCTTTCTAACGAATGGCTGCACGACTTCAGGAGACATATGTAGCCACGGGAAAATCTGAACGAAAATGGTGTCTGATAAATCCTACATGCAGAAATTGTGTTCTGTACACAGCGGACTTCAAGTCTGATTTATAATAGGATACAATTGAATCTAGGTTGTAGGCTGAATATGAAAGTTGTAACCCATGGAAATACCTTTCCATCGAGGGGTTACACGTCTTCATCAGATTCCTGTAGCTTCAGGGATCTCCGGTCGAAGTTGCTGTCCAGACTTGTCCAGCACTTAAATTCTGGGTCCTTAAATATATTATGGAATTGGATTAGGTGGAAACAATGTTGCAAATCAACTAGAGATCTTTGGTGAAACATTTCTATGTTAATCACAGTAGTGCTTTGAAAGATGAAGTTTATTTATTTGATTTCTTATAACTGAATTGTGAAGCAAGCCTACTATTAACGAATTGACTTGTTAGAAATTTGGTAGATCTTTATATGCGCATCATGTTTATAATATATTGTTGTTATTTGGAAAGATTGATATATATTTATATGGGCATCATGTTTATAATATTTTGTTATCATTTGGAAAGTCATGTAGAAGAATAAACTATGGCCATGATTATGTTGATTAATGGAATGAGTTTAGTAGTCCAATACTTAGAGCGTCATCCCCCTACGGGTAGTATTGTGGAACGATGAAGTGCGGTGTTGACTGTCACAAGTTTGGGTTGTGTTGAGATAAGGTATGGATAGATGGATGGGCTGAGTCCTCGTGCTTTCTTCTGAGGACACTTCCATGTCATAGTGTTGTGGAATTGAATGTGGTGTGAGTTGACACGCGGTGTCGTAATCCTGGATTAAGGATAGTGTGGCAGGTCTACGGGCTCGTCAATCGTCACACCGACTGGAGTTGACAGTTAGACTTTGGGCGGTTGGGCTGTGTCCTCGGTGTTCACGTCCCAAGGCCCCTTCCGTGCCAAGTGAACGGTTGGGTTGTGTCCTCGTGCTTTCTTCCGAGGCCCCTTCCGGGTCACACCAGGCCGGTTCGTGTTGTGTTCTCGGTGCACATCTACCCGAGACCCCGTTGGGACATAGTACGCATGGGCTCCGCTGTTGTGTTTTTAGCATCGAGGCGTATGGAGGCCTAGGTGAAGTAGTGTGGAGACCCATCTAGTAGTATAAGTGCCCGTTCTACTGTCACTGTCTGGCCACGGCGGTTGATGCCTGAGAGATTAGCTACCTGCTCGAAAAGTGGGAACTACAGTCATTGTAGACATGGGAGTTGCATGTGTGTGAGCATGAGTGAGTCATTGCATAGCATACATTCCATTTCATATCATTGCACATCAAGATCCTCATCGTATAAGATTGTATGGGCACTCATATACGATGAGTTAATTTATGTAACCCGATCCTTAACTTATAAGCTTGTATGGGCATCCTTATAAGTTAAGTTTCTTTCCTGCTACTGATACCTTATTTGTTAGTTTGCTATAGATCTTAAATAACTGCTAGATTATGATACTGTTACTCTTACATTATTTCCACCTGCTTGTACTTCATTTATTACTTGCATACATATATATTATCCTTGTTCCTTCTCCCCGCCCGGTGCCGAGGAGTCGCCGGGGGAGCGGATGTGAAGCCACTTAGTCACTTCGACTAACGGTTGCTACGTCTTCCTTTTTTGGAGGTCACGCTGCAGGTAGAGCAGCCGAAGACTATGCAGCAGGACAGCCAGGCCAGGACGACAGGGCCTGAAGTGACGGTGTCGTCGCTACCGTCGGTTACGGATGTGGGTGTTGCGAGATTTTGTTGTAGCCCCTTTTTGTGGGCAATTTCTATACCTGTACTCTGATTTGTAGAAGCATGTTTAAGCTTCTATATTTTAATTTACTATTTGGACACTATTACTTAGTGTGGATTTGGCTTCTTTTGCATTGTTTTTGTTGGGATGGCATGTTCTATTGATATTGGTTATAGCCGGCGGAGTAGGTGTCTTGTGGTACAGGTTAGACTGTGTGCTAATGCTACCGCAAGGCGGCTGTTTCGGGCATAAGACCCCCCTTTCGTGCCGTGTTTTGGGATCCGGGAGGGGGGGGGGGTCTTACAAATGGTATCAGTTTGCCATGATCCTCAACTAAAGAAGTCACTCAACAATGCCCCCCCCCACCCCCATTCGATTAGTCAGTTTGGGGACAAACTGACTTAGCGGAAGCAGTGGTGTGCCCATATGTAATTCACACTAAGTTTGTCCAACTTTGACTTTAAGATTAGCCAACCTGACCATAAGTTTGTGTTCTATGTGTAGATTCCAGTTCATCATGAGCCGATGGGGGGGGAACTCATACCCCTTCCATACCCAGTCAGTTCCAACAATTTGAGTTGGGACAGACACTCACCGCCATCCTCGATGCTTTTAGGTCGCAGCAGCCTCCGGTGCAACAACAGGCTCCGGGTTCTAACTAGCTGAGCACCTTTCGGGCTCTCTCCCCTCCCGCCTACCTCGGGACGGAGTCGGTCGTACGCACGAATAAATGGATTGACACGGTTCAAGAGCTATTGGCGGGGATCCGTTGCCCGACCAACATGGCTGTATCGTTGGCGGTGTCTGTCTTGGATCTACATGCTAAGAGATGGTGGAAGTCACTCATGGGCTCCACGTTCCAAGGATGAGTGTATACCGAGATAAGTTGGAGCGAGTTCTCGGGTGTCTTCTTGGAGCACTTCATTCCAACATCGGCTCGACATGAGCTAGAGCAGAGGTTTCTATTACTGAAGCAGGGATCAAAATCGGTTACGGAATACCAGTGAGTGTTCCAGCATCTCGCAAGGTTCGCAGACTCATATGACCTGGATGATAGAGGATATGCCAAATGATTCTACAAAGGGCTGCAAGATCCCCTAAGGCAGGCCCTTTTCTTTATAGCGGATGCTAATTTGGTGGAGATTATCAATATGGCAAAGATATTGGAGGCGGATCACATGAGTAGTGGTAAGAGGCCGGCGGAAGACGCGATGGAAGCTGGTCCAAGCAATAGAAGAAGGCAGGACTTTAGGAGAGGATGGGGACATCAAATAGGTGGAGGATGTTTCCACCGAAACTATATGGTGGAGCATCCGGTTCTGCAGCTTCCTACGTTGCCTCCACCGCCTCAGCCTCAATTGTTTCAGTAACAGGAAGGGCGTCGTGGGTTGGTGTGCTTTGAATGTAACCAGCCGGGCCACATTCAACGTTTCTGCCCGCGGTTGTATGGGAATGTTCCTCCTGCTGTACCTCCGACAGCCTCTCGAGGACGGGGTCACATGCATGGTCGAGAAGGAGGACCACGAGGAGGAAACCCCGGTCCTGCCCGGGATCAAGTGTACGTGCTGGACATGGCGCAAGAACGGAATCCACAAGATGTGATTGCAGGTTTGATTCAATTGGTTATCACATTTTCATTGCTTAACTTAACTTGATTACAACATACTAGACACATACTGTTGAGTTTTGGTTTTTGGTACTTAGGCACCGTGATAGTTGGTGGGAAGACGGACTATGCGCTGTTCGATACCGGTGCCTCATACTCCTTTGTGTCTGAGTACTTATTTAAGGATATGGAGGGCGTACAATACTTTACTGGTATAGCCCGATGAGTGCGCCTACCAGACGGCTCATAGATGATCATGACCGCTAAGTGCGAGTTCGAGATACTCATTGAAGGAAGGGCCTTTGATACACCAGCCACGGTCTTGAGAATACTGGAGTTCGACATCATTTTGGGCTTGGCGTGGTTGTACTGGCACTTTGCAAGGATTGACTGTGCGGAGAAATGAATCTACTTATGTAACGCCCCGAAACTCAAAGGAGCAAAGGGGGACGTTTTGGGCCAGTTTTGGTTTCTGGCTGAAGGCACACGGCCTGGGACACGGGCGTGTCCCAGGGCGTGTCAAGCATGTGTCGACACTTAGCCGCGAAGTAGTCGAGTTATTCTCGACGATTCGTCGAGAATGGGCACATGGCCTGCGACACGGGCGTGTCGCAGGGCGTGTCGACCCGTGTCGACACTTAGCCGTGAAATCGTCGAGTTATTCTCGACGATTCGTCGAGAATGGGCACACGGCCTGCGACACGGGCGTGTCGCAGGGCGTGTCGACCCGTGCCGACGATCGTCAAGGTGAAATCGTCGAGATTCACTCGACGATCGTCGAGACAAGGCACACGGCCTCGGACACGGGCGTGTCCAAGGCCGTGTCAGCGAGTCGTCGTTCTCCCCTCGACGAAATGTCCCGTGTACACGGCCTGGGGGCCCAGGCGTGTCAATGTGACACGGGCAAGGACACGGGCGTGTCCTAGAACCCGTGCAGTGCTCGGGTTGGAAACGGGGGAAAAATCATGGGGTACACGGCCGGCTACACGGCCGTGTCAGCTGGAACACGGGCGTGTCAGCTCGAACACGGGCGTGTTCGATACCCGTGTGCGTGTTCAGAAGATTCGATTTTGACGGCGAATGCGGCACACGGCCCTGGACACGGGCGTGTGCCAAGCCGTGTTCGGCCCAGATTGGGCATTTCAGCCCCGAATCAAAGCCGCTCGTTTTCTTAGGTTGAGATCCGACGGCTGGGGATGATTCCTGGGAGGATATACACGGGTTTGACTTAAGAAAAATCCACTTTTCATTACTTATCCTCTCTCCAAACCCTTGGAGAAAGAAGAGCTAAGGCAAGAGGAAGAGGAGCTAGATCCGCCATTGGAGGAGCTTCGGAGCTCCGAATCGCAAGCCGACTCCGGATCCACGGAGGCAACGCAAGCGCGGTGATTTCTATCCGATTACATTTCGATGGCGCCGAAGAGGAACGCAAGGGTAACGATCCTCACTTGTGAGCATGATAGCTCTCTTTCTTAGCATAGGAAGCCCTCTCTCGCGAGTTTGCGAAGAGTTGGAGGCGTTCCTTCGGGTAGATATGTAAAGTCCCCGTTGTTTAGCGTCCGTATGCGAGAACGGACATAGGCATTTTGGTTGAAGCCTACCCGGACATGTAGTTCGGATCGGTGATGTTGCATTGCATAAGGCCGGAGAAGACTCCGTGCTATTGGGTGTTTTTCGGGTTTTCTACGCGGTAGATTGCAGCAGGGAGCCTTGGGGACTAACCCAAAGGTGCACCCGGAAAACTGGGCGGACACGAGGTCTTGCCAACTTGGTGGCCTGAGTGCCAACATGAACATAACGGGGTTATGTGACTTGTGATAGAATGGGACTCGGTGAAAGTTTGACCCGCGCATATGGCTTAAATTGCCGTTGCGATGTGAGCACGGGTTAGATGGAGCCGTACCCGCTTTATGTCGTTCGGGTTAGAGAGACCTAAAGGTACATGGCACTCGCCGTTGGCATAGATGGGGGTCTTCGGTGGTCGATGGCTTAAATTGACGTGACCAATACCATGAAGACGAATTGCTCATAGGAATGGCCGTCTAAGTGGCGGTGGTGAGTCCGGAATGTTAATGGCTTTAATTGACGTGACATCGACCGGTTCGCCGAGAATGTGCCCTGAGTGCACGGGACGTGTGGCCGTACGAGCCAACGTCTGTGATGAGATGGCTATGGTTATATGCATTGCTCGCTTGTGCTAATGAAATGCAGGGAAGGAGCATCGCCGCCCCGAATTGGGGGCGGGATCGTTATAATTTGGTCAGCATTGCTGACCGTTGCCTTGTTTGCCACCGTGCGGTGGTTTGTTTGCTTGCAGGTGCAGCTGGACCAAGCGGTCAATAGCGGGCTAAAGCCCTTTTTGCGAAGCTGGCCCTCGAAGGCCCAAGTGGAAATGTTTTATGTTTTATTCATGTATGGCCGGCCTGCGAGCCGAGGTTTGTAAACCATGTAAAAGACAAGTGAAACGTTTTGTAAGGCCTTAAGGCCGACTTTTGAGTATTTTGTAATAACATTCCTATTATCATGTTAGTGGACATTCATGCTTATTGCTGGGTTCTTGTCTTGCAACTTTTATAAACTACTTCCGCTAGAATGCTCTGTGTAGGACGTTGAGATTGGTTGGATGGTTTCCATAAGTAACCACCCGGTCTGTCTGTGGTATATGGCGTCGGGCCCCGGCCGGACCTACTGCTATATGCTATGCGACGGATAGGGGGTGTTACAATTTGGTATCAGACTACTGGTTTTGGTTGGGCTTGAATTGAATTCGTGGGCGAATTCTTTTTAAGGGGTGGTGAGCACATTGTGTGCGTCATCGTTATAACAGTAAAAAGAACCCATGAATGTCCACTTAGGAATGAAAATACTCGTGTTTGTGGAACCTGCGTGTTCCTATAATTGCTGTTTGCAATTTATTTGGTCGCTTAACGGTGTTTTGTACCACTATAGGTGACCCGAAGTGGTGTTGGGCCGTCAGAACGCCGAGGTTCTGAGGCTAGTAGTGCACCAGAAGTTGCTCCCGCAACACCTTTGTCGGCTGAAAATATAAGATTGGTGGCTGAAGCGGTGTTAGCCGTGATAAATGCGCAGCCTGGGAGGCAAGCGCAGCAGCCAGCTCCTGTGATGGAGCAAGTACCTCTTCAAGAGGCGGAGCCGAGGAGGATGGAGCAAGTGGTTGTAGAACCAATAGTGCCAAGGAGGGCGACTGAGAGGCAGTTGAAGCATGTAATGAGCTTTAACCCTCCGTTATTCTCGGGGTTGGGAACCCCATCTCAGGCTGAAGACTGGCTCTCTAGGGTGAAGAGAGTCATGACAGCGACGGAGAGGGAGGAGTGGCAGATGACCACCATTGCTACGTTCCTGTTGGACGGTGAAGCAAGGATGTGGTGGGAAGGCTTGGAGCTGCATCATCTGAGAGGAAGACAATTGATAGACGTTCCGATGGAAGAGTTCTCGGAATTGTTCTTAGCAAGATACCTCCCTTCTACTCAGAGGATTTCAATGGAGAATGAGTTCCTGGGGTTGGTGCAGGGTGAGCGAAGCGTGGATGAATATCTCCACGAGTTTACGCAGTTGAGTCGTTATGCGAGCTCTACCATCATGGATGAGGAGCGCAAGACTAATCGCTTCTACGAAGGTCTGAGGGATGAGCTGAGACTATTACTGTCGGGGCCGATGACGCAGGGTTTCTTGACCTTGGTCAATACTGCCCGGTCCTTGGAGAAGGACATGAAGAGTGTACAAGCGAAGAAAGGCTTGGTTGAAAAGAAATCTGAGTTTAAAGTGCCGACTACTTCGAAGTCTGGCTATCGGAGGACTTTCAAGAAGCATAGGACTTCGGGTCCAGCTCCTTCTGGTGCTTCTGGGGCGACTACGAGTCGGACCCCGGGCGCGTGCTTCACTTGTGGCAAGACGGGGCATTTCGCCCGTGATTGTTGGAGCGGACGTCCTAAGTCCGAAAGGAGGCCAGGAGCTACCTACGAAGAGAAGGGAAAGGCGGTGGAGTCGACCGCATCCCACTATGCTCCGGCCCAACCTAGAGTTTACAATCTTGGCCAACAGGAGGCCATTAAACAAGCTGATGTGGTGACAGGTACGGTTTAATTTATAGCAAGTCAATTCCTTTATATGATTGTTATGTATATGTTACCTTACCACTACTTGTTTAGGATTTGTAATGATTTGTGAAAATCCGGCACGAGCACTCTTTGATACGGGAGCTTCACACTCCTTCTTATCCGAAGGATTTATATCACGCATCGGAGTCCCTTCTTCGATGGCGAAGGATAAGTTGGATGTGTTGTTGCCCAATGGGTGTTCGATGCGAGCGGTTAGGATCTGCGATGTTAAGATTCGTATTGGGGAGCAGGAGTTCGACCTGCGAGCGTCTTTACTTCCGTTAGTGGAGTTTGACGTCATATTTGGCATGGACTGGCTCTCGGAGCAGCAGGCCCATATAGATTGCGGTAGCAAGGAAGTCAAGCTGGGAGCAAGTCGTGAGACGACTTTTACGGGCTTAAAGGGGTCGAGCAAGACGTTGATGTCTGCTCTTCAGGTGGTGAAGGCGGTTCGTGCCGGAGCAGAACTGTTCTTTACACTTGTGGAGGTTGCAAAGCCGAAGCCCGCGTTGGATTGTATTTCAGTGGTATCGGAATACCCTGATGTGTTCCCCGCAGATCTTCCTGGAGCCCCGCCTCAATGGGAGATAGATTTTACGATCGAGCTAGTGCCAGGTGCAAAGCCTGTGTCACGATCTCCGTATCGGCTAGCGCCTAAGGAAATGGCGGAGCTGAAAGTTCAATTACAAGAGTTGTTGGAGCAAGGGTATGTACGCCCGAGTTCTTCGCCTTGGAGCGCACCGGTCCTCTTTGTTAAGAAGAAGGACGGAAGCTTGAGGTTGTGTATTGATTATCGGGAGCTAAACAAGTTGACTGAGAAGAACAAGTACCCGATCCCCCGGATTGATGATCTCTTTGATCAGTTAGTCGGGTCGACGGTGTACTCGAAGTTAGATCTCAAGTCTGGGTACTATCAGCTGCGGATAAGGGAGAGTGATATCCCGAAGACAGCGTTTAGTACGAGATACGGGCATTATGAGTTTACGGTCATGTCGTTTGGGCTGACTAATGCGCCGTCAGTATTTATGGATTTGATGAACATGACGTTCAGGGAGTACCTAGACCATTTCGTGATCGTCTTCATCGACGATATTTTGGTGTACTCGCAAAGTGAGGAAGATCACTTCAAGCATCTTCATTTGGTGCTGGAGACGCTAAGGAGAAACCAGTTGTATGCCAAGTTCTCGAAGTGCGAGTTTTGGCTATCCTCAGTAGCGTTCCTCGGGCATATAGTGAGTGGAGAGGGTATTGCGGTGGATCCGGCGAAGATTGTTGCGATACGGGAGTGGCCTGAGCTTGCTACGGTAGCAGAAGTCCGGAGCTTTTTGGGGCTTGCCGGCTATTATAGGCGCTTCGTAGAGAACTTCTCGCGGATAGCGTTACCTCTCACTACTTTGACGAGGAAGGAGCATAAGTTCGTTTGGACGCCGGAGTGCGCGCGAGCTTTTGAGGAATTGAAGTGTCGGTTGACCACGGCGCCTGTGTTGAGTTCGCCGGTTAGGACCGAAGGCTATGAGATATATAGCGATGCTTCAGGCAGCGGTTTGGGTTGCGTGCTACTGCAGCACGGCAGCGTGATAGCTTATGGCTCGAGACAACTAAAAGTGCACGAGAGGAATTATCCGGTCCATGACTTGGAGTTAGCGGCCGTGATTTTTGCCTTGAAGCTGTGGAGACACTATTTGTACGGTGTGAAGATTGACATCTACACCGATCACAAGAGCCTAAAGTATTTGATCGATCAGAAAGATCTGAATATGCGGCAGCGTAGGTGGATGGAGTTCCTGGGGGACTATACTTTTAAGATCCACTACGTGCCTGGCAAAGGGAATGCGGTTGCGGACGCGTTGAGTCGTCGAGCCCCAGCTCAAGCTAATTGGCTATCAGTGCATGATGAGCGGTTGGTGCAGGAGCTGGAGGCGTTGGAGATTGTTTGTGTGGATAGACAATCTAGCGCTGAAGCAGTGCTGAATTGGACTGAAGTCCAATATGACCTGGCTGATCGGATTCGGCAGGCTTTGGATATGGATGCTCATATGAAGCAGTTCATGATAGAGGCTCTGGATGGGTCAAATTCCCAATTCGTTGTGGAGGACGGATTGCTGTGGAAAGACGGTCGTTTGTGTGTCCCAAGTGTGGGCAATTTACGGGTGGAGTTATTGTACGAGGCACACCATACCAAGTACTCGATTCACCCGGGGAGCACGAAGATGTACCACGATATAAAGAAACTGTTTTGGTGGCCGGGTTTGAAGAAGGATGTGGCACTATACGTAGCGAAGTGCCAAACCTGCGCCTTAGTAAAGGCGGAGTGCCAAAAGCCGGGAGGATTTCTTAAGTCCTTGCCTATTCCAGAGTGGAAATTCGACGACATCTCTATGGACTTTGTGCATGGTTTGCCAAGGTCGCAGAAGGGGAACGACACCATTTGGGTGGTGGTCGATCGATTAACGAAGGTGTCGCACTTTATTCCGCATAGGAAGGACGATCCGGTGGAGAAGCTGGCGAAGCTTTATGTGGATAATATAGTACGGCTTCATGGTGTGCCCCGCAACATCGTGAGTGACCGTGATGGGCGGTTCACGTCCAATGATTGGAGGCTGGTGCAGCAAATGTTGGGAACAAAGCTGAAGTTTAGCACAGCCTTCCATCCACAAACGGATGGGCAGACCGAGAGGGTCAATAGAACGATGGAAGACATGCTTCGCATGTGTGTCTTGGACTTCGGAAAGCAATGGGAGGACCACCTTTATTTGGTGGAGTTCGCATACAACAACAGCTACCAAACAAGTATTCAGATGGCGCCTTTCGAGGCCCTTTATGGTAGAAGATGTCGCACGCCGTTGTCTTGGTTAGAAACGGGCGAGTCAAAGTTGTATAAGCGATCGGAAGTGGAGGATGCTACTTCTTTGGTGAGAACCATTCGGGAGAGGTTGCTCATGGCTCAGGACCGGCAAGCAAAGTACTATAATGCCAAGCACAGGAACGTGGAGTTCGCTGTGGGCGATTATGTATACTTGAAGATCAAGCCGTTCAAGGGTGTCTCGCGGGTGCGACGATTGAAAAAGCTAAGCCCGAGGTACCTTGGACCGTTCGAGGTTCTGTAGCGAGTGGGAGAAGCGGCCTATAGGTTGAAGCTTTCAGTGGAGCTAAGTGGTTTACACGATGTATTCCACATTTCGGTACTTAGGAAGGCGGTGCAAGAGCCTACGCGAGTGATCGCGGTCGATCAAGTGCCGGTGGATAGTGGGCTAACGACAAAGGTCAAGCCCGTGCGGATTGAAGACTCGGAGGTCAAGCGGCTACGCAATAAAGAGATCAGGATGGTCAAAGTCCGGTGGGACAATTGCGGTCGTGAGGAGCTCTCCTGGGAGCGAGAGCAGACGATGCTTGACGAATATCCGGAGTTGTTCCGCTCAGGTACAAATTTTGTTTTGTACATGTTTTTCCCTTTATGTAATTTCGTGGGCGAAATTCTTTTAAGAGGGGTAGAGTTGTAACGCCCCGAAACTCAAAGGAGCAAAGGGGGACGTTTTGGGCCAGTTTTGGTTTCTGGCTGAAGGCACACGGCCTGGGACACGGGCGTGTCCCAGGGCGTGTCAAGCGTGTGTCGACACTTAGCCGCGAAGTCGTCGAGTTATTCTCGACGATTCGTCGAGAATGGGCACACGGCCTGCGACACGGGCGTGTCGCAGGGCGTGTCGACCCGTGTCGACACTTAGCCGTGAAATCGTCGAGTTATTCTCGACGATTCGTCGAGAATGGGCACACGGCCTGCGACACGGGCGTGTCGCAGGGCGTGTCGACCCGTGCCGACGATCGTCAAGGTGAAATCGTCGAGATTCACTCGACGATCGTCGAGACAAGGCACACGGCCTCGGACACGGGCGTGTCCAAGGCCGTGTCAGCGAGTCGTCGTTCTCCCCTCGACGAAATGTCCCGTGTACACGGCCTGGGGGCCCAGGCGTGTCAATGTGACACGGGCAAGGACACGGGCGTGTCCTAGAACCCGTGCAGTGCTCGGGTTGGAAACGGGGGAAAAATCATGGGGTACACGGCCGGCTACACGGCCGTGTCAGCTGGAACACGGGCGTGTCAGCTCGAACACGGGCGTGTTCGATACCCGTGTGCGTGTTCAGAAGATTCGATTTTGACGGCGAATGCGGCACACGGCCCTGGACACGGGCGTGTGCCAAGCCGTGTTCGGCCCAGATTGGGCATTTCAGCCCCGAATCAAAGCCGCTCGTTTTCTTAGGTTGAGATCCGACGGCTGGGGATGATTCCTGGGAGGATATACACGGGTTTGACTTAAGAAAAATCCACTTTTCATTACTTATCCTCTCTCCAAACCCTTGGAGAAAGAAGAGCTAAGGCAAGAGGAAGAGGAGCTAGATCCGCCATTGGAGGAGCTTCGGAGCTCCGAATCGCAAGCCGACTCCGGATCCACGGAGGCAACGCAAGCGCGGTGATTTCTATCCGATTACATTTCGATGGCGCCGAAGAGGAACGCAAGGGTAACGATCCTCACTTGTGAGCATGATAGCTCTCTTTCTTAGCATAGGAAGCCCTCTCTCGCGAGTTTGCGAAGAGTTGGAGGCGTTCCTTCGGGTAGATATGTAAAGTCCCCGTTGTTTAGCGTCCGTATGCGAGAACGGACATAGGCATTTTGGTTGAAGCCTACCCGGACATGTAGTTCGGATCGGTGATGTTGCATTGCATAAGGCCGGAGAAGACTCCGTGCTATTGGGTGTTTTTCGGGTTTTCTACGCGGTAGATTGCAGCAGGGAGCCTTGGGGACTAACCCAAAGGTGCACCCGGAAAACTGGGCGGACACGAGGTCTTGCCAACTTGGTGGCCTGAGTGCCAACATGAACATAACGGGGTTATGTGACTTGTGATAGAATGGGACTCGGTGAAAGTTTGACCCGTGCATATGGCTTAAATTGCCATTGCGATGTGAGCACGGGTTAGATGGAGCCGTACCCGCTTTATGTCGTTCGGGTTAGAGAGACCTAAAGGTACATGGCACTTGCCGTTGGCATAGATGGGGGTCTTCGGTGGTCGATGGCTTAAATTGACGTGACCAATACCATGAAGACGAATTGCTCATAGGAATGGCCGTCTAAGTGGCGGTGGTGAGTCCGGAATGTTAATGGCTTTAATTGACGTGACATCGACCGGTTCGCCGAGAATGTGCCCTGAGTGCACGGGACGTGTGGCCGTACGAGCCAACGTCTGTGATGAGATGGCTATGGTTATATGCATTGCTCGCTTGTGCTAATGAAATGCAGGGAAGGAGCATCGCCGCCCCGAATTGGGGGCGGGATCGTTATAATTTGGTCAGCATTGCTGACCGTTGCCTTGTTTGCCACCGTGCGGTGGTTTGTTTGCTTGCAGGTGCAGCTGGACCAAGCGGTCAATAGCGGGCTAAAGCCCTTTTTGCGAAGCTGGCCCTCGAAGGCCCAAGTGGAAATGTTTTATGTTTTATTCATGTATGGCCGGCCTGCGAGCCGAGGTTTGTAAACCATGTAAAAGACAAGTGAAACGTTTTGTAAGGCCTTAAGGCCGACTTTTGAGTATTTTGTAATAACATTCCTATTATCATGTTAGTGGACATTCATGCTTATTGCTGGGTTCTTGTCTTGCAACTTTTATAAACTGCTTCCGCTAGAATGCTCTGTGTAGGACGTTGAGATTGGTTGGATGGTTTCCATAAGTAACCACCCGGTCTGTCTGTGGTATATGGCGTCGGGCCCCGGCCGGACCTACTGCTATATGCTATGCGACGGATAGGGGGTGTTACAACTTAAGACATAGAGACTCCGATGTCATCTTCCAAGGTATTGGCTTCACATCCCGCATGTTGTTATCTTCAGTTCATACTGTGAAAGCTCATATGAAAAGGGATGAAGTCTTCATGATCTGTTTCGAGTTGAAGGAGTTGGCACTGGACATGAAAGATGTACGTGTAGTGCGGGACTATCCCGAGGTATTTCCTGAGAAACTCCCAGGAATACCCCCGCATAGAGAGGTTGACATCCATATTAATCTATTACCGGGTGCCAAGCCGGTATCCAAGGCCCCTTACCGAATGGCCCCGAAGGAACTTGCGGAGTTTAGAGTTCAACTGCAAGAACTGGTGGAGTCAGGGTTCGTTCGTCCCAGTTCGTCACCCTGGGGAGCCCCTGTATTGTTCGTGAAGAAGAAGGATGGAACCCTGCGTTTGTGCATAGACTATCGGGAACTCAATCGGCTGACGGTGCAGAAGACTTACCCACTACCTCGGATCGACAAGTTGTTCGATCAACTAATGGGAGCGTATTGGTTTTATAAGCTGGACTTGCGCTCAGGTTATTATCAGTTGAGAATACAAGAAGGGGACATCCAGAAAACGGGCTTTAGTTCAAGATATGGGTTGTACGACTTCACTGTAATGCCGTTTGGGCTCACAAATGCCCCTTCAGCCTTCATGAGCCTAATGAACAAGGTGTTTGAACTTTATTTGGATATCTTCATCATTGTATTCATCGACGACATCTTGGTCTACTCAAAGACGGAGGAGGAGCATATTGAGCACTTGACCTTGGTATTGAAGAAATTGAAGGATCACGCTTTGTACGCCAAATTCAGCAAATGCGAATTCTGGCTTAAGGAGGTTGATGTCTTGGGGCATGTGATCAGTGGAGCAGGACTAGCGGGGGATCCAGCCAAGGTCTGGGTCGTGAAAGAGTGGTCGCCCTTGAAGTCAGCAGCCGATGTGAGGAGTTTCCTTGGGCATGTCGGGTACTACCGCAAGTTCGTGAAAGGGTTTTCAAAGATTGCTCTTCCTCTAACTTCATTGACGAAGAAAGGTGTGCCACTTGTGTGGACACCCCAAAGTGAAGCGGCGTTCCAGGAGATGAAGGATAGACTTCCGTCCGCCCCCATCCTTGCACTTCCGTCTGGGAAGGAAGGATTTCAAGTTTACACTGACACGTCATATCAAGGGATGGGAGCAGTGTTGATGTAGCACGGACACGTGATTGCATATGCTTCAAGACAGTTGAAGAAGTATGAAATCAATTACCCGGTTCATGATTTGGAATTGGGATGCTGGGGGGAGCCTTGAAGGTTTGGAGGCATTATCTATATAGCGTCCATTACAAGATCTTTTCAGATCACAAAAACTTGAAGTACGTCCATACTCAGAAGGAGTTGAACCTGAGACAACGATGGTGGTTAGAATTTCTATACGACTATGAGTTCACCATAAACTACCACCCCGGAAAGGCAAACATGGTGGCTGATGCATTGAGTAGAAAAGTACCAGGCTCTAGCCCAGAGCCTCAGTTTATGTGTATGGAGTTGGCTCGGATGATTGAGGAGATGGATATTACACTAGTATTCAAGGCTCGTTCGGTAGAGTATACAGAGTATTTGACAAGCATGAGCACAGTATGTGATATCCGGGACCGTATTCTAGTGGAGCAAGGAGTGGATTCAGCTCTGGCCCCGACAATCAAGGCAATTGAAGATGGGACTACTGATGAGTAAACACTAAAAGCCGGCCTCGTTTATTTCCGAGGCCGGCTCTATATTACCAAGGGCGGCAAAATCCAGGAGGATATCTTGAGAGAGGCAAACAGTTCTCAATATTCAGTACACCCGGGTATTGCTAAGATGTACGCCGGCATACGAAAGACCATGTGTTGGCCGAGAATGAAAAAGGATGTCCGATATTTTGTTACACATTGCGAAGCTTGTCAAAGGGTGAAGGAGGAATGCAAGAGTCCCGGTGGTTTGTTACAGTCATTACCCATCCCCGAGTGGAAGTTCGAGGATATATCCATGGAGTTCGTCCATGGGCTACCTCGCTCCCGCTCCGGGAATGATTCGATGTGGGTTATTGTCGATCGACTGACAAAGGTAGCCCGTTTCATCCCAATGAAGAAAGAAGCACACGTGGACATTTTGGTACGCCTCTTTGTGGAGTAGTTCGTACGGTATCACGACGTGCCCAAGACAATTGTTTCGGATCGGGATGGTCGGTTTACTTCCAAGGTGTGGAAGGCGGTACAGGCGTATTTGGGCTCGCGCCTAACCTTTAGCATGACGTTTCACCCTCAGACGGACGGGCAGTCTGAGCGGACCATCAGAACATTGGAGGATTTATTGAGGTTATGTGTACTAGACAGAGGAGAGTCGTGGGAAAGGCTCTTGCCCTTAGTGGAATTCTCCTACAATAATTGCCATCAGGCGAGCATTGGTATGGCCCCCCATGAAGCCCTTTACGGAAGAAGGTGTAGGACTCCCTTGTCTTGGGTGCAAGATGAAGATCTGAAGGCATTGGGAAATGAATATATAGATGATACTGATGCGGCAGTCAGATTGATACGTGATCGCATGTTGGAGGCTCAAAGTCGACAGACAGAGTATTATAATGCAAAGCACCGGATGGTGGAGTTTCAAGTGGGTGATAAGTTGTTCCTGAAGATTTGGCTGATGTATGGAGTGTCACGGGTGCGTGGAGTGAATAAGCTCAGCCCAAGGTATGTTGGGCCTTATACTATACTAGAAATGATTTGCATGTTGGCCTATCGGTTGGAGTTACCGTCAGAGCTAGAGAACCTCCATGACGTATTCCATGTGTCGTCGCTTCGATAGGCGTGGATGCAGCCCGATCAATATACCCCCACTACTGATGGTGTTATGGCGTCCGATAGGTCTGTGCGACTAAAGCCGGTATGGATCATAGATAATGAGACAATATTGCGCTGTTTCACTCTTCATTCCAGCCCTATTGCCAGAGAGAACTTCGGTAGAGAAAGAAATCTGCCACCGCCGTGAAGGAGGAAATGCCCACGAGACGAGTTACGAGATCCATGGCCGGAAATGGTGGAATCGCTGGAATTGATGTGAGCTTCCTACCCTCTCCCTTGGTGCTAGATCTGTAGATATGTAGGCGAGATGTCGACTCGGTGGGGTCTTGACTTGTGAGAAGATGTTTTTCTCTAGGATCAGGCCGATCTAGGGCTTGTGCCCTTGGCTAATGGTGTCTTCCACCTCTCCGATCTTCTATGTGGAGATGGGGGATGGTTTTGTGAAGAGTAAAGGCCTTATGAGGGTGAATAAGGGTGGAGGAAACGTCTGGAGGAGATTTGAGAGGATCGACTGGAGGAGGAAGATGAACCGATGTCGTTTATTCCGCCTCAAGATTCGTGCAGAATCTGTGCTCTGCGCGCAGCGGTCTTCGTAGACATTTTTATATAGGATATGTCCAGATCTGGGATTTTGACTAAACAGGAAAGTTGATTTCATTGAAAATACCTTTCCAATGAATGGCTGCACGACTTCAGGCGACGTATGTAGCCACGGTAAAGTCTGAACGAAAATGGTGTCCGATAAATCCTGCATGCAGAAATTGTGTTCTGTACGCAGCAGACTTCAAGTCTATTTTCTAATAGGATACCATCGAATCTGGGTTGTGGGCTGAATATGAAAGTTGTAACACATGGAAAGACCTTTCCATCGTGGGGTTACACGTCTTCACTTGATTCCGGTAGCGTCAGGGATCTCCGGTCGAAGTTGCTCTCCAGACTTGTCCAACACTTAAATTCTGGGTCCTCAAATATATTTTGGAATTGGATTCCGTGGAAACAATATTGCAAATCAACTCGAGATCTTTGGTGAAACATTTCTATGTTAATCACAGTAGTTCTTTGAAAGATGAAGTTTATTTATTTGATTTCTTATAACTGAATTGTGAAGCAAGCCTACTATTAATGAATTGACTTGTTAGAAATTTGGTAGATCTTTATATGTGCATCATGTTTATAATATGTTGTTGTTATTTGGAAAGATTGAGAGATATTTATATGCACATCATGTTTATAATATTTCGTTATCATTTGGAAATTCATGTAGAAGAATAAACTATGGCCATGAGTATGTTGATTAATGGAATGAGTTTAGTAGTCCAATACTTAGAGCGTCGTCTCCCTATAGGTAGTATTGTGGAAGGATGTAAGTACGTTATTGACCGTGACTAGTTTGTGTTGTGTTAAGATAAGGTATGGATGGATGGATGGGCTGAGTCCTCGTGCTTTATTCTGATGCCCCTTCCATGCCACGGTGTTGTCGAATTGCATGTGGTGTGAGTCGACACGCGGTGTTTTAATCCTGGGTTAAGGATAGTGTGGCAGGTCTACGAGCTCGCTGATCGTCATACCAACGGGAGTTGACAGTTAGACTTTGGGTGGTTGGGATGTGTCCTCGGTGTTCACGTCCCGAGGCCCCTTCCGTGCCAAGTGAACGTTGGGCTGTGTCCTCGTGCTTTCTTCCGAGGCCCCTTCCGAGTCATACCAGGCCAGTTCGGGCTGTGTTCTCGGTGCACATCTACCCGAGACCCCGCCGGGCCATAGTACGCATGGGCTCCGCTCTTGTGTTCTTTGTATCGAGGCATACAGAGGCCTAGGTGAAGTAGTGTGGAGACCTACCTAGTAGTAGAAGTGCCCGTTCTACTGTCACCGCCTGGCCACGGCGGCTGATGCCTGAGAGGTTAGCTACCTGCTCGAAAAGTGGGAACTACAGTCATTGTCAACAAGGTAGTTGCATGTGTGTGATTATGGGTGATTCATTGCATAACATACATTCCATTGCATATCATTTCCCATCAAGATCCTCATCGTATAAGTTTGTATGGGCATTCCTATACGATGAGTTACTTTATGTAACCCGATCCTTCACTTATAAGCTTGTATGGGCATCCTTATTAGTTAAGTTACTTTCCAGCTACTGTTACCTTATTTGTTAGTTTGCTATAGCTCTTAAATAACTGCTAGATTATGATACTGCTACTCTTACACTATTTCCACCTGCTTGTACTTCCTTTATTACTTGCATATATATATTATCCTTATTCCTTCTCCCCGCCCGGTGTCGAGGAGTCGATGGGGGAGTGGATGTGAACCACTTAGTCGCTTAGACTAACTGTTGCTACATCTTCCTTTTTAGGAGGTCACGCAGCAGGTAGAGCAATCGCAGACTATGCAGCAGGACAGCCAGGCCAGGACGAATGGGCATGAAGTGACGGCGTCGTCGCTACCGCCGGTTACAGATGTGGGTGTTGCGAGATTTTGTTGTAGCCCCTTTTTGTGGGCAATTTCTATAGCTGTACCCTGATTTGTAGAAGCTTGTTTTAGCTTCTATATTTTGATGTACTATTTGGACACTATTACTTAGTGTGGATTTGGCTTATTTTGCATTGTTTTGGTTGGGTTGGCATGTTCTATTGATATTGGTTGTAGCCGGCGGAGTAGGCGTCTTGTGGTACAGGTTAGCCCGTGTGCTAATGCTACAGCAAGGCGGCTGTTCCGGGCATAAGACCCCCCTTCGTGCCGTGTTTTGGGATCCGGGAGGGGGGTCTTACAAAAACACTTTTATATTCTGCTGTCGAAATTCTCCTTTGAAATTTGAATTCCAAGCATTGATTGCTGATCTGTCTCGAGAATTAAAATGGCTGGAGAACTTTGTCTTAAATGAGTTTCCCCAACGGTCCCAATAAATTAAGCAAGTAATTAACTCTGATGAAGACAATAACTACAAATGTCAATAACTGCTATTTTCAAGAGAATATGAGCATTAATTACTCAGGAAATCACTGCTGAATAATATAGGAAATAAGGATAGAAATAAGGAAAAACTCTAAGTCTGGCACTGGACAGAAATCGTCGAGCTCTGAATAGATTTCGTCGAGCGGAGTTCCAAGTTCGTCGAGCTGAGAAATCCTATTCGTCGACCTAAGCTCACCGAACTGTGTTGTGGAAATAGCTTGCCAATTGTACATTCACAGTTCATCGAGCAGAAAATCTGTCTTCGTTGAGCTGAGTTCAGCGAAAATAAATTGGAAAGAGTCTATTGAAGCTGAATTCCAAATTCCGTCGATCAGAGAATCCATCTGAATGAAGAGATCGTCAACCTGAGCTCGAATATTGTCGAGCTCAACTCAGAGAACTAACTCTGAGTTCATCGATCTGAGATCGAAGATCGTCAAGCTTAGTTCGAAGAATTTCGAACTGATAATTTAACTCCGAATTCTTCTAAGTCTGGGTCAACTGAGGTCTTCTGCTGGCTGGTCCATTAAGGTTGAACCTAATGACTAACCTTAACTCTAGGACTCAAAAACTTGACCCTAGCTATACAATGTGGGTCAAACTCAACCTAATTAGTGAACCTAGCACAAATCCAAACTAAGGATCCAACAATCTCCCCCTATTTGGGTGAGGTCACTAATATAAACAAAGGAAAAAACAATCACAAAGCAAAATAAAATATATCTGGCACAAAATTAAAACATCCAGCAGATACGTACATAAGTGCTTCATGATTAACAGAATAGAGTTCAGTAAATAAAACTAAACAAAACAATCATTTGTTCTTCTTTGTATTTTCCTTCTCAGCTTTGTCAGAACTTTCAGAGGGCTGTCTGAATTTGATTTCTCTGTTGGGATTGGCAGCTTCTCTTTTTGACATAGTCATGTCTGCTACTGTAATGATATTGACAACAGTTGCTCTTGGAACTACAGCCTCTGGATGCAGATTCATATAAGCATCTACATTCAAAAACTTATTAGCTTTGTCATACATTTTTAATTCTTCTTTTCTGTAGGATGACATTGTAGAGTACTGAGAGGGATCTTTGCCTTTAGCTTTATCTTTGTTTATGAGAGAGAGTCCAACTAACTCTTGAAATCTGGCCATTTTAGCAGTTGTTTCTTGTTCAGGATCCACAAAAGGGATTGGAGGATATTCTGGCCTTTCAGAACTAATATCTTTTTCAGAATGATCAATTTTAGATACTCTTTGTTGCTTGTCTGGCTTCTGATGTTGCTTTTGTTGTCTGCTGCTGCTTGATGAGTGTTTGTGCGGACTGCTTCCTTCGAAGTGAGATCTTGAAGATCTGTCTTGTTGTATTTGGTAAGTTTAAGTATAAGAGGTAGATCTTTGAGAAATATTCCCTGAAGCACCAGTAGTTGCAGGAGGAGGAGGAGGACCTCTCCAATTCGTTTGATAAGGAGGAGTAGGAGAGTACCTTCTGCTCTTTTTCGTGGCTTTTTGCCCATTCTTAGATAGCCACATCCATGAAGGCATCCCCGGGTAAGGAGTAGTCTTCTGCAAAATATAGTAGGGAGTGTCTGCATTGGGATTTTGCTTTGGAACGGCCTTAGCATGAGCTTTTCTTTTCTTTGAAACCTTCTTTTTAGCTTTTGAGTTATCAGAGTCATCAGAGTCTTCATAATAATTATAATCATCAGATGATCCTGGAGGATTGTTATATAAAGCATCAATTGCCTTCAAGGCTTCTTCTGAAATTTGCATTTCAGCTTGAGGAGACACTTGAGGCTCTGCAACTTCTGGTGGAGCAATAATATTTTCAGAAACTATTAGGTTCTCTTCTGAAATGTCTACAAGACTAATTTCAACCAAGTCTAGTAAAGGACTATCATCCATCTTATAAGTAGGAGGGGAAAGAGCTTAGGGAGGGGAGATAACCTTTTGCTCTAGGAAAGAGACTAGTTCAAGAACTCTCAGTCATATGTTCTTCTGTGAGCACTAGAGCTACAAAACATGCCTTTAGTTGCTTAGCAATTACATGGCTTATTGTGGAGGTATAGGGGACTATAGCCATAGAATGCTTTGGGCAGACTTCTGGAAGATAATTTAAATAAACTGTAATAAAAGAATTTAATAAATGGAATAAATCAACTGTGGGATTAATAATACAATCACCAACAGTTATACTCTATGGAATTTCTATGTTTGTAATTTCTATATCTGTATAGACCATTTCAGTATCAATTTTTGCTACGGTAACTACTGTAACTGCTGTAACTAATGTTGTTGCAGCTGCTGGAGCTGCTTCTTCATTGAGCATCTCCCCCTACCTAATTTCAGTGGATACTTGAACCAGGCCCCTTAAATAAGAAGGGACAGAGGAGGTAGCAAATAGGGAAGCAAGGGATCAGATGGATGCAGCAAGAGGTGTGATTGCCTCTATAATAAGTTTGCTGATGACTTGTGTGATATGATCTAGGAGGGTCGAAATGGAAGGGGAATCCATATCCATAAACTCAGGAGGAGTTTGAGTGGATACAGATGGATTAAGAGGAGGAATGGCATCAGATGGAGTGACATCTTGCATGATGTCGTCCTGGGAAGGTGATGCAGCAGGAGATGGAATGAGATTGGAAATGTCATGTAGAGGTGAATTTAGTGTAGATGGTAGGGAGGTGAGCAAATCAAATATGGGGGATGACATGAATGTTTGAGGATGTATGTCAGAAAGATTAGATGGTAATGGAGATGCAGGTGGTGTGATGTGTTCTGGAGTTTCAGTAATAGTTTGTTGATGCATTGGTGAGGCAGCTGGTTGTTGAGGAGGAGGTGGTAACAGAGGAGATGAAGGAGTTGATGTAGGAAGAGGTGTTGTTGAAGCAGGAGGAGGAATGGAAACTTCTTCAATAGGGTGGGGAGTGGCTGGTACAGCCCTGGTGCTCTCAGAAGGTGTGGAAGATGAGGAAGCCATGGATGGATTTGAGAGTGTCCTCTCCCATCTGCCGAAAAGAGAAGATGTAAGCCTCTTGGAGGCATTGATGAAGATGGGCTGTGAAACTAATAATTCTGGAGCCTTTTCCTGGAGGAAAATTCCCAGAATCCTCGCAAAACACACTTCTTCCTTTTTGTTTTTTCTTTTTAATCATCTCAAACAAAGTCTCTCCCCAATTAACTGATTTCTTCTCAACCAGACCACACATCACTAGAAATTGGTGCCTGGTGATATAGTCATGGGCTGTATGCTTGCCCAGTAACACCTTGCCAACAATGTCTGCCAAGAATTTATATTGAACATACCAGTTCTTTTTCAATAACTTATTCCTCCTAAATGCCCCATTTTGCTCAGCATATTCTCATATTCATCATTTGCCAATTCAATATCATCTTCTCCAGTAGCCAAATCAATGATTTCAGATAAATTACAGGAGAAAGAATGACCTGGTCTCCAATGATGGTGCCTATCATTGTATCTGCATCTGGAGATGTTGTAGTGAAAACCCATTCTCTGATTTCATTTCCTGCTATCTTGATTCAGTTTGTCATGAGCTTCTTCAGATTTTGTACCTCACACAACTGTAGGATGTAGATGAATATTTGATCAGTATGAGAGAATGAGTCAAAATCAATATCGAATCCTGTGTCAAATTTCATCGCCGCTAGAGAGCTCGTCGAAATCGCCATTGTTCGCCTGCAAAAGAAAATAGAAAGATCAAGTGCAAGGGGAATAGAAAGCACAGAATGGAGCTCGAAGAAAACCTAGATATATGGTTCTCAGAATAGAAAGCGACAGACTCCGTCGTGCGAAAAATTAAAATTCTTTGATATGGGTTCGATGAAATATTTTATTGACAAAAGAGTTTGTCGATCTCTGTCAGAGGAAGGGAAAAGTTTTCGTCATTCTCAGGTTGACGAAAATGTTCTGAAGCAATATCGTCGTTCTCCATTCGACAAAAAGAACTTCACACACAGAGAGTTCGTTGACTCAGGTCGACAAATTTCTCAAGAATGTTTCTCAATTCGTCGATCTCCATTCGACGAGCTGTGGCAAATTCTTCAACCATAGATAGAAAATTAAATTAATGCATCTCCATTTATCATACCTAACTAATTCATAAAGAACAGATGTTTCTTCCCATCCAAGTGTTTGGTGAAGATATCTGCCTTTTGCAAATCAGTAGAGACAAAGCTGAGATTAATTTTATTTTTATCTACACACTCTCTAATGAAATGATATCTTACATCTATATGCTTAGTTCTACTATGATGCACTAAATTCTGTGCAATGGAAATTGCACTTGTATTATCACATAGTAGAGTTGAGTTATTTAAGTTGACACCATAATCTAAGAGTTGGTTTTGAATCCATAGCATCTGTGAACAATAACTGTCAGCTGCTATATACTCAGCTTCTACTGTTGAAGTAGACGCAGATGTTTGCTTCTTGCAAAACCATGACACTAGCCTATCACCAAGGAATTGACATGTCCCTGATGTGCTCTTTCTGTCCACTCTACATCCAGCAAAGTCATCATCAGAGTATCCAGTTAACTGAAATTCTGCCTCAGTTGGATACCAGAATCCTAAATTACTGCAACTCTTTATATATCTCAATTTTTTTTAGGAAAATAAGATGAGATTCTTTAGGGTTCACCTGGAACCTAGCACAAAGACAAGTAGCAAACATAATGTCTGGTCTGCTTTCTGTAAGATATAATAGGGACCCAATAATGGCCTTATATAATTTTGGATCTATAGGTTTCCTATGTTCATCAGAATCAATTACAACATTTGTAGCCATAGGTGTTTTATTTGCTATAGTATCAGCCATTGCAAATCTTTTAAGCAACCCCCTAACATATTTGGATTGGGACAAGAAGATGCCATCCGGGGACTGCTTCACTTGGAGACCAAGGAAGTAGGATACCTCACCTACGCTACTCATTTCAAACTTGAAATGCATAAGGTTGGAGAACCTTTTGCATAGTTTGGAATCTGTAGAACCAAATATGATGTCATCTACATATATTTGTACTAACAATATTTTATCATGATGATGCTTTATAAATAAAGTCCTATCTACTATGCCTCTAGAAAATTTATGCCCTAAGAGAAAGCTAGCTAAGGTTTCATACCAAGCTCTTGGAGCTTGCTTTTATACCATAGAGAGTCTTATGCAATTTGAAAACATAAGAGTGATGAGTAGGAGAAATAAAACCTGGTGGTTGTTCTACATAGACCTCTTCTTTAAGTTAACCATTTAGGAATGCACTCTTGACATCCATTCGATACACTGTGAACTTCTTGTAGGATACATAAGCTAAAAATATCCCGATTGCTTCAATCCTTGCAACATGTGCAAATGTCTAGTCATAGTCTATGCCTTGCTTTTGTCTGTATCCTTGAGCAACTAGTCTATCCTTGTTCCTTATGATAAGACCTTGTGCATCAAGTTTGTTTCTAAATACCCATTTAGTTCCAATGACTAGGTAGTATTTTTGTCTTGGAACTAAATCCCAAACTCTACATCTCTCAAATTGGTTGAGCTCATCTTGTATTGCAATAATCTAGTGTGGATCTTGCTCAACATCTTTTATGGATTGGGGCTCAGTTTGAGATATGAAGCAGGCATGCATCATGTCCAGGTGGAGTTGATGCATTGTCTGCACACCAACTGAAATGTCTCCAATCACTTGAGATACAGGGTGATCTCTAAGTGTGACAAATTCAGTAGGAGGAGTTGGTTGATCAACACCTTGGTAAATTAATTCCTCTTGTGTAATTATAGCTGTTGTTGGCTCTTCACTGAGTTCAGTGTCTTCATCTTCACTATCTTCAGTACTATGTGTAGAAGAATGGCCAACAACCTTATTGGTGACGGTCAATTTATCCAACTTCTCACACAGGTTTGGTTCTTGCAATGTCTCAATGCTAGAAGGACCTTCTCCTTGTAAAACATGTTATTTTCGTCGAAAGAAATATGAATGTATTCTTCTATTTTCATAGTTTATTTATTATAAACCCTATAGGACTTGCTTACTTGGAAATATCCAAGAAAAAAAATCATATTTCAGCCATGTCTTAAAACTTTATAATGTGTTTCTTGTTATTGTTGTGAATGTAACAAATGCAACCAAAAATTTTAAAGTAATCTACTTTAGGTTTCTTCTCTTTAAGTAGCTCATAAGGAGTCTTATTCTTGAGCTTGTGTATCAGACTTCCGTTCAGTACATAGTTTGATGTGCTCACTGCCCCTGCCCAAAAGGATAGGGGCTAGTGAGCATCTGTAAGTATTGTGCCTTCAGATTCAATTAGAGTTCTATTTTTTCCTTTCAGCAACCCCATTTTGTTGAGAACTTCTAGGAGCTGAGAAGTAGTGCCTGATACCTTCCTTCTCATAGAACTCTTGCATAAGAAGAGACTCAAACGCAGTATAATGATCACTTCTGACCAATGCAACTGGAGTGGAGTACTCAATCTGTATGTTCTTGAGAAAATCTGTAAGAACCTTCAAACTATCTGACTTAGATCTAAGAAAGAATACCCAAGTGAATCTTGAGAAGTAATCTACGATCACTAAAGTATAAGATTTCCCTCCTAGGCTTTGTACAACAATAGAGACAAAAAGGTCCATATGTAGCAAGTATAATATTCTAGGTGAGTCACTTTTATTTAATGATTTAAAGTTGTTTTTAGTTTGCTTGCCTAACTGACATGCCCTGTAAAAGATTTCCTTCTTGTAGGGGTAAGAAGGTAATCCTCTAACAAGGTTGTCCCTATAGAGTTTAGCAATATTTTTCAAGTTTACCTGTCCTAATCTCTTATGTCAAAGATTATTATTTTTACTAGTTTGATTAAATAGGCATATTTCTGATTTAGCTGACCTAAAATTAACTACATAAATGTTTTCTATCCTAGTACCAGTTAATACTACTAGGTTATCTATAGAAGTAATAATACATGAAGTTTTATTATATGATAACTGAAACCTTTCATCACATAAGTGACTTATGGATATTAGGTTGTGCTTTAGTCCACTTATATAAGCTACATTCCTGAAGGTGACTGCTCCAATCTTGACCTTTTCATATCCTTCAGTCTGGCCACAGTTGGAATCACCAAATATTACTTTAGGTCCTAGCATAGACTTGTAGTTGATTAAATTATCCTTGTTTCCAGTCATATGTTTTGAACATCCACTATCCAGATACCATTGTTGCTCTGTGGTGCTATAGTCTTTCACCTATAATAAAACAGATTAGTTATTCTTGACCCAGGTTACCTTTAGTCCTTGTTTCTTTTCATAATTAAAACTGGAAATATAAGAGTATTCAGGTTTTTTTTATAGCCTAAGGGTTGAAATCTTCTAGGTGGAATTATCCACCGAGTGAATGGTTTATAATATTGTCTTTGTTGATTAAATGTTCTATATGAATTAAAGTTTCTGTTATACTGAACATGGTTCGACAAATTTTGGTAAGTTCGTCGATATGATTTCGATGAATGGGGATGAGTTCGACGAACTCCACTTAGAGAATGGAAGTATTCATTCTCTGGGCCCCAACACCGTCGATCTCGGGTCGACGAACCATACTAGTTTCGTCGATCATAGTTCAACGAATTATTATAATGAAAGTTTGCGTTCAGAGTTCGTCGTCTTGATTTCGACGAACTGTACACATTTCATCGATCTGAGTTCGAAGAAATCTGTGGAACATTATTATGTTTAATATTTTTCTTATTCTTTCTCTTTTTCTTATTCTTTTGTTTTAACTCTAGTTGTTTAACTTTATTATTATCTATCTTTTCCTTGCCTTTTCTAAAAAAAATTTAATTGTTGTTGTTAGAATATTTTTCTGAATCAGTGGTGGTTGTCTTGATGAAGCACCTAAGCCCAGCATGTCATTAAGCATGGCATTCGCAGTGCTTGTGATGTCCATCAGCTTGATATTTCTCCCATTTAGAGATTCTTCAAGTTGCCTAACCTCTGCTAATTCAGTTTTTAATGAGATGATTTGTTCATTAGCTATGGTTAATTCATCTCTTAATCTAATGTTTTCAGAGATAGGTTTTCTTGATCAAACATTTTTTCTCTAAGTTTTTTAATTTATTCTTCAGAGTTAATTTAATCAATACATAATGATTTGAATTCAGTTTTAAAATTATCTAAATTATAATCAAAGCAGGATAGTACCTGATCTGCCTCAGATTCAGATGTTTCTTCATTATCGGACTGCTCAGCTTTAGACAGGCTGTAGGAGGCATTGATAGCCATAAGGCAAACTTCCCATTCTTTTGCCTCCTCTTCATCTTCACTAGAGCTAGAAGATGACGATTCTTTATCTGTATCACTCCAGGTCTCAGCAATGAAACCTTTCTCCTTCCATTTATGTTTGCTGGAGGAGGACTTACTCTAGTGCTGCTTTCTGGAGTCCTTTTCTCTTCTTCTCTCCTTTTGGTTTTTTGGACACTCTGATATGAAGTTTCCCTGTTTCCAGCAACTAAAGCAAACAAATTCTTTAGTTGGTGTCTTTTCATACCTTGGTTTGTCATCTTGCCTAGATGACTATCTTTTGAAGTCCTTCTTTGCCATGTTATAGAATCTCTTGGCTAAGAGACATGGGAGTTCTTCACTGGCTGTTGGTGCTTTTGATTCTTCTGAAGCTTTGAAAGCTATGCTTTGTTCCTTTCTTGCTAGTGGAGGAGTCTTCTGCTTTGTAGCTTCCCTTGTCTTTATCATCTGCTCATATTATTTGAGCTTTCCAAGAAGAGATTCAGTTGAAATCTCATTTAAACTTCTGGCCTACTTGATTGGCCATATTTTAGAATCCCATGAGCTAGGGAAGCATATTAGGATCTTGTCATTAACTTCTGTGAGGGTGAGGTCCTTGTCCAGAGTCTTCAGCTCATTGATGTTTGAGCTTAGTCTATTGTGCATGTCACTGACAGACTCAGATTCTTCTTTCTTGAAGTTTTCAAACTGGGAGATGAGGGTTGATCACCTATCCTTTCTCTCATCTGCTGAACCAGAACCATCTGGTTAAGAGAGTCTCAGATAGCCTTGGAAGATGTGCACTCAGAAACTTTTTTTGAATATATCATCTGACATAGTCTGTGCTAAGATGTTTATGGCCTTGGAATCTGCTATCTTGGCCTTCTTCTGAGCATTTGTCCACTCAGGTGGTGGAAGAGTATGTGTACTTGAAGTTGAAGTGGATGTAGCCATTGGAGCTGGTGGTTCTGTCAAAATAGAGTTGTATATGTCTTCATCAATAGAGTTCATATAAAGCCTAATTTTTACCTTCCAGATAACAAACTTATTTAGGTTGCAAACTGGAGGTCTGTTACTTGCATAATCTTTGTTTTGTGTCATGCAATGAAATAAATAGAAAAACTAAAAAAAGAAATCAGATCTACTAAGGATCTTTTGGTTCAAGTATTAACTTGAGAAACCAAAGGAACCTGCTCTGATACTAATTAAAAGATAGGGGATAGATCTAATTTACTCTAGAGGGGGTGGGGGTGAATAGAGTAATTAAAACTTTTTCACTGTTTTAAATATTATCAGAGTAAAGTAGGTGATACCAATAGTAGTAATAGAAAAAGGAATGCTGTCTAAGCTAATCTACCACAACACAGCAAGAACAAAAAGAAAATAGGCAACCAGACGACACAAGAATTTTATAATGGTTCCCCAACCTAGGTGCATCCACTCTTCTACCACCCTGGTAGGAATCCACTATCAGGTTTTTCATCAGGTGACTCTCACAACAAGATCTATTTCCAGGGAGATCTCACAACCCTTTGAACTTTTGATTAGGTGCCCAAAAACCAAGAGTAAACTTTTGAAGGGAGTTAATAAACTCTTTTATAGGAGGTGAGAGAGGTGATGTTGTCTTCTTTTTTCAGTATACAACAGAGAATACTTGGAGCTGGTGTCAAATCTCCTTCTGAAATGACTTGGAGCCTTGATTAGGGTCTAGGTCTTCAGCCTTGACTTGAAGTGATCAAGGAACTTTTGACTGATTCAGATTTTGTTGTCCTTGAATATTCCTGGAGTTGAAGTTGAAGAAGACTGTTGATGTTTGATTGTTGTTCTTTTTCAGACTTCAGAAAGTATAAGGGGAAAACAGAACGTTTTCTGCACAAGGATTTTCTTATGTTGAATGTACAGTCTGTTCTCTTCTTCTTTGTTCTCTGTATTACCTCCGTCTGAATAGAGAAAAACTCTTTTATATTTTTTTGTTGAAATTCTACTTTGAAATTTGAATTCCAAGCATTGATTGCTGATCTGTCTGGAGAATGAAAATGACTTGAGAATATTGTCTTAAACGAGTTTCCCCAACTGTCCCAAAAAATTAAGCAAGTAATTAACCCTGATGAAGACCATAATTAATGCAGCCAATAACGGCTATATTCAAAAGAATATGTGTATTAATTACTCAGGAAATCACTACTGAATAATATAGGAAATAAGTACAGAAATAAGGAAAAACTCTAAGTTTGGCACTAGATAGAAATCGTCGAGCTCTGAACAGATTTCGTCGACCGGAGTTCCAAGTTCGTCGAGCTGAGAAATCCTATTCGTCGACCTGAGCTCACCGAACTGTATTCTGGAAATAACTTGCCAATTCTGCGTTCACACTTCGTTGAGCAGAGAATCTGTCTTCGTCGAGCTGAGTTCAACAAAAATAAACTGAAAAGAGTCTGTTGAAGCTGAATTTTAAATTTCATCAATCAGAGAATCCGTCTGAATGAAGAGATCGTCGACTTGAGCTCGAATATCGTTGAGCTCAACTCAGAGAAGCAACTCTGAGTTTGTCGATCTGTGATCGATGATCATCTAGCTGAGTTCGAAGAATTTCGAACTGATAATTTAATTATGAATTCTTCCAAGTCTGGGTCAACTGAGGTCTTCTGCTGGATAGTCCATGAAGGTTGAACCTAATGACTAGCCTAAACTCTAGGACTCAAAAACCTGACCCTAGCTATACAATGTGGGT
Organism: Platanthera guangdongensis; assembly: GCA_039583875.1. Classification (NCBI taxonomy): domain Eukaryota; kingdom Viridiplantae; phylum Streptophyta; class Magnoliopsida; order Asparagales; family Orchidaceae; genus Platanthera; species Platanthera guangdongensis. Next base: position 133,613,862 of record CM077162.1, on the reverse strand, counting down.
CAAACTCAACCTAATTAGTGAACCTAGCCCAAATCCAAACTAGGGATCTAATAGTGACCCTCCTCCCTGTTGAAGTCACAGTATGGAAACGCTACCTCCTCCCCCTCCTCCCTACCCGAGAGTTTCTCCTCCTTCCAGCTCCTGCTCCTGCTCTACCTCTCTCTCGGCCTCTACCTCTCCCTCATTTGATGGACACAACTTGCGGTGGTGGGGGTATTTGTGGTCTATGACCGTTCCCCCACCCTGCTGGTTAAATCTTTCGGGTCCTCCTGGTTGGTTCTGTTGGATCCCCAGTTGATTTGGGATAGGTTCACTAGCTTAGGATGTGACCCATCATGTATAGCCAGGGTCAAGTTTGTGTCCTAGAGTCTAGGACAAGTCCTTAGGTTCAACTTCAGATGCACCAGCTATCAACAAGACCTTCAGAGACTCCAGACTTAGAGGTTTTCAAGGCTAAGTAAAATGAATTCGACGTTCATCGAACTCAGCTCAACAAAAGGTGTTTTGCGCTCGACGATCTTAAAACAATTCTTAGTACTGAGCTCGACGATACTTGTTCTCTGTTCAACGAAGACTGAGATACTTCATCAAGCTAAAGTCAAGACAACTTCAGAATTTTTCTAAGTCCAGCTTCAGGCTTTGGTCGACGAAATGGATTCTGAGCTCGACGAACTTGGACCTCAAATTCATAGCTTCTCAGGTCAACGAAGTCAACTTCTCAGGTCGATGAATTCAGTACTCTACTCGACGATTTGTGGTCAATGATTTATGTTCTTCTCAGTCAGAGACCTCTCAGATTCTAAGTCCACAATCTTTCTTCGCTCGACGAATTTGGATCTTAGTTCGACGAACACTATCTGATAGTGATAGTTATCTGCTCGACGATTTTCATTCTCAGCTCGATGAATGTAGATTGTCAGTTCGATGAAGGTTGTAGCAGTATTGACTTGAAGATATTTCTATTATCTGGTCGACCAACTCCTCAACTCAGCTCGACGAACTGTGAACTCAGCTCGACGATTCATGTTCTCCGTTCGATGATTACAGACTAGGTCTTCTTCAGTTTTCCCGTCCCGTTTCTTGGCGATGATTCCTGAACAATTAATGTCAGATCTTGTCGGAATGTTACCATTAGAACATGCAATTAATCATGGATTATTTCATGCCGATTTTCTATGGGACAGTTGGGGAAATCATTGATTGCCGCTTCCTGCCAAGGCCGACTGCAATTACTGCTCAACATTCGAATTTCGAATGTTCTCAGTCAGTCAAAAAGAGACAGAAAAGAAAAGAAACGATCAAGTACTACTACACAGACAACAAGCAATACAGACAATCAGATAGACACACTCAGATTACACAGAAGAACAACCATACAAAAATCTAAAGTTCTACGGCAATCATCCTAACCAGAGAACACATCTTCAAGAAGAAGAAGAAGAACAACCAATTACTATCAAGAGTCTTCTTCCTTCAACTCTACAGGACAACTTCAAAGGACAACAAATTAATCAATTTGTCAAAGAAGTTCCTGAAGCATCTCTGGTCCAGGCACTCTATGTCTTTGAAGACCTATCACCCTGAAGCAGTGCTCTAGTTTTCCTGATCTTAGGGGGAGGAATATCTGCTGACATCAATCCACAGTCGTCTCAGTTGTTTTGATAAAGATAAGACATCATCACCCTCTTTTCAACTCCTGTACAGGGTTTTAATTCCCTTCAAAATTATTCCTGGTTACAAGTCTCCTTCCAAAAGACTTAAGGTTTTGGTTTTTGAGCACCTGAACAAAAGCTCATTGGTGTCAGGCACCTGATCAAAAATCTGAGTGGATTCCTACCAGGGTGGTAGAAGAGTGGATGTACCCAGGTTGGGGAACCATTATAAAATTTCTTGTGTCGTCTGGTTGCCCTTTTCTTTTGTTTTGGCTGTGCTCTGTCATTACATAGTTTGTTGTGCTTATTTATTTTATTTGCTGACTTGTTCACTTAGGAATACAAAAAAAGTTATAAAGATTTTTTAAGAGAGCACAATACTCTAGTCATCCCACCCCCTCTAGAGTATATCAGATCCACCTTGCACTTTCAATTGGTATCAGAGGGAGGTTGGTTAAAATACCACACCTTTAAAGTTCAAGTGGTTGTATAGGCTAACACCTGAACCATAAAGATCCCTCTGGTGAGATCTGATTGTTTTGTGTTTGTTGTTAGATTTATTCCTCCACAGAAATGGCCCAAAACAAAGACTATGCAAGCATCAGACTTCCAGTATGCAATCTTAACAAGTTTTCCATATTGAATGCAAGAATCAGATTATACATGAATTCTATTGATGAGGATATTTTTTTCTTCTATCTTGACAGGAGTACCTCCAGCACCTGCAGCTTCTACAAGCACCTCCACCAACATGACTGCAGTACCTCCTCCAAAAAATAATGATGCCTACAAGAATGCCAAAATGGCAGATGCTAAAGCAATGAATATCTTGGCTCAGACAACGTCAAATGACATATTTCAAAAGGTGGCTGAGTGCATCTCAGCTAAAGCCATTTGGGATTCCCTCAACCAAATGGTAGCTGGCTCAGTAGATGAGAGAAAAGACAAGAGATCCAATCTCATTTCCCTGTATGAGAACTTCAAAAAGGATGAGACAGAATCAGTGGCTGAGATGTACAACTGGTTGAGTTTAATCATCAATGAGCACAAAACCTTGGATAAAGACATCACCTTGACAGAGGTGAATGATAAGATATTGATGTGCTTCCCTAACTCTTGGGATTCCAGAATCTGGCCAATCAAGGAAGCCAGAAGCCTAAATGAGATATCAACTGAATCTCTACTAGGCAAATTAAAATCCTATGAGCAGCTGATCAACTCAAGAGAAGCAGCAGAACAGAAGGCTACAACTCCAGTGAGAAAGGATCACAACATAGCCTTCAAAGCATCTAAGGAAAGTGAGACATCAACTTCTAATGAGGAACTCATGAGCCTCTTTGCAAAAAGATTCTACAAGATGGCTAGAAAGGATTTCAGAAGGAAATCATCCAAACAGGATGATAAGCCCAAGTATGACAAGACACCAAGCAAGGAAGTTGTGTCCTTTGGGTGCAGAAAGCCTAGACATTACATCTCAGAATGTCCAGAAAACTAGAAGAAGGACAAGAGCAGAGTTAAGGACTCCAGGAGAAGACACAGCAACAGACCCTCTTCTAGCAAATACAAAAAGAAAGACAAGGGATTTGTTGCTGAGACATGTTGTGATACAGAGGAAGAATCATCCTCTTCCAGTTCAAGTGAAGAAGAGCAAGAAGCAAGATCCAAGGAGGTTTGGCTTATGGCAATTGATGCCTCCAGGAGCTGTTCTGGATCAGAAGGAGAATCTGAAGAAGAAGCAGCCTCAGACTCAGAGGCAGATCAGGTTCTTTCAAACTATGATTTTAATTCTGAGTCATTTAAAATTGAATTCAAAGCCATGTATTTAGATTTAATTAGTTCAGAAAAGGAAATAAAAACTCTTAGAGAAAGACTAGGAAGTCTTGAATCTGTTAATTCAAAAAACATTAAACTACAAGATCAACTAAACTTAGCTAATGAACAAATAATTAAATTAAAATCTGATTTATGGGAGGCCAAACAACTTGAGCAATCTTTCAATGGGAGAAGACTTAAGCTGATGGACATTACAAGCACAGTGAATGCCAGATTAAATGACAAGCTGGGCTTGGGTGCTTCATCAAGTTTGCCCCCCATAATTAAGAAAATATTCTTACAACACCTATTCAATTTGTTTCTGCTAAGCGAAAAGAAAATATTATAAACAAACCATTATCTGTAAATAATCCAAAACCTATAGACAAGAGAAACAAAAATCAGAAAACAGTTTATAAAAACAAGGTTCAGCAGGATTCGTCGAACGCAGATCGACGAATTGTGGCCAGTTCGTCGAACCCAGATCGACGAACGCTGAACACAAATTTTAGTAATAACAATTCGTCTGACTGCGATCGACGAACTATGTATGGTTCGTCGAGCAGAGGTCGACGAACTTGGGGTGCAGAAAATGACTACTGTCATTCTCTGAGTAGAGATCAACGATCTCATCCCTATTCGTTGAACTCTGGTCGACGAACTTACAACAATTCGTCGAACGCAGAAGGACCAAACGTAAACCATTTCTCTTACAGAAATTCTAAGCCAACTAATAAGACATTTAATCCAGTAGCTGATTGGGTTATTAAACCTAGGAGATATCACCCCTTAGGTTATAAATCTCAACCTATCTTATCAGTTATATCTAGCTTTTCTTTTCAATCAAATAAAGGACACAAGGTAACCTGGGTCAAGAACAATTGAATTTTTTTTCTTTGCAGGTATAGCTGAAGAGCTATCCAAGGGTGAGTCAAACCTGGTACTTGGACAGTGGTTGCTCCAAGCATATGACAGGTAGCAAGGGCAATCTATCCAATTACAAGCTCAAGCTAGGACCAAAGGTGATTTTTGGAGATTCAAAAAGTGGCCAGTCAGAAGGATATGGAGCAGTGAAGATTGTAGCAGTCACTTTCAAGAAAGTAACATATGTTTAGTTAATGAAAACCAAACTATTTTAATTGGACTTAGACAAGGCAACATATATTTAGTAGATTTTATTTCTGCCAAAACTGATGTTTGTTTACTCAATATCACTAGTAATCAAAATGAGTTATGGCATAAAAGATTAGGGCATGTAAACCTTAAGAATATATCTAGGTTATCTAAAGACAACCTTGTTAGAGGTTTACCTTCTGGCCCCTACAAGAAGGAAAACTTATGCAGGGCTTGTCAATTAGGCAAGCAAACTAAAACTAGCTTCAAATCCATTAATAAAAGTGATTCACCTAGAATTTTGTATTTGCTTCATGTGGATCTATTTGGACCCATTGCAGTACAAAGACTAGGAGGGAAGTCTTATACTTTAGTGATTGTTGATGACTTCTCTAGATTCAGTTGGGTAGCCTTTCTGAGAGCTAAGTCAAATACATTCAAGGTTCTCACAGATTTTCTCAGGACCATACAGATTGAGTTCTTTACTCATGTTGCATTGATCAGAAGTGATCATGGCACAGAGTTTGAGTCTCTTCTTATGCATGAGTTATGTGAGAAGGAAGGTATCAGGAAGTGCTTATCAACTCCTAGAACTCCCCAACAAAATGGGGTTGCTGAAAGGAAAAATAGGACACTCATTGAATCTGCAAGCACATTATTAACAGATGCTTACATGCCTCTATCGTTTTTGGCAGAAGCTGTAAACACTGCTAACTATGTCCTAAATAGAAGCCTTATACATAAACTGAAAAATAAGACCCCCTATGAATTACTGAAAGGGAAGAAACCTAAAATCACATAATTTAAGTTTTTGGCTGCATTTGTTACATTCACACAAATAACAAGAGACACATTACAAAGTTTGAGGCTAAGGATGAAGAAGCGATTTTTCTAGGATATTCCCAAGTAAGCAAGGCCTTTAGGGTTCTTAATAAATCCACCCTTAAAATTGAAGAGTCTGTCCTTGTATCTTTTGATGAAGCTAACATGTCTTATAAGGAGAAAGAGATTTCTACCAATAGCTCTTTGCAGGTTCCACAACTATGTGAGTCTACGGATGGACTAAACCTTACCCAAGGGGTATAAACCCATCCTTCTCCACAGGTTGCTGAAGATAGTGAAGAAGAAATTCAAGTGGAAGTGGCTGAACTTCCCTCAACAGCTAGTACCATTCCTCAAGAGGAATTAATTACAGAAGTTGTTGCTCAACAAACTCCACCAACTGAACTTGTCACACTTAGAGATCACCCCAGATCTCAAGTGATTGAAGACATTTCAGCAGGTGTATAGACAAGGCATCAACTCAACCAAGACTTGATGCATGCCTGTTTTCTCTCTCAAATAAAACCTCTCACCATCCATGAAGCAGAGCAAGATCCCCACTAGATCATTGCAATGCAAGAGGAACTAAATCAGTTTGAGAGATGTAGAGTTTGGGATTTGGTTCCAAGACCTCATAACTAACCAGTTATTGGAACCAAATAGGTTTACAGAAACAAGTTGGATGCTCAAGGGAACATAGTGAGAAACAAGGCTAGGCTTGTTGCTCAAGGCTACAGGCAAGAGGAAGGAATTGACTATGACCAAACCTTTGCCCCTGTTGCAAGGTTAGAGGTCATTAGGATATTCCTTGCCTATGCAGCTTATAGGAGATTCAATGTGTTCCAAATGGATGTCAAGAGTGCATTCTTGAATGGAGTTCTTTAAGAAGAGGTTTATGTAAAACAACCTCCAGGTTTTATCTCTCTAACTCAACCCTCTTTTGTATTTAAATTGCATAAAACTCTCTATGGTTTAAAGCAAGCTCCAAGAGCTTGGTATGAGACCTTAGCAAGCTTTCTTTTAGAGCGTAAATTTACAAGAGGAACCATAGATAAAACTCTTTTCAGTTGAAGTCATAAGGACTAAATTTTGTTAGTACAAATATATGTGGATGACATCATCTTTGGGTCTACTGATCCCAAATTGTGCAAGAGGTTTGCTGACCTGATGCATTCCAAATTTGAGATGAGTAGCATGTGTGAGCTTTCCTACTTCCTTGGTCTCCAAGTGAAGCAGCTCCCTGATGGTATCTTCCTCTCCCAAGCTAAGTATGCTAATGAGCTTATTAAGAAGTTTGGGATGGGTGATGCTTCAGGAATGTAAACACCTATGGCTACAAATGCTGTTGTGGATTCTGATGCAGCAGGGAAACCTGTAGATCAGAAACATTATAGGGCAATTGTTGGATCCCTATTATACCTAACAGCTGCACGCCTAATATAATGTTTGCCACATGCCTTTGTGCTAGGTTGCAAGTGAACCCTAAAAAATCTCACCTTATATTCCTAAAAAGAATTTTTGAGATATATAAAGAGTTGTCCTAATCTAGGACTCTGGTATCCTGCAGAGTCAGAGTTTGAGTTAACTGGATACTCAGATGCTGACTATGCTGGATGTAGAGTGGACAGGAAGAGTACCTCTGGAACTTGCCAGTTCCTGGGTATGAGAATTGTCTCCTGGTTTTGTAAAAAGCAAACAACTGTGTCTACATCAACTGCAGAAGCAGAATACATGGCTGCTGTCAGCTGCTGTTCACAAATGTTATGGATACAGAACCAACTCCTACACTATGGTGTCAACTTAAATAATTCAACATTATTCTGTGATAATACTAGTGCTAGTGCTATAACATAGAATCCAGTTCACCATTCTAGGACTAAGCATATTGAAATAAGACATCATTTCATTAGAGATAACGTAGACAAAAAGAAAATTAACTTAATCCATATTCCTATTGATTTACAGAGAGCAGACATTTTCACCCAGCCTTTGGTTGAGAAAACTCATCTATTCTTTATAAATCAGCTGGGAATGATCAATGGAGAAGAGTTAAATTAGGTGCTGTCTGCATTCGATGAATTTTCCAGAGTTCGTCGAACGGAGTTCGACGAATTAGGGAAAGTTTGAGGGATTCTCGTCGAATGGAGATCGACGAATTCTCTGTGTGGAAACAACTTTCGTCGACCAGAGGTCGACGAACTTTGCTTCAGAAGATATTTCGTCGAACGGAGTTCGACAAACTGTTTTCGATTCTTCTGGATGAGATCGACGAATTATTTGTCTATAATTTATTTCGTCGACCTCAGTTCGAAGAATTTTTTCTTTTTTGTGGAATGGAGTTTGTCAATTCATATTCTGAAAATCTTATATCTAGGTTTTCTTCGACCTTCGTCCTGTGGTTTCAGTTCTCTTGCTCTTGATCGTCATTTTTCTCTGTCTTTCTTGCAGGTCATCAATGGCGATTCCAGCAAGAGCTTTGTCTGCCATGAAATTTGACACCGGGTTCGACATGGATTTTGATTCCTTCCAACACTCTGACCCCATATTTCTCTATATCTTTGAACTGCTAGAAGAACTTAGTCTCAAATATTTCATGACCAGAAGGAGTAAACTACATGCAACTGAGATTCGAGAATGGGTATACATGTCTACTGTTGCTGAGGATGATACATTGACAGGAACTATCGGGAGTACTGCTGTCTCCTTATCTCCCGCAATTCTTTCTGAAATTTTTGGTTTGGTACATGGAGAAGATAATATGGAAATGGATTCTGAAGAATTTAGTGACATGCTGAAGTTCATGGGGTTTTCTGGAAGCAACCCTAACAAGCTGTTGAAGAAATAACTTTCTGCCGCCTATCAGTTTCTGGCGGATATTGTGGGAAAAATACTGATGGGCAAGCATACCGCACATGACTAAATTACCCGACATCAATTTCTTATCATGTGTGCGGTGGTGAATAAGCGTTCTGTTAATTGGAGTAAGATTTTCTTTGAGTTGATAAAGAAAAAGAACAACAAAAAAGAGGTCTGTTTTGGAAGAATCCTGGGGATCTTCCTTAAGGAAAAGGCTGGTGAATGCATGGTCTCCCTGACCATCTTCATCAATGCCTGCAAGCGCCTCACATGCGCCTTATTTGGCAGATGGGAGAGGACAATCTCCAAGCCCTCAAAGGATTCCTCCTCTTCCATCCCTACTTATGAGAGCACCAAGGCTGTGAAGGCCACTCCCTACCCTGCAGAAGAGCTCACTCCATCTCCACCATCTCTTCCAGCACCCCTTCCCGCAAAACAACACCCTTCCTCTTTCATTCCTTCTTCAACACCTCAATCTCCACAACATACACATGTGTCTACTCCTCCTCCATCTTCACCACTTGACATTACAAACATTCCTACACCCCCTACTTCACCTCATGAGACATCTATTCCTACACCACCACAGTCTCCACTTCCCCCTCACTTATCCTCCATTCCATCTTACACCCTACCCTCAGACACCACCATAAAAAATGCATTTCCACCTCTATCCCTTCAATATTTCCACCTTCCTTCATCTACCTCTCTACCTTCACCCACTACTTCTCCATCTCTGGAACCCTCCACTGTATCTACAATCATCTCCCTTCTCACTCCCCTCATCAAAAATCTAATCACAGAGTCAATTACACCTCTTGTGAATTCTATCAATTCTTTATCTGCACAAGTTTCTCTTCTCTCTGCTGCCCCCTCTTCATCAGGGGCCTGGCTCCAGGTTTTCCTGAACCCAGGCAGGGGGAGATGCTCAGTGATGAAGTTATAGCAGATACAGATGAAGCAACACCAACAGTCATAGCAGCAGTTCCCTCTTCAGCAGATATAAATTCAGATGAAGATGCAGAAATTTTGCCAGAATATAATTCTGAGATGATTGAATTGATTCATTTTATGGACACTGACATTGATTTAGATGAGTCAGTTGAGCAAATAAACACTATTGGTGATTTCATTATGAATCCCACAGTTAATCTACAAGAATTACTACAAGTTTTTGATACTGTATATATGCAATCTCTTCCAGAAGTCTTTACTAAGTCAAAGTTGGCTATTGTGCCCTACACCTCTCCAATAAGTCCAGCAGTTGCTAAGCAATTCTGTGACAGTTTTACTCTTCAAGTTATTGCTCCATCATCTACAGTTACTCCAGAAGATATCTCAGTACCAGTTTTTGTTATGGATGACTCTCCTTTGCCTGATTTGGATGAGCTTATCCAGGCTGATATTAAAGAGGAGAATAAGGAAGCAGCTGAAAGCTCTGTCTCAATTATTTCTGATTCCTGTACAGTCTCCTCCTCAAATGTTGCTGAAACTCCAGTTCCTGAGACTTCTACTTCTGCCCCTGCTACAGCAAAAGCTATTAGTGATGATAAAGCCTTAAAAGCTTTGGATGCATTATATGACAACCCTCAGGGTTCTGATTCTGAAGATGAAGATGATGATGATGATTTAGATGAAGATGCTGCCAGTAAGAAAAAGAAGATGCTATCAAAGAAAAGGAAGGCTCCTCCTCCTCTAGCTCCTAAGCCTAATCTCAATGCTGACACCCCTTATTACATTCTACACAATGTCACTCCATATAAGGGAATGCCTGCATGGATGTGGCTATCCAAGAACCAGCAGAAGGATAGAAAAAGAAGTAGGAGATACTCTCCTCCTCCAGCCCACAGATACAGGAGGATCCTCCTCCTCCTCCTCCAGCAGTTGGAGCCAGTGGCTCTAGCTCCCAGAGATCTGCCCCCATGCAAACATATCAGAGATAGTCAGGGAGATCTTCTAGAAGCAACCAGCAGAGGCAACCATCCTCAGGACATCAATAGCATCAGCAGCAGAAGCAACAAATTTATAAAGTACAAAAAGCTGACAGTCCAAAAAGGCCATACTCTCCTCCAATTCCATTTGAAGATCCTGAAACTGTTAATACTGCAAAAATGGCCAGATTCCAGGAGCTAATTGGACTATCCTTGATCGATAAAGCAAAGGCTGAAGGAAAAGACACATCAGGGTTAACAACAATGTCAAAGTACGGGAAAGAAGAGTTAAAAAGATTTGACAAGGGAAACAAGCTATTTAATGAGTTAAAAAGATTTGACAAGGGAAACAAGATATTCAATGTTGATGATTATATGAAACTTCATCCTGAAGCAGTTGTCCCCAGGGCTTCTTCACTGAAAATCATTGGGGCAGCTGATATGACTATGACTCATGCTCAGGCTCAAGATCCTAATAGAGAAATCATCTTCCAAAAGCCAGGAGAAAAAAAACTGAAGACAAGTCCTTGCAAAAGAAGAAGAAGTAATCTTTATTTTTGTTTCATTTTCTTTCGGCAAATTGTTTTCAAACTATGTCCTGTGTTTAAACAAAGCCTGTATTTATATATATCTGCTGCATGTGTTGGTAATTATCTGCCAGATATATTTCTTTTCTTGCTTTGTTTTTCAGTTTGTTTTTGTTTTGAGTCTCTGTTAGTGACCTCACCCAAATAGAGGGAGATTGTTGGATCCCTAGTTGATTTGGGCTAGGTTCACTAGCTTAGGATGTGACCCATCATGTATAGCCAGTGTCAAGTTTGTGTCCTAGAGTCTAGGCCAAGTCCTTAGGTTCAACTTTAGATGGACCAGCTATCAACAAGACCATCAAAGACTCCAGACTTAGATGTTTTCAAGGCTAAGTAAAATGAGTTCGACATTCGTCGAACTCAGCTCGACGAAAGGTGTTCTGCGCTCGACGATCTTGAGACAATTCTTAGTGCTGAGCTCGACGATCCTTGTTCTCTGTTCGACGAAGACTGAGATACTTCATCAAGCTAAAGTCACGACAACTTCAGAATTTTCCTAAGTTCAGCTTCAGGCTTTGGTCGACGAAATGGATTCTGAGCTCGACGAACTTGGACCTCAAATTCACAGCTTCTCAGGTCGACGAAGTCAACTTCTCAGGTCGACGAATTCAGTACTCTACTCTACGATTTGTGGTCAATGATTTATGTTCTTCTCAGTCAGAGACCTCTCAGATTCTAAGTCCACAATCTTTCTTCGCTCGACGAATTTGGATCTTTGTTCGACGAATAATGTCTGACAGTGATAGCTATCTGCTCGACGATTTGGGTTCTCAGCTCGACGAATGTAGATTGTTAGTTCGACGAAGGTTGTAGAAGTATTGACTTGAAGAGTATTTATATTATCTGGTCGACGAACTCCTCAACTCATCTTGACGAACTGTGAACTCAGCTCGACGATTCCGGTTCTTCATTCGACGATTCCAGACTAGGTCTTCTTCAGTTTTCCCGTCCCGTTTCTTGACAATGATTCCTGAACAATTAATGCCAGATCTTCTCGGAATGTTACCGTTAGAACGTGCAATTAATCATGGATTATTTCATGTCGTTTTTCCATGGGACAGTTGGGAAAATCATTGATTGCCGCTTCCTTCCAAGGCTGACTGCAATTACTGCTCAACATTCGAATTTTGAATGTTCTCAGTCAGTCAAAAAGATACAGAAAAGAAAAGAAAGGATCAAGTACTACTACACAAACAACAAGCAATACAGACAATCAGACAGACACACTCGGATTGCACAGAAGAACAACCATACAGAAATCTAAAGTTTTACTGCAATCATCCTAACAAGAGAACACATCTTCAAGAAGAAGAAGAAGAAGAATAACCAATTACTATCAAGAGTCTTCTTCCTTCAACTCTACATGACAACTTCAAAGGACAACAAATTAATCAATCTGTCAAAGACGTTCCTGAAGAATCTCTAGTCCAGGCACTCTAGGTCTTTGAACATCTATCACCCTGAAGTAGTGCTCCAGTTTTCCTGATCTCAGGGGGAGCAAAATCTGCTGACATCAATCCACAGTCTTCTCAGTTGTTTTGAGAAAGAGAAGACACCATCACCCTCTTTTCAACTCCTGTATAGTATTTTAATTCCCTTCAAAATTATTCCTGGTTGCGAGTCTCCTTCCAAAAGACTTGAGGTTTTTGTTTTTGAGCACCTGAACAAAAGCTCATTGGTGCCAGGCACCTGATCAAAAACCTGAGTGGATTCCTACCAGGATGGTAGAAGAGTGGATGTACCCAGGTTGGGGAACCACTATAAAATTTCTTGTGTCGTCTGATTTCCCTTTTCTTTTATTTTGGCTGTGCTCTGTGATTAGGTAGTTTGTTGTGCTTATTTATTTTATTTGCTGACTTGTTCACTTAGGAATACAACAAAAGTTGTAAAGATTTTTTAAGAGAGCACAATACTCTATTCACCCCCCCTCTAGAGTATATTAGATCCACCTTGCACTTTCAGGCTCGTTCCTCCCTGGGAAAATCCTCACCCTTGCCCTTGGGTAGGCCCCCCCTGCTTCCTCCATCCTAACTCCTGGTATGCCAGTGCCCTCGGCTCTTCTCTTCTCCTCCCTTCTTGTTGTCTCCCTCCACCTAACCTCTGTCAGCCTTGCTAGCTTTTTCTCAAAAGCTGAATTCGCCGACACCATGGCTATTTCCTTCGCAGCTTTCTCCATCAACCCTTCACATGATAGTGGCGCCTTCCGAGTGAGGCTCTTCTTGAAGAAGCCCTCCCGTAATCCCATAGTAAAGGCCATCTGGAGGGCGAATCCAGGCACCTCCTGAATATCTAAGATCTCCTCCTGAAATCTGTCTACATACTGGGCTAGGGACTCATCCGCCCTCTGCTTAATCAGAAAAATCAACTCCGGGTTCTTCTTCCTATTCTTTGAAGTTTAGAAATGCAGATGAAAACTACTATTCAGGTCTTCGAAGATGTATATTGAGACTGTAGGGAGCTGATGAAACCAGTCCCTAGTCTTGTCCTTCAAAGTGATGGCAAAAACATGGCACTTGAATGCATCCGTCATCGACCTGATTGAATCTGCATCCTCGAATCATTGCAGGTGCTGGAGGGGATCATCCTTCCCCACATAATAGTTCATCTCAGTTCCCTGAACCCTTCCGGGATGGGAGCTGACAGAATCAATTCGCAAAATGGTGACCCTCTCACCCCTAGTCTCGCCGCCCCTACTCGCACGACAATATACCCTAGTGAGACGGCGCTCGCGGGGCTCGGGAATAGCTCTCTTCCCGCCATGTCTCTCCTCTCTCCTTCCACCATCACTTCCTTCCTAGGTCGCCTACCCGGGGCATCTTCTCTCACTCTTGTCGAGACGAGTTCTTCCTGCGGTGCGAGAGCAGGCACCTGAGGCAGCGGGGTCAAACAATCACCCCGTCGCGAGATCCCCTACAACATGTTCATAATGCCTTTGATTGACGCCATGAACTCCTCCCTTCCAACGAATCCTCCCGGGTTATCTAACCCATCTCCATCTCCTTCTTCATGACCTCTTTCCATGAGGTAGCTCGAGATATTTCTGTATGGGCCGCGATCCACGCTCACCGCACCAAAAATGTTGAAACCAGTCACCTGATTCCACATAGACTTCGGACCTAAAGTTGCAGCACACACTTACTCATTTTGAACCGCCCTCCCGACATGAGTCACGGGACCAGAAACAGACCAATTGTATCAGCTAGGAGGTCCCACCTCTTACTCGGAAGAATCTGAACTTCTTGTTGGGTATTGTATCCACAACGTACCTGATTTGAAGAAGCCCCTGATCAAGCTAAGGTAAATAGGCAATGTTTTTGACAAATTATTTCAAGTTGTGCTTGCAGTTATTCCACGCTAAGTGCACACCAATGGCAGGGTACAGTAGGTCAATATACACGGGTCTGCACGACGTAATCCCTCGTTGAGCAGATCAATGTGTTGGCCTACGTGTACTCTCTCTATTGGAGTGCACTTACTTTCAAGTACAGGGCCGTGTTTATGCAAGAGAAGACAAGGAGCAAGGATGGGTCAAGGAGCACATCATGGGTGGAAAGACGAAAATTTGTCTAAGTATAATTCGACGAGAATCACCAAGTGATTCTCGCCGATTCGGCGAGAATCACTAGTGATTCTCGTCGAACCCATCGCTGAGCAGATCATGAATAACAAGTAACTTTCGTTGAGAATCAACAAGTGATTCGGCGAGAATCACTAGTGATTCTCGACGAATCGTCGAGAATCACTAACTGATTCTCGCCGATTCGTCGAGAATCACCTGCGATTCTCGCCGATTTTTACTTAGCGATTTCTCTGGAAGTTCCTGAACCGGATTCTGCCGCTGACAATATTCTGGACCGGGACTTAAGGATTCTTCTTGTGGGTCCCACAACGGTCATTTTGAAAGCATCTACAGTATATATATACGGGTATTTTGAACGGAACAAAATACACAGAAAAGAAGTCGAGCACGATCTAACCCTAAAATCGCGAAACTGCTCCGCCGCCACCGCCGCCGCTCACGCTAGTGGTCGCCGCTATTGATCGCGTTTCTTCCTGATCTCCGGCGACAAAAGCTTAGCCAAGCTTAGTGTCTCACGCGTCTATCCAGAGATCCCTTGTCTCTCGATTTGTTGATCGGGAAAAACTTCCCCGTCCGAATCGATCGAGACGACCGATCCTCGTGTGACCGTTGGTAGACCTAGCTTCGCTATGAAGTTTGGATCTCTAAAGAACAGCAGCTGCACATCGTCGTCGCCGCCGATCCCGTGAACCTAGCCGCCGCACTTGTTGCCGCCGCTGGTTCCGGGGAGATCCTCTCCAAGAGAGACCAAGGTTGTGGACTCTTTGTAGACTTCAAGATCACGTCGTCAACGAAGAGGGACACCGTAGTCTCCACACATAGTTTGTATCTCTTATACATTCTATTTTATTTTTGTTGTAAAGGAACGGTGGTTCCGTGTTGTAAGGGTTGGGTGCAACCCGTTTTTGTTGGAGTGTTGACTCCTACGTGTGGAAGGTTTCCTTCCGATAGTGCAGGGATTGGATTTCAATCCCATTGGAGAAGTGACCAAATCGTCCCTTGTTGGGAGATAGGTCGAAGGGGGAAAGTGGATGTACCCAAGTCGGGGAACCACTATAAATAGCTTGTGTACTCTGTTGTGCCGTGTTGTTTTATTTTCGTGTGCAGGTACAATTTAAATTCCGCAAAAGCGCTGCACGTCACCCATTCCCCCCCCCCATAGGTGAACATAGTTGACACTAGGTGAACTTTCAAGTTGTATCAGAGGGAGGTTGCTCATCAAAAAGGTTAACACCTTGAGTTGAATCCTGCCCCTAGTTTCAAGAAGAAGACAAACATCTACTATGGACGGGCTCAAGTACAAAGGCAAGATCCCAGTGTGCACCAGGCTCAACTTTCCTATCTGGAAGGAAAGGATCAGGTTCTATATGGAAGCAGTTGATCCTCATCTCTTCATGATCGTGGAGGAGGGACCTTGTGTCCCCACTAAGGCATCCACCATTGATCCTACCCAGAAAGTGACAAAGAAACTTTCTGAAATGGACAAGGACGAGATGGTGCTAGTAGGACTTGACAAGAAGGCGCGAAACATTCTAGTCAGCGCGGTTGATGACTCAATGATGCAAAACTTCAGCAACTGCAGGACAGCACAGGAGATCTGGCAGTGCCTGATCATCCTAATGGAGGGCACTGATGAAGTGAGGGATGATCGGAGATCCCTCCTGAACCAGAAATATGAGGCCTTCAGACAAGGGCCTAAGGAAGAGATCGGAGTCACCTACGAGAACTTCCTCAAGATTGTCGACGCCCTCAAAGGATACGGAAGAGTGTTCACCAATGGTGAACTCAATGATAAATTCCTTAGGTCCCTTACTAAGGAATGGGACACAAAGATCTGCGCCATCCGAGAGTTTGGCAGACTAGCTGAAACAGACCCGCAAATCCTATTTGGGAAGCTGATGTCCTATGAGCTTCAGCTGAACACCAGGAAAGCAGAAGAAGAAGCAGAGAAGGTTGCCAAAGAAAAGACTGTGGCTCTAAAAGCCAGTCACTCCAGAAAAGGCAAGGGTGCGGTTTCATACCGTGCCAGGAAAAAGGATGAGGAGGAGGACTCCGAGCCATGCTCCTCCAGCTCAGAGCTGTCGGAGGAGGATTTCTCCCTCATCACTCGAGAGTTCAAGAAGTTCCTCAAGATGAGGAATCAAAGAAAGAGAGACGGCTCCTCCTCCAGGCATCAGAAGAAAAATTATTCTTCTGACAGGTATGCTTCCAGACCGAACAAACATCGCTCCTCTGACATTATTTGCTTTGGATGCAATAAGCCAGGACACGTCGTGGCCGACTGCTATCAAGGCAAGAGAGAAAAAGGGAAAGAAGAGGAGCACAAATCTTCGAGAGATAAGAAGAAAGAGCGGAGCTATATCGCCAAAAGGCCAAAGACACTGAGTGAGTCTGATTCCTCAAACTCCAGTGATGATGAGGAAGCCTACTTCGGGCTGGTGGGTCGCTCCGACTCAGAAGGAGAATGCCCCCCGTTTACTGGGAAGGTAAAAGCTCACACCCCTCTCTCCGACTCCGACTCTGATCCTGAGTCTAAGGATGATGAACCAGAGGATAGCCTTTCAGCCCGTGAAGCTGAGCTCCTCGAGAAGTATGAGCTTCTGCTCAACACTTTCGAGGAGTGCCGAAAGAGATTGAAGGCTGAGAAAAAGGAAGTAAAATTCCTTAAGGGTGAGTGTGTTTCCCTAAGGGAAGAGGTCACCAGTTTGATCTCTCTCCGACAGGAGCACCTTGACCTGACTTCAAAGCACTCAGAGTCTCTTAAGCTCCTTGATCTTAAGCAGGAGGAAGTCGACAAGTTGGAAGAACAACTTGCGGCAGAAATGAAGATCGTCAAGAGCTTCTCTATGCCAAAAACAGTTCTTCCAGTTATTGATACCTTCTCTGCTCAGGCAAAAGGAGCTGGCTTGGAGCATGTAGGGGTATCTGGTTCCTCCTCCAGGAGAAACAGGAACCAGAGGAAGAATAAGGCCGCCAAGAAGGCCTCTGCTGATGAAAAGGGAAAGGCTCCGCTTAGTCCTATTGCGTTCAGAAAGCCTGGCTTTCCGTGCAACCAACATGACTTTGAGTCAACATTTGGCCATCATTTCCGGCCCTCGGTTACAAAGCCAAAGAGCCGATATGACGGTTGGACCTTTCCCCGGAACTTCGGTGAGAGTGCCTTCAAGGCACCTTATGAGGAAATCCACATGGGAAATTATGGTCCGTTCTCTAGCGGCCATAATGGAAAGCAGGCACCAAAAGCCAAGCCTGTTATACAGAAGGTGACGAAGTCATGTGACTGATGTCACCATGAGGCCTCCACCTCCAGATCCAAGGCCCCAGCTATACCCACCGTTCCCAGGGTAAGGCAGGAGCCTAGGAAGAGGTACAACAGATTCGACTGTTGGTGCTGTGGCAAAGTCGGTCACTTTTCCGTGGATTGTTGGTTTAATCCAAGGTATTATGAGACTCCCCATGTTAGCAATGCGAGGCCGACCACTCGTAGGGTTAACCAACCGAGGGGGAGTGTGCTAACCAGGAATCTAGGACCCAAGTTCGATTGGGTTCCTAAGGCAAATTAATTTTGTTTTGCAGGAATGTCCAAAGGCCACCAAAACGCCGATCTGGTATTTGGACAGTGGATGCTCCCGGCATATAACTGGGACAAGAAGCCTGCTGCGTGATTACACTCCAGTCGAGAATGGACCCAAAGTCATCTTTGGAGGGTCAGATCGAGGATTCACCAGAGGTTACAGTATGATTTCCAACGGTATAATCTCTATCACTGACGTGGCTTATGTTGAAGGGTTAAACCATAACCTGATCAGTGTAAGTCAGTTATGTGATAAGGGTTATGACATTAAGTTCTGCAAGGATAAATGTCTGATAATTTCACGTACCTCTTCTGAGACGGTATTGTCAGGCATTAGGAGCAGAAATATCTTCTGCTTAGATTTTCTCAGTTTAGATTCATCTACCCCCGTATGCCTTGTGGCAACAGACAGTGCATCTCTTTGTGATCAATGGCACAAGAGATTGGCACATATTAATTTCAAGACAATTAGTATGCTGTTTTCTAAGAACTTAGTAAGGGATGCTCCCAGTATCAAGTGCATCAAAGATAGCCCCTGTCCTGCATGCCAGATGGGCAAACAGACTCGGGCTACCTTTAAGAGCATCGCAGACAAAGACTCTTCCCGATGTCTTTACCTCTTACATATGGACTTGTTTGGTCCAATGCAAGTTCATAGCTTGGGAGGCAAGTCCTATACGCTAGTGATAGTTGATGATCATTCTCGGTTTACATGGGTGTTCTTTTTGAAACGAAAGTCAGATACGTTTGACATCTTCACTAGTTTTGTCAAGCAGGTTCAGAACGAATTTAACTACTCAGTGGTCAAAATCAGAAGTGACCATGAAACAGAATTCGAATCTGGTTCTATGACAGAATTTTGTGAAGAACAAGGTATCTTTCATGAGTTTTCCTCCCCGCGCACTCCTCAGCAAAATGGAGTTGCAGAGAGGAGAAATAGAACTCTCATTGAAGCCTGCACGATAATGTTGAAAGACGCTTCTCTCCCGGAATACTTCTGGACAGAGGCTGTCAATACGGCTTGTCATGTACAAAACCGAGCATTGATCAACAAGCATCATCGTAAGACGCCTTACGAGCTACTGAAAGGCAGGAAACCAACCATGGCCTACTTGAGGATTTTTGGTTGCAGATGCTATGTACTGAATAATGGGAAGTACCCGCGTACTAAATTTGGTGAAAAATGCTTTGAAGGCAAATTCATGGGCTATAGTTCCCACAGTCGGGCATATAGGGTCTTCAATAAGAAAACCCTAGTGGTAGAAGAATCAATAAATGTTGTATTTGATGAAGGAAGTTTGCTTAATAGCAATTCTTCCAGTGGTATTCTTGAAGATGCAGGTGCACGACTTGAACAGCTGAGTCTGGATGAAACCGCTAAAGATGACACTCCTAAGTATGTCAAAGTTTCCACATCCACGTCATCTGAAGATGTTGAAGATCAAAATGAAACAAATCTCTTAGAAGAAAGAGAAGCCCAAGAAGTAGTCGAAGCTCTAGACGCCAGACTTCTAAAGCTTCGGCACGTGAGGGATCATCCTAGAGATCAGATCATCGGAGATCCTCGTGTCGGTGTCAGAACTCGAAGAGGTACTATTAACGAAGTATTGCATCTTAGCTTCCTGTCACAGGTTGAGCCAAAGAAGTTCGACGAGGCGAACAAGGATGCGGCATGGATTCTGGCCATGCAAGATGAACTACATCAATTCGAACATTGCAACGTTTGGACGCTAGTTCCCAGACCATACAAGCAGAATGTGATTGGCACAAAGTGGATCTTCAAAAACAAGCTGGATGAACATGGTGTCATCATAAAGAAAAAGGCAAGGCTGGTGGCTCAAGGTTACAGACAGGAGGAGGGGATTGACTTCGACCAGACCTTCGCACCAGTAGCAAGGCTCGAGGCAATCAGATTGTTCCTGGCATATGCTGCGCACAAAGGATTCACAGTTTATCAAATGGATGTGAAATCAGCATTCCTGAACGGAGACCTGAAAGAGGAAGTATACGTCGCTCAACCCCCAGGTTTTGTCGATCCTACTTTTCCCAATCATGTCTATTTTCTTAATAAAGCACTATATGGGTTAAAACAAGCTCCACGAGCTTGGTATGAGACTTTATCTAGTTTTCTTCTTGAGAACAAGTTCTCTAGAGGTAAAATAGATAAAACATTGTTTCTCAGGGAAGTCAAAGGCAAGATTTTGCTGGTGCAAATCTATGTCGATGACATAATATTCGGCTCAACGGACAACAATCTTTGCAAAAAGTTTTCTAAACTTATGCAAGGAAAGTTTGAAATGAGCAGTATGGGAGAGCTCAAGTATTTCTTGGGACTTCAAGTGAAACAGTCTGAGGATGGAATCTTCATCTCTCAGACGAAGTTCACAAATGAACTCCTTAAGAAATTCGGTATGGAGAATGCAACCTCTATGAGGACTCCAATGGGATCCACTATGTCTCTGGATAAGGATGAGAAAGGTAAACCTTTCGATGAAACCAAATACAGAAGCATCATTGGATCCCTGCTGTACCTTACTGCCAGTAGACCGGATATTATGTTCTCCACATGTGTCTGTGCCCGATATCAGGTGAACACTAAGGAATCTCACTATGTCGCTGCAAAGCGAATTCTAAGATACCTTAAAGGTACTCCTAATCTTGGCTTGTGGTACCCGAGAAACAATGATGTCGAGCTAATAGGCTTTTCAGATGCTGATTTTGCAGGGAGTAGGGATGATAGGAAAAGCACTTCCGGGACGTGTCAATTCCACGGAAGAAGGCTTATCTCATGGAACAACAAGAAGCAGAATTGTGTAGCTACCTCCACAACAGAGTCTGAGTACATCTCGGCAGGCAGCTGTTGCGCACAGCTCCTATGGATCAGAAACCAGTTAGCTGACTACGACCTTCAGTTCAAGGAAATACCAATGTACTGCGACTCCTCCAGTGCAATTGCCATTGCCAACAATCCGGTATCGCACAGCAGAACGAAGCATATTGAAGTGCGCTACCACTTCATTCGGGAGCACGTGGAGAACAAGGACATCTCTCTCGGTTATGTCCCCACGGACAAGCAGATTGCAGACATATTCACAAAGCCCTTAGACGAAGCCAAGTTCAGTCTCTTCAAAACTGAATTGGGTATGCTCAATTATGAGGAATGAAGACTACAGAAGCTCCAGGCTCGTACACGATCTGAGGGGGAGCAAGGAACTCAAGTGTGAGCACAGACGCAAGAACTGAGGGGGAGCAAGGGGTCAAATGCTACAGATCCCGATTTACAGAAGCCGAAAAGGGGGAGATTACCCTCTCGGCTAAGGCTAAGGTGGCTCCAAGCTTGCTCCCAAGAAATTGGTACTGGTAATGAATAACTCACTCAACTCAATTTCAGGTTTATGATTTTCATTCCTATACGCTTTATTCACCTTAGCTTGTAGGGTGTAGGCATCTTCAAATAGTGGGAGATTGTTGGGTATTGTATCCACAACGTACCTGATTTGAAGAAGCCCCTGATCAAGCTAAGGTAAATAGGCAATGTTTTTGACAAATTATTTCAAGTTGTGCTTGCAGTTATTCCACGCTAAGTGCACACCAATGTCAGGGTGTAGTAGGTCAATATACATGGGTCTGCACGACGTAATCCCTCGTTGAGCAGATCAGTGTGTTGGCCTACGTGTACTCTCTCTATTGGAGTGCACTTACTTTCAAGTACAGGGCCGTGTTTATGCAAGAGAAGACAAGGAGCAAGGATGGGTCAAGGAGCACATCATGGGTGGAAAGACGAAAATTCGTCTAAGTATAATTCGACGAGAATGACCAAGTGATTCTCGCCGAATCGTCGAGAATCATTAGTGATTCTCGCCAACTCTTTCCGGATGCCTCAAAACGGTGCCAAGTAAGATTCGGCGAGAATCACTAGTGATTCTCGCCGAACCCATCGCTGAGCAGATCATGAATACCAAGTAACTTTCGTTGAGAATCAACAAGTGATTCGGCGAGAATCACTAGTGATTCTCGACGAATCGTCGAGAATCACTAACTGATTCTCGCCGATTCGTCGAGAATCACCTGCGATTCTCGCCGATTTTTACTTAGCGATTTCTCTGGAAGTTCCTGAACCGGATTCTGCCGCTGACAATATTCTGGACCGAGACTTAAGGATTCTTCTTGTGGGTCCCACAACGGTCATTTTGAAAGCATCTACAGTATATATATACGGGTATTTTGAACGGAACAAAATACACAGAAAAGAAGCCGAGCACGATCTAACCCTAAAATCGCGAAACTGCTCCGCCGCCGCCGTCACCGCTCGCGCTAGTGGTCACCGCTATTGATCGTGTTTCTTCCCGATCTCCGGCGACAGAAGCTTAGCCAAGCTTAGTGTCTCACGCGTCTATCCAGAGATCCCTTGTCTCTCAATTTGTTGATCGGGAAAAACTTCCCCGTCCGAATCGATCGAGACGGCCGATCCTCGTGTGACCGTTGGTAGACCTAGCTAGCTTCGCTACGAAGTTTGGATCTCTAAAGAACAGCAGCCGCACATCGTCTTCGCCGCCGATCCCGTGAACCTAGCCGCCGCCCTTCTTGCCGCCGCCGGTTCCGGGGAGATCCTCTCCAAGAGAGACCAAGGTTGTGGACTCTTTGTAGACTTCAAGATCACGTCGTCAACGAAGAGGGACACCGTAGTCTCCACACGTAGTTTGTATCTCTTATACATTTTATTTTATTTTTGTTGTAAAGAAACGGTGGTTCCGTGTTGTAAGGGTTGGGTGCAACCCGTTTTTGTGGGAGTGTTGACTCCTACGTGTGGAAGGTTTCCTTCCGATAGTGCAGGGATTGGATTTCAATCCCGTTGGAGAAGTGACTGAATCATCCCTTGTTGGGAGATAGGTCGAAGGGGGAAAGTGGATGTACCCAAGTCGGGGAACCACTATAAATAGCTTGTGTACTCTGTTGTGCTGTGTTGTTTTATTTTCGTGTGCAGGTACAATTTAAATTCCGCAAAAGCGCTGCACGTCACCCATTCCCCCCCCCCATAGGTGAACATAGTTGACACTAGGTTAACTTTCACTTCTTCCCCTCCCTAGCCAAAGCTGAGCTAGGTGCCTCTAAGGAAGAATATGACAAGGTTCAACAACCATTTCAGGGCACCTTATCGTTCTATTTATAGGCCTATGAGTCTGATCTGCAAATAACCATACTGAACCGACCTAAAATTAAGAAAATACCCTAGGTTGGGTCTGCCAACAACCAAACTCCGATGTTCTGAAGGGCTATATGCAGACCACCAAGGGTACAAGGGTAAAATTACCCGGGGTAGAAAAGAAAAATCCCCCCTTGGGGGTAAGAAGGTAAAAACATCCTTCTTTTTATATGGCGAGTGGGGAAATGACCAGCGGGTGAGACAAGCCCACCTGCTCGCCTCGCTGGCCTCCCGCCTTATTGGAGCCATCTAGCGCTCAAGGGCCAGTCCGCGACCTAGAGGACTTCTCGCCTACTGTGTCGAGACCTGTCTCGCCCCCTGCGAGTGGACCATATGATCCCCTCTCGCCCCTTCAATTTCTCTCGCTAGCTTCTCCACCTCGCTGCTTGAGCCGTGTAACACCCACTATCTGTTGCATAGTATATAGCAGTAGGTCCGGCCGGGGCCCGACGCCATATACCACAGACAGACCGGGTGGTTACTCATGGAAACCATCCAACCAATCATAACGTCCTACACAGAGCATTCTAGCGGAAGCAGATTAATAAGTTGCAATAAAGAACCCAACACAAAAGCATTAATGTCCACTAATACCAAATAGGAATATTGTACATACACAAGTACAGGCCTTAAGGCCTTACAAAATTGTTCACTTGATATTACATGATTTACAAACCACGACACGCAGGCCGGTCATACATGAATAAAAACAGTAAACACTCCAATTAGGCCTTCAAGGGCCGGCTTCGCAAATTGGGCTTTAGCCCGCTATTGACCGCTTGGTCCAGCAGCACCTGCAAGCAACAATCCACCGCACGGTGGCAAAATAAGGCAACAGGCAGGAATGCTGACCAAATTATAACGATCCCGCCCCCAACTCGAGGTGGCGATACTCCTTCCCTGCATTTCATTAGCATAAGCGAGCAATTTAACAATAATCATTTCATCACAGACGTTGGCTCTTACGGCCACACGCCCCATGCTCTCAGGGCACATTCTCGGTGAACACAGTCTAAGTCTGCCGACTCACCACCGTCCCTTTGGACGGCCAATCAATGAGCAGTTTGTCTTCCCAGCATGGGTCACAGTAATTGAAACCATAGACCACCGAAGACCCTCATTTATGCCAACGGCTCTAATCCGAACGACATAGAATGGGTACGATACCATCTATCCCGTGCTCACAACACAACCGTAATTTAAACCACATGCGCCCACAACGGTAATTTAAACCATATCTGTAGGTCAAACTTCTCCCGAGTCCCGTTTCCATCATAATTCACATAACTCGGTTATGTTCAAGTTGGCTCTCAGGCCACCAAGTTGGCAAGATCACGCATCCGCCCAGTTTTCCGGGTGCACCTTTGGGTTAATCCCCAAGGCTCCCTGTTGCAATCTACCGTGTAGAAAACCCGAAAAACAACCAATAGCACGGAGTCTTCTCCGGCATTATGCAATGCAACATCACCGATCCAGACCAACATGTCCGGATAGGCTTCACACATCATGCCTATGTCCGTTCTCGCTTACGGACTCTACACAACGGGGACTTTACATATCTACCCGAAGGAACGACTCCAACTCACCGCAAAATCGTGAGAGCGGGCTTCCTATGCAAAGAAGGAGAGCTTCACATGCTCAAGAAGACAATCGTTACCCTAACGTTCTTCTTTGACGCCATGGAAAAGTAAGCGGATGAAAAGCACCGCACTCCCTTCGCCTCCGTGGATCTGGAGTCGGCTCGAGATTTGGAGCTTCGAAACTCCTCCAATGGCCGGATCTAGCTTCTTCTTCCTTCCTTGGCTCTCCTCTCTCTATAAGCTTTAGAAAGATAACCACTCATGTAAAAGTGAGGGTTTCTAAGGCCCAATCCCGGGTATATCCCATCAGGAACAACCCCCAGCCGTTGGATCACCAATTAAAGAAACGAACGGCTTTGATTCGGGACTGAAATGTACAATCTGGACCGAACACGGCCTGGCACACGCCCGTGTCTAGGGCCGGGTGCCTCATTCGCCGTCAAACTCGACGTGCCTGGAACAACACACGAGCATAGACCACGCCCGTGTTCGACCTGACATGCCTGTGTTCCTCCTGACACGGCCGTGTGGCCTGCTGTGTACCCCCATCGATTTATCCCGAAAACAACCTGAGAACTACACAGGTTCTTGGACACGCCCGTGTCCTAACCCGTATCTACCTCAACACGCCTAGGCTCCAGGCCATGTACATGGTCTCGACACTCGACACTTCGTCGAGCAAAGTTCGTCGACCTCACGACACGACCTTGGACACGCCCGTGTCCTAGGCCGTGTGCCTTGTCTCGACACATCGTCGAGCAAAGTTCGTCGACTCCCGGGATGAGTGTCGACACGGGTCGACACGCCCTGCGACACGCCCATGTCGCAGGCCGTGTGCCATGTCTCGACACTTCGTCGAGCGCAAAATGTCGACTTCGCGGGCTGAGTGTCGATACGGGTCTACACGCCCTACGACACGCCCGTGTCGTAGGCCGTGTGCCCTGTCTCGACACAATGTTGAGAGCTAAATTTCGACTTCACCGGCTGAGTGTCGACACAAGCCTGACACGCCCTGGGACACGCCCGTGTCCCAGGCCATGTGCCTCCAACCAGAACCCAAAACTGGCCCAAAACGTCCCCCGCCACTCTTTTGAGTTTCAGGGCATTACAAGCCGCCTCCCGAGAGCAAAAAGTTGTACACTTTTAGGTTGACCCCAATGGGTTCTTGGTGACCCATTGGCCTCCCCTATGGTCTAGGAAGACGTTTGTAGGGTTGGTTTGGAATCTTGTAGGCCACTTGACCCTTATTTAGGGCACTTTAACCACTTTACGGTTTGGTTGACTTTGGTCAATTTGATCTTTAAGTTGAGCCCAATGGGTCCTTGGTGACCCAATTAACCTTCTAAAGGGCTAGGGATGTTGTGGTGGGGTCAAAGAGTCAAGGTGAGGCCCTAAAATCAAACCCTAGGTTAGGTAATAAGGTGTTATTTGCAGACCATGGTGATCTCACCTTAATTCCTAGGTTCACTTGATCTTCTTGGGCTTCCTAGGGTTTTGTCATGACCTAGTCATGACAAAATCACTTCTAGGGGTCTAGTTGTTTGAGGGATGTTACAAATCCATAGACAAAAATAAAAATTTCATCCCGAAATTCAAGTTAGGCCTACGGGGTTTCAGGTACGAAAAGTAAAATGTAACATCCCAAGAGGTTAAAGGGGATACCTGACGTGAAATGTTTCGAGTACTTTTGCTGCATAAAGTACTGCGGCTCACACACGTGGTCCTCTTATCCTTGATTCCTCCACAAGACCTTGACTAGTGGAAGCTTCTTGCTCCGCAAGACCCGTATCCCAGTATCGTCTATCCGTATCGGCTTCAGGTGCACCAATCAATCAGAAGCTATAGACCCATCTATAGTCGTAATCAACTGCTCTTGCCGAAGTAGAACTCTCCTGAGGGAGGAAACATGGAAAACGTCGTGGAAAATCGCTAGCTCTGGCGGCTGCTCTAATCTGTAAGCCAAGGGACCGATCCATTCCAGGATCCCGCAAGGCCCCATGTATCTCGGGCTGAGCTTCATCCAACCACGCATCGGCGACACTCCATGCATCGGTTGTATCTTCAAAAACACCCGATCTCCTACCTGGAACTCTACCTTATGATGTCAGGCATCGTAATGTTTGGCATGTCTGCTCTGGGACTCCAACATCCTGTCTCGAATCAACCACACTTGAGCATCTGTATCATCGATGAACACCGAGCCAAGTGCCTTCGGATCCTCATCCTAGATCCAGGATAATGGAGTCTTGCATCTAAGCCCATATAAAGCCTCATAAGTGGCCTTGCTGATGCTGGACTTGTGGCTCTTGTTTTACGAGAATTCAATCAACGGTAGCTCCCTCTCAAATGGCTCTCTGCGGTCCAGTATGCAAAGATGCAACAAATCCTCCAGTGTCTTATTGGTGCGCTCTATCTGCCCATATGTCTGAGGGTGGAAGGCGGTGTTATATTTCAACCGGGTCCCTAAATAACCTATACTGACATCCAATCCTTCGACATAAATCATCCATCACGATCAGACACTATCGTCCTCAGCACTCCATGGTTTCAGACAAACTGCTCCACAAACCTCCCCACCAAGTCACCTACTGGAGCGTCCTTCCTGATCAGTAGAAATCTGCCCACCTTCATCAATCGATCGACGATCACCCATATTGAGCCGTTCCCCGCATGTGACCGAGGAAGACCATGTATGAAATCCATGGTGATATCGTCGAACTTCAACTCCGGCACCGAAAGTGGATGCAACAATCCGGCCGGACTCTTACACTCTGTCTTCACTAACTGACAAGCCTAGCAATTGGTGATGAAGTATGTGATATCCCTCTTCATTCCCGACTATTATATTATCCTCTTCAGGTCGGCCGTCATCTTGGTGTTGCCTGGGTGCACCGAGTACCTGCTATAGTGATCCTCGGTCATAATGTCCTCCCGAATCCTGCCCCCAGCCGGTATGTACACACATCCTCTAAAGCATAACTACCCATCATTCTCTGTATACTCTCGAGCTGTGCCCGCGTTCCGGGTCCTGAATACTGGCTCTATCTTGTCATACCTCCTCTACTCAACCCTAATGCGATCTCGAATATCATCGGTAGTGCTCATCGCAGCCAGATACTGTTTATAAAGCTCTGAGTCATCCGAAGACACTAAAGTAATCTTCATATCCTCCATCATCCATACCAGCTCCATAGCTATCAACTGGGGCTCTGCTCCCGAAGTGGTAGCCCTCCGGCTTAGTGCGTCCACCACCACATTCGCCTTCCCCGGGTGATAGTGTATTATGTACTTATAATCAGATAGAAACTCCACCCAACATCTCTGGTGAATATTCAACTCCTTCTGCGTATCAACATATTTCAGATTCTTGTGATCTGAAAATAAATCGCGGTGCACACCATAAATATAATGCTGCCAAATCTTCAGAGAGAAAACCACTGCTGTAATGCCCCCACTCGTCACATGGCATATAACGGTGGGTCCGGCCGGGGCCCCACGCCATATCTCACAGACAAGTAGTGTAATTACTTGTGGAAATCAAAATGTACTCGCAACCTATCTCAAAACATTCTAGCACGGCATTTTAAGTTATCATGAACTCAACTCAAAAAATGTCCACTACTATATAAACTCCACATTTATATATCCAAACCAGGAATGTATACAACTCACACACACTGGCCTTAAGGCCTTACAGGTTTCTCTTTACACAAATACATTTTCGTACATCGGCACGCAGGCCGGCCACACATGAAATCCAACAACGATTCGCACGGCCTTCAAGGGCCTATAGCAGCATGCCTCTCCACTCATCTCAATTCAAGCAGCAACACATACAACTAGCCATCCAATCCAAACAGAAAACAAAGTAACGGTCAGCTTTAGCTGACCACTTATAACGACCCTACCCCTTACCCGGTGCAGTGGTTCCTTCCCTGTATGTCTTGCCATCATCATTATCTTTATCAATCTAGCAAATCTACCAATCACATTCATATCACAAACGCCGGTCTCCACCGGATGCTCCGTGTACTCAGGGCACCTTTTGGATGTACCGGATATACCAGTCATACACCGCCGATCGAGGCTCTTCACTTGTTGGTTAGTCGGTTCAATCATAGTCCACCAATCTCACTATTGGCGACATCCCGTCCATACCACTCAGAGGTACTACCTCGCGGCATTCACAAACAACCAGAGCAGATCGACCCACACCATGTGGTGTGGTAGCCAGGTCTATCAAGGCTCCCCTAGAAGTACCACCCATCGACCCCTCACCTATTTCCAAAAGACCAACAACTGTGGTGCAGCATGTAGGGTCCTCCTCACTTTACCCAAACATTGCCATCCATCGATCCTCACTAATACAGATCAACCCACACCATGTGGTGTAACACGCCAGGTTCATTCCATGTTTCCCCCCACCATGCTACCCATTGATCTCTCAACATAACCAGGAGCTTAACCAAAGCCTCCATACATCCATAACCAATATTCATTCATCCATACACAACCATTCAATCAAAGCATAAACCTTTCACAACATCAAATCCACGGAGTCTTCTCCGGTTTACCCATGATCATCACCAATCCAGACTACATAGCCAGATGGGCTTCACACAACATGCATATACCATAATCCACACTTCCGGCTCTAGATGCAGACTCAACCAAGGAATCACTTCCGAAATCCACATCTTGGTGGAGGATTCCACGCACATGCATAAAGAGAGGACTTCGATGTCCAAAAAGGAGATCGTTACCCTTAAAGATCGCTTAGGCGCCATGAAATAGCCGGACGGAAGTCACCGCCTCGGCTATGACTTCACGAATCTGTTCTCAGATCTTCTTTCCGCACTACGCAGCTCCTCCAGCAGCTGGCTTGCTTTCTCCTTTTCTTCCCTTGCTCTCTCTTTTTAATTATCTCTCTTGAAATGAGATGGAGAAGAAGAAGATGAAGATAAAGGGGAATGCTCTCAGTTCTCGGCCATATAAGCACCTGGACAGAGCCCAACCCTTGGATTCAGGATAGGGAAATGAATGGACACAAAATCTCTGAAAAAGCATCTTTCGGCCTCGACACTCCCTGTGACATGGTCGTGTCACAGGGAGTGTACCTTAAGCAGTACACGAACCGACTCATTCTAACTTATCTACGACAAGGTGACACGCCCATGTCTCGCTCGTGTCAGCCTAGTCATCCCCGTGACACGGGGCATATAACCCACTCGAGACCTACTCGAGAGGACTTACTCGAGAGAAAACCAAGTACTCAAGTACCCAGATTGGACAAGCCCATGTCACAGGGATGACATACCTGTGTCACCCCCCACTTACTTGAGTACTTTTCCACCTACTCGAATACATTTCGACCTACATGAGAGCTACTCGAGTATGAGCTGGACACACCCTGTGACACGCCCATGTCAGAGGCCGTGTACCCTCTTTCTCGAGTATTCATCGACCTAAACTACTCGAGAGAGAATCGTCGACCAGGGGAGGACACGCCCTGGGTCACGCCCCCCGACACACCTGTGTCACAGGGCGTGTACCTCCGGAAGAATTCGTTGACCAAAATTCGTCGAATGCGCGCTCGACCACTCAACCCAAGCAGGACACGCCCTGCGACACGCCCGTGTCCCAAGCCGTGTCACCCAATATTCTCCCGTTTCTCGAATTTGGGCTGTTACAACACTCCCCTCCTTCAAGAAATTTCGTCCACGAAATTGCACAGAAAACAGCAACAAAACTGTTATGACATCAAACTCATATGTTACAACAAATTTTTTACTGGACAACCTCCACATATGACAAAGAATCCACAGTTTTATCTAGTGATCTCATGCCACAAACATTATACCCTCAAACAGCATATACATGTATCATAATCAATCGATCACTACATTTGCACCAAGTTGTCAACATACATCATAACATATCACCTATATGTACACGGTACACATTACTAGCATAACATATATATACAAGATGCACATCATCCAAGTGAGACAAGTCACTATCCTTACTTCCTCTCAGGCTCTCGATTTTGCATTTCTCGCGTAGGAGCCAAATTAAACACTCGAGGCTGAATTTCACCAATTGCGCTTTGTGGCTCTTGCACTTCCAAATTATGCAATCGAGGTTGCGTCCGTGATGCAGATGACTCGGCCACTACTTTACCTTTTTCTTCATAAGATGCACCTGTCTTTTTCTCACTTTCTACAGAGGCATTCCAACAAAATTTCGCTATGTGTCCTAGCCTCCCGCCGTTATAACATATACGTGTATCAACACGTCCTGGCCCATAAGTCGCCCCCGAAGAAACAGTCGACGGAGTTGATTCCGTAGTCCTAACCTTTTTATTTTCTCATCTTCTAAACTCCGACTACTCCGATTGTGGCACTTTAAACTCTTGCTTTTTCACTGCCAGTCTCTTCTTCTCTTGTACCTGCTTCAAATCTTTTTCCAAAGCACGGGTCGTATCAAGCAACGCTTGGAAGTCTTGGTTCACTGAACTTGGGAGTACTAAACTCAACCCATCCCGCAGTCCTTCATAAAAGCGATTCGTCTTTCATGCTTCCTCCGCAAAGGTAGAGCCCGCATATCTCTCCAGTCTGGTAAACTCATGCAAGTACATATCAATATCAGCCTCGCCCTACACCAGGCGTTGAAACTCGTATTCCATCGCAATTCGCTGCGACACCGGCACCTACTTGGCGAGAAACAATCTGGAAAACTCCTCAATTGAAACCTCCGCAAAACATCGACCTGCTAAGTGATGTACCTCCATCTCATCCCACCACATTCTCGCATCAATTGACTACACACTCATGCCCCTTATGTGCATGAAATACATTCCTAGTGGACATTTGTGAGTTCAATTATGTTCTCTCCTCCCAAATAATCTCAACCTGGCTCTGATACCACTTTGTAATTCCCTCACACATCACACGACATATAACGGTGGGTACAGCCGGGGCCCCACGCCATATGTCACAGACAAGCGGCGGAATTACTTGTGGAAATCAAAATCTACTCGCATCCTATCTCAAAACATTCTAGCGCAACTTTTTAAGTTATCATGAACTCAACTCAAAGAATGTCCACTACTATATAAACTCCACATTTATATATCCAAACAAGGAATGTATACAACTCACACACACTGGCCTTAAGGACTTACAGGTTTATCTTTACACAAATAAATTTTCGTACATCGGCACGCAGGCCGGGCACACATGAAATCCAACCATGATTCCCATGGCCTTCATGGGCCTATAGTAGCAAGCCTCCATTTCACACATTTCAATTCAAGCAGCAGCACCTGCAATTAGCCATCCAATCCAAAAAAAAACAAAGTAATGGTCAGCATT
Organism: Platanthera guangdongensis; assembly: GCA_039583875.1. Taxonomy (NCBI): domain Eukaryota; kingdom Viridiplantae; phylum Streptophyta; class Magnoliopsida; order Asparagales; family Orchidaceae; genus Platanthera; species Platanthera guangdongensis. Next base: position 133,581,779 of record CM077162.1, on the reverse strand, counting down.
AGCTGACGACTTATAACGACCCTACCCCTTACCCGGGGCAGTGGTTCATTCCCTGTATGCCTTGCCATCATCATAATATTTATCAATCTAACAAATCTACCAATCACATTCATATCACAAACGTCGGTCTCCATAGGACGCTCCGTGCACTCAGGTCACCTTCTGGATGTACCGGATATACCAGTCATACACCGCCGATCGAGGCTTTTCACTTGTTGGTTGGACGGTTCAATCCTAGTCCACCAATCTCACTATTGGCGACATCTCGTCCATAACACTCAGAGGTACTACCTTACAGCATTCACAAACAACCAGAGCAGATCGACCCACACCATGTGGTGTGGTAGCCAGGCTTATCGAAACTCCCCTGGAAGTACCACCCATCGACCCCTCACATATTTCCGATCGACCCACAACTGTGGTGCAACACATAGGGTCCTCCTCACTTTCCCCAAACATTGCCACCCATCGATCCTCACTAATACTGATCAACCCACACCATGTGGTGTAACAAGCTAGGTTCAATCCAGGTTTCCCCCAGCCATGCTACCCATTGATCTCTCAACATAACCAGAAGCTTAACCAAAGCCTTCATACATCCATAACCAATATTAATTCATCCATACACAACCATTCAATCAAATCGTAAACCTTTCACAGCATCAAATCCACAGAGTCTTCTCCGGTTTACCCATGATCATCACCAATCTAGACTACCTGGCCAGATGGGCTTCACACAGCATGCCTATGCTGTACTCCACACTTCTGGCTCTAGATGCAGACTTAACCAAGGAATCACTTCCGAAATGCACCTCTTGGTGGAGGATTCCAAGCACATGCATAAAGAGAGGACTTCGATGTCCAAGAAGGAGATCGTTACCCTTGAAGATCGCTTCGACACCATGAAGTAGCCGGATGGAAGTCACCGCCTCGGCTTTGCCTTCACAAATCCGTTCTCAGATCTTCAATCCGCACTTCGCAGCTCCTCCAGCAGCTGGCTTGCTTTCTCCTTTTCTTCCCTTGCCCTCTCTTTCTCTTTCTCTCCTTTGAAATGAGATGGAGAAGAAGAAGATGAAGATAAAGGGGAATGCTCTCAGTTCTCGGCCATATAAGCACTTGGACAGAGCCCAACCCTTGGATTCAAGATAGGGAAATGAATGGCCACAAAATCTCTGAAAAATTATCTTTCTGCCTCGACAAGCCCTGTAACACGCCCACGTCACACGGAATGTACCTTAAGCGGTACATGAACCAACTCATTCTGACTTATCTACGATAGGGTGACACGCCCATGTCATGCCCGTGTCAGCTTAGTCACACCCGTGAGACGGGGCGTGTAACCCACTCGAGACCTACTCGAGAGGACTTACTCGAGAGAAAACCAACTACTCGAGTACCCAGATAGGATACGCCCATGTCACAGGAATGACACGCCCGTGTCACCCCCCCCCCCCCCCTCTTACTTGATTACTTTTCCACCTACTCGAGTACATTTCGACCTGCACGAGAGCTACTCGAGTATGAGCTGGACAAGCCATGTGACACGCCTATGTCACAGGTCGTGTACCCTCTTTCTCGAGTATTCGTCGACCTCAACTACTCGAGAGAGATTCGTCGACCAGGGGAGGACACACCTTGGGTCACGCCCCCTCGACACGCTCGTGTCCCAGGGCGTGTACCTCCCAAAGAATTCGTCGACCTAAATTCATCGAATGCGCGCTCGACCACTCAACCCAAGCAGGACACGCCCTAGGACACGACCGTGTCCCAGGCCGTGTCACCCAATATTTTCTCGTTTCTCGAATTTGGGTTGTTACAACTGCTCCCATCTTCAAGTCATGAATAGGATAGTTCTGCTCATGCTTCTTCAGCTGGAGGTAGGCGTATGCTATCACATGTCCATGTTGCATCAGTACAATGCCCATCACCTGAAACAACGCATCAGTGTAAACCTAGAAACCCACCTTCCCAGATGGAAGAGCGAGTATAGGGGCCGATGTAAGCCGACCCTTCAACTTCTGGAAGGTCGCCTCACACTGCAATGTACAAACGAACATAGTGTCCTTCTTCGTCAAAGAAGTGAGTGGAAGGGCTATCTAAGAGAATCCATGCACAAACTTCAGGTAGTACCCGGCCAATCCCAGAAAACTTCGAACATCTGTGGTCGTCTTCGACAGAGGCTAGTCTCGTACTACCTGAGTCTTCACGGGATCCACTGCCACTCCTGCTACACTGACAATGTGGACTAAAAAGGCTACCTCCGTCAGCCAAAACTGGCACTTGCTGAACTTGGTATACTACTGATTCTCCCGGAGCTTCTCGAGGGTCAAGGCTAGATGCTGTGCATTATCCTCCTTCGTCCTCGAATAGATGCGGATGTCATCAAAGTATACAATGACAAACTCTCAAGGAATAGCTCGAACACCTGGTTCATCAAGCTCATGAAGGCCGATGGCGCATTCGTGAGCCCAAAGGGCATCACGATAAACTCATACAATCCATATCTACTGCTAAACACCGTCTTCGGGATGTCTTCTTCCTGGATCCATAGCTGATAGTATCCCGACCTAAGATCCAGCTTCGAGAACCAATGTCCTCCCTCTAGTTGATCAAATAGCTCATCGATCCTCGTCAGTGGATATGTGTTTTGGACTGTCAACTAGTTTAGTGTACAATAGTCGATGCACCACCTGAAGGTCCCATCCTTCTTCTTCACAAACAAGACCGGAGCTCCCCAAGGCGAGGAGCTTGGCCTAATGAATCCAGCCTCCACCCTCTTTTCCATGTCTAGAATACGAAGTATAGGCCCGTTGGATACAAACAGAAGAGCCCATCTCAGACCTATCGAAGACCATTATAGAACCTCTTGGTATACCCCGCATCATCCAGCTGATAGGAGTCTGCAAACGGCGCTAAGTGAGTGAAATCCCGGTGATACTCCAGCACCATCTTATTGCCCTGCCTCAACTGCAGGAATCTGTCTTCCAGCTCATGTCTTGTAGACTGTAGGAGGAAGTGTTCGAACAATGCAGCCCTGAACTCCTCCCAAGTAATTTCAGAAACTTCTCAATCTACAAAAACTTTATCTGGAAGCATCTTCCACCACCTCTTGGCATGAAACTCCAAGCAGGAGACCACCAGAGGCTCCCTCTCCTCCCACGAGCACAGTATGTCGGTCAGCATCACGAACATGATATCAAGCGACTCTTCTGTCCGTACGGCCAACTCCATCCCAATGTAAGATGGGGGAGAGTGTCCTTGGAAGATGCTCAACCAATTGGCCCGGAGGTTCGGCTGCGGAGTCTGAGCCTGCTAGGCACTGAAAGCCTCCAGAATGGCTGTCAGAGACTGCCCCATCTCCGACTGTAGAAATGGAGTGGGCGATGGGGGTGATGGTGCAACATTCAGAGTTTGCTGAGCTCCTCTTGCAGTATAGGATGTGTCGAGGGCTGCATAACAAAGGCCAATTGTAAGAAATTTCACTTAAACCTAGTTAGAAGTGGTCAATTACATGTGATCACACATTTGGGCACACCACAGCTTCCGCTGCTTAGTTTGCACTCAAACTAAACACAAGCGGGTGTGACCCAGGGATAGTGGACTTGTACTCTTCTGATCGAGGTTTCGCTCTGATACCAGTTTGAAAGACCCTATTTTTTTTTTCAAAACCAATAGGGTCTTATGCCCAAAACCGCCGCTTTGCGGTGACACCAACACACACGGGAAGGTTCTCACTACAAAATGTCATTCATGCCGGCCTTACCGATCGTAGAAGAGAAGATTAAAAGTATAAGTACATGAGTAAAATGAAACGCAATGCTGTTCCAAAAAAACACATGAATATAAGTAAATCACCACGAAGGGAGAGTCCACAATAACCGTAAATCAAGTTCAAATAAAAAGGGCACCTGCCTAATACATCATGATCCTCACTACAAGTCACTCACCGCGGAAGCAAATCTATTGTAACTACTAATGATTGGGACTCAATGTCCCTGCTGTGTGAACTCCCGCGCTATACTGTCCCGTTTCGAAACGCACCAACCTTTAAGGTTGCATCTCCTGTTTCGGCTCCACGATCTCCTAAAATGATTTGGTAAACGACCAATAGTTTAAAAGACTAAGTCTTATTATCCCCCACCCCTCCCTCGTGGCTCCTAGGTAACTAGCGGGTAGAAGGAAAGGGAAGGTATTGATGGTGGAGAGTAACAAGAGTAAGCAGGTGACAGTGGAACTAGTCTAACATGAGCATAAAATCACAGCAAGTATAAGTAAGCAAATAGTAGGTAAGCAGTATGAGTATACACATGATCAAGGTGAGTAAGTAAAGTATTAGAAGGTAAACAATGTAAGTATCCATAACCTATAGGAATGCCCACACAAATATATAAACCAAGGGGTTGTTTTGCAGGGCCTATTGTATAAAGAGTCTCATACCAATTTATACAATAGGTGTCAAGGGTTATATGCAATGAATATGATATGACATGAAAGTATACTATGATAAGAACTTGCAAGTTCAACACACACACATCTGAATCTATGCACACAGACCTTTAATTACCCCTTTCTGGAGCCTAACCTCCCAGTATACCTTCGTAGTGTCAAATGGAAGCAGTGGGTTGGGCCTTTCCCACCTCTAAACCGGTATCAGCACTAACAGTCAGACCTATCATATGCCTCAATGCTTGTGCACTAAGCGGAGCTCCAGCGTACTCTTGCCGACTGGCGTACCAGACTTTATTTGGCTAATTTCTAAACCACAGAAGCCGAGTCAACATATTGGTGACGGTGTGATGACTCTCCAATACAGAAGACCCACCACCTTATATTTATGCACATGCAACATTAATGTATTTCCCACCGAGCAAAAGCTCGCCAGTGTATCGCGTCCATCACAAATATCTACCGAGCCTAAGCTCCCCGGACTAACCCGTCTGACAAAAATATCTACCGAGCCATCAACTCGCCGTGAAGACTGTAACGCCCCTGATTTTTCAGTGATTTATTTAATTTCTTATTTGACGTATTATGACGTCAGAGCGCTATGTTAGCGCGTGTTGGTCATGTGACGTTGTTAGAGCGTGCTTTTAGCTCTTTAGGTTCCCTGCGTGGCTTGGTGATGCCTGGTAGGAAGATTCCCTAGCGAGCCGGAGTCTGTTTGGTGACTCCGTGGAGCCTCTTGGAGAATGCTTGTGTTTTGGCTTCGGGAGAATTTTGCCCGAGTTTTGTTCGTCGGATTTTGTTACCGACCTTGTTGTTAGCGCGTTTTGCGTTCGTTAGGTTTGACCGGCCAAATTTTGGGATTTGCGTTGGGAGTGGAAAATTTTATATTAGGAAATTAGATCGGCTAATTTTAGACTTGCTCGTCAAGTTTCGTCGCGTTCCGAGCGTTTTTGGAGCTTCGGCGCGCGATTGAAGTTTGTATGTTTTCGCGTACGCCGTTAACTTTAGAAATTATTATCTCGAAAACGGTGCATCGGAATTCGATTTCGACTTCGCCGTTGGTTTCGTAGCGTCGTCATTCGCCTACGGTACGAATTTCGTTCGATTCGGCGCGCGTTTGGCCCTCCGTAACGATATAAGATTATATCATTTTATTATTATAATTATTACTTATATATATATATATATATAAGAATTAATAAAATAAAATAATTAAGTAAATAAATAAAAAAATAAAATAATAAGAAGTAAGAATTCGGTGAGAATCATCTCACCGAATGCATATGATTCGGTGAGATGATTCTCACCGAATCATGTGTTCGGTGAGACAGCCCCCCCCCCCCTTTCTTTAATTTTTTTTTTTGGTTATTTTAATAATAAATATAATAATATTATTATTAATTATGTTTATATATATAAAAAAGAGAACTCCTTTCTTCTTCCCCGAACAGCAGCCCCCCCCTGTGCGACATTTTTCGGCGTGTGCGGAACCTTTCGTTCGCGAATCTTCCGGCGGCCGCCACCGCCGATCCGGTGGACGGAATTTCGATCCGATCGCGGCGTTGGAAAGCTCTCAGCGAGAGCTTCGAGATCGCGGTAAGCTTTTCCCGTTTCGGTGACCGTTTCGCCTTAGATTTTTTCGGCCCTAACCCCGGTTGTCCGTTTTTTTTCGTAGATCTCGTCTTCGCGTGTCCCCTCTTGAACGGATCTACGTGTTGGAGTATTTTGGGTGACGTTTTTAAGATCGATTTGAGGCAAGTGGGTTTCTCCCCTCTTGCGCGCCTCCATGAGTTGTATTTTTCGCTTTATTTTCTTTTCTCCTTGTCGTAGAATAGGTGAGATAGGAATATTCCTAGTTTAGGGCTTGTGATCGGCCTAAACTAGGAAGTTATCGGAATTTATTTTAAGTATAGTTCGGCGGATAGGGGGAAATAATTCGGCGGGTAGGGGGAAATAGTTTGGCGGGTAGGGAGAAATAGTTCGGCGGGTTTTGGTTGTAGAACTTGGTAGTTTCTAAGTGGTGTTGTCGGCTAGTTTTGGCGCCGAATCGTGGATCCTTAGCATGTGGTAGCTGGGTTTCTGAAGGAGTATGGTACCGGGGGAGTTCGAGCCGTGGCCACCACCATTCCCTCCTTTGGACATTTTGGGTTCCTATAAGAGGTTGGAACTCTATGTGTGTGGACCCTGTGGCGGCCCCTTTAGTACTCTTGAGACACCTGGACCTGGTTGTTCGGTTGTGACTGTTCTTAGTCTCCGACACAGGTTTGCGATTTGTGCCAGAGTTAACGATTTACAAGTTTAGGACTGTTAGTTCCTTTCATACTGTTCTTTTGATGCATATTGGTTCCCTTTTTGTCTCTGCAGGCTTGAGCGGAGTTTGGTACGTTTTAGTACTTGTTGCACTTCTCTCACTTTACTGACTGTTTTACTTACATTGTGTCCCTTTTTGGATTCTTTAGCTGAGATTTTCAGCATTTCTCTTGCAGGGTTGGTAACCCTTTTTCTTTCTGCTCTTTTCACTCGATTATTATCTGATGTTTCTTTGCCTCTTGTTTTATTATTTCTTGCTGAGGTGTTCTTCTTTTGAATGCCTCAGGTTCAGGTCTGTAGCCGGCTGTGCGGCTAGTTTCAGGAGTTTCCCTGTGGACTGCGTTGTGGCAGTGTTTTCCTCACTTGTTGAGGTAGTTCTTTAGCCTTGTAGTAGTACAGACATACATGCTCGCCAGCGAGTTCGTGTCAGGTTGTTGACGCTCGTTGGTGATTTTCCTTTGTGATATTAAGTGTTTGCTTAGCTGCTAGTTTACCTGTTTTGTGGTTGTTTCACTTGCTCTCTGGGAATGTTTTATGCTAGGTTGCTAGTTACTTTAAACCCTATGAAAGAACTACTATATGTATTGCATGATCAGCATGTTTTATAAAAGCTCAATCATTATTTTCCAAATGCGTAAAAAGGTTGTTTTCTTTATAAATATTATAAATTGAAATCTAGGGTCTTGCATACTGTAAGTTGTCCTCTTAGGACACTTATGCGCTCTTTTAGGATATTAGGCATAAATGAAATATTTTTCCGCTACGTATAAAAATAGTTTTCAAACCGTGGACTATTTGATCCACTGAGCTGAGGGATACGGCCAATTAATCAAAAAATCAGTTTTCTATTCATTTTAACTTATGATTTAAAGGATTAGAGTGTCACCTAAGCGTCAGCAGTTATCCCCTGCTTGATGTGGCATCACAGCTCGTAGTTATCTCGTGCTCTGATTTATTTATTAATGAGAAAATGCGGGTTGTGATAGTTGGTATCAGAGGGAGGTTGCTTGACAAATTGTCGGGCAACCTGTCCCTGTAAGTATTAGGAGTCATATCATACACACACCGATATGTCATCAGCACGTCTTGGCTGAAGTATGAACACTACACTCATAGCATGACATGAAGTATACGAGGCATATTATGTAGTATGGGATGCATACTATGTGTTTGTATATGGATCCACCATAGTAGGCAACATGTGAGGGTTATGTAGTATGGGATGCATAACCTCACCACATGAATGCGGCTAGCACGTTTTCTTTTTCGTTGCATGGAAATATTATGTAGTATGGGATGCATAACATTTTCATGTGTACGCCGCTCATAACATGCATTAGGGCCTTTTTAGAATGCATCGCACAATCATGCATACCATAACATTGCATAAGCACAACGTGCCAAGCTAAAGATTTGCAGGATGACATGTGTACACACATAATTTTTGAGTCAAAAAAGAATATAAATTCATGCATTCCCGATCTAGGCACAAGAGTTAGTGCGATGATAGTGAATCATCGTAGGATAAGCATATCATTATTGAAAATCCCAGAGCAAGCTAGCAGCATGAGCAAGTATTTAAGTATGTATTGTTTGTACTAAGTTGTTTGGTTCTAGTGGGTGGGCTAGCTATCTAATTAGTGTTTTGTTGTTCCATTAGAATGTCTAGGCGTCCTTCGACAAGGTTGACCCCCCAATCGGAGGGAGAATCTTCTGGTGCGCAGAGCAGCGCAATGATAGAAGGTCTGCGACAAAGCAATGAAGCCTTGTCAAAGCAAGTAGTGGATTTGCATTCTCAGGTCCAGTCCTTGTTAGCAGTTGTAGCAGGGCAAATTCCGAGAGTTCAGGACCCTGTTGTGGGTCAAGCTGTCCCTGTTCCCCCCGCTCCTCTGGTGCCTCCGGTCGTGGTGCCACCAGAGATGACCTTTATTTCTCAGTTTCAGCGACTTAGGCCTCCGACGTATGATGGCAAGGCAGATTACATGGTTTTAGACGATTGGATGATATCAATCGAGGAGATGTTCTCATACTCCGGGATCACTGATGATCAGAAAATGATGTTAGCCGCATATCAGCTCAAAGGGTTGGCAAAGAGCTGGTGGCTGGGGGGGAAAGAAGGTCTGAAGGACGGGTGTTCCTGGGAGTCCTTTAAGGAGCTACTTCTGAGAAAGTTTCTGCCATCGGTCGAGAGGGACCGTCTGATGAATGATTTCCTGCACTTAAAGCAAAGGCAGCTCACGGTTAGTGAGTACGAAATCGAGTTTAGTAAGCTAAGCCGATTTGCCCCAGACTTGGTGAGTTCCGATGAAAATAGAAGCAAGCGATTTCTGGCTGGGCTAAGGAGTGACGTCCAGCAATTAGCAAGTGCCTATGCTACATCAAGTTATGCTGGTATGGTGGAAGCTGCCTTAAAGGTAGAGGCAATTGATAACGCCAAGAATCGAGGTCAACAACTGAGAAAAGATAAAAGAAAGTCTGATGAGGGTAAGAGTACTCAGGTCCCTGACGCTGCTCCGAGGAAGAGAAACAAAGAGGTATGCAGTATCTGTGGCCGACCGGGTCATCCATTTGAAAGGTGCTATCAAAGATTAGGAGCTCAGAAGAAAGAGCAGATTCATGCGATCCAAGGTATCCCAAAGAAAGACTTGTTTTGTTCTGTATGCAAGAAGCCGGGGCACGATGCTGCCCATTGCTGGAAGAAGGCGAGGAGTTGTTTCTTGTGCGGTCAAGAGGGTCATCTCAAGTATCAGTGCCCGCAAGCTCAGCTTACTCTGCAGCCAGTTCCTCTTCAGGCCTTGCCGCCGCCGCAGCGAGTGGACAAGGGAAAAGGAAAGTTGAATGTGGTCTCTATGGAGGAAGCTCAGACGTCCACGCAAGTGATATCAGGTTAGGTTCTCCCCTAGTTTTAATGTTTAGCTCATAGTTATAGTTTTGAGCGTTCGCTTCCTTAGTCGCGTGTGCAATTTTATAGAACGATTTAAGGTAAAGAACCGCTGGGCGCGTGTTCTGTTCGATTCCGGCGCTACCCACTCATTTGTGGCTAGGGCCTTCGTAGAGCGTTACCGTTTGAATCTCGATCGTGTTGGTGATGCGTTCTGTGTCAAGTTTCCTTCAGGCGAATCTGTAGTTTCGGATCAGGGTATTCAGAGTTGTCCGATTTTACTAGGCGATTTTCTCGCGATTGCTGATTTGAAGCTGTTGGATCTGGAAGACTTTGATGTGATCCTAGGCATGGACTGGTTGTCCAGATATGATGCTGTGATCCAATGCAAGGGTAAACGCTTGGACTTCAGGATGGACAACGGTCAGCCCGGGAGTGTTTACGGTTATCCGTGCCAGGATTCTCCGACTATATCGGCGGTATGTGCTCGGAAGCTTGTAGATTCCGGATGTTTTGCTTGTTTGGTTTCGGTTTTAGAAACCAAGGTTAGTTTGCCGTGTTTGGAGGAGATCCCGGTGGTTCGTGATTTTTCTGATGTCTTTCCAGCTAACCTTCCTGGTCTCCCGCCTGATCGAGACGTGGAGTTTGTTATAGATTTGGAGTCGGGTACGCGTCTTATTGCCAAGGCGCCTTACCGGATGGCCCCACGCGAACTGGAGGAGTTGCGTATCCAGTTAGACGAGTTGCTTGAGAACGGATTTATAAGGCCGAGTTCTTCACCTTGGGGTGCTCCCGTTTTGTTCGTCAAGAAAAAAGATGGATCGATGAGGTTGTGCATCGATTATAGGGAGCTAAATAAGGTAACGATCAAGAATAGATATCCGTTGCCGAGGATAGAGGATTTGTTTGATCAACTGCGAGGCAGCGCCGTGTTCTCTAAGATTGACCTTCGTTCGGGCTACCACCAGTTAAGGATCCGTGAATCAGATATCCCGCGGACTGCCTTCCATTCCAGACATGGACATTTTGAATTTTTGGTGATGTCGTTTGGCTTGACCAACGCACCTTCTGCTTTCATGGACATGATGAACAGGGTTTTCAAGGACTTTCTGGACAAGTTTGTAGTCGTATTTATAGACGATGTGTTGGTGTATTCACGCAATGTTGAGGAGCATGACCAACATTTGTGTCTAGTTTTATCTGCCTTGAGGGACCATAGGTTGTTCGCCAAGCTAAGTAAATGCGAGTTCTGGTTGCCTCAGGTTTCTTTCCTGGGTCATATGGTTAACAAGGACGGAATCTCTGTCGACCCAGAAAAGATAGCCGCAGTTATGGAATGGACGAGGCCTGCCATACCCAAAGAAATAAGAAGCTTCCTAGGGTTGGCTGGCTACTACAGGAGATTTGTAGAGGGTTTCTCTACGTTATCTGCGCCATTGACCAAATTGACGCAGAAGAATGCAGCATTTGTGTGGAGCGATAAGTGCGAAGAAGCGTTCCAAGAGCTAAAGAATAGACTGTGCACTGCTCCGATATTGACATTGCCTACGGAAGGATTAGACTATGCCGTTTACGTGGACGCATCCCACGTGGGTCTTAGTTGTGTGCTGATGCAAGAAGGAAAAGTGATTGCGTATGGGTCAAGACAGCTTAAGATTCATGAAAGGAACTACCCTACGCATGACTTGGAATTCACAGCAGTTATTTATGCATTGAAATTATGGAGACACTTGTTGTATGGCGCGCAGTGCAAGATTTATACAGATCATAAGAGTTTGAAGTACGTCTTCACTCAAAAGGAGTTGAACTTGCGCCAGCGCAGATGGTTAGAGTATGTGGCTGATTATGAAGTGGAGATCTTATACCATCCGGGTAAGGCTAACGTGGTAGCCGACGCCTTAAGCAGGAAGACAGGGAAAATTTTCAATCTCTCCACTGAGTTGTTAGTAGAAGAGTTCCTTTTAATGGATATTTCAGTTGGTAGATGTGACTCGCCAAGCAGTTTGGAAGTGTCTGAGCCTTCATGGATTTCTCTTACGAGGCTTCATCAAAAGGACGATCCTGATCTACTGCACCTTCATAATAGGACTGAGAAGGGGGAGCTGCCTGACTTTTCGATCGATGACGCGGGTACTCTAAAGTGCCGCGGTAGATTTTGCGTCCCCAATTTTCGAGATATTCGAGATAAGTTGTGTAGTGAGGCACACGGTTCAAGTGTGGCCTACCATCCAGGGTCTACAAAAATGTATAAGGACTTGAAACCGATTGTCTGGTGGATTGGGATGAAGGGTGACATCGCAAGGTTTGTGTCAGAATGTTTTACGTGCAAAAGAGTTAAGGCTGATCATGGAAGGCCTGGTGGAAAGTTAGCGCCTTTAGAGATTCCAACTTGGAAGTGCGAGAGTATCTCAATGGATTTCATTACTGGTTTGCCGAGATCTCCCCGAGGGCATGACTCTGTTTGGGTGATTGTTGATAGATTAACAAAGTGTGCGCACTTCGTACCCTTTCAGATTGGTTACTCGATGAAAAAGATAGCGGAACTATATTTGAATGAAGTTATCAGGTTATATGGAGTACCCGTAAGTATAGTATCAGATCGAGACTCTAGGTTTACGTCTCGTTTCTGGAAGAGCCTTCAAGAAGGATTGAGAACTGACTTGAGATATTCTACCGCATATCATCGACAGACCAATGGTCAAACGGAGCGTGTTAATCAGATTGTGGAAGATATGATCCGTTGTTATATATTAGACCACGGAGGAGCGTGGGATGAACGCTTGAGATTGATGGAGTTTGCATACAATAACAGTTATCAAGAGAGTCTGCAAATGGCTACTTTCGAAGCGCTATATGGAAGACGATGTAGAACTCCTCTATTTTGGGCTAAGGTTGGTGAGAGGCCGATGTTAGGTCCAGATGCCTTAGAAGAAATGGAAGTTTCTGTAAAGCTTATTCGAGAGAAGCTTCGGATAGCTCAAGAGCGATACGAGAAGAACGCCAATCGGCGTAGGTCCGTTTTGGAATTTTATGTGGGGGACATGGTATTCCTTAAGGTTTCCCCGATGGTTGGAGTGAAGAGATTCGGTAAGAACCATAAGTTGGACCCAAGGTATGTGGGACCATTCGAAATTGTGGAGCGGATTGGTGTGTCAGCCTACAAGTTGAATTTGCCCGAAAATTTTCCTGGCGTGCACAATGTTTTTCACGTGAACCAACTGCGGAGGTGCGTGCTAAGTGACAGGCAAGTTCTGGATGCAGTGCCCCAGTTGGAGCCTAACCTTTCCTACGTGGAAGTTCCTATTCGTTTTCTGGGTGTGCAAGATCGAGTGTTGCGGAGAAAGACAATACCGATGGTAAAGATTCTGTGGAGAAACCAAGACGTGGAGAGCGCGACTTGGGAGTTGGAGTCAGCTATGAGGGAGGCGCATCCTCATTTGTTCTCCTAGCTGTGCTCGGTAAGCATTCGATAACCCTTGGTTATTTTCTTTTCCTTCTATGGTAGAAGTGTTTTGTGCGTAAAGTTTCGGAACGAAACTTTCTTTTAGGGGGAGTGACTGTAACGCCCCCGATTTTTCAGTGATTTATTTAATTTCTTATTTGACGTATTATGACGTCAGAGCGCTATGTTAGCGCGTGTTGGTCATGTGACGTTGTTAGAGCGTGCTTTTAGCTCTTTAGGTTCCCTGCGTGGCTTGGTGATGCCTGGTAGCAAGATTCCCTAGCGAGCCGGAGTCTGTTTGGTGACTCGGTGGAGCCTCTTGGGGAATGCTTGTGTTTTGGCTTCGGGAGAATTTTGCCCGAGTTTTGTTCGTCGGATTTTGTTACCGACCTTGTTGTTAGCGCATTTTGCGTTCGTTAGGTTTCACCGGCCAAATTTTGGGATTTGCGTCGGGAGTGGAAAATTTTATATTAGGAAATTAGATCGGTTAATTTTAGACTTGCTCGTCAAGTTTCGTCGCGTTCCGAGCGTTTTTGGAGCCTCGGCGCGCGATTGAAGTTTGTATGTTTTCGCGTACGCCGTTAACTTTAGAAATTATTATCTCGAAAACGGTGCGTCGGAATTCGATTTCGACTTCGCCGTTGGTTTCGTAGCGTCGTCATTCGCCTACGGTGCGAATTTCGTTCGATTCGGCGCGCGTTTGGCCCTCCGTAACGATATAAGGTTATATCATTTTATTATTATAATTATTACTTATATATATATATATATATATATATATATATATATATATATATATATAAGAATTAATAAAATAAAATAAATAAGTAAATAAATAAAAAAATAAAATAATAAGAAGTAAGAATTCGGTGAGAATCATCTCACCGAATGCATATGATTCGGTGAGATGATTCTCACCGAATCATGTGTTCGGTGAGACAGCCCCCCCCCCCCCCTTCTTTAATTTTTTTTTTTGGTTATTTTAATTATAAATATAATAATATTATTATTAAGTATGTTTATATATAAAAAAAAGAGAACTCCTTTCTTCTTCCCCGAACAGCAGCCCCCCCTGTGCGACATTTTTCGGCGTGTGCGGAACCTTTCGTTCGCGAATCTTCCGGCGGCCGCCACCGCCGATCCGGTGGACGGAATTTCAATCCGATCGCGGCGTTGGAAAGCTCTCAGCGAGAGCTTCGAGATCGCGGTAAGCTTTTCCCGTTTCGGTGACCGTTTCGCCTTAGATTTTTTCGGCCCTAACCCCGGTTGTCCGTTTTTTTTCGTAGATCTCGTCTCCGCGTGTCCCCTCTTGGACGGATCTACGTGTTGGAGTATTTTGGGTGACGTTTTCAAGATCGATTTGAGGCAAGTGGGTTTCTCCCCCTTCTTGTGCGCCTCCATGAGTTGTATTTTTTGCTTTATTTTCTTTTCTCCTTGTCGTAGAATAGGTGAGATAGGAATATTCCTAGTTTAGGGCTTGTGATCGGCCTAAACTAGGAAGTTATCGGAATTTATTTTAAGTATAGTTCGGCGGGTAGGGGGAAATAATTCGGCGGGTAGGGGGAAATAGTTCGGCGGGTAGGGGAAATAGTTCGGCGGGTTTTGGTTGTAGAACTTGGTAGTTTCTAAGTGGTGTTGTCGGCTAGTTTTGGCGCCGAATCGTGGATCCTTAGCATGTGGTAGCTGGGTTTCTGAAGGAGTATGGTACCGGGGGAGTTCGAGCCGTGGCCACCACCATTCCCTCCTTTGGACATTTTGGGTTCCTGTAAGAGGTTGGAACTCTATGTGTGTGGACCCTGTGGCGGCCCCTTTAGTACTCTTGAGACACCTGGACCTGGTTGTTCGGTTGTGACTGTTCTTAGTCTCCGACACAGGTTTAGGATTTGTGCCAGTGTTAATGATTTACAAGTTTAGGACTGTTAGTTCCTTTCATACTGTTCTTTTGATGCATATTGGTTAGCTTTTTGTCTCTGCAGGCTTGAGCGGAGTTTGGTACGTTTTAGTACTTGTTGCACTTCTCTCACTTTACTGACTGTTTACCTTACATTGTTTCCCTTTTTGGATTCTTTAGCTGAGATTTTCAGCATTTCTCTTGTAGGGTTGGTAACCCTTTTTCTTTCTGCTCTTTTCAATCGATTATTATCTGATGTTTCTTTGCCTCTTGTTTTATTATTTCTTGCTGAGGTGTTCTTCTTTTGAATGCCTCAGGTTCAGGTCTGTAGCCGACTGTGCGGCTAGTTTCAGGAGTTTCCCTGTGAACTGCGTTGTGGCAGTGTTTTCCTCACTTGTTGAGGTAGTTCTTTAGCCTTGTAGTAGTACAGACATACATGCTCGCCAGCGAGTTCGTGTCAGCTTGTTGACGCTCGTTGGTGATTTTCCTTTGTGATATTAAGTCTTTGCTTAGCTGCTAGTTTACCTGTTTTGTGGTAGTTTCACTTGCCCTCTGGGAATATTTTATGCTAGGTTGCTAGTTACTTTAAACCCTATAAAAGAACTACTATATGTATTGCATGATCAGCATGTTTTATAAAAGCTCAATCATTATTTTCCAAATGCGTAAAAAGGTTGTTTTCTTTATAAATATTATAAATTGAAATCTAGGGTCTTGCATACTGTAAGTTGTCCTCTTAGGACACTTATGCGCTCTTTTAGATGTTAGGCATAAATGAAGTATTTTTCCGCTACGTATAAAAATAGTTTTCAAACCGTGGACTATTTGATCCACTGAGTCGAGGGATACGGCCAATTAATCAAAAAATCAGTTTTCTATTTATTTTAACTTATGATTTGAAGGATTAGAGTGTCGCCTGAGCGTCAGCAGTTATCCCCTGCTTGACGTGGCATCACAGCTCGTAGTTATCTCTTGCTCTGATTTATTTATTAATGAGAAAATGCGGGTTGTGATAAAGATCCCTCCCCTTACAAAGGAGGCACCCGTTCTTATGCCCAGAACCGTCGTCTTACGGTAGCACTAACACACGGGTTAGTCGACATCGCAACACGCCGACTTTACCGGCTAGAACGATCACATAACCTGTTGGCTAAAAGAGAGTAAGAAGTATAGCAGTAATGTAGAAATGAACTACAACCAGTCCATAGTCACAATACATATTAAATAATAAAATGAGAGTACATCCAGTCCACAATGAGTAGCAATAATAAGAAGAGT
Source organism: Platanthera guangdongensis (assembly GCA_039583875.1). Taxonomy (NCBI): domain Eukaryota; kingdom Viridiplantae; phylum Streptophyta; class Magnoliopsida; order Asparagales; family Orchidaceae; genus Platanthera; species Platanthera guangdongensis. The sequence goes on along the minus strand of CM077162.1, from coordinate 133,565,531 downwards.
AAAGGGGCTTATGCCGTGTACATGAATATCAACTCTCTCACACAATAAAATGCGGAAGCAAAACTATCCTTAGAGAACTCATCCCACCTGACGTCGGGTTGCAGTAGACGTAGTAGGTGGTGGTGGTATCAACTCCTCACGTCCTGTCACCTCGTCCTGCCGGTCGTGCTGGTGCTCCATCTCCTAGAGCTCCTAAAAATAGTTTGGTCACCGACCATTAGTCAAAATACTAAGTCATTTCCTCTGCACCTCGCCACACAACTCCTAGGCACCGTGCGGAAGGATGAAGCGAAGGACAACAAGGGGTAAAAAAATCGAAGCAGGTGACAAGGAATCTATGCTATCAAGTATGAATGTAAACAGTAAATCTATACTAGCAGTTCTATATATAGTCCAAATTGAAAGAAATAGTGCTTAACACCTATAGGGGGGTGAATAGGTGTACTTTTTCTTTTTACTTTAAAGGCAGACAAACTGTTTTGTACTTTAAGCAGCAAATGCAAATTCTACAGTTATCACAACACAGCAACCATAGAAGCAAACATTCACAGAGTGCACACAGTGTTTATAGTGGTTCCACAAGGTCTGGGTACATCCACTTTCCCCCTTTGTCTATCTAGTAGTGTACTAGATTCGGTCTAACTTCTGCACTTCTCCTCAGATCCTCAGATCTTACAGCTCAGAACCCCAAACAGATTCCTACAACTCAGAGTGTCCCCACTCCTACAACTCAGGCACAAAGACCTACCACTCAGTCTTCAACAAGACCTACACTCAGGCTAAATAGCCCTACCTCAGCCTTCAATAAGGTCTACACTCAGATAATTGATTCTCCTACACTTAGGCTCAAAAGTCCTACCTCAGCCTTTATAAATTTAGGCTTACATCTCAGATCCCTTAGGATCCTACCAAAAGATAATAAAAAGTTTTTAGACCACCACTCAGTTTGAGAGAATGAAGAGGGCAACCTTCTTGATCAGTTCTTGATAGCACTGATTCCTGAGATCAACTTTGTCTTTGCTTTCTTCAAGGCTTCTTGAGTCTGAACTCAGTAAAATTGATCTTCTTGAAGTAGACCGGTTGGCAACTTCCTTCTTAGGATGGAGAATTAAATCTGGATCCTACTTTGTAGTCTGGTTCAGAACCTGCTTCTTAAGAGATTTGATTAACAAGTCTCTTTCTTGACTTCAATTACTGGAATTCTCTCTCTCTAAGTAAATCTGAAGTTTCTTCAAAATACTGATTTACAGTTTTCTATGGATCTGTATTGATCTTCTTAATCTTCTGATTGATTCTTTTTATTGATTGATTCTTTTTATTGATTGATTCATTACTGTTGAAGGAGAAAGGCCTTTATATAGTCTTCCTCCAAGGTAACCGGCTGATCCGGTTTCTAACGAACTTCTGACAGCTCTGATAGTTGCAGTAGACCGGCTGAAATGGCAGCTGTCAAGTCATCCAGTCACTTCTTGAAAATACTGTCTCTGTCTGAAAGTGTCGAGACTGATCTTCATTATGTGTCGACACAAATAGACTAAGTGTCGACACAAGTGGACTAAGTGTCGACACTTGCCTTGGTGGTGTCGACACAACTCCTTCTGTTGTTGTAATACCTTCTCGACACTGCTCCTATTGAATGTGTCGACACTGATTGAGTGTGTCGACACAAGTACTTCTTCTTTAAAACTTAGTTGAATTCTACTGTGTGTCGACACATCTCTTTTTTGTCGACACAACATCTTTTGTTGTTGATACTTGCTGAGTGTCGACACATCTCCTTTGTGTCGACACAACTTCTTCTGTTTTTGATACTAGCTGAGTCTCGACACATCTCCTTTGTGTCGACACAAGAACTTCTTTACTTTAACTGTGTTGAACCTTGCTGTGTGTGTCAACACAAGTCCTGTATGTCGACACAGTTGATGTCGACAATGCCTTCAGTGTGTTGACACAGCTTCCTGGTGTCGACATATTGGATGTCGACTAAGCTTCTCTGGGTGTTGACACTGCCTCTAAGTGTCGACATGATATATGTTGAGTATTCTTCATAGTGGGTCGACACTGCCTGTATGTGTCGACACTTTTCTTCTGGTGTCGACTCTGCCTTTCCTGGTGTCGACACAAATACTCCAAGTGTCGATACAGCTTCTCTAGGTGTCGACACAAGCCTTCATAAGTGTCGACACTGCTTCTCTAGGTGTCGATATATGGACTTAGAAACTTTTCTGCATTTCCTGCAATTACTTAACCTGCACATATAAACTCAAAGCACATCAAATACACCTTGATGTATATTATTGAGTAGGGGAGGCTTCTTCAAATCTGGTACACATTTTCCAATGTACCCAACAATCTCCCCCTATTTGGAGAAGTCATAAGCCTTAGTCAATGATATACACCATACATAACAAATACACATTATGATGTATAACAGTTTATATGACAGAGTAAATACTAAACAAAACATGTATAAACAATCTTCACAAAATAAAAATGTAACAGGTTGAACATCAAACATTATTTTGTTACAACTTCCAATAGTTTCATTAATCAAAAGTTTACATGAATTTTAACACAAATGATTATAAAGTTGTAAACTTAAGAAAATTCTATTCTATGGATGAACTGGCTCCTTGATAACAATGCCCTTGCCAGATTGAATCTTGGCTTGAACTGGAGCATCAATGTCATCAGCAGGCTTCTTGCCCTTAAGATCTTTCTTCTTCTGTTCTTCAGCCCTTATCTTTTGTCTCTCAAAATATTGATAAGGCTTAGGGAAATACTTGCTTGGATCCTATGCATTAGGAGGTAGCTTCCCAAGTTTAGCCTTCCTTCTGTATTGAACAATGGCCTCCTGCCTAGCTTCATGTTTTCTCCACTCTTGCTCAGAATACCATTTGCCCCTTTCTAGGATATTATCCTTTGCAGCCTTCCAAGCAGTCAGTATAATATTTCTAGAAGTTGGGCTCCACTGCCTCTGGTACAGGCTGTTCTCTGAACCTCTTCTTGGACAAAAGGGTTTCTTGCTCTTTTAATACTGCCTCTGGCACAAGCTGTACTACTTTCTCAATGATCACATTTTGAGCACCTCTGGAGGGCTATACATAGATTGTATCTCTTGATGTATCATTTCAAAATCTGCTGGATGGTAGATCACTTGAGCCACTTCAGCTTGCTCACCTCCAAAAACAGCAGAATTTATACCAGATTCAACAACATTATCATCATCACACAAAGGTGGATATCCAAGGGTGGCTCTGATGCTGTTTGAAATCCATTTAGCATGGTCAGAGCCTGCTTTGACTAATACCCTCTCCCCCTTTATGACTTCTCTTTCTATATGATCCCTAAGATCATCCTTCTGAAATCTGATCTGAGCATTCAGACAGTTAACACCATCTTCATAAAAAGGTTTTAACTTTTCGAGCTTTTCAGTAATAGCCTTTTGAGAAGCTTCAATTGCAGTTTTAATAGCAGTTAGGTTTTCTTGTAATTGCTTGTCAAACTCAGCCTTAGCAGCAGTCCTTGCTGCAGTCTGAGCAGCTGCAATATTCTGCATTTCAGTTACTATCACATTATGTGATTCAGTTAGATTGTCATTCATTCTAATCTGATTCTCAAGAACATATCCTTGTTTCACTGCCATATCATCAACCTGTGTCTTTATCTTCTCTTGATGAGTAGCCAGATATACCACTGCATTGCCTCCTTTGTGGAAACAATCAGTCATTTCTTTCTTATTTAGATTAACTTCAAATCTTATAGATTTGATGTCTTGAGCTAGATCAAATTGAAGGGATTTATGTCCTTCATCCATATATTTTTCTAGAGCCTTCCTTTGCTCATTCATCTTGATCTGTAAAGCCACCAACAAGGAGCTATAATCAGCTGTTGGGGCAGGCTGAGGAGTAATTATTTGCAGAGCCTTCTTGTAGGCCTGACTTCTCCTTTTGAAGACCTGTAGCTTTTTTTCTTGTCTCTAGCAGCCTCTTCATCCTCAGAAGCAGAAGTACTGGAAATGTCTACTCTATCTTTAGAAGTAGGAGGCAATTCCTTCTCAGACCTTTGCTCCTCCGTTTCAGTTCTAATTTGCTCCTCAGCATTCCTTGCAGTCTCTCCCTGAGATCTTACATGCTCCCCCTCAAGATCTACCTTCTCCCCCTCAAAAACTGCTTTCTCTCCCTCAAAATCAGTGTGTAGTAAATCAGGGAACAGTTCTTCTAGAGTAAACTCCTGTTGAGTATGGACTGGAGAATCTCTTATCTCAGGAGCATTATCAGCAACTGATGTGTCTTCCATGACAACATATTGTAGTTGACTATGTAACTGAGTTTGCTGATCAACATTAATTAAAGACTCAGGTAATACTTCATCCTCAATATGAAAAAATGATTGATTAACTTCATTGATTACCTCAAGAATGGTTTGTGTTGCCCTTTCACTGTCTCAGTGAGTTGGCTCATCCACATGATGAGGCTCCCCATGGAGTGGATCCAGGTGAATGGGGCTAGCAGATGGTAGCTCCCCCTGCCTCTGGGCATCTTCAGTCCTTACTGGTGACCTTCCAGTAACATCAGCTGCTTCCTCATTTGAACTGAAAACTACTTGTTCCTCTGAACTACTGGAGGATTCAGAAGCCACTATGGCATTCTTCTTCTTTTTCTATTGAGGAACTTCCTTTTTTGGAGCAGGCATGTCCTTTGTCAACACCCTATCCCACCTTGATATAATCCTAACATCCATTCTCCTCATATGGTTTATCTTAGAACCTGCAGCTTGTTCATCACATCTGGAATAGTTCCAGCCAAGTACAAACTCATAATTCTACACAGATTGAGCTTCTTTAGACTTTCCTTAATCTTGTCAAACATCACAGCTGACCAATTAGTTTTTAGTTTGAAAATGATTCTTGTCATTAAACTGAACATGTGAGCTGATATCCTGTCATGCCCACCTGACTTGCTCAGAATCACCTTTCCTACTATTTCAGACATGAACTTGCCTTGCATGTTCATGCCTTTCCTATTAAAAACTGATCCAATCTTCATGCTTGAAGCTAGTCCGCACCATTATAGTGCCTCCATTATCTTTGATGCAGGTACATCTTCCTCTTCTTTAGTTCTAAGTAGATGTAGAACTTTTCTTAAACTTTTCTGGGTGACTTTCACCTTAACTACACGGACTTTGGATTTAATCTTAAGACCAGTTTCATCAAGGGTAGTTGTACTAAAGAATTGGAGGACCTCCTTCTTCCAAATCTTGATTGGCTCTGAAACTAGATACTCTAACCCAGTCTCTACAACAAGGGTTACAACACCTTGAATTTCTGGTTCCGCGTCGTCAAAAGCATGTCGCACTAGCTCATAACCTTCATTGATGTTCTCTTCTAGCTTGGGCGCCATTAGGGTTTGGAGAAATTTTGAATTTAGAGAAGAGAGATGTCGACACACAAGTTTGGTCTCAAAACTATGGTGAGCGTGTCGACAAACAATGTGGGTGACCTATTTGTACCTTTCTAAAATCGAAAGTGAAAAGGCGCGTTGAAATACTTGAAATGTGTCGACACTGTTGAAAAGTGTCGAGACTTACTTCTAATGTCTCGACAACTATGTGTCGACACAAATATAGTCGACAGAATATATGCGTCGACACTTATACATCTCAGCTCCACGATTAGTCGAAACTCTACTCGACGAAATTATCGTTAAATCTAAGTGTTGACACCACCCTGGATGTGTCGACACCTACTTTGGATGTGTCGACGCCATTTCTCTGAAGTGTCGACACAGACTCCCTAGATGTGTCGACACCATTTCCCTGTAATGTCGACACCACTTCTATTTGTCGACACAGACAACTCCTTGTGTCGACACCATTTTACTTAGCCAATTTTATGAACCTATTCTAAGTTCAACATTCCTAATTCAATTTTAAAATTATTGAATTTGGTTTCATCTAGTGGCTTAGTAAACATATCAGCAATCTGATTATCTGTTTTAACATATTCTAGTGAAATGCCTTCTTTTTCTACATGTTCTCTAAGAAAATGGTATTTAATTTCTATGTGCTTAGTCCTAATATGTGAGACAGCATTATTTGCAATAGAAATAGCACTTGTATAATCACAAAATAAAGGTGTTCTACGTACTTTAATACCATAGCCTTCTAGCTGGTGCTGAATCCATAATAATTGTGCACAGCAACTTCCTGCTGTCATATACTCTGACTCAGCTATGGAGATTGCCACACTGGTCTGCATTTTACTGCTCCAAGACACCAGCCTTCCTCCTAGAAATTGACAGGTTCCTGTAGTACTCTTTCTATCTTCCTTACAACCTGCAAAATCTGCATCTGAGGCCTGCTCAACATAGACTTCTTCCTTTAAATTTCCATTCAGGAATGCTGATTTCACATCCATTTGGAATACCTTGAACCCTTGATATGTTGCATAAGTAAGGAACATCCTGATTGCCTCCATTCTTGCTACTGGAGCAAATGTTTGATCAAAATCAATACCTTCTTCCTGCCTATATCCCTTTGCAACAAGTCTAGCTTTATTCTTTATGATGATTCCATTCTCATCCAATTTATTCCTAAAGATCCACTTTGTTCCAATGATATTGTGGTCTTTGGGTTTAGGAACAAGCTTCCAGACCTTGCACCTCCTGAAATGATTCAGCTCCTCTTGCATGGCCTCAATCCAATGAGGGTCAAGAACTGCTTCTTCAAATTTCTTTGGTTCCACTTGTGATAGGAAACTGGAGTAAAGAACTGTACTCAGATTCCTGCTTCTTGTTTGCACTCCTTGTCTTGGATCACGAATTATCTGATTGGCTGGATGATCCTTTAAGTGTCCATTAGCTGGAGGTAGTCTTTCTTCAGGCTGAACACCTCCAGCCACTTCATTAAGCTGCACCTCTAGATCTTCTTCATCATCTAGAGAGTCTTGTACTCCCCCTGGACAGATGCCACCATTTTCCACTTGCTGAGTTGCAGTAGAATCTTCTGCAATGGTAAGCTTGTCCATTCTCTCATTTAAACCTGTAGAATAAATCCCTTGATGATTCCTTTTTATGAACCACCAAAGGTTACTTTAGGGCCATCCTTGATAGGTGTGTAGTCCTTCAGCAACCCCTAGTTCCAGTCATGTGCCTAGAACATCCACTGTCCAAGTACAATATAGGGGCATGGCCACTTGGACTCACCTGCAAAATAGATTACTTAACCTTAGAACCCAAATAACTCTTGGGTCCTTGGTACAGGTTAGGCTGACCTTTAACAAAACTACCTGTAGCTCTTCTAGCAGGAAGTTTGCTACTCTCTTTGACACTAGAATTGTGCCAACAATCTAAGGCAAAGTGGCCTATCTTGACACAACACCAACACTCAAACCTATTGTACCTTTGTTTAAGTACTACCCTAGCTGAAGTATCTACAACAGGCTTTATGTTTTGTGCTGTGGTTTTGCCTTTAGATTTGGACCTAGCAGTCTAGGCAGTTTTCTTAAATCCTAATCCACCCTTAGCCTTTTGAGGTACAAACTCATCTATCAAGGGTAAAAAAGATTTAGGTTTAGAGAAACTTGCTACTATCTCTTTCTCTGTTTGAAATCTAACCTCCAGATTTCTAATTTGATCATTCTTAAATGCAATAGTACCCATCTGAATAACAGTAATGTTTTTCAGTCTGGCTATCTCATTCAGTTTCTGATCTAACAACTTGTCTGAATCAGCAGCAGCCAATTTAAGACTAGCAATCTCCTTTGCCTGAGTTTTGGCCAAGGTTTTGCTTTTCTTCAAGGCCTGCAACAAGTCCCTATATTCATCAATTAACTGATGAATATCTCCTTCAGATTCAGCCTACCCACATCACTTGATGCAGATGTATCTGATTCTGACTCAGTACTATAAATTGAACTAGAAGAACAACTTTGTACCTTACTTGGTCCAGGCTGATCATGGTTCTTGTCTCCTTCAGATAAAGCCATCAGTCCCTTGCACTGATGGTCCTCATGCTCATAAATTGAGTTCATTAGCTGCATGATCTCATCTTCTTCCTCTTCAACAAATAATCCAATGTAGGCTTCAGCTTCTGATTCTGTTTCTGAAGATGACTGATCTGTCAGACTCTTGTCTTTCTTAGCAACAACGGACTTTTCCTTTTTGCTCTTAACCTGAGTCTTTTTTTTGTCAGCTGACTCCTTCCTCTTTTTAGGACAGTCAGCCACTACATGTCCCTGTCTATTGCAGCAATAGCGCACAATTTTTGAAGATGTGGCTTTGCTTGGCTTGGACCTGCTTCTATCATTCCTTGATGACTTTCTTTTTTGATAATAGTCATCTTTTGGCTGAGAAGTGGAGGGCTTAGACCTCCACTGCTTCTTCTTCAAATTTTTTTTAAAATGCCTAGTAAAAGCAGCAAAGTCTTCATCACTTTCACTACTATCTGAATTCTTGCTATCTGAATTATCTGTGACAGCCTCAGCAATTATTTGAGATGGAGATGGAGACTTGCTTCTATACTTCTTGGTGGCTTCAGTCTTGAAGGCCACATACTTTTCCTTGTGCTCCACTCTAGTATTCTTCTCTTCCTCCTTTCTAGCCATTAACTACATCTCATAAGATAACAGTTTTCCAAACAAAGTTGGAGGAGGTATATCAGCTAGTTTGGCCACTTCCCTAATGACACAAATCTTGGTGTCCCAGTCCTTAGTCAAGGATCTTAAGAACTTGTGATTCAGCTCATAGTTTCTGAAGTCTCTTCCATAGGACATCAACTCATTAACAATCCTATAGAACTTCTTATAACATTCTGTCATGCTATCAGACTTTCCTTGTCTGAAGCTTTCATATTCCTGATATAACATTGACTTCCTATCATGTCTTACTTCCTCTGAGCCCTCCATATAGACTATTAATGTGTCCCACATTTCTTTAGAGGTTTTACAATGAATTAAGTTCTGAAATGTTGCATCATCAATGACACTAACAATTATATTCTGGGCTCTCTTGTCCATTGTGGCCAGAATGATTTCATCTTTAGTCGTTTCAGAGAAGTCCTTGGGAGTTTTCTGATTTGCATCCAGAATGGATATCTTCATTGGCACATATGGGCCTTCTTTGACTGTAATATATATCCTTAGGTCAGAAGCTTCCATAAAGAGTCTAACCCTCTCTTTTCATATGTCAAATATCTCTTTTCTACGTATTGGTAATTTCATGGATCCCAGCTCTTTGTGATTCTCAGTAGAACCCATTTTCTTGATTCTTGTTTATTCAGAATCTGCCTACAGGATCTTACTTAGACTGTTAAGTCCCTTTTGGTGTAACCTCGCTTTGATACCACTTGAAAAAAAATAGTGCCTAACCACCTAGAGGGGGGGGGGGGGTGAATATGTGTACTTTTTCTTTTTACTTTAAAGGCAGACAAACTGTTTTGTACTTTAAGCAGCAAATGCAAATTCTACAGCTATCACAACACAACAACTACAAAAACAAACATTCACAGAGTGCACACAGTGTTTATAGTGGTTCCCCAAGGTCTGGGTACATCCACTTTCCCCCTTCGCCTATCTAGTAGTGTACTAGATTCGCCCTAACTTCTGCACTTCTCCTCAGATCCTCAGATCTTACTGCTCAGAACCCCAAACAGGTTCCTACAACTCAGAGTGTCCCCACTCCTACAACTCAGGCACAAAGCCCTACCACTCAGTCTTCAATAAGACCTACACTCAGGCTAAACAGTCCTACCTCAGCCTTCAACAAGGCCTACACTCAGAGAATTGATTCTGCTACACTCAGGCTCAAAAACCCTACCTCAGCCTTTATAAATTTAGGCTTACAACTCAGATCCCTTAGGATCCTATAAAAAGATAATAAAAAGTTTTTAGATCACCACTCAGTTTGAGAGAATGAAGAGGGCAACCTTCTTGATCAGTTCTTGATAGTACTGATTCCTGAGATCAACTTTGTCTTTGCTTTCTTCAAGGCTTCTTGAGTCTGAACTCATTAAAATTAATCTTCTTGAAGTAGACCAGCTGGCAACTTCCTTCTTAGGATGGAGAATTAAATCTGGATCCTACTTTTCAGTCTGGTTCAGAACTTGCTTCTTAAGAGATTTGATTAACAACTCTCTTTCTTGACTTCAATTACTGGAGTTCTCTCTCTCCAAGTAAATCTGAAGTTTCTTCAAAATACTGATTTACAGTTTTCTCTGGATCTGTATTGATCTTCTTAATCTTCTGATTGATTCTTTTTATTGATTGATTCTTTTTATTGATTTATTCATTACTGTTGAAGGAGAAAGTCCTTTATATAGTCTTCCTCCAAGGTAACCGACTGATCCTATTTCTAATGAACTTCTGACAGCTCTGACAGTTGCAGTAGACCGGCTGAAATGGCAGCTGTCAAGTCATCCAGTCACTTCTTGAAAATACTGTCTCTGTCTGAAAGTGTCGAGACTGATCTTCATTATGTGTCGACACAAACAGACTAAGTGTCGACACAAGTGGACTAAGTGTCGACACTTGCCTTGGTGGTGTCGACACAACTCCTTCTATTGTTGTAATAGCTTCTCGACACTGCTCCTGTTGAATGTGTCGACACTGATTGAGTTTGTCGACACAAGTACTTCTTCTTTAAAACTTAGTTGAATTCTGCTGTGTGTCGACATATCTCCTTTGTGTCGACACAACCTCCTTTGTTGTTGATACTAGCTGAGTGTCGACACATCTCCTTTGTGTCGACACAACTTCTTCTGTTGTTGATACTAGCTGAGTGTCGACACATCTCCTTTGTGTCGGCATAAGTACTTCTTTACTTTAACTGTGTTGAACCTTGCTGTGTGTGTCAACACAAGTCCTGTGTGTCGACACAGTTGATGTCGACAATGCCTTCAGTGTGTTGACACAGCTTCCTGGTGTCGACACATTGGATGTCGACTAAGCTTCTCTGGGTGTCGACACTGCCTCTAAGTGTCGACATGATATATGTTGAGTATTCTTCATAGTGGGTCTTGTATGTGTCGACACTTTTCTTCTGGTGTCGACTCTGCCTTTCCTGGTGTCGACACAAATACTCCAAGTGTCGACACACCTTCTCTAGGTGTCGACACAAGCCTTCATAAGTGTCGACACTGCTTCTCTAGGTGCCGACACATGGACTTAGAAACTTTTCTGCATTTCCTGCAATTACTTAACCTGCACATATAAACTCAAAGCACATCAAATACACCTTGATGTATATCATTGAGTAGGGTGAGGCTTCTTCAAATCTGGTACACATTTTCCAATGTACCCAACACAAATGTATAAGCAAGTACAGTACGAAAGTAAGTAAAATGAAACTAAGTAAGGGCAGTAAATAAAGTATAAAAATCTACTGCTAATATACATCACAAAAGTACCCTAACTTATATGAGTGTCCATACAAACATATAAGTTAGAGTTTCTAAAATTAACTTATCATATAAAAGAGCCCATACTAATTTATATGATAAAGATCCATGAAGCGTATGTCCTAATATGAATGAATGCATGCAGTTATTTATGAGTCATGCAAGTGCAACTCACACACAACGACTCTGTGATCACAGACCTTTAGTTCCCAACTTTTGGAGCTAACATCACTCTCCAGTACCACTGTTGTGGCTACGGCAGCAGTGGAGCGGGTATCTCCACTCCTAGGAGGGTATCACACTACCAAGCCTAGACCTCCCATACGCCTTTGTACACGTCCTAGGTGCACTCTAGAGTCTCTGCGTACTAATTGATGGCTACCCACCAGCCTTTTTGGTCGAGTGTGCGTTTTCGGGGATAGTCCTCCAGACCGCAGTGTAAAACAACCCACTGGCCCCTCAAACCATCACACCTCGCCAGAGCCACCGTACTGCCATCGGTGTGACGATTGGCCCAGTACCACATGACCCGCCACAAGTTTATGCACATGCAAGATATTCCAACCCAAGCCTCCAGCTCGCAGGACCAACCCGTCCTGAATCCCTCCAACCCTACATGGGTGAGAATATTACCACAATCCCTCCAACCCTACAAGGGTGAGAATGTTACCACATGCCCTCCAACCCTACACGGTTGAAAATGATGATATGTTTCTTAACTTATTAAACTACTCTTGTCTATGGGTTATTATACTTAGTGATTTAGGGTTAATCCCATGAGTGCCTAGGGTATACCTGGTGAAGGGTTCTCGGGGGCACTAGGAACTATGATGGGATTATGCCCAAAGCTCCCTTTCTCAAGAATATTTACTTTAGTTCATGAATACCCATAATTCACCCCAATCTCTCGTTGTTTCTCTGGAACAAACATAATGTTGAAGTTGATGACCGGGCAGTCTGGCGGTCTGTCTTGGCTGGTTGAAGACCGCGCGGTCTGGCGGTTTGTCTCAGCCGGCTTGGAGACCGGGCGGTCTAGCGGTCTACCCTGGCAATCTCTCTTAATTTCTGGTGGTACAATTCCGATGAGTGGCTAACCGTTCTTAGCCCTCGGTATCGAAGAGCATTGGGACAGATAGAATAGCTTAAAATAACTAAAGGTCTAATTTTTCTAATTAATTAAAAGTACTTAAGGTTTTCCCGGGGTTAACGACGCGTCGGACCACATATCGATGTGTGGGCCCTATTTTTGTAGTCCATATGCTAGCTAGCCGAGAGGCCGTGCATATGGACCGATCACCCCTTGGTAATGAGAGTTCCGCACTAACCCTCGAGAGAAGAGGCACGCCAACTCTACCGGATTGGGTTCCCCACCCAATAGCGGGGTTCTTAGCGTAATGCGGGCGTTAAGAGGAATCCTTCGTCGGACGAGAGCCCGGTCGAATATTCTTAGCGTTCAGGTGAGCGATAGCCCTATAGCTAGGTGAGCTCATTTTAGTGGAACCTCCACGGCCAAGTCTCCGCCTTAATTAATTAGAAATTTAGGAGCTCTTTTTATTTAAAATCTATTTTAGTTCAATTGTTTTTTCGGTGCCATCGAGCTAAGCTCTTCATCGGCACCACCTTATTGCTTTCCTTTTATGCCTTTTATCTTCTGTCATTTTTATTATATATAATATATAACCCGACAAGTTAATTATCGGTAAAATAATAGTCCCCTCCAGGGAAGAGTAGAAATAATCAAACCGACCCCGAGAACAATACGACCTCGATATTCCACACGAAATATCATGTACTACTCACGATAGGTGCACTTGCCTTCTTTCGTTAAAACTCGATCACACCTTTTTATATCCAAACAAATAAAAAAAGCGCGCCCCGTTTTCTTAAATAAAATCCAACCCGCTTTCCAACTTAAATAAAACCGCCCGGGGTGCCGCGCTTCATAATAATTTTTGGAGTTTTAACCTATCAGCCACTAATCATATGACGGGCAATCCTCAGTGCTTCTCTTTACTCGAACAACATGATCGGTTGCCCCCGGTCATAGTTGCGGATGGTTCTCCCTCCCCGGTTCATGGGACAGGAGTGGTTCATGTTACTCCGTCACTACGACTAGCGGACACTCTCTATGTGCCCAAGTTTCCGTGCAATCTATTGTCTGTTACCTCTTTATGCAAGCAGTTTCAGTGTTCTGTGACATTTAATCCGACTTCTTGTTCTTTTCAGGATCCGAGCTCCCACCGGACGATTGCTACTGGAACTGAGAGCGGCGGCCTCTATTTCCTCGACAACGTTTCCGCCTTATCCGCCTTCTCCTCTTCTTGTACGGATCTTCTTCAGTGGCATCTCCGCCTCGGTCATCCTCCACCACGACTTCGACATCAGCTTCTGCCCCACCTCCCTCCGTCTAGTACTCCTCTCCAATGCGACGTCTGTCAGCTCGACAAGCATCACCGTTCCTCCTTCCCACCAAAGCAAGGTCGGGGCTCTACTCGTCCTTTTGATCATGTCCACTCCGATATCTGGGGACCTGCTCCTACCCTCACCATTGGCCGGGGTAGTTCTTATTTTGTAACTTTTATAGATGATTTTTCTCGATGTACTTGGGTGTATCTCCTCCGAGATCGCTCTGAACTTTTAGATATATGGATCTCTTTTTATCAGTTAATTAAAACTCAGTTTAATGTTTGTATTAAAACCTTTCGCTCCGACAATGCTAAAGAGTATCTGAGTCATGCTTTTACATCTTTTTGTGTGTAACATGGCATTATTCATCAGATTAGCTGTGTTTACACCTCCCAACAAAATGGGGTGGCGGAACGCAAAAAACGTCACCTCCTCGATGTGGCTCGCACATTGATGTCCCAGATGCATGTCCCTCGCTCTTATTGGGGATATGTTGTTCTCCTTGCCTGTTACCTCATCAATCGCATTCCATCCACCATTCTCCACGGGAAAACACCATTCTCCATTCTGTATCCGGGCCAGGAGCCTTTTCCTCTCCCTCTCTGAATCTCTGGATGCACTGCATTTGTGCATACCCCATCTTCCACCCGTGACAAGCTATCCCCTCGCTCCACCAAATGTGTCTTTCTGGGGTACTCCACCACTCAGAAAGGCTATTGTTGCTTTAACCCTGTTCTTCGTCAGCAGTTCGTCTATGCTGATGTTACCTTCTTCGAGAATGCCTCCTACTTCTCGGCTGAATCCTCCTCTCTTTTCCCCGCTTCCTCTCCTCTTCCCCCCGCTTCTGATTCTCCTGCTATTCCCTTCATTCCCTCGTCTCCTACCGAGATATCCACCCCTCCGCCATCTCCGTCCCCTCCTCTCGCTCCACCTCTCTCTCCCACTTCTCCACCTCCATCTCCATCCTCACCGTAGCCATCGCTCTCTTCTCCCGGGCCAGCTCTCTCTGCCACGGAAGCTCCGGAAACCGAGGGGGCCGCCGACCTGGATCTCCCTGTGGCTCTTCTCAAAGGGGTGCGGACATGTACCCTACACCCCCTTGCTGCTATTGTTTCATATGATCATCTTACCCCTTCTCGCAAGGCCTTTGCGCTGGCTATCTCTGCCACTGCCACGCCTCATTCCTATCAGGAGGCCCTTGCTATTCCCCACTGGAAGCTGGCCATGGATGAGGAAATGGCGACCCTCATGGAGAGGGGTACATGGACTCTTGTTCCTCCTCCCTTCGGTACTGATGTTGTTGGCTGTCGCTGGGTCTTTGTGGTCAAATTTTGCCCAGACGGCACTGTGGATCGGTATAAGGCTCGCCTTGTTGCTAGGCTTTACTCAGACCTATGGGGTTGATTACTTCGACACCTTCTCCCCCATGGCTCGTCTCAGCACTATCCGGGTCCTTCTCTCTGTGGCGGTTAATAGGGATTGGCCGATTTCTCAGCTGGATATCAAGAATGCCTTCCTTTATGGTGATCTTCACGAGGTCGTTTACATGGTGCAACCTCCTGGGTATGTTGCTCAGGGCGAGACATGAGTATGCCGGCTACATAAGGCAATTTATGGCCTCAAGCAGAGCCCTCAAGCTTGGTTTGACAAGTTCAGCGGCATCGTGGCGGCCGTTGGTTTTGCGCGAAGCTCTGCTGATCACTCTCTATTTATTCGCAAAACTCCTTCGGGGCTGGTTGTTCTTGCTGTGTATGTCGATGACATTCTTCTCACTGGCGATGACTAGGAAGGGGTAGCCCTGGCAAAGCGACATCTTCGCCAACATCTGATCACGAAAGATATGGGCTCTCCAAAGTACTTTCTGGGGATCGAAATCTCTCGGAAGCCCGACTCCATAGTTCTCTCTCAGCGTAAGTATGCCCTTGATCTTTTAAAAGAGGCAGGATTGACTGGAGCAAAACCTGCCCGATGCCCCATGGCAACTGGAGAAGACAAAACCTGGACAGATGATTCGCCTCCTCTTTCAGATAGTTCGCGGTACAGGCGTCTAGTTGGTAAGCTCATATATCTCACAGTGACCAGGCCCGACATTTCCTATGTTGTGGGCAAGGTGAGTCAATTCATGCAAGCTCCTAGGGAGTGCCATCTACAGTCCGCCTTGCGGATCTTGGAGTATGTCAAAGCAGCGCCTGGGAAAGGATTACTTTTTCAGAAGAATGGTCATCTGAGGATTGAAGCATACTCAGATGCAAGTTATGCTGTTGACAAAGGGGATCGCAAGTCAACCTCAGGTTTTTGCACCTTTGTTGGGGGAAATCTGGTGAGCTGGAAGAGCAAGAAGCAGTCGGTTGTCTTCAGGTCCAGTGCAGAAGCTGAGTATCGCAGTATGGCGTCGACCACTTGTGAGTTAAAATGGCTGCGGGCTCTCATGCTAGATTTAGGAGAGGTCTAAAACCATCCTCTACCTATGTTCTGTGATAACAAGGCCGCCATGTACATCTCCAAAAATCCAGTCTTCCATGAAAGAACAAAGCACATTGAGGTCGACTGTCATTTCATTCATGAAGAGATCTTAAAGGAACAAATTTGCACTCCCTTTGTCACTTATGATAAAGAGCTGGCTGACATCTTCACCAAGCCAGTTTCCGCCTCGTTTCTTCATGTTTGTGACAAGCTGGGCATGATCGATATATATGCTCCAGCTTGAGGGGGAGTGTTGAAGTTGGTGACCGGGCGGTCTGGCGATCTGTCTTGGCGGGTGGAAGACCGCGCGGTCTGGCAGTTTGTCTCAGCCGGCTTGGAGACCGGGCGGTCTAGCGGTCTACCCTGGCAATCTCTCTTTCTCTCTGGTGGTAGCCGTGCGGTTAGCCCTTCTATCTAACCCCGTGGCTTGTGCGGTTTGTTTTTTATAGTCCGCTTAGTCCTGTAAATTTTTAGTCCCACATCTATTATTTGTATTCTCACATCTCTCCTCCATTCTATATAAGGGAGGGCATACCTTTGTAATAGATACCTTTTTCGGATAATAAAGTTTCAGTTAAAACCATTTCGGTTTGTTTTTGTTCGGTTCTTACACCTAATGACTTAAGAAATTATCGGGAAATCGGCGGTCTTTCGTCGATCTCAGTTTTAACCACTGTCCTTATGATTTGCACTCCACCCCTCGTGATGCGGTAGTGACCTATAGGAGACTAGTCAGGGCTTATTCCTCTAATGCAATTCTCACCTCAATAGTTAATCATATCCCCCTGTGATCCTAGTAGTTTGGCCTAACTGTGCTAGACATTACCCATGACCCAATACCACCCGTATAGTCGAACTTCCAGTCCTTTGGTCACTATGACCGTAAATATTTATCATAGGGTAGTATGATATATACTATTGACCGTATGAAATTTTACTATTTTCCCACGTCATTATGACCCAAATTAAATTCTTCAAATAAGTGGTTTATGTCACTTTATGCATGAGATACTATGACAAATGGTTTTATGGGTCTAATAATTTTTCTTAAGGATCCTTTAGGTTAAATATGACTTGATACCAAGATTGGTGATTTTCCCATATATATTTCTATTTAATTCTATTTATTATTAATTCCATTGATCGGCCATTTTCCAAATGAAGTACAAGGAATAAGTTACTGAAAATTCCATAAAACTTACTGCAGATGTAAATTACTAAAATAATACAAAGTGCCAAAATTCATAACTTTAAACATTAATTAGATCCCTTATTATCTCATATGAAAATATCACTAAAATGCCATTACTTGAGTTTTAAATTTCATAAAGTATCCAAAACTTCTAAGATAATTATACCATGTCAATATCTCATAAATACATCACTATGAATTTTTCCAGAATATTTGTATTGTAATTTCCACCATAGATAAAAAATTTCCCCAAAAGGGCAAAATGGTCAAAACTACATAAAATCATCACAAAGTCAACTAATCAGGGCCATAAATTTTCCAGGGATTAAATATGACTCTTTTGAGCTTGTGACAAAATCTAGGGTTTTAAAATCATTAATATCCCTATTTTCAAATTTTTGCACATAAATGACCTAATTTTCAATAATTCCAAATAATGGGATTTTTGCTTCCAAAAATCTCGATATTTCTATGAGGGGTACAATACATCCCTATGAACTCATGACCAGAGTTTTGTAGTCATACCATGTGTAATAAGGGGTAAATTTACATTTTGGTAAGTATGGCTATATGCACCCCAAACCCTTCTCATGCAAGAGGGAATACCCAACATGCAGACATCAAAAGTGGCTGAAATTATTATCATGGGCCTATAATGAACCTAAGGAAATGTCACCAAACGTTGGGGCCATTTGGAGTCATATTACTCCAAATATTTCATTAATTTACTTTTGTGTTTTTTCACAAATACTATAGAAAATGTTTTCCCCAAAATTTTAATTTTTGGATAGAGTTTAAGTATACCATAGTCAAGCACATGTCCAAAGTTTTGGGTCATGTGGACTTCTGGTTTGGCATGGGCATGCATTTGAATTTCTGCCCTTGCCTAGGACAAGTCCTAGTAGAACAGGCCTACAGGGAGTTCTATTTATCCAAATTTAAACTTTAGGGTGGCAAATGAAAGCTAAGAGAAAGGCCTACAATTTTGATTTTAACTACCATCTCTGAAAATGCTACTTAGTAGGCTAAATTAATCAAGCAATATTACTGTAAATATGTGACAGGAATTGAATAAAATTAATACAACATATAGTTTGATTTGAATAAAGTGGATGACATCCGTTCATCATCCCCGATCAGCATCGGCTGAGATTGAGCCTGGCTGGGTCATTCTGATTTCGCATTTCTGGCCAGCTGGGCCGGCGCCACCGCCGGCGATTATTTCCACCACCTTTGTTGAGGTGGTGGCTAGCGTTTCCCGGCGGTAGGGCTGCCGGAGGCGGCTCCTCCGGCGATCCCGAGCAAGAAGAGAAAGCATAGATTTCTGCTCTCTGCTCTCATGGTATCTGGCTCATTTGAGCCCGATGTCTCCCCTAAATGATCTAGGATTCTAGTACGATGAGAGGTGAGGTGAAACGAACCCTTAGGGCGGCTTGACGGCTAGTTTGGCGGCGTTGAGCCATGGTTGAGCTTGCTCCAGCAACTCCTCCCCAATTTCTTGATTCCCCAGCAATTTCCTTGCTCTAGGACTCGTTCTCCAGTCGTTTCCCTTCTCTGAAGCTAATGGTGTGGCTAGATTGGGCTGAGAGTGGGTGTATGGGGAGATAAGTCCAAGGGGCAGCTCGGGTTGAGCTTTGGTTGCTCCACCCATGGTGCCGTGTGTCCACCATGGTCCAAAATCCTCTGGAATTGCCTGAGGAGGCCGGACAGCAAGCTTAGGCAGCTGGATAAGTGGCCATGTGGCCATCCTTCCTCTTCATTCCTCTTCTCTCTCTCCTCATTTCTCCAAATTCCTTTTCTACCCCCTTGCATGTAATCTCTCTCCTGATTTTGGGGGTTAGGGGCTGACTTTGACCACTTGAGCTAGTCATGGGCCAAGGTTGGTGGGCTTAACACAAGAGAAATGGGCTTAGCCCTTATTTTCCTCTTTAGGCCATATGTTTGACCAAGATGACTTTTAGAGTTGACTTAGTCAACTTGTTGAGTGGGCTGACCCCACCTGAAGGTCATGAACCCTATGACACCACCCAACTTGGATTGGGCCATGGTGGTGTCCCATTTGGACTATTTGGGCCTTTAGGTGTGGGTTTGACCAAATTAAGATTAGGGTTGACTTGGGTCAACTCTAGTCAATTGGTGAACTTGTGATATGTCTTATGGTTCCTTTAGGTTGGGGTTAGGGCTAGGGATGCAGTGAGGGAATCAATGTGTGGCTAGGACCCCAATTTGGGCTGGTTTGACCTAAATCACCTTGGGCCCTGTTATGGGTCCCATGTAGTTAGACCTAAATTCCATTGTTTAACCTAGTCTAAACCCATGACCCCACCATATGTCCTAACCCAACCTAAGTAGAGGGGTATAATTACAAGTGGGATGTTACACGTCGAGCTAATGACAATACAGTTTATAGTCAATTTTATTAGAGTATTTTCAGGGTTTTAAAGTAAATCATGTCTTGTAAAGTACTTATTTTGATTTCCCTTTGTATATATTTTTGTCGCTAATGCGTTTTTTCTGCTTTTTGCAGGTTTTCACGGCTTTCAGCCGAATTTTGCTGTGACACGCCCCAAGGTCATGCCCTACCCGGGCGTGTACCTAGGGCTTGTAACCCTGAGGAATGAAGCAATTGGTCCGAAACTGCATTCCGTGGAAACTTAGTGTACACGCCCTCTGTCATGCCCGTGTCACATTCGACACGGGCATGTTCTAGAGGTGTGTCCATAGGTTATGAGGAGTCGCCGCAACGCGCTCGTTTTTCCCGCTCCACCGTCGCACCGAAAGTGTCACGCCCCCGGGTCACGCCCGACACAGGTGTGACATATGGGCGTGTACTTCAACAAGCACCCCCGTCACCTCCAGCATTCAATTCCAGCTCAACAAAGTCACGTCATAAAGAACACGCCCCAGTTACACGCCCAACCAAGGCGTGACATTTGGGCGTGTACTTCAGCTACTTCGCCAGAATTAAATTCCAGCCCGAAAAAGTCGCACCGAATGTATCACGCCCCAGGGTCACGCCCGACCTGGGCGTGACAGGGGCGCGTGACCCGACCCGAAAAAAATCTATAAATAGAGCCCATCTCCAAGGGTTCAGAACACACCTTGGCTGAGAGGGGGAGGTTCTGCCCTTCTGTTTAATGTTCCTTTTAAGCTCTCTCGCTTAATATTTTCCTTAATCCTAGTTAGTTAAACTTTCGTAATAGCTTTTATTAATGCTTTAGTTGCTAATGATAGGGCCAGAATCGGATTTCAATTTCATGCACTTGTAATCTCGTTCAATTTCATGTTGTAAGCTAGTCTTAATTTTAATAAAAGTGCTCTTGTTTTCTTCTCTTTACTACTTTGTGTCTTTATGCTTTACTACTCATCCCCCCTCCTCCACCTCACCATGATTAACTAATCCTCCATGTACTCGATCTTGATGATCCGAGGTTCGAGTGATTAAGTTATGATGCTTTGAATCTTACCTTTCCTTTTTAGGGTTTAGCCTTGAATTACTCTTGATTTATCACGGGTTGGAGGTATATCATCGATATATACTCTCCACCTTTGCTTCATTCTGGGCTAGCCGAGAGGCCGAAAGTTTGAAATGATCACTCAAGAGTAAAGGGAGTTGTTCGCACCCCTCGAGAGAGGCAGACGTTCAACTCTCCCGGATTGGAGCAAAATCCAATAGAAGAGTTCGCAGCATAAAGCGGGTTTTAGGCCTCCGATTCGGACGAAAGTTCGGTCAGACCTTCCTAAACTCAGATGGGCATGACTTCGAGAGAAGCATGTTCTTGCTTTTAGAACCTCCGCGGTCAAGGTCTTTTGCCTTATTAATTGAAAAAGTTTATTATTGCATCTTTTGATCAACTTAAGCCGAGGTGATTCTCGATCGAGTATTATCGCTTAATCATCATTTAGCTTTTCTCAAAATTGCAAGTAAAACATTCTCACTTCTCTAAATTAGTAAGCAACCCCAAAACAACTTTTAATTGATAAGATAATAGTAACTCCTTGAATTAGAAGTACTCAATTCGCCCCGGGTTATACGACCTTGATATTGAACTTAATATCCTATACTATATGCGACAAGGTATACTTGACTTCATCGAATATAGAATCGGAGAACATCTCACAACTACACTTCCACCTTATCCTCCCTTAACTTTGTCTTCTCCGCGCATAACCCCTTCTCCGCTAATAATTTTATATCAAGTTTTTGGCGCTGTTGCCGGGGAGTCATATTTTGATATTTTGAAAAAAAAAGGATAGCTATTAATTTTATCGTTTTTCCTTTTCTCTCGCTCTCGTAACGGTTTTATCTCTTTCCCCACCCCCTCTTTCTCTCTTTTTAAGTGTATCACATCGATTATTCCTTTTGATCCTGAGATAGAGCGCGCCGCTTTGCGTCGCCTCCGTTCTCGTGACCAGGAATCGCATTTAGGCATCGAAGAGTCGATCGGGGACACTCCCACAGAAACGATGGATCCTAATCCGCCCAACCCAAATGAGGCCCAACAAAGGACTATGTCCTATTATGCGAGACCGAACCTGGAGGGTACACAATCAAGTATTGTTCGCCCCACAGTGGCAAACAATAACTTTGAGATCAAGTCCAGCATCATCCAAATGGTGCAGCAGTCGGTAACCTTCGATGGTCTCCCAGACGAGGATCCAAATTGTCACATTGCAAATTTTCTCGAAATCTGTGATACTTTTAAAATCAATGGAGTCTCAGATAATGCCATTCGATTATGTCTCTTCCCTTTCTCTTTGCGGTCAAAGGCCAAGCAGTGGCTGAGCTCTCTTCCTAGAGGGTCCATCACCACGTGGGCCGAGATGGAAGGGAAATTTCTTACCAAGTATTTCCCGCCTGCGAAGACCGCCAAATTGCGCACGGATATTGCATCCTTCATGCAAATAGACTCGGAGACTCTCTACGATACATGGGAGCACTTCAAGGAGCTATTGCGAAGGTGCCCACACCACGCACTTCCAATTTGGCAACAAGTGCAAATATTTTATAACGGCCTAAATTCCATAATAAGGCAAATGATCGACGCGGCCGCTGGGGGAACACTAAATAACAAAACCCCAGAGGCCGCTCAGGAACTTTTTGAGGAAATGGCTATGAATTCATATCAATGGAATGCACCCCGTGTGCGGGCTAACATACCAGCGGGAGTCTTTGAAATTGACTCTACTTCGAATCTTGCCCTCCTAGTTGAGCGGTTAACAAAGCAAGTGGCGGAGATGACTACTTCCTCCGCCACTCCTCCTTGGTTTAATAATTATAATAACTCTGCTTTTACAGAAGAGCATGTTGACTTCATGGGAAATGCTCCTCGGCCCTCCTATAACCCGAATAACGCACCGTACAATAACACTTACAATGCGGGTTATAGGAGCCATCCGAATTTCTCATGGAGCAACCAAGGAAATTCTCAACGCCCCCATAACCCACCTCATAATAATAGCCAAACATTTAATCTAGCTCCCCCCTTAAATTTAAATCCACCTGGTTTCCAACCGCAACAGGCAAAGCCCTCTTCACTTGAAGAGGTCTTTGCCAAATACGTTGCAACAAATGAAACAAATATCAGGAATATTGTCGGGTCCATCAAAAACTTGGAAAACCAAGTGGGACAGCTAGCCACGATGATCTCCGATCGGCAATAAGGAGCTTTTCCAGGCAATACCGAGCAAAATCAAAGAGAAAATGCAAACTCCATTACCCTCCGTAGTGGAAAAGAAGTTGCTATACCAAGCGAACCTATGGTACCTCTCCCTTCTCCTCTCTCTCCTCCTGTTATTTTAGCTTCGAATTTGCCTACTACGCCTATGCCACATATGTCTACTCCAAAATTACCGTATCCGTCTAAACTTAAAAATGAACGCGCTGAAGAAAGTTACAAAAACGTTTTAGAAATTCTAACAAAAATTCATATAAACGTGTCGTTCTGCGAGGCTATTTCTCAAATGCCGAAATACGCGAAATATCTCAAGGAGCTCCTATCAAATAAGAAAAAGCTCGAGGATATTTCGCATATTTCCTTAAATGCAGAATGCTCCGCGGTTGTGCTCAACAAATTACCCCGCAAGGCAAATGACTCGGGAAGGTTCTCCATCCGGTGCCTATTCGGTAATTCGTTGGTCAAACATGCGTTGACGGACTTGGGAGCAAGCATAAATCTCATGCCCTTTTTGCTTTTTAAGAAATTAGGTCTACGGTCTCCGAACCCCACTCGTATGAGCATACAGCTAGCCGATCGTTCTGTGAAATATCCGGTAGGGATTGTGGAGGATGTCTTGGTCAAGGTGGGCAAATTCATTTTTCCGGTGGATTTTGTCATCCTAGACATCAAAGAGGATGTCGATGTACCCGTGATACTCGGTCGCCCCTTCCTTTCCACCTCCCGCGCTATTATTGATGTTAGTGATGGAAAGCTCCTCCTTCGGGTTGGAGATGATGAAATCACTTTCAGCATTAATCCCTCGATGCGCAACACCCTAGAGCAAGATGATTCCTGCATTTATCTAGAGGAATTCTTCGCAAATGAATTTTTTGTGCCTCTAGAATTAATTTCTCCACCATTTGATGAATCTCTTATCACTGATCTCTTCTGCTTAGAGGAAGTCTCTCGCACTACCCTCCCCGAATCGCTTCCCATGGACACCATAAAATTCAAAACCTCTTACGAGGAACCACCCATATTGGAGCAAAAGAAACTCCCCCCTCATCTGCGGTATCGTTTCCTCGAAAATGACTCTATGCTACCAGTTATTATCTCCTCGGATCTGAGCAACTCAGAAATTTCTGAGTTGACTCTAGTTTTGCAAAATCACCGCCATGCAATTGCGTGGCAGTTATCCGATATTAAGGGGATTAGCTCATCATTCTATACACACAAGATCTTCTTAGATAATAACTTTCGTAGTACTATCCAGCCCCAACGACGTTTAAATCCAAACATGAAGGATGTCGTGAAGGCTGAGGTTATTAAGCTTCTAGATGCGGGAATTATCTATCCCATCTCTGATAGTACTTGGGTAAGCCCAGTCCAGGTCGTGCCAAAGAAATGCGGGGTCACGGTAGTGGCCAATGAAAATAACGAATTAATTCCAACCCGTACTATTACGGGTTGGTGGATGTGCATTGATTATCGCAAACTCAATGATGCCACCCGAAAAGACCACTTCCCGCTCCCCTTTATCGACCAAATTTTAGAACGACTTTCCGGTCACTCCTTCTACTGCTTTCTCGATGGTCTCTCGGGGTACCTCCAAATCAATATTTCACCTGAAGACCAAGAGAAGACTACCTTTACCTGTCCATTTGACACCTTCGCTTATAGACGGATGCCATTTGGTGTATGTAATGCACTGGCTACATTTCAGCGATGTATGCTGGCGATATTTGATGAATTGGTAGAAGAAGTAATGGAGGTTTTTATGGACGACTTCTCGGTGTTTGGAAGTTCTTTTGCGAATTGTTTAAAAAATCTCGAGCGTGTGTTGATTCGTTGTGAGGAAACTAACCTAGCCCTCAACTGGGATAAATGCCATTTTATGGTCCGAGAGGGATTAGTCCTCGGCCATAAGATTTCAGGCAAGGGGATCGAGGTCGATCGGGCCAAGATCAAAATTATTGAAAATCTCCCCCTCCGAATATTAAAGCCATTCGTAGTTTTCTTGGGCACGCGAGATTTTATCGGCGTTTTATCCAAAAGTTTTCCAAAATAACGAAGCTGATAACCCATCTTCTCGAGAAAGAGTCACCTTTCAATTTTAACAAAGATTGTCTTCTTGCTTTCAATTTAATAAAAGAAAAATTAGTAAACTCTCCAATTTTAGTTGCTCCGGATTGGTCGCTCCCTTTCGAAATCATGTGCGATGCTAGTGATACTGCGGTAGGTGCGGTCTTAGGCCAGCGGGTGGATAAATTCTTCCACCCGATTTATTATGCAAGCAAGACACTCACGTCTGCACAGGCCAACTACACCACCACCGAGAAAGAGCTCCTAGAAATTGTTTTTTCCTTTGATATGTTTAGGTCTTATATCACCATCTCCAAAGTAATTGTTTTTACGGATCACTAAGATCTTCATTTTTTATTTAGCAAAGCGGACGCAAAGCCCCGCCTTTTGCGATGGATCCTCCTCTTGCAGGAGTTTGATTTAGAAATCCGGGACAAAAGAGGGGCCGAAACTTTGGCGGTCAACCATTTATCTCGTTTAGAAAACCCTGAAAGCAAATTATTAGTGGAAGCCGACATTAACGATAAATTCCCTAAAGAGCGCCTCTTCGCTCTCGAAAATTCAAAAGATTATCTCGTGCCCTGGTTCGCCGACTTTGCCAATTATTTAGTGGCTCGGGTCTTGCCAAAAGAATTCTCAAGTCAGAAAAAGAAGAAATTCTTTTCTGATTTAAAGAATTACTTTTGGGAATACCCTTTCTTATTCAGAATCTGTGCGGATCAGGTAGTGCGGCGTTGCGTTTCGAGTGAAGGAGTGCAAATTTTGGGACATTGCCATGAAGGACCAACAGGTGGTCATTATCAAGCGAACCGCACCGCAAGAAAGGTGCTGGAGGCGGGCTGCTATTGGCCCACGCTATTCAAGGATGCTCACACCCTAGTGAGTACTTGCGATAGTTGCCAGAGGGAAGGCAATATCTCACGGCGGGACGAGATGCCTCAAAATATTTTCCTCGAATGTGAAATTTTGTATCTTTGGGGCATCGACTTCATTGTCCCCCTTCCCCCCTCTTATCAAAATAAATACATTCTCGTAGCTGTCGACTATGTATCAAGGTGGACGGAAGCGCAAGCTCTCTCCACCAACGATGCACGAGTCGTTGTAAAATTTCTAAAATAATTATTCTCTCGATTTGGCACGCCACGCGCTATAATTAGTGACAGGGGAACCCATTTCTGCAATAGCCAGTTTGCCAAAATTTTGGCAAAATATGGAGTAACGCACAAACTTTCCACCGCCTATCACCCCCAGACGAGCGGTCAAGTCGAGGTTGTTAATCGAGAATTGAAACGTATTTTAGAAAAAACCGTATCTTTAAACCGAAAGGATTGGGCACTCAAACTAGATGATGCACTATGGGCCTATCGAACGGCATATAAGACCGCCATCAGCTGCACGTCGTATCGCTTGGTTTATGGTAAGGCTTGCCACCTTCCAGTTGAGTTAGAGCACCGTGCGTTTTGGGCCCTCAAAACATTAAATCTAGATCCAACCCTAACCGCCGAACACCGTAAATTTCAGCTCAATGAACTCGACGAGTGGAAGGCGAACGCTTACGAGAGTAATAGGCTTTATAAAGAGCGAACAAAGTTCTACCATGACAAAAATATTAAATTTCCTAAATCTTTTTCGCCGGGCGATCTCGTCCTTCTTTATTACACTCGGCTTTGCCTCTTTCCAGGTAATTAAAATCGTGATGGTCCGGCCCCTTTATTGTTAAAGATGCTTGGCCGTATGGGACGGTTCTCATTTCGCACCCGGATAAGGGTGAATTTAAGGTAAATGGTCAGCGATTAAAACTCTATTTGCCTAACGATTTACTTCCTACTGTGACGGAACAATTACTGCTATCGAACTCATGAACTATTTCGTTTCTCCTTCATTTGGACTGTAATAATTTAAGACTTCTTATTGTTGGACAATATTCTTTTGGTCGAGCTCAAACGACCTTTATAAACAAAGGGCGCTCTTGGGAGGCAACCCAAATCTTTTTTCTGTTTTCTTTATTTTACACTTTTTGCCCCGGACGGCTCCACAAGTTGCGGCTTCAAAAATCACCGCCGTCAATGCTGCTAAATCCATCACAAAGTCCAATAAAAGACATTTCCTGAAGATTCAAAGCACAAGCATGGAGGAGCGGCATCACTCAGCTTTCGCTGCAAACTAAAACCGGGGAAGTACCTGTTTTTCAATTATGTCTTTCATTTCTGTACTTTAACTTTCTCTCGTTCTCCAACCTCCTTATCCATTGAGGACAATGTAGATTTTAATCTTGGGGGAGGACTTACTCCTTCTTTTTGCTTTTTGTAAATATCTTTTACATTTTATAAAAATCCAAAAAATCTAAAAATTCAAAAAATATATATAGCTGCATTTTGGTATTTCAATAACACCCCATGTTTGTGTTTTGTTTTTCTCAAAATTTTTTATAAACAACGTAGTTAATTATAATTTTTCTAATCAATTTTTTAATCATATTTCACAAGTAAAATGTTGGCCATGCTGTATTTCTAATTCACGGTAGCATGTTAAGGTGAAATATTTCTCTAAAACACGCATTTCTATTATGATTTTCCGTTCTTTATTTTCTTTACTTTCTCTAAAATTCATCATCCACTATTTTCCTTTTCGTTTTTAGATAATTTTTGTAAGAACAACTTTTGAATAACGTAGTAGATATGAACGATCCAAGTCACATATTATTTTTATTTTCAAGATATTTCATCAATCTTCTTTTATTATCTCGAACTTGCTTTTTGAAAATTTTCAAATCTATGTTTTAAATAAATTTAAAAAGCGTGAAAATGATTTAGGCCATTTTTGTTTACGTTTGAGTTTTTCTGCCAACCTAAAATCTTTTACCACTAGTTAGCCGCTTTTGAGCCTTTTTTCCAATTCCATTTGATAACTCCACATAGCATTTGATTTTCACCAAAGCCAAAATTTCTACCGATCTAATCACGCTAAATTTTTTGAGTTTCATTCAAAAATTTTCATAATCATGCTAGGAAATTTTGTGTTATTTTTGGAGAAATTATTGAAAAAAAAAAGTATACTCAAAAGAAATGTTTGATTTTATTTGGCCAATTCAACATGAAAGAAAGGAAAAAATTTTTTTATGTCCTTTGTTTTGAAAAAAAAAAGAAAGAAAAAATGACGAGAAAAAAATAAATAATAATAAAGAAGAAAAAGAAACAAAATACATATTTTTTGTTTAAAATAAAATTTTTTTTTGAAACTCTTTGTTTTGGTTTAGTGTGATTTTAAGCCTCCATATTTATCTTTGAATTCCACACCTATTCATAATCCTAAACCAAACGTTTCGGTCCTATGAAGTCCTTTTGATTCACGCCTTTTTAAATTTTATTTAACAACTAAGAAAAGAAGAAAAGTAAATCAGTTTTAGTTTTGGATTTAAACTTAGATTTTTGTTATTTAATTGATATAATTATAATGTGTTGCTTGGATCTAGTAATAACTCAATACGTTCTTTTCATTTTCATTGCCTTGCTTAAATCTATTTAAAGAATTTCGTCAAAATTCTGGATGATTTATTTTTATTAAGTAAAGTTTATAAAAGTTAAACCATACCAAAATATATGTTTTAAATTACATTTTACATTCTCCCTACCTGGAATTTCTCATATTACTTGTGTAAGCATGATTAAAATTTTTTGAATTAGTCACTTTTTATGATTAGCTAGTTTTTATATCTTTGCTTGGGGACAAGCAAAACTTAAGCTTGGGGGAATTTGATAATACAGTTTATAGTCAATTTTATTAAGGTATTTTCAGGGTTTTAAAGCAAATCATGTCTTGTAAAGTACTTATTTTGATTTCCCTTTGTATATATTTTTGTCGTTAATGCGTTTTTTCTGCTTTTTGCAGGTTTTCACAGCTTTCAGACGAATTTTGCTATGACACGCCCCAAGGTCACGCCCTACCCGAGCGTGTACCTAGGGCGTGTAACCTTGAGGAATGAAGCAATTGTTCTGAAACTGCATTCCGTGGAAACTTAGTGTACACGCCCTCTGTCATGCCCGTGTCACATCCGACACGGGCGTGTTCTAGAGGCGTGTCCCCAGGTTTCGAGGAATCGCCGCAACACGCTCGTTTTTCCCACTCCACCGTCGTACCGAAAGTGTCACGCCCCCGGGTCACGCCCGACCCAGGCGTGACATATGGGCGTGTACTTCAACAAGCACCCCCGTCACCTCCAGCATTCAATTCCAGCTCAACAAAGTCACGCCGCAAAGAATACGCCCCAGGTACACGCCCCACCAAGGCGTAACATTTGGGCGTGTACTTCAGCTACTTTGCCAGAATTAAATTCCAGCCCGAAAAAGTCGCACCGAATGTGTCATGCCCCAGGGTCACGCCCGACCCGGGCGTGACAGGGGGGCGTGACCTGACCCGAAAAAAATCTATAAATAGAGCCCATCTCCAAGGGTTCAGAACACACCTTGGCTGAGAGGGGGAGGTTCTGCCCTTCTGTTTAATGTTCCTTTTATGCTCTCTCGCTTTGTATTTTCCTTAATCTTAGTTAGTTAAGCTTTCGTAATAGCTTTTATTAATTCTTTAGTTGCTAATGATAGGGCCAGAATTGGATTTCAATTTCATGCACTTGTAATCTCGTTCAATTTCATGCTGTAAGCTCGTCTTAATTTTTATAAAAGTGCTCTTGTTTTCTTCTCTTTACTACTTTATGTCTTTATGCTTTACTACTCATCCCCCCTCCTCCACCTCACCATGATTAATTAATCCTCCATGTACTCGATCTTGATGATCCGAGGTTCGAGTGATTAAGTTATGATGCTTTGAATCTTACCTTTCCTTTTTACGATTTAGCCTTGAATTACTCTTGATTTATCACGGGTTGGAGGTATATCATCGACATATACTCTCCACCTTTGCTTCATTCTGGGCTAGCCAAGAGGCCGAAAGTTTGAAATGAGCACTCAAGAGTAAAGGGAGTTGTTCGCACCCCTCGAGAGAGGCAGACGTTCAACTCTCCCGTTTTGGAGTAAAATCTAATAGAAGAGTTCGCAGCATAAAGCGGGTTTTAGTCCTCCGATTCGGACGAAAGTTCGGTCAGACCTTCCTAAACTCAAATGGGCATGACTTCGAGAGAAGCATGTTCTTGCTTTTAGAACCTCCGCAGTCAAGGTCTTTTGCCTTATTAATTGAAAAAGTATATTATTGCATCTTTTGATCAACTTAAGCCGAGGTGATTCTCGATCGAGTACTATCGCTTAATCATCATTTAGCTTTTCTCAAAATTACAAGTAAAACATTCTCACTTCTCTAAATTAGTAAGCAACCCCAAAACAACTTTTAATTGATATGATAATAGTAACTCCTTGAAGTAGAAGTACTCAATTCGCCCCGGGTAATACGACCTTGATATTGAACCTAATATCCTATACTATATGCGACAAGGTATACTTGTCCTCATCGAATATAGAATCGTAGAACATCTCACAACTACACTTCCACCTTCTCCTCCCTTAACTTTGTCTTCTCCGCACATAACCCCTTCTCCGCTAATAATTTTATATCAGCTAACCTGCCCATCACCAAACCACCGAGCCTACCGCTAGTGAAACCCAACCTAACTCCCACAACACCAAGGAGTGTGAGTGTAACTGTAATCCTAGTGTATTTCTAATTACTCTTGTAATTCATTTAGTCTTACGGCTTACGTTAACCTTGGACTGCCCAAGGCATTCCCTATGAAAGGCTCTCGAGGGCACTAGGAACTATGATGGCCTGAAGCCCAAAGCTCCCTTTCGCAAGGTACTTTTAATTATTGGTATTTACCCATAATAAACCCCATTTAAGGCTATACTTAATCTAACCCTAGTGCATTTGACTATTTTCTCTCTCCACAGGAAGGATGATGTTACGTCGATTGCGACAACATTTAACACCTGTCAACTCAATACTTCCACATCCTGTCCCATAATGATGAACTAATTTTCACTTCACCACAAATCAAAAAACTATAAACACCATCTCCCTATGTCCATTCCACATGTTATCACAATTTCTGCAATTTTACTAAATGCAGACCAATCTAAGCTATATGATGTACATGACAGGAGGTACTCCAAATTTTCAATCATAAGCCCTGAGATAATTATTGTGGGTCTATCATGACACATTTAGCCTAAATCCAGAAACATGTAATTGAAAGATATGGTACCTAAACACCTAGAGGGGGGGGGGGTGAATAGGTGACCTAAACTTTTTTGAAACTTTGTTGGCAGCACAACAGTTATTTTACAGAATTCTACAGCTAACAGCAATTACAGAATATAAACAGTTAATCCACAGCACAGCACAACACATCAGACACACTAATTTATAGTGGTTCCCCAATCTTTGGGTACATCCACTGTCCCCCTTCGCCTATCTAGCAGTGTACTAGATTCGGCCAACCTTCTCCACTATCTCAGAACCCAACAAGGTTCCTACACCTCAGGCCCAAAGCCTTACACTCAGCCACCAAGGCCTACACTCAGCCACCCAGGCCTACACTCAGCCAATTAAGGCCTACACTCAGAGTTCTTCAACTCCTACACTCAGGCAACCAAGCCCTACCCTCAGCCTTTATAATATAGGCTTACAATTCTCTCAGATCCAATGGATCCTACAAGTTAACATAGAAATACAATAGCTAACTCTACAACTCAGAAAATAAGAGAGGAGTTGAGAGTTTCTTGAAGAGTTCTTGGAAGAACTCAGCTAGATCCAAACTGACTTAGCTTCCTTCAAAGCTTCTTGAGTTAGAACTGAATTAGTCTGAATCTTCTGCAGTTGATCCTTGACCTCTGCTTCTTGAGATCCAGATGATTCTGAATCTTTCTTATCAGCCTTAGTTCCAAAGACTGAATTCTTGATTGGAGCTCTCTCTCTCCAACTTCTTAGATCTGCAGTTGGACTGTCAGATCTTCTTGAGTTGATCCTCTGTGTATCACTTTCCTGATTACTTGAAGAATCTGATCAACCACTTTAAGTATTCTTGACACCTACTTGTAACAACAATCATCAATCAGTTTTTGTATACTATGGGTGCCTATTTATAGGCTTCCTTCATGGTAACCGGCTGGTCCGGTTCATAACAGACTTCTGATTTCTCTGACAGTTGCTGTAGACCGGCTAGATCGGCAGCTGTCATGTCAACCAGTCACTTCTTGAAATTCTCTAACTGTCAGATAGTGTCAAGACTTTCTGTTCTTAAGTGTCGACACTTATAGACTAAGTGTCGACACATGTTGTGTAAGTGTCGACACAAGTCTACAAGGTGTCGACACAATTCCTTGTATGTCTCGACACAGATACTTCTTCAAGTGTCGACACTGAAATTAAGTGTCGACACAAGTACTTGATCTTCATTCTTTAACTGTATTCTTCTAAGTGTCAACACATCTCCTTTGTGTCGACACATCTTCATGTATTGAAACTGTCAAGTGTCGACACTACTTCTTGGTGTCGACACAAGTCTTCAATTTTATTTCTTCAGCTGAGTGTCGACACATTCCCTTAGTGTCGACACTTGTCTTCAATTTTATTTCTTCAGCTGAGTGTCGACACATTCCCTTAGTGTCGACACTTGTACTTAGAATATTTTGTAAACTTTTCTGTTCTTTGCTAAGTGTCGACACAGCTCCTTGTGTCGACACTTTCTTCAAGTGTTGAGTCTTTAGCTAAGTGTCGACACAATGTGCTGAGTGTCGACACTTACTTCAAATGTTGACTCTTCTGGTTGTGTGTCGACACATTGTGCTGAGTGTCGACACATGTACTTAGACTCTGCAGACTTTTGCTGAGTGTCGACACATCTCCAAGTGTCGACACTTTCTGGTGTAGACACAGCTCTTCTAGGTGTCGACACTTCTGCTAAGTGTCGACACAGCTTTTCTGCATACTTCTTCACTGAGTGTCGACACAGCTCCAAGTGTCGACACTTTCTGTCTGGTGTCGACTCTTCTTCTCAGGTGTCGACACAATTACTCCAAGTGTCGACACTGCTTGTCTGGGTGTCGACACAAGCTTTCTCAAGTGTCGACACTTTCCCTCTGGGTGTCGACACATGGACTTAGAAACTTTTAGCTTCAATCCAGTGTATACCTAACCTGCACAAGTAACTCAAACAAACATCAAATACATTATGATGTATATCATTGAGTTAGGTGAGGCTTCTTCAAATCAGGTACATTTGATCAATGTACCCAACAATCTCCCCCTATTTGGAGAAGTCATAACCCTTAGTCAATGATATACACCACTCATAATTAAAAATTACAAAATGATGAAAAGCAGATTATAATCAACAGGGTTAACATGAACATGTAAAACTTCACACATATACACATTCAACATTCCAGAACAAATAAGAAACAAACACATTTCAGATCAATCATACTATAGTTATCACATATTGTTCTAACATTGTTCCTTTTACATTTTCAATGTTGTACAAAAATGTTTTTCATTTAAAAGATTACAACAAGCTTCAAGTTTAATTCCTAATCTATTTCTGATCAGGTTCTTTGATAACAATTCCTTTTCCAGCTTTAACTTGAGCTTTGACAGCAGCAGCAGCAGCAGGCTCAGCATCAGCAGGCTTCTTGCCTTTTGAGTCTTTCTTCTTTTGTTCTTCAGCCTTGATTTTCTGCCTCTCAAAGTAATGATAGGGCTTAGGAAAGTACTTGCTAGGCTCCACAGCTGTAGGAGGTAGCTTTCCTAACTTAGCCTTCCTTCTATACTGGACAATGGCTTCCTGCCTGATCTCATGCTTCCTCCATTCAGCTTCTGAGAACCACTTGTTCCTCTCATGTGCATTGTCCTTGGCTGCTTTCCAGGCTGTGAGAATGATGTTCCTAGAAGTAGGGCTCCACTGTTCAAAATCTGGTTTTTGCTCAGCCAGTTCCCTGAACTTCTTCTTTGACAGCCTTGTTTCTTCTTCTTTGTCCATAGCCTCTTGCATAGCTGCTGTAATAGGTTGAGTAACCTTTTCTAAATGGACATTGTCCTTGCCCCCAGATGGGCTATACATAGTGCTCACCTCTGCATGAATCATTTCAAAATCTGGAGGTGGATAAATGACTTGAGCTACTTCTTGTGGCTCACCTCCAAAATAGGCAGGGTTCAGTCCAGATTCAGCAACTTCATTGTCATCACACAGGGGAGGATATCCAAGTGTAGCCCTGATTGAATTTGAAATCCATTTTGCATGCTTAGAACTGGCCTTGACTAACACTCTCTCCCCCTTTATGACTTCTTGGGCTACATGGTCTCTTACATCATCTTTCTGGAACCTGATTTGGCTGTCCAAATACCTTATGCCATCCTTAAAGAAAGGTCTAAGCTTGGTAAGCTGTTCAGAAATGACCTTCTGGGAATCCTTGATTGCAGTCTTGACAGCAGCAAGTTCTTCTTGAAAAGCTTTATCAAATTCAGCCTTGGCAGCATCAGTAGAAGTAGATGGTTCAGCAGACTTATTCTTTAATTCAGTCACTATAGCATTGTGGGAGGCAGTTAAATTGTCATTCATTCTTAATTGATTCTCCAGCACATAGCCTTGCTTCAGTGCTATATCATCTACTTGAGACTTGATTTTCTCTTGATGAGTTGCCAAATAGACCACTGCATTACCACCCTTGTGGAAGCAGTCAGTCATTTCCTTCTTATTCAAATTCATTTCAAACCTTATTGATTTGATATCTTGAGCTAGATCAAATTGTAGGGACTTTTGGCCTTCATCAATATACGTCTCTATGGCCCTCCTGTGCTCATCCAGCTTAACTTGCATTACTACCATTAATCCACTGTAATCAGTGGATGGAGCTTGTTGGACTAGAGAGTGTTGAGCAACAGTTTGTAGAGCCTTCTTATAGCTCTGACTCCTTCTTTTGAAGACAAAGAATTGCTTCTTTTTAGCTTGTTCAGTCTCATCATCCTCAGACTCTGAGATACTGGCTATATTCACCCTGTCCTTAGGGCTTTCAGGCCTTGCAGTCTGCACACCAGGTGCTTGCTCAGTTTCCAGCCTAATAGGCTCTTCCACAACTTCCATGTTCTCCCCCTCAGTAGCAGCACCCTTCTCTTCAGCTGCAGCAACTTTATCCATGTCAAAGTCCTCTTGATCTAAATTAAGAAATAGATCTTCCATTGTGTATTCAGCTGGAGACTATGCAGGAGAAGTACTGGGTTCATCAACTACTTTATCAGGAACAACTTCTTGTACTACTGATGTGTCTTGGAGAACAACATCTGGTAGTTGATTTGTTTGCTGAGTTTGCTGATGGACATCAGACAAATCAGAATCTATTATAGAAAAATCTAAAGTATTGAGGTCAGATAGTACCTCTTGGATAATTATGGTAGCTTGCTCACTCTCCAGTGTAGATGGTTCTTCTACACTTGGAAGCTCCCCCTGGCTTAGATCCCTAGGGATGGGACTAGTGTGAGGCAGCTCCCCCTGAGTCTCAGCCACATCTTTAGCAGCAGGGGTCTTTTCTACTATCTCCTCCTCTTGCTCATCAGGTGTGAACACCACCTGTTCTTCACTTCCAGAACTGCTTGAAGACACTTGGGCCACAACAGCAGTTTTTCTCTTCTTCCTTGGAGGGGAATCCTTCTTAGAAACCTGCTTCTCTGGAGTAGGAACTTCCTTAGACAGCACTCTTTCCCATCTTGAGAGTATTCTCATGTCCATCCTTCTCATAGGATTGATTTTAGCACCAGCAGCATTGCTCATGACCTCTGGTATTGTACCAGCCAGGTAGAGACTTAGTATCCTGCCCAGATTGGGCTTCTTTAGACTTTCCTTAACTTTCTCAAACACAACCAGTGACCAGTCTGTTTTAAGGTTGAAGATGATTCTGGTCATAACACTGAACATGGAGGCTGACACCCTGTCATGCCCTCCAGGTTTACTGAGGATAACTTTACCCACAACTTCTGACAGAAACTTTCCTTGGGTATTCATTCCTCTCCTGTTGAATACTGATCCTATCTTCAGCTTAGGATCTAGACCACACCAGGTAAGTGCTTCTCTGGTCTTAGATGTAGTCACTTCCTCTTCATCTTGAACTTTAGGTAGCTGAAGTACCTTTCTCAGAGACTTGGGTGAAATCTTGACCTTGGTGCCATGCACCCTTGATTTGATTCTGTAGCCTGAGTCATCTACAGAAGCTCCAGCAAGGAATTCGATTACCTCCTTCTTCCATATTTTAGTTGGTTCTGAAACCAGATACTCCAATCCAGAATCGGTGACTAGGGTTATCACCGATTTGATGTCTTGATCGCCATCGTCGAACGCGCCACGAACCAGTTCATAGCCTTCGTTAACGTTCTCTTCCAGCTTGGGAGCCATTAGGGTTTGGAGAATTAGTCTTTAGAAGAGAGAAATGTCGACACAGTAGTTTGGTCTCGAAACTCTGAAAGCGTGTCGACACACAAAGACAGAATCCTATTTATACCTTTCTGGTTTGAAGACGAACAGGCGGGATGGATTACTAAAGATGTGTCGACACTGGCAAGAAGTGTCGACACTGACTTATAATGTCTCGACACTCATGTGTCGACACAAGTTTAAGTCATCAGATTTGATGTGTCGACACTTGGTGAAGTGTCGACACCTCACTACTCGACATGTAGTAGAGACTTTACTTAGAAAATTCTGAGTAAAACTTAAGTGTCGACACCTTATTGAAGTGTCGACACTTACTATTCTGTGTCGACATAGACTTGTCTATGTGTCGACACTTTCTTACTTAGCCAATTTTTTAGTTCTGTAAACTTAGTCTAAGTTTATCATACCTAGTTCAATTTTGAACCTATTGAACTTAGCTTCTTCTAAGGGCTTAGTAAACATATCTGCTATTTGATTATCAGTTTTAACATATTCAAGTGCAATATCATTTCTTTCTACATGCTCCCTAAGAAAGTGATATTTAATCTCAATATGTTTAGTTCTACTATGTGATACAGGATTGTTAGCTATTGATATAGTGATGACTACTTTTAGTCATCATTTTTGGGGGTAGTTTAGTATGCAAAATGCCTAAGTTTATTTATATTTTATGCTTGTTATGTTTTTATTTCATGTCTTAATGTCTTTTTTATAATATATTAATTCCTAGTTTAATTATGTGTTTTATGTTTTTTTATGTTTAATTTTATGTTCTATGTCTAGTTGTGTTTTGTTATGAAATATAACTATTATTATATTATTATGGTTAGTTTTTTATTATGTTATAAAATATATGTTATGTTATGTTATAAAATATATCTAACATTTTGTTTATTTGTTTTGTTTTACTTGTAGGTTCAAGGCCTTTGTTGCGGTCCAAGTGCAGCCCACCATGCAAGACAACCCGAGCCCTTCCATTTGGTGCTACCCGAGCCTATGATGCAGCCCACAAACAATATTTCAGCCCACAAATAATATTTCAGCCCACATAATGAATCCCAACATGCATGGACAGCTCCTTCTCTCCCCATTCATGCATGTAGCCTCTCCCCTCTCTCTCCCCTTTATTATTTTCTCTTCTCTTTATTCCTCATGCATCTCCCCACTCACTCCTTCTCTCTTATTTATTTCTCATTCACCCCTCTTTCCCTTTCTCTCATTCTCATTTAAACCCATCCATCCCCCCTCTTTTATTTATTTTGTTCTTTTTATTTTCCTAAATGAAAATGCATGCATGTAGCCTCTTCCCTCTCCCCCCATTAATGACATTCATGCACCTCCTCATACATGAGTGGCCGGCCACATCCTTCTCCCATTTCATTTCCACCACTTTCTAGAATCTTCCTCCTCTCCTATAAAAGGAACTAATGTATCATGCTTTGGAGAGGAGGATTTTAGATAGCAAGTGAGATAGCTAGTTCATGAGAGTTTCTTTCCTTGTTGTAGTTTTTATTGTAATTTCCTTTTTGTAGTAGAATAGCATTATCCTATTTTAATTTTTGCGTATCTCCTTTTCTTAAGCAATGCAAATGACTTCTCTTTCTTCTATTTTATTTTCTTCTTCTATTATGCTTAGCTAATTATATTTTATGCCCGATCACGATGAGCTTCGCGATAAAATAACGCATCTTTAATTTTTTGTTTGCATTTGTATTTTTTCTATTTTTGATCCTTCTTTGATTTTTATCGTGTCGACTCCGTATTCCGGTATACGGTAGTAGGCAATTTGATATCATTTCATAGTAGTCGAGAGACTCGTTGATTTGAAAGATCACTCAAAGAAGGAAGGAGTTGAACGCAACCCTAGAGATAGGATGACGTAAATCCTCCGGATTGGAGTCAAATCCAATAGTGCGGGTCACTTCAGTAATGCGACTTTAGGCCTTTTTGACTTGTAAAGAGATTTCGGTCAAAACGTCTATAAGTTAGGGGATTTAATGCTCTAGCGAGATTACTTCCTAATATCGGATCCGTCACGGTCTTAATAGTATTGCAAATGCTAAACTAATTTATTTTGTTATTTTATTTCAAAGTGAATCGTCGATCGAGCACTCTTTCGCAATATTTTTATTTCTCTTTTAATTAAGCTTAGTTCATTTTAATTTTCATACCCATCAATCGTTCAGTAGGATAATACAATCGTTGTGAGTAATAGTACTTGCCTGCCCCGAGTTTTTATACGACCTTGATATATATTTATCACTATATTATAAAACGATAGGTACACTTGCCTATTCGGATTGTAGTCCGTGAGACGATTTTTTACCCATCAAGTTTTTGGCGCCGTTGCCGGGGACTATTTTGGCAATATTACGAAAGCATCGAGTTTATTACTTCTACTAAAAGTTTTAAAAAAAAAAACAAAAACATTTTTTTAACAAAACAAAAAAAAATCAAAATATTAAATTTTCTCTTTTTTTTTGCTAACGTTTTTTTTATGGAATCATCTTCTTTTGGCATTTTTTGTAATTTTTGCGGGTCGCCCAACCACTTTTATTCTGAATGTCTTTCGGGAACCCCTCCCTCTTTTGATTTCAATTTTTTTGGAGCAGGTCAAAGTGGCCAATTTGACTCTTACTCCAATTTTTATCCTACTTGGGAGATGGGGAACCCATCGTATTTTTCTTATGATTTTGCCCCGCAAAGCGCCGTGCCTCTAAATTTTACTTCAATCAATAATGCGTATTTTGAATTGCAAACTTCTCTTGATAATATTAATTTGCATTTGAAGACCATTCTCGATTATTTTTCTCGTGAGGCCGCTTCATTTTCTTCGTCTTCTTCTCCGTCTCCTCCAATTTCATCGTGTAATGAGTCACCGGATATCCCGGCTTGTCTTTTTCCTATCGAGGGGGATAATTATTCGGATATTCTGGATTGTTTCCTTCCTCCTTTGGATGACGCCGCTATGGATACTCCGGCGTGCTTCTTACCTTTTGAGGATGACAAGACGTCTCATCATTCTCTTTCTTTTTCTGAAGACGTGTGTGATTCCTTTACGCTTCAAACTTTAACTGTTCCAACTTTTTTTAGCGAGTCTTTTTCTTCTTCTTCTTCTTCTTCTTCTTTTATTTTAGATAATTTTTCTTCTACTTTAGTCCTCTCTACCCCATCTTCTCCCGAAATTTCACAAGTCTCTCCTTCTCCTTGTGAAATTTCCGTTGATGAACTTTCTTTTTCTACCTCTTTTATTCCTCTTTCTATTTCTTCTTCTTTTTTTTCTTCTTCTTTTGACGACCCCTTCTTTCCCATTTTACATACGACGAAGTTCTTCTATAACTCCGTCCGTTCATTTTTGGGCGTCATTCCATTGAAGATTCCACCCCATGTCGGTGCAATTCTTCCATTTTTCTCTTTTTGATGTACTCTCCTAAGCGCATACTTAGGGAGTTACCTCTTCACTTTAGTTTTTATTTTCCATTTAGCTAACCAATAACGTCGGGCTCAGACGACGTTAAACAAAGAGCGCTCTTGGGAGGCACCCCTTGCTTATCACTTTTTGTTATTCCTTTTTTTGTTTACTTATTGTGTTTTGCAGGAATAAGAACTCCGGCGGTTCGTTTGGCTTCATCATTTTTTTTCTCTTCCGTAGGCCTGAGCCGGTGTCCAGCTTAAGCATGGGGGAACAAAATCAGCATTCGGCCTTACGAATCAGGGAAGTCATTTTCTTTTTAAGTATTTACTTTATTGCCCCCTCCCTCCCTCTTCTTCTTCCTTTTTTTGTTTTTCATTGAGGACAATGCAAAATCCAAGCATGGGGGAGGGCTTCGCTCTTTTTTCTTTTCTTTTCTTTTTAATTTCTCTTTTTTTTAAAAAAATATCTTTTCTTTTTATGTTTTTCAAAAAAATGTTTGTTTTTAAGTAATTTAGCTTTATCAAAAATAAAAAAACAAGAAAATACAAAAACCCAAAAAAAGCTTTTAAGTCATTTAGCTTTATCAAAAATAAATAAAAAAACTAGAAAATAAAAAAAACCCCAAAAAATCAAACAATCAAAATCCAAAAAATATAATAAACCTCTCCCTTAGTCTTTTTGTTGTTTTCAGAAATTTTGTTTGAGTTTGTTTATAAGCATTTTTACTATTTTTGATTTGCTAATCTTTTGTTTCATCATGTTTAGTTAAATCTAATATTTAGTGATTTCGTTTTGAGAATTATCTTATGGTTTTAGTTTTCTTAGAGTAATTTATTTAGCACTTTTTCTCTTTTATTTTAAATACTTTCAATTTTGTAGTAATTTTGCTTAACAATTTTGGATTCCAATTATTATTACCTCATGCTTTTAGATTCTTAGGGAATCTCAATCTACTAGTAGTTGCTCTCTAGTATTTTAGTTTATTTTCTAAAATTTTGTTTAACTCCTTCCTTTTTCTTTTTATTGTTAGATC
The DNA here is from genome assembly GCA_039583875.1 of Platanthera guangdongensis. NCBI lineage: Eukaryota > Viridiplantae > Streptophyta > Magnoliopsida > Asparagales > Orchidaceae > Platanthera > Platanthera guangdongensis. The sequence continues at coordinate 133,524,464 of CM077162.1, read as the reverse complement.
ATATGTCATGGGAATAAGGAGATGTTAGTTCTTTATTCTCTGGTAAACATATGCAACCCAGATGAAGAGAGGAATTAAAAGTTCATATATGTCGTGGGAAGTGATAGGATGTTAGTCTATCATTTTCTGGTATTACATATATATTTAAAAGTTCATATATGTCGTGGGAAGTGATAGGATGTTAGTCTATCATTTTCTGGTATTACATATATATTTTAAAAAAAAATTTGGTAGGGTGTGAAAAAAATAATGATGATCACCTCCAATCAAAGACCTCTTCATGTTGATTTTCCTCCCCAAACCCCTTAGCCAATATTATTGTCTTAGATTTTAAATTAAAATATTGGGAGAGCATAAGTAGTAGGTTGCATTCTTCCTTAAGTTTCTTTTAAGTTATGGTTTTTATAATTTTAATCAAACCTTGTTTGCAATTTACTCAATTTTGAGTGCTATTTAATTTATTAGAGAATTTTTGGCTAAATATTTCTCTCTTTTCACTTTAATTCCATAATTTAGGACTTAATTCGTAAATCCCTAAATTTTATTTTTGACTTGACTTTGGTGTAAATAAATTTTTAGTTTAATTGAAAACTTTATAAATGTCTCATAAATATTTCTCATACTTTTGCTCTGGAATAGCAAAAGCCCAAGCATGGGGGTATTTGATGACTACTTTTAGTCATCATTTTTGGGGGTAGTTTAGTATGCAAAATGCCTAAGTTTATTTATATTTTATGCTTGTTATGTTTTTATTTCATGTCTTAATGTCTTTTTTATAATATATTAATTCCTAGTTTAATTATGTGTTTTATGTTTTTTTATGTTTAATTTTATGTTCTATGTCTAGTTGTGTTTTGTTATGAAATATAACTATTATTATATTATTATGGTTAGTTTTTTATTATGTTATAAAATATATGTTATGTTATGTTATAAAATATATCTAACATTTTGTTTATTTGTTTTGTTTTACTTGTAGGTTCAAGGCCTTTGTTGCGGTCCAAGTGCAGCCCACCATGCAAGACAACCCGAGCCCTTCCATTTGGTGCTACCCGAGCCTATGATGCAGCCCACAAACAATATTTCAGCCCACAAATAATATTTCAGCCCACATAATGAAGCCCAACATGCATGGACAGCTCCTTCTCTCCCCATTCATGCATGTAGCCTCTCCCCTCTCTCTCCCCTTTATTATTTTCTCTTCTCTTTATTCCTCATGCATCTCCCCACTCACTCCTTCTCTCTTATTTATTTCTCATTCACCCCTCTTTCCCTTTCTCTCATTCTCATTTAAACCCATCCATCCCCCCTCTTTTATTTATTTTGTTCTTTTTATTTTCCTAAATGAAAATGCATGCATGTAGCCTCTTCCCTCTCCCCCCCATTAATGACATTCATGCACCTCCTCATACATGAGTGGCCGGCCACATCCTTCTCCCATTTCATTTCCACCACTTTCTAGAATCTTCCTCCTCTCCTATAAAAGGAACTAATGTATCATGCTTTGGAGAGGAGGATTTTAGATAGCAAGTGAGATAGCTAGTTCATGAGAGTTTCTTTCCTTGTTGTAGTTTTTATTGTAATTTCCTTTTTGTAGTAGAATAGCATTATCCTATTTTAATTTTTGCGTATCTCCTTTTCTTAAGCAATGCAAATGACTTCTCTTTCTTCTATTTTATTTTCTTCTTCTATTATGCTTAGCTAATTATATTTTATGCCCGATCACGATGAGCTTCGCGATAAAATAACGCATCTTTAATTTTTTGTTTGCATTTGTATTTTTTCTATTTTTGATCCTTCTTTGATTTTTATCGTGTCGACTCCGTATTCCGGTATACGGTAGTAGGCAATTTGATATCATTTCATAGTAGTCGAGAGACTCGTTGATTTGAAAGATCACTCAAAGAAGGAAGGAGTTGAACGCAACCCTAGAGATAGGATGACGTAAATCCTCCGGATTGGAGTCAAATCCAATAGTGCGGGTCACTTCAGTAATGCGACTTTAGGCCTTTTTGACTTGTAAAGAGATTTCGGTCAAAACGTCTATAAGTTAGGGGATTTAATGCTCTAGCGAGATTACTTCCTAATATCGGATCCGTCACGGTCTTAATAGTATTGCAAATGCTAAACTAATTTATTTCGTTATTTTATTTCAAAGTGAATCGTCGATCGAGCACTCTTTCGCAATATTTTTATTTCTCTTTTAATTAAGCTTAGTTCATTTTAATTTTCATACCCATCAATCGTTCAGTAGGATAATAGAATCGTTGTGAGTAATAGTACTTGCCTGCCCCGAGTTTTTATACGACCTTGATATATATTTATCACTATATTATAAAACGATAGGTACACTTGCCTATTCGGATTGTAGTCCGTGAGACGATTTTTTACCCATCATATAGCACTTGTAGAATCACAGTAAAGTGGAGTTCTACTTACCTGAAATCCATAGTCTTCTAACTGATGTTGAATCCACAGAAGTTGAGCACAACAACTTCCTGCAGCTACATATTCTGACTCAGCTGTGGAGATAGCCACACTAGTTTGCTTCTTACTGCTCCATGAAATGAGTCTTCCACCTAGGAATTGACAGGATCCAGTAGTGCTCTTTCTATCTTCTTTGCATCCTGCAAAGTCTGCATCTGAATAGCCTATTAGATCAAAATCTCCATTCCTAGGGTACCAGAGGCCTAGATAGGGAGTGCCCTTTAGATATCTCAAGATTCTCTTGACTGCAGTCAAGTGAGATTCTTTGGGGCAGGCTTGATACCTGGCACAAACACATGTAGCATACATAATGTCAGGCCTACTTGCAGTCAAGTATAGTAGGGAGCCAACTATCCCTCTATATAAGGTTTCATCTACAGGTTTCCCTGCATCATCCTTGCTTAGAGACATACTTGACCCCATAGGAGTCTTCATGGTACTGGATGAATCCATACCATACTTCCTTATGAGTTCTAGGGTGAACTTGGACTGACATATGGATAGACCACTTCCAGTCTGTTTAACTTGGAGACCCAAGAAAAACTTCAGTTCTCCCATACTACTCATCTCAAATTGACTTTGCATAAGCTTTGCAAACTTTTTGCAAAGGCTACTTTCAGTAGACCCAAATATAATGTCATCTACATATATTTGGACAAGTATGACTTTGCCTCTAGATTCCCTAAGGAATAGAGTCTTATCTATTTTCCCCCTTGAGAACTTGTTCTCAATGAGGAAACTAGATAGGGTTTCATACCAAGCTCTAGGGTCTTGTTTTAACCCATATAATGCTTTCCTAAGTCTATACACATAATGTGGAAGAGTAGGATCAACAAAACCTGAAGGCTGCTCCACATATACTTCTTCCTTTAGATTACCATTTAGGAATGCTGACTTCACATCCATTTGGTATACCTTGAATCCTTGATAAGTTGCATAGGCCAAGAACATCCTTATGGCCTCCAGTCTGGCTACTGGGGCAAAGGTTTGATCAAAATCAATACCTTCTTCTTGCCTATATCCTTTTGCAACCAGTCTTGCTTTATTCTTTATGATGACCCCTTGTTTATCTAACTTATTTCTGTAGATCCACTTAGTTCCTATAACATTGTGGTCTTTAGGCTTTGGAACCAGCTCCCAAACTTTGCACCTTTTGAACTGATTAAGTTCTTCTTGCATAGCTTCAGTCCACTGTGGATCTTGTATAGCTTCTTCAAATTTCTTTGGTTCTATTTGAGACAGAAAACTTGAATATACTACAGCATTCTGATTTCTGCTCCTTGTCTGAACACCTTGTCTTGGATCTCCAATTATCAGCTCTACTGGATGATCTCTTAGATGCCTGTTGGCTGGAGGCATCCTTACTTCTGGTTGTACTTCTACAGCATCTTCATCATGCTGAGTTCCTTGTACTTCTTCAGCTCCTGGTACATGTAGTTCTCCCCCTGGACATAAACCATCTTCTTCTACTTGCTGTCTTGCAGCAGGTACATCTTCTATGGCTAGCTTGTCCATCTTCTTAGTAAGACCTGTGGGGCTGCATACATTGCTAGACAACTCGTTATTAATTAGTTGTGTCTCATCAAAAACTACATGCACAGACTCCTCTACAACTTGTGTAGTCAAGTTGTAGACTCTATAAGCCTTACTATTATTGCTGTACCCAACAAACACTCCCTCTTGGGACTTGGCAGCAAACTTAGTTAGGTAAGACTTTCCATTGTTAAGTATGAAGCATTTGCAACCAAAAATCCTGAAATAGGATAGATTTGGTTTCCTGCCTTTCACAACTTCATAGGGGGTCTTGTTTAACCTTTTAGTGATGGTAGCCCTATTTATCACATGGCATGCAGTGTTAACTGCTTCAGCCCAGAAATACTCAGGCAGTGATGTATCACTAAGTAGGGTTCTACCAGCCTCTATCAAGGTTCTATTCTTCCTCTCAGCAATGCCATTTTGCTGAGGTGTTCTAGGTGAAGAGAATTCTTGAAATATCCCATAGTCTTCACACAGCTTTGTCATGCTTTCAGACTGAAACTCAGTACCATGGTCACTTCTAATTTTGACCACTGTACAGTTCAATTCATTCTGAATTTGCTTAACAAAACTATAGAAGACACTAGGTGTTTCAGATTTCTGCTTTAAGAAGAACACCCAGGTAAACCTTGAGTAGTCATCAACAACTACAAAGGTATAGACCTTCCTACCTAAGCTGTGAACTGGCATTGGACCAAATAGATCCATATGCAAGAGGTATAAACACCTCACAGCATCTTTGTTGTCTAAGCTTCTAAAGGTAGATTTAGTCTGCTTGCCCTTTTGACAAGCTGAGCAAATGCCATCTTTAACACACTTAACTTGAGGACCATTCCTCACTAACTCTTTGCTAAAGAGTTTGCTAATAGTCTTGTAATTAAGATGGGCAAGCCTCTTGTGCCATTTGACACATTGAGAGACTGTCTCATCAGCTACAAGACAAACAGGAGAACCATTGTTCTCAATCATAATGTCTAAACAATAGACATTCCTCTTCCTATAACCTGTCAAAATGATCTCTTGATCACTTGACCTCTTGATATGACAACCATTTTTAACAAATGAGATGTCATACCCTACATCACTTAACTGACTTATACTAATGAGGTTGTGTTTCAACCCTTTAACATAAGCCACTTGAGTAATGGTAACTAGGTTTGAAGAGATGTTACCAAACCCTTTGATGATTCCTTTTTCAGAACCACCAAAGGTCACCTTTGGACCATTTTTGATTGGAATGTAGTCCTTCAGTAGTCCCCTAGTTCCAGTCATGTGTCTGGAACATCCACTATCCAAGTACCATGTAGGGGTATGGCCACTTGGACTCACCTGCAAAACAAATTAATGAACCTTAGAACCCAAAGTAAACTTGGGTCCTTGGTGATTGTTAGTTTGCAACTTAACAAAGCTACCTGTTGGCTTTTCACCAGGTAACTTACTACTCACCTTGGCACTGGCATTGTGCCAACAGTCCATTGCAAAATGGCCAATCTTGCCACAGCACCAGCATTCAAACTTGTTGTACCTTTGCTTAGGTACAACCTTTGCTGTCTTGACTACAGCAGGCTTGTTGAATGTTGGGGCTTTGCCCTTGGACTTGGACTGATCCTGAACAGTCCTAGCTGGTTTAATAAAACCCAATCCAGCCTTTCCTTTATGATGAATAAATTCATCAATCAAGGGTAGCACTGATTTAGGTTTTGAAAACCTAGCAACTAGCTCTTTTTCCTTCTGAAGATTGATCTCCAGTAACTTAATTTGATCATTTTTATAAGTGATAGTTCCCATCTGAATCACAGTAATGTGTTTCAGCCTGGCTACCTCATTGAGCTTTTGATCAAATTCCTTCTCAAAGCCTGTTGCAGCTGCCTTTAGATCAGCAATTTCCTTTGCCTGACTTTTGGCAAGGGACTTGCTTTTCTTATAGGCTTGCAACAGTACTTTATATTCATCTAAGAGCTGATGAATATCTCCCTCAGATTCAGAAACACTTCCATCACTTGATGAAGATGAATCTGACTCTGAACTAGAACTGAAATCTGAACTTTGAGTTGGACTTTGTACCTGACTAGGTCCTGGCTGCTCCAGGATTTTGGTACCTTCAGTCAATGCCATCAGTCCTTGGCACTGACACTCTTCTTGTTCATAGATTGATTCCATGATCTGCATAAACTCTTCTTCTTCTTCAGCAAATAGCCCTATGTAGGCTTCAGCATCTGTCTCAGTGTCTGAAGAAGAAATGTCTGAAAGAGTCTTCTCATTCTTTGCAACAAAGGACTTCTCCTTCTTTCCTTTGAAGTGAGTCTTATTTTTGTCACTGGATTCTTTTCTTCTCTCAGGACAATCTGCAATAACATGCCCCTGTCTATTGCAGCAGTAACATACTATCTTAGACCCAGTTGCCTTGCTAGTCTTTGTCTTTTTCTTGTCCTTTTTTGAAGGCTTCTTCTCCTGATACTGAACTTCTTTCCCTTTGGAAAATGAAGGTCTGGACCTCCACTGTTTCTTCTTCAGAAATTTCTGAAAATGTCTGGTGAATGCAGCAAAGTCTTCATCACTTTCACTGCTTGTAGACCTTGTGCTAACAGACTCATCAGATTCAGATTCAACTATCTCTGGAGGAGGTGTTGATGACTTAGTCCTCCCCTTTCTAGGTACTTCTGACTTGAAAAGCAACAGTCCTTTCTCTGTGCTCAGTCCTTGTTGATTTTTCCTCCTCTTTTCTCACAGACAGCTGCATCTCATAAGACAACAACTTGCCAAATAGTGTGGGAGGAGGAATTTCTCCCAACTTTGCCATTTCTCTGATGGCACAGATCTTGGTGTCCCAATCTTTGGTTAGGGACCTTAAGAACTTATCATTCAATTCATAGTTAGTGAACTCTCTTCCATAGGACATAAGTTCATTAACAATTCTGTAGAATTTCTTGTAGCATTCAGTGATGCTATCTCCTCTTCCTTGCCTAAAGCTCTCATACTCTTGATTAAGCAAGGACTTCCTATCTTGCCTAACTTCTTCAGATCCTTCCATATACACTATAAGAGTGTCCCACATCTCTTTTGCTGTCTTACAGTGAATTAAGTTCTGGAAGGTGGCATCATCAATGACACTTACTATTATGTTTTGTGCCCTTTTGTCCATAGTGGCTAGGACAATTTCATCCTTGGTCATCTCAGAGAAATCCTTTGGAGTCCTCTGATTTGCATCCAATACTGAGATCTTCATGGGCACATATGGCCCCTCTTTGACTGTGATGTAGATTCTAGGGTCTGAGGCCTCCATGAATAGCCTTACCCTCTCTTTCCAGATTCCAAAAATCTCCTTTCTGCATATGGGCAGTTTCATTGAACCCAATTCCTTGTGATTCTCTGAAGACCCCATGTTTCTTGATTTTCTTGAAACTGTATTCTGACTTACACTGAATCTGCCAAAACTGGATCTCCTCAGACAGTTAGTCCTTTTTGAGGAACCTCCCTCTGATACCACTTGAAAGATATGGTACCTAAACACCTAGAGGGGGGGGGGGTGAATAGGTGACCTAAACTTTTTTGAAACTTTGTTGGCAGCACAACAGTTATTTTACAGAATTCTACAGCTAACAGCAATTACAGAATATAAACAGTTAATCCACAGCACAGCACAGCACAACAGACACACTAATTTATAGTGGTTCCCCAATCTTTGGGTACATCCACTGTCCCCCTTCGCCTATCTAGCAGTGTACTAGATTCGGCCAACCTTCTCCACTATCTCAGAACCCAACAAGGTTCCTACACCTCAGGCCCAAAGCCTTACACTCAGCCACCAAGGCCTACACTCAGCCACCCAGGCCTACACTCAGCCAATTAAGGCCTACACTCAGAGTTCTTCAACTCCTACACTCAGGCAACCAAGCCCTACCCTCAGCCTTTATAATATAGGCTTACAATTCTCTCAGATCCAATGGATCCTACAAGTTAACATAGAAATACAATAGCTAACTCTACAACTCAGAAAATAAGAGAGGAGTTGAGAGTTTCTTGAAGAGTTCTTGGAAGAACTCAGCTAGATCCAAACTGACTTAGCTTCCTTCAAAGCTTCTTGAGTTAGAACTGAATTAGTCTGAATCTTCTGCAGTTGATCCTTGACCTCTGCTTCTTGAGATCCAAATGATTCTGAATCTTTCTTATCAGCCTTAGTTCCAAAGATTGAATTCTTGATTGGAGCTCTCTCTCTCCAACTTCTTAGATCTGTAGTTGGACTGTCAGATCTTCTTGAGTTGATCCTCTGTATATCACTTTCCTGATTACTTGAAGAATCTGATCAACCACTTTAAGTATTCTTGACACCTACTTGTAACAACAATCATCAATCAGTTTCTGTATACTATGGGTGCCTATTTATAGGCTTCCTTCATGGTAACCGGCTGGTCCGGTTCATAACAGACTTCTGATTTCTCTGACAGTTGCTGTAGACCGGCTGGATCGGCAGCTGTCATGTCAACCAGTCACTTCTTGAAATTCTCTAACTGTCAGATAGTGTCAAGACTTTCTGTTCTTAAGTGTCGACACTTATAGACTAAGTGTCCACACATGTTGTGTAAGTGTCGACACAAGTCTACAAGGTGTCGACACAATTCCTTGTATGTCTCGACACAGATACTTCTTCAAGTGTCGACACTGAAATTAAGTGTCGACACAAGTACTTGATCTTCATTCTTTAACTGTATTCTTCTAAGTGTCAACACATCTCCTTTGTGTCGACACATCTTCATGTATTGAAACTGTCAAGTGTCGACACTACTTCTTGGTGTCGACACAAGTCTTCAATTTTATTTCTTCAGCTGAGTGTCGACACATTCCCTTAGTGTCGACACTTGTCTTCAATTTTATTTCTTCAGCTGAGTGTCGACACATTCCCTTAGTGTCGACACTTGTACTTAGAATATTTTGTAAACTTTTCTGTTCTTTGCTAAGTGTCGACACAGCTCCTTGTGTCGACACTTTCTTCAAGTGTTGAGTCTTTAGCTAAGTGTCGACACAATGTGCTGAGTGTCGACACTTACTTCAAATGTTGACTCTTCTGGTTGTGTGTCGACACATTGTGCTGAGTGTCGACACATGTACTTAGACTCTGCAGACTTTTGCTGAGTGTCGACACATCTCCAAGTGTCGACACTTTCTGGTGTAGACACAGCTCTTCTAGGTGTCGACACTTCTGCTAAGTGTCGACACAGCTTTTCTGCATACTTCTTCACTGAGTGTCGACACAGCTCCAAGTGTCGACACTTTCTGTCTGGTGTCGACTCTTCTTCTCAGGTGTCGACACAATTACTCCAAGTGTCGACACTGCTTGTCTGGGTGTCGACACAAGCTTTCTCAAGTGTCAACACTTTCCCTCTGGGTGTCGACACATGGACTTAGAAACTTTTAGCTTCAATCCAGTGTATACCTAACCTGCACAAGTAACTCAAACAAACATCAAATTCATTATGATGTATATCATTGAGTTAGGTGAGGCTTCTTCAAATCATGTACATTTGATCAATGTACCCAACAGTAATTTTTCAAATTAAATTGGAATTTATTAAATTTTCCCAAAAGTTGGCCATGGGTAATTTTCAACAAGAAGTACTAGATTTCTTTAAGTTATGACCACCCAAAAATTATTAACACTATATGATAGTAAAATATAGGGGAATACCAAATTTCACAGATGTTGATAAAGGTATCAGCCCCTAAATAATTAATTCATGATAAATACAATAAATAGAATTAAAGAGAGAAGTACCTCAAAATATTATCCAAAAATCACACAAATATTACCAGGGCTTTAATGTGATCATAAATCATCACTGACTAAGTTTCATAACATTCTAAGTTAGTTTAACCATAATTTTATCAAAATCATCCTAAGGGGAAACATAAAGGTTACAGCTACAAGTATGAGCTAATTTCTTCCAAACATCCTACGATAATTTCCAGAAACTCATATTATTAAAGAAACACTTTTACCAAAATTTCATAAGAATCCAAGGTCATATGTCCCTTCAATAGTTTCATAAATGGTATATGCCTAAACTATCCCTAATTGGTTTAAGTTGTGTGCCTAAGTCTAAATGTCACCAAATTCCTTCCTATTGCTATTTACCATCCTAGGATTACATGGACTAAACTCAAAGTCTATACATGGACATATCACACCATGTACTTCACAAACCCCCAAAGTTCAACCTTAGAGTTTGAACTAGGGTCCTACGGCAAATCAACCCTAATCTACTCTAAACTCCATGTGAGGGTGTTTAAACTAACCTTGGTGTTGGGTATTGCATCCACAATAGCCTAGATTTGTATGAAGTCACCCTTAAGCTAAGATGAATTAAGTTTGTATTTGATGTTCTTTTTGTTATGTGTTTACATGACTTAATTGCTAAGTGTAGTCCAATGTCAGTCTACAATCAGTCTCCAAACACATGACCATACAATGTAATCCCACATTGTGTGATCCATGGTGTTGACTCATGTGTAGCATCTCTATTGGGACAAACTTCCTTTTAAAGCACTAAGGGTAAGATAAAAGATGGATACATATTTTAATGAAGAATGAAGATTTTTAGTTTTTTAGAAATTGTCTAATTATAGTTCTCGAGTACTATATTTGTACTCGAGAATGACTTACGATATTTCTCGAGTAAGACTTGCCTTAATTTCGAGTGTCATAAGTTGTTCTCGAGAAAGCTTAATGTTATTCTCAAGAAGGTCTCTTGTTCTCGAGTAATATATGACATGTTTTCTCGGGTTGTTTTTTTTCCAGATAAATTATTTTTCTAAGTCCTTTTCTTGAGAAGACCAAAATTATTCTCGAGAATACTATCTTTTGTTCTCGAGATGCAGAAGTCATTTCTCAAGACCCAGAGTATTTTTCTCGAGAGCTAGACATTGGTTCTCGGGATGATTATTTGTTCTCGAGTAACAAAATCTTTCTTCTCTAGAACAAAACATCATTTTTCTGCAGTACTTCAGTCATACTCGAGACTGCTGATTTCCACCTCCATATATTTTTCTAAGTAATTTTTCTCGAGACGGCCTTTTGTACTCAAGTACAAAATATTTCTTCTCGAAAACAATAAACTATTTTTTTCGGGTACTTTCCTTCATTCCCGAGAATGCTGTTTTCTCCCTCCACACTCTTTTTCTCTAAGTCTTCTTCTCGAGAACTCTTTTATTGTTCTCAAAAACAGAATTCATTTATTTTCAAGCAAAAATCTTCTTCTCGAGAACACCCGGTCAATTTTTTCTGAAAATTTCTAAGTCTAGACAGACGTGTATTTCAAATATCATTAGCTCGTGATTGGTCCACGTGGATGTAATTAATGATGATTATGACCGTTAGGGTAATCCTATTATAGGTCTTGTCATTTTTTACCAACCCTAAGAAGAAATATGAAAAATTACAAGCCGCCGCAAGAAGTAATTCTAATAATTCTGAATCCGACATTTCTTTCTAAATCGAGAGTCGCCGATCTTCTTCTTCATTTCCAAAGCGCTTTCAATCTAGATCGATTCAGATAAGTTGATTGACAGATCAAGATTCTTTTCAAAATGAAATATCTTCTACTTGATCGTGTGAGTCCAGAGAATTTCAGATCCAGAGTTATTGCTGATTCTTCTTCAATAATTTCTGATAAAGCGACAAAGTTCAAAGAAAGAAGAATAGGCAGAAGCACTTCAGATTTGAGATCAAATCACTATTTAGATTTGTTATTTCATTCTATTCTTGTAGGAGATCTTTCCCCGAGTAGTCGGAGTTTTGTTCTCCGAGTTCTTCTAGGAAGTTTTATCTTCCGAGTGTAGATCCAGTTTTCGGATCGAGTTGTAGGAACGTTGTTCCGAGGTGTATGATTGTTTTCAATCCAAGATTAGTGGAGTAGCCGAGTCTAGTGCTTTTGTAGATCGGTGAGTAGAAAGTGGATGTACCCAAGGTCGGGGAACAACTATAATTCTTGGTGTCGTCTGTGATTGTTTGGTTGATTTTATGTGTATAGATCTTTAAATTCTTTATTCCGCAAAAGACGCACAACTCACCTATTCACCCCCTCTAGGTGACTTAGGTAAACAACTAAAATATTTTCAATTGGTATCAGAGGGAGGTTGTTCATAAAAAGGTTAACACCTTGAACAGATCTTCCCCAAAGTTTTCTTTTGAGTTATCCAAGCATGGACAAGGCCAAGGATTTTGCAAAGCTTCCTCTGTGCATAAAGGCTAACTTTCCCATGTGGAAAGAAATGATTAAGTTCTTCATGGAAGATGTGGATCCAAGGATCTTTATGATTGTTGAAGAAGGTCCTTATATTCCAATGACCATCTCCACTATTGATCCTACCAAAAAGGTTCCTAAGAAATTGATGGATCTTGATAAAGATGAGATTGCACTTGTCTCGTTGGGCAAAATAGCTAAAAATATTATAGCAAGTGCAGTCGATGATTCTATGCTGCAGAATCTGATTCACTGCCAATCTGCTAAGGAAATGTCGCAGTCACTAATCGCCTTGATGGAAGGAACTGAAGAAGTCAGGGATGACAGAAGATCCCTATTGAATCAAAAGTATGAAGCATTCCGACAAGGACCAAAGGACTCAAATTTAGATATGTTTGAAAGTTTCTTCAAAATTGTAAATGTCCAAAGAGTATATGGACTGGTCTTTACAAATGGAGAACTGAATGATAAGTTTCTAAGGTCCCAAACTAAGGGATGTGACAATAAAGTCTGTGCAATAAGGGAGTTTGGCAAGCTGGCAGAGACTGACCCGCAGAATCTTTTTAGAAATTTGTTGTCATATGAGCTACTGAACAATTCTAAAAAAGCTGAAGAAGAGAAGAGTTGGTCGTCACACAAGGAGAAGTCTGTCGCACTAAAGGCAGACAGCTCAAGGAAGTTCAAAGTTGCATCACCTGCGCCTGCATAGGAAGATAGTGGTGAAGAAACTTCAGAGACAAGAACTTTAGGCTCAGAATTATTTGAAGGAGAGTTTTATCTACTCTCAATGCAGTTCAATAAATCCTTGAAGAAGAAGAAGCAATGGAGAGGCAAGGATGCCTCGCACAGAAGATCAAGTCATGATGGTGATCGACACAAGAAGGTCTCAAGTAGCTAAGATATGTATAATACTAAACAGAATAAACATATTTCTTCTGATATCAATTTCTATTGGTGTAACAAGCCAGGTCAAGTCATTGCTGATTGCCCTCACAAGAAGAAGGAGGGTGGAAGGAGAGAGGTAGAAATCTTCATATCATAAGAAGAGTACTGAGAGAAGCTTAATAGCCCAGAAGGGCAAGACTCTTAGCGACTCTGACTCATCTGAGTCATGTGAAGAAGAGGAAGCCTACATTGAGCTAATGACACCAACTGATGATGAACAAGAACCCATGTTCACGAGGAAGTAAATTATCACACTCCTCTTTCTGAATCTGATGATTCTGATCATGATCATGAGGACAGTTCTTCTGTCAATGAGACTGAACTCATGGCCCAGTATAAAGAGTTAATCAAGGCTTACGACAAATGTCGAAGAGTCGTGAAAACTCAAGCCAAAGAGATAAAGACTCTCAAGGCTGAAGAGAGCACTCTGAGAGAGCAAGTCACCAAGATGGACTCACTCAGAGAGAACGACAATGCTGCCATTGAATAATACAATTAGGCTCTCGAGCACCTAGATCTGAATGAGAAGATCATTAAAGAACTGGAAGAACAACTTGCAGCAGAAAAGAAACTTGTTGAAAGTTTCTCAAATCCCAAGACTGTCCTTCCTTTCGTTGTTGAATTCTCAGCTCAGGCCAAAGGTCCGGGCCTAGGCCATGTTGAAGCTCCAAGTAAATTCTCTAGGAGAAATAAGTCTCAAAGAAAGAATAAGACGGCCAAGAGAGCTTTGTCCAAGGAGAAGGGGAAAGCTCCTCAAGATCAGACTTCTTTTAAGAAGGTTATATTTCCAATGAATGAGTTTGATCTTGATTCGTCATGCAGTCACTTTGCTAGGCCTACATATGTAGAGCCCAAGTCTCGTTACCAAGGATTTAGCCGTCCCCAGAACTTTGGTGAAATTCTCTTTAAGGCACCTAATGAAGAGATTATTCTTCAAAGCTATGACCTTTATAATCATGGTCATAACATCAATAAAGCACCAGGGGTAAAGCATATTGTAGAAAAGCCACTTAAGGAGAAGAAGTCATGTGATTGCCATCACCATGAAGCTTCTCCCTCCAAGATTGCTGCCTCTGCTAGACCACAATCTCAAAAGGGCAAGCAGGAGAATCTTAGGCAAAGATACAACAGGTTTGACTGTTGGTTTTGCGGAAAAATTGTTCACTTTACCATTGATTGCTGCTTTAATTCCATAAATTATGTAACTCCTCAAGTTAGCAATGTGAGAAAGACCGCTCATAATGCTAATACTAGTAGGGGAGTGTTCTAACTAGAGACCAAGGAACCAAACGTGTTTGTGTTCCTAAGGCAAATTGATTTGTGATTGCAGGTATGTCCAAAGGCCACCAAAACTCCTATATAGTATTTGGACATTTGATGCTCTCGGCATATGACCGGGATAAGAAGCCGTCTTCAGAATTATTCTCTAGTCTTGAACGGGCCAAAGGCCATCTTTGGAGGTTTAGACCGACGAATTTCTAAAGGGTACGGTAGGATCACTAACGGTAGTGTATCCTTCTCAGATGAGGCTTTTGTTGAAGGATTGGAACACAATCTTATAAGCATAAGCCAGCTCTGTGATAAAGGATACGTAGTTGAATTTCAAGCAGATAAGTGTTTGATGAAATCAGTTGACAATATGGAAATGATTTTATCAGACACTCATAGTAGAAATATATTTTGTTTAAATTTCATTTACATAGACTCCTCTACTCCAGTGTGATTTTTGGCTAAAGATAGTGCATGGGCAAAAGTTCATCTTTGGAGGTTCAGACCGAGGAATTACTAAAGGCTACACTATGATCACTAACGGTAGTGTATCCTTCTCAGATGTGGCTTATGTTGAAGGATTGGAACACAATCTTATAAGCATAAGCCAACTCTGTGATAAAGGATACGTAGTGGAATTTCAAGCAGATAAGTGCTTGATAAAATCGGTTGACAATATATAAACGATTCTATCCGACACTCATAGTAGAAATATATTTTGTTTAAATTTCATTTGCATAGACTCCTCTACACCAGTATGAGTTTTGGATAAAGAGAGTGTGTATCTTGGTGACCAATGACACATGAGACTAGAACATATTAATTTCAAAACTATTAATAAATTATTTTCACTTAATTTAGTATGTGATGTGTAACACCCCAGTTTTGGAGAAAGGGTCGATTTGCGGTTCTAGAAAATTTTTGGTTTCTGTCAGGGGGCACACGGCCCGGGACACGGGAGTGTCCTCGGCCGTGTCAGGCCGTGTCGATGACTTGACTGCGTGGTCGACACTTTGCGCTCCACGAAGTGTCGAGTGAGGGCACACGGCCTGCGACACGGGCGTGTCGCAGGGCGTGTCGAGCCCGTGTCGACACTCGACCCGGGGTGTCGACATTTTCGCTCGACTTTGTGTCGAGACAAGGCACACGACCTAGGACACGGGCATGTCCAAGGCCGTGTGGGTCTGTCGACGATCTTCAGTCGACGATGTTCGCTTGACGAGTGTCGAGTGTTGAGTGTCGAGACTGGGGCACACGGCCTGTGACACGGGCGTGTCACAGGGCGTGTCCCGCTTGGTCGACGATCTTCGCTCGACATTTTTTCACGGTGTCGACACAAAGGCTGTCGATGAGTGTCGAGACTTGGCACACGGCCTGGGACACGAGCGTGTCCCAGGCCGTGTCACTTCTCGATATGTTTTCGTGGTCGTGCCAATGGAGGCACACGGCCGGCCACACGGCCGTGTCATTGGGGACACGGGCATGTCAGATCGAACAAGGGCGTGTCAGATGCCCGTGTGCTTTTCCAGGCGGGTCGATTTGAGACGGCGAATGAGACACACGGCACTGGACACGAGTGCATGCTAGGACGTGTTCGGCCCAGGTGTTTTATTTTTCAGGCGGATCGTGGCCATTCTTTTCCTGATTTTAGGATCTGACGGTTTAGGACTGTTCTTGGGGAGTTAAGTCCGAGAATAGGGTTGGAAACCCTCATTCTTCTTCAAGCTTTTCTCTTACTAATTTCTAGAGAGAAGGGAGAGCAAGGAAGAAGGTGAAGGAGGGTTTGGGCTGTAGGAGAAGCTTCGGTGCTCCAAATCGCGAGCCGAGTCCAGATCCGTGGAGGCTAGATCTTTGCGAAGGTTTTCATCCGGATATTTTGCCATGGCAAGGAAGAGGAGTCGGAAGGTAACGAAACTTCTCCTCTCGGTCTTAGGATGCATGTCTTTAGCATCATTTTTCTTTTCTAGTTCTTGGGCACCAAACTCTCAAATTAGAGGGGTTTTAAGGCGCCAAGGTTCAAGAGGAACCTCCGGTTTGATTGAGTCCATCCCCGGCATATTTTGCATTAGAGATCCGCTCCGTTAGTGGATTAGGCATGGTGGGTGAAGCCGTAGTCGCGACTGTTAGTCCGACTCGGTGATGTTGCATACGAACGTTAAGGATTCGTAGAGATTCCGTTGCGGCAAGACGCCGTTTGTGATGTGGTGATGTTTTTCCCCCTTTTTCTCGAGTGAGTACATGTAGTCGGAACCGGACAAGGTTAGCTCCTCGTGGCGGTAGATGTTTTCCTTGGTGGACAAGGTTAGCTCCTCATGAGTTGGAGATGGTTTCCTTGGTGTGCGGGAACGCTGCAGTACAAATGAGGGACTAGGGTGGAATTGTCTTGGTTTGTGATGCGCCAAGGCGTGGCTATGTCTCCGTGGTCGGCTGGCTATCCCGTGACGTTCACGTCATGTGCGGATAGTGTCCCGGCGAGACTAGTCCCCTTCTGTGAGACTGACGAGAATACCAAGCATGGGGGCAAGCCCGGGCAATGAGGCCATGAGCGGGTGGGGTCCGGCAAGGCTTCTTAGAATTGGTCAGTTTTGTGTGGTTGTTGGAACTCTAACATGAGACGTCAGAGCTTGTAGGCAAGCCCGGGTCTAAGACCTTGAGCGGGTGGGGCCTTGACAAGAGTTCCATGAGGCGGCCTATGAGTCGTTGGGGGGGAATGATGTCACCCCTTTATGTGCGGCTTTATGCCAATGGGGAATCGATGAGTACCCATATGATGTGATGATGTGCTAGATGCATACGAGTTAGATTGCATATGTAGGCCCTTTTTGTTATATTCTCAACCTGTAGAGAACCTGTATGATGCGTGTGACATCCAAGCCTATTTTAGTAGTTGCTTTTCTTGCTTATGATTTTTGCATATGAAGTGCTAACTTGTAGGTTGGAGGGGTACCCCGGGGTCCGTTAGGGGCGGCCGGGAGGAGATGTGTTGTTACACAGTTTGAGGTCAGCCTTTGTTGACCCACGTTACTAATAAATTTTACAGGGCAAGGATCGCAAGCAGGAGTTAGCTCGCCGGCCAGAAAGGCCCAAGCCTCATGAAGTGCTTTTCTTTTTATAGCTCTACTTATATGATGTTGTATGTTTGAGACTCATGTTGTCCGGCTTGCATGCCGAGGTAGACTAGGAGTGCTAAGCACATTCTTGACTGTTGTATTGTTTGATTTTGGACACTTGTTGTAAGGCCATAAGGCCATTTGTTTTACTATTCTTGTAGTGGATAACTTCTTTTCTTGCTGGTGTTTCTGCTGTGTTGTGCAAATTGTTTTGAGTGTGGGTAGCTATATCAACTTTTAATACTAAAGCTGTGGCGTCCGTATATTGTGGGGCCCCGGCCGGACCCATATTATACGGTCATTACAGGGGAGGTGTTACAATTTGGAATCACAGGCGAGGTTAGATTCAAGGTCAGTGCGTAGAGAAGTTATCCACATAAGAGTAACGCGGAACCATGAGTGTCCTTATGTTTAAGTCTTGAGAGTTGATACTGATTCCTTGTTTCTTATTTTCTTGAAGAGTGCAAGGAACGAGGAGGGTACGTCGAGAGCTAGAGAAGAGCTTTTGGCGAGCACTGCTACTGCTCCAGGTCTTTTAGGCACGGGTGTTAACCCGGCCGACTTCTGCCGTATGCTTGTGGAAGCGATGGTAGCAGCCCAAGCTACAGCGGCAGCTCAAGTAGCAACCCCTGCTACACCGGATACGGCAACGGCCGTGCCAGGAGGAGAAGCCAGGCGAGTGGAGCCTTTGGCGGAGAGGGTAGTTGTCGGACATGGAGACCGGCACTTGAAGTATTTCTTGAGCTTCCATCCCCCATCATTCAAGGGAGTTGGTACGCCAACGGATGCGGAGGATTGGTGGGTTCACATTCAAGAGCTTATGAGGGCGGTAGAGATGCCAGAAGAAAAGAAATCTGAATATGCGGCGTTCATGTTGGAAGGAGACGCCAAGTTGTGGTGGGTGAGCCATAGCGGCCGCCAGTTCCCGGGACGCACCCCGTTAGTGGAGGAGTTTGGGGATGCGTTTCTAAAGAGGTATATTCCAGTTTCTACACGATTGGCCCTTCAGAGGCAGTTTCTGTATTTAATGTAGCGAGACAAGACAGTGGATGAGTATGTGCAGGAGTTCACCCGTTTGGGTCGTTACGCGGGAATGACGATGGCAGATGATGTAGAAAGGCATAACCTCTTCTACCAGGGGCTGAGGGAGAACCTGAGACAACCCTTCATCTCCATGAAGAGAGCGGGATTCAATGAACTAGTTGAGGCTGCCAGGATTTTGGAAAGTGATTTGGAGCGAACCCAACGCCGTAAGGGTTTTACTCCCAAGCAAGGGGAAGGGAAGCCTTCCCAATCTCATGGAAAGTCTGAAGGGAGTAGGTGGAGGAAGAACCCTCACACTTCCTGATCCGGTGAGAAGAGCAATTGGACGCCTGGAGGTTCTCACTCTAGGGGACCGCCGACGTGTTACAACTGCGGTAAGGTGGGACACATAGCTCGTGTTTGTCCCCAAGGAGGAGCGGGGCAAGAGACAAGGCAGGAGAAGACTGTGCGCTCCGGCCCCAGTGCTGCAGAGAAAGGGAAGATAGCGGAGTCGAGCGCTTCTCGGTTCCAACCGGTACAACCAATGGCTTACAACCTTGGACAGCAAAAAGCGATCCGCCAGACCGATGTGGTGACAGGTATGAAGAAAATTTAAGTTTAAATTTTGTGCTTCATACTTTTAGACTTTTGTGTGATGTCTATATTGTAGGCTTCGTGTTAGTTTCTGGATACCCCGCGAGGGTATTGTTCGACGCGGAGTTGAAAGTGTGCATGCCCAATGGGTCATACATGACCACTGGGGCCAAAGGGCGCATCTGTTGGGAGCTAGACGGAGTTGACTTCGTTTTGGTAGAAGCGATTTTACCATTGGTTGATTTCGATGTCATTTTGGGCATGCACTGGCTTGCAGAGCAGCGCGCCAGTATTGATTTCCTATCTAAGGTAGTGACCCTAAAGAGCAAAGGGCAGGCAGCGGTCAAATTTGAGGGCCTTTGTGGAGTGGCCTGTTCCCTGATTTCGCCAATGTAGTTGATGCGGGTGGTTAACCAGGGTGGTGTAGCGCTTGTAGCATTATTGGAGGTTCGTCTCTCCCAGCTGACTATTGAGGAAGTGCCCGTTGTGGCAGAGTTCAAGGATGTGTTTCCGGATGAACTTCCTGGTGCACCTCCTCAGAGGGAGATCGATTTCTCGATCGAGTTAGTGCCGGAGGCTAGGCCGGTGTCACGTCCTCCGTTTAGGATGGCACCAAAGGAGTTGGCAGAACTCACGGTGCAGTTGTAGGAACTATTGGAGCAAGGGTATATCAGACCCAGTTCTTCACCGTGGAGTGCACTGGTGTTGTTTGTAAAGAAGAAAGACGGTAGTATGCGACTGTGCATTGACTACCGAGAGCTGAATAAACTGATCGTCAAGAATAAGTATCTGATTCCTCGGATAGACGACTTGTTCGACCAGTTGGTAGGGTCAGTGGTGTATTCAAAATTGAACTTGAAGTCAGGCTATTATCAGCTGCGAATTCGGGATGAGGACATACCCAAGACTGCCTTTGGTATAAGGTATGGACACTTTGAGTTTACGGTGATGCCGTTCGGGCTGACGAACGCACCATCTGTGTTCATGGATCTTATGAATCGGGTATTTCGGGAATACTTGGATTCTTTTATGGTTGTCTTCATTGATGACATCTTGGTGTATTCCAAATCGGAAGTGGAGCATGAGACCCACTTGAGAGTGGTCTTGCAAGTGTTGAGGAAGAATCAGTTGTATGAAAAATTCTCCAAGTGCGAGTTCTGGTTAGAGAAGGTGGCATTTTTGGGCCACGTGATTAGTGGGGATGGGGTGCTAGTGGATCCAACAAAAGTGGAAGCCATTAGAGATTGGCCAGTTTTGAGGACCGTGGCGGAGGTCCGAAGTTTTCTTGGACTAGCCGGGTATTACAGGAGGTTCGTGGAGAATTTTTCGCGGATAGCTCTACCCCTCACCTCACTCACTCGTAAAGATCATAAGTTTGTGTGGACTCAAGAGTGCAGTCAAGCATTTGAAGCACTGAAAGAGAGACTGATGATGGCTCCAATCCTAAGTCTACCGCAAGGGACCGAGGGATTTCAGATTTTCAGTGACGCATCGGGATGCGGTTTGGGTTGTGTTTTGGTGCAACATGGCAAGGTGATAGCTTTTGGATTTAGACAACTGAAGCCTCATGAGAGGAATTACCCCGTCAATGACTTGGAGTTGGCGTCGGTAATTTTTGCGTTGAAAATATGGCGGCATTATGTATATGGAGCAAAGGTGGAGATCTTCACGGATCACAAAAGCCTGAAGTATCTCTTGGATCAAAAGGACTTGAACATGCGGCAACGCAGGTGGGTTGAGTTTCTTGGAGACTACGACGTGGCGATTCAGTATACGCCAGGTAAAGCCAATGTGGTGGCAGATGCCTTGAGTAGAAAGTACTCGGGGCAAGGAAATTGGATCGAAGCTCATGATGAGCGGCTGGTACGGGAATGGGAGTCTCTTGGTTTGGAATGTGTTGCGAGAGGCGTGTCCAGCGTGGCTCGGTTGAACTGGATCGAAGTGCAGAACGACTTGACCGATCGCATTCGGGAAGCGACTCGGATGGATGTGGAGTTTCAACCATTTGTGTTGGAGGCTCAAGCGGGCGAGAGCATCACCTGGGAGATGATTGATGGGATTATGAGGAAGAACGGAAGGGTTTGTATACCGCAGTTCGGCAAACTCCATGAGGAGTTGATGTTTGAGGCTCACTTCACAAAGTATTCCATTCACCCAGGCGGTACAAAGATGTACTTGGATATGAAGAAGTCCTTTTGGTGGCCGAGGCTGAAGCGGAACGTAGCTTTGTATGTGAATCGTTGCCAAACTTGTGCCTTGGTGAAGGCCGAATGCCAGAAGCCGGGCGGGTTCCTGAAGCCCCTTCCAATCCCTGAATGGAAATTTGATGACATCTCCATTGACTTTGTACATGGTTTGCCTAGATCGCAGCAGGGTAATGATACTATTTGGGTGATTGTGGACCGCTTAACCAAGGTGGCCCACTTCATCCCAAATCGGAAAGAGGACAACGTGGAGAAGCTGGTGGAGTTGTATGTTCGCAACATTGTGCGACTGCATGGGATTCCAAAGAGTATAGTCAGCGATCGAGATGGACGGTTTACGTCCAAGGACTGGAGACTAGTTCAAAAGAGTTTGGGCACGAAGCTAAAGTTCAGTACGACGTTCCATCCTCAAACTGATGGGCAAACTGAAAGAACAATCCGTACTATGGAGGATATGCTGAGAATGTGTGTTCTTGACTTCGGCAAGAAGTGGGAGGATCACCTCTTCATGGTGGAATTCTGATGAGTCCACTTTATATACCTATTTTCGGACTCATCTGGGCTAGTTTTTACGCGTTTGCACTTCACTTTTAGTTCTATATCGTTCATATCTCATCTTATCTTTATTTCCATAGGCACATTTATGCCCGTGGTTGTGTATTTTGTTATTTTTATAGTTAGTACTCCTTTTTGTGATTTCCTGGAATGTCTGCACATATCAGTGATTGGTTTTTCCTTTCGGTACAGGGTTCGTGTGCGTGTTCCGGGATGGTTGTGAAACAGGAATACTGCGCACGATTATGGGAACTAATGCGCAACGACCACTGGTCGTGCGCCCCTGATCGTGCGCACTACTCTACGTTTTCCAGAATCAGCCTGGGGTAAGCGCACGACCACTGGACATATTGTGCACGACCACCGGTCGTGCGCCACGTGTGCATTGATTCCTATTTTCTGGAGTCCTGTCTGGGTAATCGCACGATCATTGGACTTACTATGCGCGACCACTGGTCGTGCGTAACTACTCATGCGCATTATCCCAGTTCTTCTTCCTGATATTCCATGCCAGTGCACACGAGCACAGGACATAGTGTGCACGACCACTGGTCGTGCGCCTATGATCGTGCGCATTGTTCATTTTTGCTTTTGTATAAATAGTGCAGGTCTCGCCCTAATTCCACGGGAGGATCCGGAGCTCGACATTTCTCCGCTGTTTTTCGCCTTCTCCGCCGTTCCCCTTCATCTTCCACCCTAGGGAGGTGCTCCGGGTAAGCTTTCACCGCCAAATCCAAGCCGGAGCTTCCTCTCGGCCTTCTCGTTCATCCGTGAGCTTCAAGTAGGGTTTGACGCCATAACCATCAAGCAAAGGAAAGCTAGCAAACTTCGTCCGCTATCGTGAGAGGAAGAAGACGGGCCATTGGAAGGTGGTGACAGCCCTTCTCTATCCCGGACGCAGTTGAGGACCGATCTTGGATGCGGAATGACAACCCGACGATTCCAACCGTGAATCCTCAGCAAGGCTTCGGATTCGGTCGATCTCATGACTTGTTCTTGCTTTATTGTTGAATATTAGTGTTTAACTTTATTTATATTGATGAAGTATGCTTAGTTTGTAAAACGTTTTTATACAATTATGTCTATGTGATTGTATGTTTTCGTTATTTACTTGAGTTGCGCCATATTCCATCCACCACCATCCACCCTTGCTGCACTAGCAAATTGCTAGTGGCGTGCGTTGCGAAGAGGTGCTCACGACCCTCATTCCGTCATTCTCACCACCTCATCCGCAAGCCTACTCGTCCATCCGCCCAGTGATTCCGTGCATAGCGGCCCAACTAGTCTTCCATCCCGCCTGGCGAAGCATCGCATAGCGGCATTGCATAGGAGTAGTTGTTAGATTTTTACTTTCTTTTTATCGCAACAATCCAAACCCCCGTTAGTTAGCTCCGACCTGAGGACTTCAATCTCAAGTCCTCCTCGAAACTAACTCCACCTTACTGTGTTCCTTGTGAGATTGATACTTGGGAAAACCCCCATTTTATAAAACTTGATGCTTAAGATCACGGTAGTGAACCGGTCGCACAAGTAATATAAAATGGGGGGTTTTCCCAAGTATCAATCTCACAAGGAACACAGTAAGGTGGAGTTAGTTTCGAGGATGACTTGAGATTGAAGTCCTCAGGTCGGAGCTAACTAAGGGGGGTTTGGATTGTTGCGATAAAAAGAAAGTAAAAGTCTAACAACTACTCCTATGCAACGCCGCTATGCGATGCTTCGCCAGGAGGGATGGAAGACTAGTCGCGCCGCTATGCACCGAATCACTAGGCGGATGGACGAGTAGGCATACGGATGAGGTGGTGAGAATGGCGGAATGAGGGTCGTGAGCACCTCTTCGCAACGCACGCCACTAGCAATTTGCTAGTGCGGCAAGGGTGGATGGTGGTGGATGGAATATGGCGCAACTCAAGTAAATAACGAAAACATACAATCACATGGACATAATTGTATAAAAACGTTTTACAAACTAAGCATACTTCATCAATATAAATAAAGTTAAACACCAACATTCAACAATAAAGCAAGAACAAGTCAAGAGATCCACCGAATCCGAAGCCTTGCTGAGGATTCACGGTTGGAATCGTCGGGTTGTCATTCCGCGTCCAAGCTCGGTCCTCAACTGCGTCCGGGATAGAGAAGGGTTGTCACCACCTTCCAATGACCCATCTTCTTCGTCTCACGATAGCGGATGAAGTTTGCTAGCTTTCCTTTGCTTGATGGTTATGGCTCCAAACCCTACTTGAAGCTCACGGATGAAGGAGAAGGCCAAGAGGAAGCTCCGGCTTGGATTTGGCGGTGAAAGCTTTCCCGGAGCACCTCCCTAGGGTGGAAGATGAAGGGGAACGACGGAGAAGGCGAAAAACGGCGGAGAAATGTCGAGCTCCGGATCCTCCCTCGGAATTAGGGCGAGACCTGCACTATTTATACAAAAGCAGAAATGAACAATGCGCAAGATCACAGGCGCACGACCAGTGGTCGTGCGCACTATGTCCTGTGCTCGTGCGCACTGGCATGGAATATCAGGAAGAAGAACTGGGATAATGCGCACGAGTAGTGGCGCACGACCAGTGGTCGTGCGCACTAAGTCCAATGATCGTGCGATTACCCAGATAGGACTCCAGAAAAGAGGAATCAATGCACACGATCAGTGGCGCACGACCGGTGGTTGTGCGCAATATGTTTAGTGGTCGTGCGATTACCCCAGGATGATTCTGGAAAACGTTGAGTAGTGCGCACGATCAGGGGTGCACGACCAGTGGTCGTGCGCATTAGATCCCATGATCGTGCGCAGTATTCCTGTTTCACAACCATCCCGAAACACGCACACGACCCCTGTACCGAAAGGAAAAACCAATCACTGATATGTGCAGACATTCCAGGAAATCACAAAAAGGAGTACAAACTATAAAAATAACAAAATACACAACCACGAGCAAAATGTGCACATCCTATGGAAATAAAGATAAGATGAGATATGAACGATATAGAACTAAAAGTGAAGTGCAAACGCGTGAAAACTAGCCCAGATGAGTCCGAAAATAGGTATATAAAGTGGACTCATCACACCCCCAGACTTAACTGTTTGCGCATCCCGAGCAAACAAAATCTAAGCAGATAGAGAAAAATACTAGTTAATAAAGAAATTGCGATACGAAGTACCATGCGAAGTCGCATGCTCGCGCGCATAAAAATATAATAGAAGAAATTTCTAAGTATACAAAATAGTTTATACTTTTCACAATGCGTATCAACATTTTATTATTACTCAAAAATAGAATCACGGTGAATCAGCCGATCACGCGTAGGGAGAAAGTAGACTAATCGCTAGACGAGCATTGCCAAAGATCGGGGCTCCGGATAACCTCCAAAGGAATCCACCAATGTCGGTGACCATATGCTTCCCCTTTCGCATTCTCTCCACGGCACTGGTTTGGTTCACACACGAATCAGTAGGACTTGAGATGAAGAGATGGGGCTTGGGTTTCGGTGAGGTAAACAATGATAAACAGGAAGGCTATGCACCTAACCCAAATGAGCTAGTATGAAAGGAATCCCTCTACTAAGCAAAATACACGCGGGTACACCACACCCCCAAACTTAGCTTTTAACATATGGGTGTGTGCACCGCCTACTCCAAATATAATCACATTTCCAAAAAAGATTGTCAATTTAAACTTTTTCTTTTCACTTTTTTTTTGTTTTCTTTTTCTTTACAAATATTTTTCTTTTTCTTTTTCTTCATTTCATTTTCACAATTCAGCAAATATAACATTGGAGCACATCCACATAATCACAAGTAAAATCACCACATCACATCCCAACATTAAAATGTAAACACTAAAGCTCAACTTGGGTGTGCGACTAGGATTGGCTATGAGTCTTTGGTGAAATCATGGTGGAGCTAAATCAAAAGGAGGGGTAGGCACAACGGGGCTAGCGAGGATAAGACGTCAGGAACGGTACAAAGCTCAACCGGGCCAAAATGATGGCCTACATCACGCTCATGCATGACTAACCTATACCCATGCTTCAGGAATAGCTTGGGGCAAGTTCTTAGCCAACGAGAAATACTATCCCTCCTCCCGACTCGAGCAATACGAACCTAACAGCCGTTTACACACATCCCTAAACTACCGTCGGATTCACACCGGATTCACCAACTTTTGAGTAAAATAAAAAGTATTTACGCAATTAGAAAAATATAAAACTAAAAGCATACAGAAAAATTAAATCTACTCGAATTTCGACACGAGACGAGAGCAGTTGACTAGAAACACAACAAGGCCAACATTTTACTCTGTCTCACAATCCTATGTCAACACCATAATTTTCCCAAATCTAATGAAGAAATGAGTTTAACTCGCACCACGAAAAAAGCTAAGCACGCCCTCATGTGGGTGCAGTGGTGTGTGATGCAATGAACTAAGCAAAATAAAACAATAAAAGCTTCTAGTATGCACATGAGATGTGTGCGTGCAATAGGTAATAGCTCTCTCCCCCAGACTTAAACTAAGCAAAACAGCATATAATAGAGAAATTAAAATCATAAAGAGCTAAGGGAAGAGGTTACCCAATGCTCAGCTAGTGAGCATACCAGAAGACGCTTGGAAACCGAAACAGGTCCGCCATACGAAGAATCACAACCCCGCAAATGCGATTTGCTATGAATACCTGCAGGGGTGAGCTCCGCAAAAACAAAAGAAACATATACAAAAAGAAATGCTAAAATAAAATAGACATGAAAACAAAAATGCAGGAAATAAAAGATAAGTACTGGAGTTATTGTCCTCCCAGCACGACTTATTAAATTCTAAACAGTTCTAGCTAATGGGCCTATGAAATAAAAAGTGCACAGGTAACTGGCCTAATATCCGTTTCGGTAACGGGTACCGATACGGTGATAGAGCAGTTACCCCTCTGCCTAAATAATAATACCTGCTCCTCGCAGGCAGAGGAAATAGGAAGTAGGATGAGGAGGAGGCCTGGTCCTCACTCATCTCACCACAAAACAAATCCTTGTCTAGCAAGGTGTCGTCTATCACAGGCCCGCAGGAGGCAATGGCAACGGCATGAGCACAAAGCTCATCATCATCCCAACGTACCTGTGGAGACTCATCCTGCACAGGCTCAGATAAAGAAGAAGGATCAAGAAATAAAGGGGAAGAAGAACTAAAAGAATCAGAAAATGGGAGAGTGATCCCGGTATCACTCTCAGCAGGATCCAAGCAGAGATCATCGTCGGTATCATATGAGTTGTACCGAGGGGAATCCGAGAACTCAAGGTCCACGGTGGTAGGAGGAACGGCCTCATCCAATAATGAGGTGCAAACCTCTACATCGGAAAGAGGGTATTCCTCATCCCACTGGGGTGCGTAAAATTGTTCCGAAGATCCACCTTCTCCGTCGGAGATAGAGGAATCCTCATCCCACTTCGGCGCAACCTCGGGCACCGTATCATCCACAATCACGGCATCATCAACCGACTCACAAGAAAGAGGAATAGCACAATCCGGCAAAAATTGCGGAGGGGCAAGGCTGCTCTCAAAATCAAGCACTGAATGAGCAGGCCCCATCGCAAAATCATTCGCTGACGCCACCCCGTCGATGACCGGAACAATATCATCGTCCCAGACAGGAGCGCCCATGAGTTCCTGCTCCTCTTTTTGTTGGCTAACACCAAAGTGATCATCATCACTCGAGGAAAGCTCGTAAAAAGGGATCGAGGGACCCATGAAAGAGCTATATGTGGCCAGAGATTCTTCAGTAATCTCAACGGGTAAAGAATGAGCAAAGTGCGTTATGTCAGTGTATGGGCCAGGCAACACCCTGGTAGGCCTGTCCACAACAGTCTTCCGCGAACGGGAAGTTGTTGTGCACACGCCCTTATAGGGAGAAGGCTTGCACAAATGAGGGCAATCCCTCAACATGTGGCCCACACCTTGACATAACAAACACCGAATGCAATGCTCGGCATTCATAACAGCAATGGCATCGATGGATCGGCGCAAAGTGTCAAGGATATGGCACTCAGCATCAGGATCCATCACCAACAAAAATAATTGCTGAAAAAGTGCTACACAGCTAAAATGAAAATAGCACGGATCTGCTATCTAACTCAAAATAAAAAAAGAATAAAAAGAAGTAAGCAAAATAAAAATTCTAATAACAAAAGAAAATAAAAAAAAATGATATGCACAAATGGAAAAGTGCTTCAATCTATTATCTCCCTCTCCACAAACTCACACGACTATGTTCCCCGGCAACGACGCCAAAAACATGATGCTTAAGATCACGACAGTGAACCAGTCGCACAAGTAATATAAAATGGGGGTTTTCCCAAGTATCGATCTCACAAGGAACACAGTAAGGTGGAGTTAATTTTGAGGAGGACTTGAGATTGAAGTCCTCAAGTCAGAGCTATCTAAGGGGAGGTTTTGAGGCTGCGGAAACAGAAAACAAAAGGCTAACAACTACTCTTATGCAATGCCGTTATGCGATGCTTCGCCAGGCGGGATGGAAGACTAGTCAGGCCGCTATGCACCGAATCACTCGGCGGGATGGACGAGAAGGCTAGCGGATGAGGTGCTCACGACCCTCATTCTGCCGTTCTAACCACCTCATCCTCTAGCCTTCTCGTCCATCCGCCTAGTGATTCGGTGCATAGCGGCCCGACTAGTCTTCCATCCCGCCTGGCGAAGCATCGTATAGCGGCGTTGCATAGGAGTAGTTGTTAGCCTTTTGTTTTCTGTTTCCGCAACCTCAAAACCTCCCCTTAGATAGCTCCGACTTGAGTACTTCAATCTCAAGTCCTCCTCGAAATTAACTCCACCTTACTGTATTCCTTGTGAGATCAATACTTGGAAAACCCCCATTTTATATTACTTGTGCGACCGGTTCACTGCCGTGATCTTAAGCATCAAATTCGCGTACAATAACAGTTACCAAGCGAGTATAAAAATGGCGTCATACGAAGCCTTGTATGGGAGACGGTGTTGAACACCGATGTCTTGGGCAGAGGCGGGAGACACCAAAATTTTGGGAAAAGAGGCGGTAGTGGACGCTTGTGAGTTGGTACGGACCATTCAAGAGCGTATGAAGGTGGCGCAGGACCGGCAAGCAAAATACTTTAATGCTCGTCACCGGAAGTTGGAGTTTGCGGTAGGTGATTGGGTCTATTTGAAGATCAAACTGTTCAAAGGCGTCTCTCGGATTCGCCGACTCAAAAAGTTGAGTCCGAGGTTTTTCGGGCCTTTTGAAGTTGTTGAACGAGTGGGAGAAGCAGCCTATCGGTTGGCGTTGTCCGCAGAGTTGAGTGGATTGCATGACCTCTTCCAAGTATCCGTCTTGAGGAAAGCCTTGGTGGAGGCTAGTGTGGTGATCGAGCCGGCATCGGTGCCGATAGAGGAAGACTTGAGGACGCGAGTCCGTCTGATTGCTATAGAGGATTCAGAGACTCGGCAGTTGCGGAATAAAGAGGTTAAACTCGTGAAAGTCCGATCGGACAACTGCGATCGAGAGGAGTTCTCTTGGGAGCGAGAACAGGCCATGCTAGAAGAGTATCCAGAACTCTTCATTTCAGGTACAAGTTAAGTTTTGTTCCCTTTTGTTTTGTAATTTCGGGACAAAATTTTGTTAAGGGGGGGGGGGGGAGAGTTGTAACACCCCAGTTTTGGAGAAAGGGTCGATTTGCGGTTCTGGAAAATTTTTGGTTTCTGGCAGGGGGCACACGGCCCGGGACATGGGTGTGTCCTCATCCGTGTCAGGCCCTGTCGATGACTTGACCGTGTGGTCGACACTTTGCGCTCGACAAATTGTCGAGTGAGGGCACACGGCCTGCGACACGGGCGTGTCGGAGGGCGTGTCGAGCCCTTGCCGACACTCGGCCCGGGGTGTCGACAGTTTCGCTCTACTTTGTGTCGAGACAAGGCACACGGCCTAGGACACGGGCGTGTCCAAGGCCGTGTGGGTCTGTCGACGATGTTCACTCGACGAGTAAATAGTGTCGAGTGTCGAGTGTCGAGACTGGGGCACATGGCCTGTGACACAGGCGTGTCATGGGGCGTGTCTCGCTTGGTCGATGATCTTCGCTCGACGTTTTTCTGCGGTGTCGACACAAAGGCTGTCGATGAGTGTCGAGAGTTGGCACACGTCTTGGGACACGGGTGTGTCCCACCCGTGTCCCAGGCCGTGTCACTTCTCGGGATATTTTCGTGGCCGTGCCGATGGAGGCACACGGCCGGCCACACGACCGTGTCATTGGGGACACGGGCGTGTCGGATCGAACATGGGCGTGTCAGATGTCCGTGTGCTGTTCCAGGCGCGTCGATTTGATACGACGAATGAGGCACACGGCCCTGGACACGGGCGTGTTCCAGGACGTGTTCGGCCCAGGTGTTTTATTTTTCAGGCGGATCGTGGCCATTCTTTTCCTGATTTTAGGATCTGACGGTTTAGGACTGTTCTTGGGGAGTTAAGTCCGAGAATAGGGTTGGAAACCTGATTCTTCTTCAAGCTTTTCTCTTACTAATTTCTAGAGAGAAGGGAGAGCAAGGAAGAAGGTGATGGAGGATTTGGGCTGTAGGAGAAGCTTCGGTGCTCCAAATCGCGAGCCGAGTCCAGATCTGTGGAGGCTAGATCTTTGCAAAGGTTTTCATCCGGATATTTTGCCATGGCAAGGAAGAGGAGTCGGAAGGTAACGACACTTCTCCTCTCGGTCTTAGGATGCATGTCTTTAGCATCATTTTTCTTTTCTAGTTCTTGGGCACCAAACTCTCAAATGAGAGGAGTTTTGGGTTGTAACACCCCAGTTTTTGCAAGAGGTTCAGTCTGCAGCTCTGAACATTTTTGGGTTTCTGGCAGGAGGTACACGGCCTGCGACACGGGCGTGTCGCAGGGCGTGTCGAGGCCGTGTCGACACTCGGCCCAAGTGTCGACACATTCACTCGACAAAGTGTCGAGAGTGGGGCACACGACCTGCGACACGGGCGTGTCGCAGGGCGTGTCGAGGCCGTGTCGACACTCGGCCCAAGTGTCGACACTTTCGCTCGACAAAGTGTCGAGATTGGGGCACACGGCCTGCGACACGGGCGTGTCGCAGGGCGTGTCGAGGCCGTGTTGACACTCGGCCCAAGTGTCGACACATTCGCTCGACAAAGTGTCGAGAGTGGGGCACACGGCCTGCGACACGGGCGTGTCGCAGGGCATGTCGAGGCCGTGTCGACACTTGGCCCAAGTGTCGACAATTTCGCTCGACAAAGTGTCGAGAGTGGGGCACACGGCCTGCGACACGGGCGTGTCGCAGGGCGTGTCGAGGCCGTGTCGACACTAGGCCCAAGTGTCGACACATTCGCTCGACAAAGTGTCGAGACTGGGGCACACGGCCTGCGACACGGGCGTGTCACAGGGCGTGTCCCGCTTGGTCGACGATCTTCGCTCGACGTTTTTCCGTGGTGTCGACACAAAGCCTGTCGACGGGTGTCGAGACTTGGCACACGGCTTGGGACACGGGCGTGTCCCAGGCCGTGTCACCTCTCGGGTTAGTTTCGGGGCCGTGTTGTTGGAGGCACACGGCTGGCCACACGGCCGTGTCACTGGGGACACGGGCGTGTCGGGTTGGACACGGGCGTGTCGGATGCCCGTGTGCGGTTCTAGGCGCATCAATTTGAGACGGCGACTGAGGCACACGGCCCTGGACACGGGCGTGTGCCAGGCCGTGTTCGGCCCAGGTCTTTTATTTTCCAGGCGAATTGTGGCCATTCTTTCCCAGATTTTGGGATCTGACGGCTCAGGGCTGTTCTTGGGGAGTTAAGTCCGATTTTTAGGGTGGGAAACCCTCATTGTTTTCCAAGTCTTCTCTTTCTAAGTTCTTGAGAAAAGTTAGAGCAAAGAGGAAGAAGAAGAAGGTCTTGGGTTGTAGGAAGGGTTTCAGAGCTCCAAATCGCGAGCCGAGTCCGGATCCGTGAAGCTTGGAGTGTTGCGAAGTTTTCCATCCGGCTATTTTGCCATGGCAAGGAAGAGGAGTCGGAAGGTAACGACATCTCTCCTCTCGGTCCTTAGGATGCATGTATTAGCATCATTTAGTTTTCTTTCTCTCTAATTTTTGGGCACCAAACTCTCAAATGAGAGGGGTTTTGGTTTGCCAAGTTTCAAGAGGAACTTCCGGGTTGATTGAGTCCGTCCCCGGCATATTTTGCATTAGAGATCCGCTTCGCTAGTGGATTAGGCATGGTGGGTGAAGCCGTAGTCGCGACCGTTAGTCCGACTCGGTGATGTTGCATACGAACTTAGGGATTCGAAGAGATTTTCCGTTGCGGCAAGATGCCGTTTGTGATGTGATGGTGATTGTCCCGTTTATTTGCAAAGGTACGTGTAGTCGGACACGGACAAGGTTAGCTCCTCGAGGCGGTAGATGGTTTCCTTGAGGGACAAGGTTAGCTCCGCGCGAGTTGGAGATGGTTTCCTTGGTGCGCGGGAACGCTGCAGTACAATGAGGGATTATGTTGTATTTAGTCTTGGTTTGTGTTGTGCCAAGGCATGGCTATGTCTCTGTGGTCGGCTGGCTATCCCGTGATATGTGCGTCATGTGTGGAGAGTGTCCCGGCGAGACTAGTCCCCTTCTGTGAGACTGACGAGAATGCCAAGCTTGGGGCAAGCCCGGGGCAAAGAGGCCAAGAGCGGGTGGGGTCCAGCAAGGCTTCTTAGAATCGGTCGGTCTGTTTTTGTTGGAATCCTGACATGAGACGTCAGAGCTTGCAGGCAAGCCCGGGGCTAAGCCCACGAGCGGGTGGGGTCTTGGCAAGAATTCCTTGTGGCGGCCTGTGCGCCGTTTGAGGGAGAGGTGTCTCCCTTAGTGTTTGCGGCTTTATGCCAATTGGGGAAATGTGAGTACCCAAATATTGTGATGTTGTGCTAGTTGCATACGCAGTAGGGTGCCTTGGGCGAAGCCCGAGTGTTGCATACATGTTGCATAGTAAGGCCCTTTTATTACATGCTCAACCAGTAGAGAACGTGTTTGATGATTGAGACATCCAAGCCTGTTTTAATGCTTTTCTATTTATAGATGATTATATTGCATACGAAGTGCTGACTTGCAGGTTGGAGGGTTCCCCGGGGTCCGTTAGGGGCGGCCGGGAGGAGATGTGTTGTTACATAGTTTGAGGTCAGCCTTTGCTGACCCACGTTACTAATAATTTTTACAGGGCAAGGATCGCATGCAGCAGCTAGCACGCCCACCAGAAAGGCCTAAGCCCCATGAAGTGTTTATCCCTTTTTGTAGCACTACAGTTATGATGATGTTTGTTTGAGACTATCTTTGTCCGGCTTGCATGCCGAGGTAGACTAGGAGTGCTGAGCACATTCATGTTTGATGTACTATTTCTTTTTGGACACTTGATGTAAGGCCTTAAGGCCATTTGTTTACTCTTTAGTGGTGGATAACTTCTAGTCCTATTTTGTTTCCGCTGTGTTGTGCAAGTGTTTTGAGTTTGGGTAGCTATATCAACTTATAATACTAAAGCTGTGGCGTTCGTATGTTGTGGGGCCCCGGCCGGACCCATATTATACGTTCACTACAGGGGAGGTGTTATAATTTGGTATCAGAGGGAGGTTAGATTCAAGGTCAGTGCGTAGAGAAGTTATCCACATAAGAGTAATGCGGGACCGTGAGTGTCCTTGTGTTCTAGTCTTGAGATTGGATACTAATCCCTTATTTCTTGTTTTCCTGAAGAGTGCAAGCAACGAGGCGGGCACTTCAAGAGCAAGGGATGATCTCTCGGCGAGCAGTGCAACAGCTCCAGGCCTTCTGGGCACGGGTGTAAACCCGGCTGACTTCTGTCGTATGCTTGCAGAAGCGATGGTGGCGGCGCAGGCGGCGGCTGCAGCCCAGGTAGCAACCCCTGCTACACCGGACACGGCGACGGCCGTGCCAGGCGGAGAAGCTAGGTGAGTGGAGCCTTTGGCAGAAAGGGTGGTGGTAGGGCATGGAGACCGACACATGAAGTATTTCCTGAGTTTCCATCCCCCGTCTTTCAAGGGTGTAGGAACGCCAACGGACGCGGAGGATTGGTGGCGTTCGTATGTTGTGGGGCCCCGGCCGGACCCATATTATACGTTCACTACAGGGGAGCCGTGACGCGGAGGATTGGTGGCGTTCGTATGTTGAGGATGTGCGTTCTTGATTTTGGCAAGAGGTGGGAGGATCACCTCTTCATGGTAGAATTTGCGTACAACAACAGTTTTCAAGCTAGTATAAAGATGGCGCCATACGAAGCTTTGTATGGGAGGCGGTGTCGAACGCCAATGTCTTGGGCAGAGGCGGGAGACACCAAACTTTTGGGAAAGGGTGCGGTAGTTGACACTTGTGAGATGGTACGGACCATCCAAGAGCGTATGAAGGTGGCACAAGACAGGCAAGCAAAATATTTTAATGCTCGTCACCGGAAGTTGGAATTTACAGTTGGTGATTGGGTTTATCTAAAGGTCAAGCCATTCAAAGGCGTCTCACGGATTCGCCGACTCAAGAAGTTGAGTTCAAGGTTTTTGGGGCCTTTTGAAATTGTTGAGCGGGTAGGAGAAGCAGCATATCGGTTGGTATTGTCCGCAGACTTGAGTGGATTACATGACGTCTTCCACGTCTCCGTTTTGAGGAAAGCCTTGGTGGAGGCTAGCGTGGTGATAGAGCCGGCATCGGTGCCGATTGAGGAAGACTTGAGGACGCGAGTCCTCCCAATTACTATAGAGGATTCGGAGACTCGGCAGTTGCGGAATAAAGAAGTCAAACTCGTGAAAGTTCGATGGGACAACTGCGGTCGTGAGGAGTTCTCTTGGGAACGAGAACAGGCCATGCTAGAAGATTATCCAGAACTTTTCATGTCAGGTACAATTTAAGTTTTGTACCCTTTTGTTTTGTAATTTCGGGACGAAATTCTGTTAAGTGGGGGAAAGCTGTAACACCCCAGTTTTTGCAAGAGGTTCAGTCTGCAGCTCTGAACATTTTTGGGTTTCTGGCAGGAGGTACATGGCCTGCGACACGGGCGTGTCGCAGGGCGTGTCGAGGCCGTGTCGACACTCGGCCCAAGTGTCGACACATTCGCTCGACAAAGTGTCGAGAGTGGGGCACACGGCCTGCGACACGGGCGTGTCGCAGGGCGTGTCGAGGCCGTGTCGACACTCAGCCCAAGTGTCGACACTTTCGCTCGACAAAGTGTCGAGAGTGGGGCACACGGCCTGCAACACGGGCGTGTCGCAGGGCGTGTCGAGGCCGTGTCGACACTCGGCCCAAGTGTCGACACATTCGCTCGACAAAGTGTCGAGAGTGGGGCACACGGCCTGCGACACGGGCGTGTCGCAGGGCGTGTCGAGGCCGTGTCGACACTCGGCCCAAGTGTCGACACTTTCGCTCGACAAAGTGTCGAGAGTGGGGCACACGGCCTGCGACACGGGCGTGTCGCAGGGCGTGTCGAGGCCGTGTCGACACTCGGCCCAAGTGTCGACACATTCGCTCGACAAAGTGTCGAGTCTGGGGCACACGGCCTGTGACACGGGCGTGTCACAGGGTGTGTCCCGCTTGGTCGACGATCTTCGCTCGACGTTTTTCCGTGGTGTCGACACAAAGCCTGTCGATGGGTGTCGAGACTTGGCACATGGCTTGGGACACGGGCGTGTCCCAGGCCGTGTCACCTCTCGGGTTAGTTTCGGGGCCGTGTTGTTGGAGGCACACGGCTGGCCACACGGCCGTGTCACTGGGGACACGGGCGTGTCAGGTTGTACACGGGCGTGTCGGATGCCCGTGTGCGGTTCCAGGCGCATCGATTTGAGACGGCGAATGAGGCACACGGCCCTGGACACGGGCGTGTGCCAGGCCGTGTTCGGCCCAGGTCTTTTATTTTCCAGGCGAATCGTGGCCATTCTTTCCCAGATTTTGGGATCTGACGGCTCAGGGCTGTTCTTGGGGAGTTAAGTCCGATTTTTAGGGTGGGAAACCCTCATTGTTTTCCAAGTCTTCTCTTTCTAAGTTCTTGAGAAAAGTTAGAACAAAGAGGAAGAAGAAGAAGGTCTTGGGCTGTAGGAAGGGTTTCAGAGCTCCAAATCGCGAGCCGAGTCCGGATCCGTGAAGCTTGGAGTGTTGCGAAGTTTTCCATCCGGCTATTTTGCCATGGCAAGGAAGAGGAGTCGGAAGATAACGACATCTCTCCTCTCGGTCCTTAGGATGCATGTATTAGCATCATTTAGTTTTCTTTCTCTCTAATTTTGGGCACCAAACTCTCAAATGAGAGGGGTTTTGGTTTGCCAAGTTTCAAGAGGAACTTCCGGGTTGATTGAGTCCGTCCCCGGCATATTTTGCATTAGAGATCCGCTTCGCTAGTGGATTAGGCATGGTGGGTGAAGCCGTAGTCGCGACCGTTAGTCCGACTCGGTGATGTTGCATACGAACTTAGGGATTCGAAGAGATTTTCCGTTCCGGCAAGATGCCGTTTGTGATGTGATGGTGATTGTCCCGTTTATTTGCAAAGGTACGTGTAGTCGGACCCGGACAAGGTTAGCTCCTCGAGGCGGTAGATGGTTTCCTTGAGGGACAAGGTTAGCTCCGCGCGAGTTGGAGATGGTTTCCTTGGTGCGCGGGAACGCTGCAGTACAATGAGGGATTATGTTGTATTTAGTCTTGGTTTGTGTTGTGCCAAGGCATGGCTATGTCTCTGTGGTCGGCTGGCTATCCCGTGACATGTGCGTCATGTGTGGAGAGTGTCCCGGCGAGACTAGTCCCCTTCTGTGAGACTGACGAGAATGCCAAGCTTGGGTCAAGCCCGGGGCAAAGAGGCCAAGAGCGGGTGGGGTCCAGCAAGGCTTCTTAGAATCGGTCGGTCTGTTTTTGTTGGAATCCTGACATGAGACGTCAGAGCTTGCAGGCAAGCCCGGGGCTAAGCCCACGAGCGGGTGGGGTCTTGGCAAGAATTCCTTGTGGCGGCCTGTGCGCCGTTTGAGGGAGAGGTGTCTCCCTTAGTGTTTGCAGCTTTATGCCAATTGGGGAAATGTGAGTACCCAAATGTTTTGATGTTGTACTAGTTGCATATGTAGTAGGGTGCCTTGGGCGAAGCCCGAGTGTTGCATACATGTTTCATAGTAGGCCCTTTTATTACATGCTCAACCAGTAGAGAACGTGTTTGATGATTGAGACATCCAAGCCTGTTTTAATGCTTTTCTATTTATAGATGATTATATTGCATACGAAGTGCTGACTTGCAGGTTGGAGGGTTCCCCGGGGTCCGTTAGGGGCGGCCGGGAGGAGATGTGTTGTTACACAGTTTGAGGTCAGCCTTTGCTGACCCACGTTACTAATAATTTTTACAGGGCAAGGATCGCATGCAGCAGCTAGCACGCCGGCCAGAAAGGCCTAAGCCCCATGAAGTGTTTATCCCTTTTTGTAGCACTACAGTTATGATGATGTTTGTTTGAGACTATCTTTGTCCGGCTTGCATGCCGAGGTAGACTAGGAGTGCTGAGCACATTCATGTTTGATGTACTATTTCTTTTTGGACACTTGATGTAAGGCCTTAAGGCCATTTGTTTTACTCTTTAGTGGTGGATAACTTCTAGTCCTGTTTTGTTTCCGCTGTGTTGTGCAAGTGTTTTGAGTTTGGGTAGCTATATCAACTTATAATACTAAAGCTGTGGCGTTCGTATGTTGTGGGGCCCCGGCTGGACCCATATTATACGTTCACTACAGGGGAGGTGTTACATGGGTCGTCAAGGTTCAAGAGGAACCTCCGGGTTGATTGAGTCCGTCCCCGACATATTTTGCATTAGAGATCCGCTCTGTTAGTGGATTAGGCATGGTGGGTTAAGCCATAGTCGCGACCGTTAGTCCGACTCGGTGATGTTGCATACGAACGTTAAGGATTCGTAGAGATTCCGTTGCAGCAAGACGCTGTTTGTAATGTGGTGATGTTTTTCCCCCTTTTTATCGAGTGAGTACGTGTAGTCGGAACCGGACAAGGTTAGCTCCTCGTGGCGGTAGATGTTTTCCTTGGTGGACAAGGTTAGCTCCGCATGAGTTGGAGATGGTTTTCTTGGTGTGCGGGAATGCTGTAGTACAAATGAGGGACTAGGGTGGAATTGTCTTGGTTTGTGATGCGCCAAGGAGTGGCTATATCTCCGTGGTCGGCTGGCTATCCCGTGACGTTCACGTCATGTGCGGAGAGTGTCCAGGCGAGACTAGTCCCCTTCTGTGAGACTGACGAGAATGCCAAGCATGGGGGCAAGCCCGGGCAATGAGGCCATGAGCGGGTGGGGTCCGGCAAGGCTTCTTAGAATCTGTTGGGTGCATTGGTCAAATGTACCTGATTTGAAGAAGCCTCACCCAACTCAATGATATACATCATAATTTATTTGATGTATGTTGAGTTTACTTGTGCAGGTTAAGAAATTACTGCACTGAAGCAAAAAGTTTCTAAGTCCATGTGTCGACACCTAGAGGGAAAGTGTCGACACTTAATTAGACTTGTGTCGACACCCAGACAAGCAGTGTCGACACTTGGAGTCATTGTGTCGACACCTGGGATGCAGAGTCGACACCAGACAGAAAGTGTCGACACTTGGAGCTGTGTCGACACTCAGTGAAGAAAAGTGCAGACAGAAAGTGTCAACACAAGGAGCTGTGTCGACACCCAGTGAAGCTGTGTCTACACCAGAAAGTGTCGACACTTGGAGCTGTGTCGACACTCAGCAAAAGTCTGCAGAGACTAAGTTAAAGTGTCGACACTCAGAACAATGTGTCGACACTCAACAGAAGAGTCAACACATTAAGTATGTGTCGACACCCAGCACAATGTGTCGACACTTAGCTAAAGACTCTACACTTGAAGAAAGTGTCGACACAAGGAGCTGTGTCAACACTTAGCAAAGATCAGAAAGATCAACAAAATTATTCTAAGTACAAGTGTCGACACTAAGGGAATGTGTCGACACTCAGCTGAAGTCTCAACAAGAAGAAGGTGTGTCGACACAAGGAGCTGTGTCGACACTCAGCAAGTATCAATATAGAAGACTATGTGTCGACACCAAGAAGTAGTGTCGACACTTGAAAGATTCAACACAAGAAGATGTGTCGACACAAAGGTGATGTGTCGACACTTAGAAGAATTCAGCAAAAGCTAGAAGATCAAGTACTTGTGTCGACACTCAATTTCAGTGTCGACACCTGAAGAAGAATCTGTGTCGAGACATACAAGGAGTTGTGTCGACACCTTGTAGACTTGTGTCGACACTTACACAGCATGTGTCGACACTTGGTCTATAAGTGTCGACACTTAAAGACAGAAAGTCTCGACACTTTCAGACAGTTAGAGATTTTCAAGAAATGACTGGATGACTTGACAGCTGCCGTTCCAGCCGATCTACAGCACCTGTCAGAGATATCAGAAGTCAGTTATGGACCGGACCAGCCGGTTACCATGAAGAAGGCCTATAAATAGGCACCTTCAGTTTACAGAAATAGAAGTTCAAGTGTGGTTCAGATTGATCACATTATTGAAGAACAAGTTATCAAAGTGGTACCAAGAGTATCAACACAAGAAGATCTTGCAATCCAAGTGCAGATCTAAAAAGTTGGAGAGAGAGGGCTCCATCCAAGAAATCAGCCTCTGGAACTAGGCTGAGAAGAAGGATTCAGATACATTCTGGATCTTAAGTGGCAGAGGTCAAGGAACAACTGCAGGAGGATTCAGTCTTATTCAGTTCTACTCAAGAAGCTTTGAAGAAAGCTATGTCAGATTGAATCCAGCTGAGTTCTTCCAAGAACTCATCAAGAAACTCTCAACTCCCCTCTTTTATTTCTTAGTTGTAGAGTTAACATCTGTAATACATTTTTAACTTGTAGGATCCTTTGGATCTGAGAGAATTGTAAGACTATAATTATAAAGGCTGAGGGTAGGGCTTGAGAGCCTGAGTGTAGGAGATTGAGATCTCTGAGTGTAGGCCTTGGTTGGCTGAGTGTAGGCCTTGGTTGGCTGAGTGTAGGCCTTGATTGGCTGAGTGTAGGCTTTGGGATAAAGCTGAGGTGGAAGGACTTGGGCCTGAGGTGTAGGAACCATTTTGGGTTCTGAGACAGTGGAGGAGTTTGGCCGAATCTAGTACACTGCTAGATAGGCGAAGGGGGAAAGTGGATGTACCCATATCTTGGGGAACCACTATAAACCACTATGTATACTGTGCTGTGCTGTGATTGTTGCTGTGTATGTTGTGTGTGTGCTGTGATAGAATAGTTAGAAATCTGTGTTATAAACTGTTGGCTGCCATTAAAGTTTAAAAAGGATTAGGTCACCTATTCACCCCCCCCTCTAGGTGTTTAGGTACCATATCTTTCAAGTGGTATCAAAGCGATGTTCCTCAAAAAGGACTAACAGTCTGAGGAGATCCTGTTTGGCAGATTCAGTGTAAGGAAAATCACAGATTCAAGAAATTCAAGAAAATCAAGAAACATGGGTTCCTCTGAGAATCACAAGGAATTGGGTTCCATGAAATAACCCATATGCAGGAAAGAGATCTTTGGGATCTAGAAGGAAAGGGTAAGGCTATTTATGGAGGCCTCAGACCCTAGAATCGTGCGCACTCTGGCGTCCAAACGAACTTCTGATCTTTTCGCGTCAGTGTGGTTAGCGGCAAAGCGATCCGCGAGAAATTTTCCACAAATCTTCTATAGTAGCCCGCAAGTCCAAGGAAACTCCTGACCTCGGCCACGGAAGACAACATTGGCCATTCTTGTATGGCTTTTATCTTCGCTGGATCCACTGCAATGCCCGTTCCACTCACCACATGGCCCAAAAATGCCACTGACGATAGCCAAAACTCGCACTTCGAGAACTTGGCATATAGCTGATTTTGCCTCAACGTGTTCAACACCAACCGCAAGTGACTCTCATGCTCAGCTTTGGACTTCGAGTATACCAGGATATCATCAATAAACACTATCACAAACAGATCCAGGTAATCACGAAAAATACGGTGCATCAGATCCATAAACACCGAAGGCGCATTACACAATCCAAAGGGCATGACTGTGAACTCATAGTGCCCATAACACGTTCCAAATGCGGTTTTGGGAATGTCACCTTCCCGAATTCTTAACTGGTAATAACCAGACTTCAGGTCCAACTTCGAATAGACCGTAGATCCCACCAGCTGTTCAAATAATTCATCAATCCGGTGTATAGGATACTTATTCTTCTCGGTCAGCTTATTCAATTCACGGTAATCGATACACAACCGTAACCCACCATCTTTCTTCTTTACAAAAAGCACAGGCGCGCTCCAAGGTGTCATACTTGGGCGGATATAACCTTGCTCTAGCATTTCTTGTAGTTGAACCTTCAACTCAGCCATCTCTTTAGGCGCAACGCGATATGGCGAGCGAGCCACGGGTTTCGCACCTGGCACCAGCTCAATTGTGAAGTCAATCTCTCGCTGGGGTGGTAGCCCAGGGAGATCCGCGGGAAACACATCTGTAAAGTCTGCCACAATCGGAACCTCGCACAAAGTGGCCTTAGGCTCAACAGCCTGAATTAGTGCAAAGTAACACTCTGCACCCTTCCGAACAGCTTTGACTACCTGGAGTGCAGACATCAACGTCCCGCCCACTCCTCGCATACCCGCAAACTTGGTCTTCTGTTCGGTATTTTGGCCCAACGTGATTTCTTTGGACTGGCAATCAATCATAGCATGCTGCTCCGCAAGCCAATCCATCCCAAAAATCACATCGAATTCCGATATTGGCAAAACAAATGCGGTTAAACGAAAATCCCGACTTCCTAACTGAACCGCCACATCACAAGCTTGATCCGCAAGCATCCAACAACCATTCGGCAACACCACTCTGACGCTATCTGCCTTTGCACGACTGGGTATCCCAAGCCGCGTAAGAAACTCATGAGACAGAAAAGAATGCGATGCACCTGTATCAAACAGTGCTCGCGCCAGCGTGTCCCGAATCATCACAAAGCCTATGACACACATGTCACACACACAAACCACAAACATAGGAGTACTAAGTAAAACATACAAACAATAGCAAAATAAACTCATACCTGTGACCACGTCACTCTGCTTGATGGCCTCTTGCAGGCCAAGATTGTAGACCCGGGGTTGCGCCTGCGAGGCAGAAGAATCCACCACCGCCTTTCCTTTTTTCGCATAAGATGCTCCCGCCTTCTTTTCACTCTTTGGAGGCATCCGACAATCTCGCGCAATATGTCCCATCCGGCCACAATTGAAGCAGGTACGAGTGTCTGGCTTGGAGGTTGCCCCTGATGTTGCTCCCGTTGCAACTGATGAAGGAGCTTGTCCACTAGGCTTGGACTTCTTATCCCATCTCTTCTTATAAAATGATTTTCCCGATCGGGGCGCCTTCCACTCCGGTTGCGACACAGCCAAAGCTCTCTTCCCTTGCACCCTTTTCATGTCGTTTTCCAATGCGGTTGCGGTGTCAACCAACGCTTAGAAACCTTGGTTCACAGAACTGGACACAAGGAATCTCAGCTCGTCCCTCAGTCCTTCATAGAACCGATTCGTCTTCCTCTGCTCATCAGCAAAAATCGAACCCGCATACCGCCCCAAGCGAGTAAATTCATGCAGGTACGCGTCAACACTGCCATCACCTTGAGTCAACCGTTGGAATTCATTTTCCATGGCTATCCGTTGAGCCACAGGAAGGTGCTTCGCTAGGAATAGCCGGGAGAATTCTTCCATCGATACTTGGGTTAACGGATGACCCGCCAAATGATGCAACTCCATCTCATCCCACCATAAACGCGGTTCTCCTTCAAGCAAGAAGGTGGCTAAGGTAACTTTCTGATGCTCCGCCGTTCCTATCGCCGTCATCACTCGCTTGACACGCGATAGCCAATTCTCAGCCTGCGTCGGGGTTCCCGCTCCCGAGAACGTAGGCGGATGGAAACTCATAAACCGCGTTAGCTGCTTCTCAGCCGCTCGAGGAGCCACATCCACAACAGGTTCAGGCCTTGCCGCCACCTGTTCTGGCCTCACAGCCGCTTGTTCCTGCCTAAGTGGCTGACCGTGGATCATGGTAAATAAGGCCTCCGCAACTAAACGCACATGTTCCTCAGACGGTGGAGGTGTAGGCACCGCGACTGGTGTCGTACTTTCATCAGAACGCTGGGACTCAGACAGCCCAGCTCCACTTCGTGTCACCTAAAGGTGGAGAAGACACACACATTAGCGGTCGTACCCAAGCAATCAACACAAAAGAAGAACACACAGGTTCCTCAAACACACAAATATGCATTCCTATCATGGACATTCAGGAGTTCATTCGTAAACTTGGTGTGCACAAACACGTGCTCGCCACCCCACAAAAGAAGTCGACTAGGACTTCGAGAGGGAACAACCAAGACGACCGATACCAAAAATGTAACAACCCCATCCGTTCATATGATATATTCTAGAAGGTCCGGCCGGGGCCCCACAGGATATATCACAAAACAGTCGGCGAAGGTACAAGATGATACTAGAGTCGCGCATCGCACCTAACACAAA
Source organism: Platanthera guangdongensis (assembly GCA_039583875.1). NCBI lineage: Eukaryota > Viridiplantae > Streptophyta > Magnoliopsida > Asparagales > Orchidaceae > Platanthera > Platanthera guangdongensis. The sequence goes on along the minus strand of CM077162.1, from coordinate 133,480,958 downwards.
GCATTCTAGCGGAAGCCTAGACTACAACTGGAACTCCTCATGAATGTCCAAACATAAAACGCCACATTTTATACAGTATAGGAATGTCTTACAACATATACAAAGAGTTGGCCTTATGGCCTTACATGGCTTTCATACAGTGGCCTCAAATAGCTTGGCACGCAGGCCGGCCACAATAAAAGAAAACACTCAAAAGAACATATTTAGCCTTCGAGGGCTAACAGCATCAGCCGCAACACCAGCAGGAGCATCAACTTCTATGCGTCCCGCTCGGTTCTCCCGTACCTAGAAAGGGACAATCCACCCACCGATGGCAAACAAAAGCAACGGTCAGCGTTCAGCTGACCAAATTATAACGACCCTACCCCTTCTCTCGGGGCAGCGGTATTTTTCCCTCCAGGCATATCATATCACAAGTATGGCAAGCTATATCATCAAAAGGTGCTTTCACGCACACAAGCCATCTCAACCGTTTGCCGCCCGGCCCAACGGTCCGTGCACTCAGGGCACATTCTTGGTGTTCTGGCAACCTCTTGCCCACCACCGTATCAGGGTTATCACCCCACGGTAAATCTCTTGAGCATTTACTCCATGGCGTGCAGCCGGAGTTAGTCTTCGGACACCGGGATGGCCCGTAGCCCCCCATTGTGTCATGGTGCGCAGGCCGAAGACTCTTGCTATGCGCTCCAACAGACCGTACTTTTTGGTCTCACGTCAGACGGACATAGCGCAGGTCGGATCCTCCACCCCCCGTTGCTCAAATCGCCTTGCCTTCTCCGAGTACAGCGTACTCATGGCTATATCAAAGGCGCGGGTCGGTCTCACCAATCCTGTTCTTGGCATTCAAGCCTGGGTATTTCACTATACCCATTTTCTCACAGCAACAGCGGGTCTTTCCTGGGCACACCAGTACTTCCTGTGACTCTCTCCACAGGTGGACACCGCACAAGCACAAATGTCAGGGGTCTTTCCTAGCTCACATGCCAGTAATTCTTGTTACTCGCTTCACAGGTGGACACCCTACGACATCAAGCATCACCAAAAGGGCCTTTCCTGGTTCCACCAGTACTTCCTGTGCCTCAATCACAGGTTGGACCCAAAACCATCACATGGCTATTTTCCTGGGCTACCACCCCAGTACTTTCTGCTACTCCTTTTCGCAGGTATAACCCGTAGACTCCTTACACTACACGTTTATCACGGAGTCTTCTCCGGTTCGTATGCAACATCACCAATCCAGACTAACCTGTCCAGATGGGCTTCACACAGCATGCCTATTTCGTACTCCATTTCCGGATCTATATGCTAACAAAGGGGATTTCAAGCATCCACCCAAAGATTTCCAAAACCAGCCACCTCTTGGTGGGAGAAATCACAAAATATGCCAAAAAGGAAGCCTTCACATGGCTAGGAAGAAAAGTCATTACCCTTGACGACCGCTTCGGTGTCATGGCCTCAAAGCTAGATTGCAAGACTCGCAAGATCGTCTCTTCCGCAACGCTGGCTTCGGATCTCTCGTCGGTAAACCACAGCACCACCAGCAGCAGCCCCCTTTCCTTCTTCCTCCTCCTTTCTCTCTCTCTTTCTCTCTTCACTTGAAGAAAGTTCAAGGCCAAAGAAATGAGAAGTCTTTCTCTGATTTCGGCCCTCAAGGAAAAAGAAGAAGAAGCTTCAGCCCTTGGATCTAGACTGAAGGAATGGACGGCCACGATTCTGCCAAAAACACATATTTTGACCCGACACGGCCTCGAACACGGCCGTGTGCCAGGCCGTGTGCCTCAAGCGGTGGTCAACCGACTTATCCAAACCAGTGACACGCCCATGGGACACGCCCGTGTCATGGGCCGTGTCACCAACACGCCTTCAGACACACCCATGTCTGCGGCCGTGTACCTGGGTGAAAAAAATCCCAAATCATCCCGAGACTTCACACGGCCTGTGACACGCCCGTGTCCCAGGCCGTGTGCCCAGACACGGCACAAAGACACGCCCTGTCGAAATCCTTCGGCGGGCAGAGTTCGTCGCCTAATTTGACACGCCCTGTGACACGCCCATGTCACAGGCCGTGTTCAATCTCTCGACACTCGACACTCACGTCTCGACACTCGACGATCGTCGAATAAAACTCGTCGAGCATGCGACACGGCCTTGGACATGCCCGTGTCCTGGGCCGTGTGCCTCCTCTCGGCGCATCGCCGAGAGCAAAAATCGTAGAGACAAAGCCCAATCGTCGACACAACCTTGACACGCCCTGCCACACGCCCGTGTCGCAGGCCGTGTCAACTGACACGCCCTGGGACACGCCCGTGTCACAGGCCGTGTCACGCAAAATTTCCTGTTTCTGCACTTTGAGCTGTTACAGTCTTCTTGGATGGAGCTCTCTCTCTCCAACTACTTAGAACTTTACTTGAAAGTCTTCAATCAATTGCTTTTCAACAACTTTGATCTTCGGTGTAACACTTGATGTGTTGATCATCTTTTTCTGTATACAGTATAAGCCTATATATAGGCCTTCTTCATGGTAACCGGTTGGTCCGGTTCATAACTGATTTCTGACAAATCTGACAGGTGCAGCAGACCGGCTGGAATGGCAGCTGTCATGTCATCCAGTCAGTTCTTGAAATAACTGTAACTGTCTGAAAGTGTCGAGACAATCTTCCTTTAAGTGTCGACACTTATAGACCAAGTGTCGACACAAGTTGACTAAGTGTCGACACTAGCCTTCAAGGTGTCGACACAACTCCTTGTGTTGTAGAATTCACTTCTCGACACAGCTTCTTCTTCATGTGTCGACACTGATATTGAGTGTCTACACAACCCCTTGTTCTTCTGTACTTTGTTGATTTCTTGTAAGTGTCGACACATCTCCTTTGTGTCGACACATCTTCATGTGTTGAACTTGTTCAGTGTCGACACTTCTTCTTGGTGTCGACACATGCCTTCTGTGTTGATACTTGCTGAGTGTCGACACAGCTCCTTGTGTCGACACATTCTTCTTCTGTTGAGACTTTGGCTGAGTGTCGACACATCTCCTTTGTGTCGACACTTGTACTTAGAATTTTGTTGAACTTTGCTAAGTGTCGACACAGCTCCTTGTGTCGACACTTTCTTCATGTACTGAGTCTTCTGCTGAGTGTCGACACATTCTTTCTAGTGTCGACACTTTCTTCAAGTGCTGAGTCTTCTGCTGAGTGTCGACACATTCCTCATTATGTCGACACTTATACTTAGACTATGCTGACTTTTGCTGAGTGTCGACATAGTCTCCAAGTGTCGACACTTTCTGATGTAGACACAGTTCCTCTGTGTGTCGACACAACTGCTAAGTGTCGACACTGCTTTACTGCACTTTTCTTCATTGAGTGTCGACACAGCTCCTTGTGTCGACACTTTCTATCTGGTGTCGACTCTGCATCACCGGTGTCGACACAAGTACTCCAAGTGTCGACACTGCTTGCCTGGGTGTCAACACAAGTCTTCTTAAGTGTCGACACATTTCTTCTGGGTGTCGACACATGGACTTAAAATCTTTTCTGCTTTCCCTGCAAATACTTAACATGCACAAGGCAACTCAAAAATACATCAAATACATTTTGATGTATATCATTGAGTAGGGTGAGGCTTCTTCAAATCAGGTACATTTAAACCAATGTACCCAACAATCTCCCCCTATTTGGAGAAGTCATAACCCTTAGTCAATGATATACACCATACAGAATAAAATCACAATATGATGTAAACAGGATTATATAATCAGGGAAAATACATAAACATGTATTAATCAAAACATGTATACACAGATATCATCTCAGAACAACACATTATATTGTTCTAACAATTATGTCATATTCATTATACAAAAGTTTACAGGATGTTTTAACACAAATGATTACATAGTAAACTTAAGATAATGTTATTCTATTTTTGCTCAGCCTCCTTAATCACTATGCCCTTCCCAGATTTTATCTTTGCTTGCACAAGGGCTTCAGCATCTTCAGTATCAGCAGGTTTTTTTCCTTTCAGCTCCTTCTTCTTTAGCTCTTCAGCTTTAATCTTTTGCCTCTCAAAGTAATGATAAGGCTTGGAAAAGTACTTGCTAGGCTCTTGGGCAGTAGGAGGTAGCTTTCCCATCTTTGCCTTTATTCTATATTGCACTATGGCTTCTTGTCTTGTCTCATGCTTCCTCCATTCCAGTTCAGAAAACCATTTGTTCCTGTCTTGAATATTATCTTTGGCAGCCTTCCATGCAGTTAAGATAATATTCCTGGAGGTGGGGCTCCACTGTTCAAAATCTGGTCTTTGTTCAGCTTGCTCTCTGAACCTCTTCTTAGACAATCTAGCTTCTTGTTCTTTCAGCAAAGCTTCTTGCATAGCCTCAGATACTGGCTGAACCACCTTTTCTAGAATAACATTTTGCTTACCCTCAGGTGGGCTATACATTGTCTGGATATTAGCTTGTATCATATCAAAATCTGGTGGGGGATAGATTACTTGAGCTACTTCAGGTTGCTCACCTCCAAGATTGGCAGGATTAATTCCAGATTCTGCCACATTACCATCATCACATAAAGGAGGATAACCAAGAGTAGCTCTGATAGAATTAGAAATCCACTTAGCATGATCAGAGCTGGCTTTGACTAACACCCTCTCCCCCTTTATGACTTCTCTTTCCATGTGATCCCTTAGATCATCCTTTTGAAATCTGATTTGGTTATCCAAATAGTTGACTCCATCTTTAAAGAAAGGTTTCAACCTTTGGAGCTTTTCAGTTATCAACTTCTGAGAGTCTTGAATTGCAGAAGTAACATCAGTTAAACTCTTTTACAATGCTTTATCAAACTCTGCTTTAGCAGTAGCAATATAAGTAGTCAGTCCAGCAGCTATGTTCTTCATCTCTGTGGCAATGGCATTGTGTGAAGCTGTTAAGTTGTCATTCATTATGATCTGGTTCTCAAGAACATACCCTTGCTTCAGTGCAATGTGATCTACTTGAGATTTTATTTTCTCTTGATGTGTAGCTAAGTAGACTACTGCATTCCCTCCCTTGTGGAAGCAGTCAGTCATCTCCTTCTTATTGAGATTCATCTCAAATCTAATAGACTTAATGTCTTGTGCTAGATCAAACTGGAGAAATTTCTGTCCTTCATCTACATACTTTTCCAGTGCTTGTCTCTGCTCATCAAGCTTGATTTGCATAGCAACCATCAAAGTACTGAAATCTACAGATGGTGCTGGCTGTGGTGTTGGCTGTGGTACTACAGTTTGCAGAGCTTTCTTATAAGTTTGGCTCCTCCTCTTGAACACTTGAAATTTCCTTTTCTTTGCTCTGACAGCCTCCTTATCTTCTGAAGCTGATGTACTTGCAATATCTACCCTCTCTCTAGGTAGCTCCTCAACAGCTTTTGGCTTCTCAGGCTCTTGCCTTGCAGATTCTTCATCAAGTATTACTTGCTCCCCCTCAACAGGAGCATTCTCCCCCTCAGCAGCAACACTTTCCTTTTCAAAGTCTGTTTGATCCAGATTGAGGAAAAGATCTTCCATTGTAAATTCTTGTTGAGGAAGAGATGGAGATTCTCTTGGCTCATCAACAACTTGATCAGATACAACATGAGCTGCAATAGATGTGTCCTCCATGACAACATCTGGAAGTTGACTATCAATCTGAGGTTGCTGATTAACATCAGATAAGTTGTCAATTATAACTTCACTCTCAATAAGGAAATCTAATTGATTGATTTCTGAGATTACCTCAAAGATAGTGTGGGTTGCTTGCTCACTCTCTAGTGGAGTAGGTTCTCCCACTACTAGAGGCTCCTCCGGAATAGAATCCTGGTGTACTGGGCTAGCTTCAGGTAGCTCCCCCTGCCTCTCTGCAGCATCTTGTTGAGCAGGAGATTTCTCAGCATTTCCTTCTACATCCTCATCAGAAGTAAAGACAACTTGCTCCTCAGAGCTACTAGATGACTCTTGAGCCACGGGGGCTATCTTCTTCTTCTTCTTTTGAGGAGTTACCTTCTCAGGTGTTGGCATCTCCTTAGACAAGACCCTGTCCCACCTAGAGAATATCCTCATGTCCATCTTTCTCATGTGATTGATCTTTGATCCAACAGCTTGACTCAGTACTTCTGGTATACTACCAGCCAAGTAAAGACTAAGTATTCTACCCAAATTGGGTTTCTTCAGGCTCTTCTTAATCTTCTCAAATAATACTGCAGACCAATCAGTAGTTAGTTGAAAGATAATCTTTGTCATGATGCTGAACATATAAGCTGAAATCCTGTCATGTCCTCTAGACTTGCACAGGATAACCTTGCCAACAATTTCTGAGAGAAATTTCCCATGGCTGTTCATGCCTTTCCAATTGAATACAGATCCAATTTTCAGCTTGGAATCTAGACCACACCAAGTTAAAGCTTCTCTGGTCTTTGAAGTAGTAACTTCATCTTCTTCCTTAGTCCTAGGTAACTGAAGTACTTTTCTCAAACTCTTTGATGAGACCTTCACCTTTTCTCCATGTACCCTTGACTTGATCTTGAATCCAGAGTCGTCTAGGGTTGCACCATTCTTCCAGATCTTTGTTAGCTCTAAAACAAGAAAATCTAACCCTGAGTTTGCGACTAGGGTTACCACATCCTTGATCTCTTGTTCTGCATCGTCAAATGCATGCCGCACCAGTTCATAGCCTTCGTTCACGTTCTCCTCCAGCTTTGGCGCCATTAGGGTTTGAAGAATTTGAATGGAGAGAAGAGAGGTGTCGACACACAAGTTTGGTCTCGAAACTTTGGTGAGCGTGTCGACAGACAAAGGCAAAATCCTATTTATACCTTTCTAGGATTGAAGATGAAAGGGCGGGTTAAGAAACTCAAATTGTGTCGACACTGTTGAAAAGTGTCGACACAGACTTATAATGTCTCGACAACTAAGTGTCGACATAAGTATAGTCAACAAAATATATGTGTCGACACTTGTTTATGTGTCGACACCACTTAACTCGACACTTAGTCGAGACTTTACTTAGATAATTCTAAGTAAATACTAAGTGTCGACACCACCTTGGTTGTGTCGACACTGACCCTGTATGTGTCGACATTATTTTCTGAAGTGTCGACACCAACTTCCTAGATATGTCGACACCTTTTTACTTAGCCATTTCTGTAAACTTATTCTAAGTTTATCATACCTAATTCAATTTTGAACCTATTGAACTTAGTTTCTTCTAGGGGCTTAGTATACATGTCAGCTAGTTGATTATCTGTATTTACATACTCTAGAGATATATCTTCTTTTTCTACATGTTCCCTTAGAAAATGATATTTTATCTCAATATGTTTAGTTCTACTATGGGAAATAGGATTGTTAGCAATAGATATAGCACTAGTAGAATCACAAAACAGTGGTGTTCTACTTACTTGAATACCATAATCCTCAAGTTGATGTTGTATCCATAGAAGTTGAGCACAGCAACTTCCTACAACCACATATTATGATTCTGCTGTAGAGATAGCCACACTTGTTTGCTTCTTGCTACTCCAAGATATCAGTCTTCCACCTAGGAATTGACAGGTTCCAGTTGTCCTTTTTCTGTCTTCTTTGCAGCCTGCAAAGTATGCATCTGAATAACCTGTTAGTTCAAAATGTCCATTCCTAGGGTACCAGAAGCCTAGATAAGGAGTGCCCTTTAGATATCTCAGTATTCTTTTGACTGCTGTCAAATGAGACTCTTTAGGGCATGCTTGGTACCTAGCACAGACACATGTAGCATAAATGATATCTGGTCTACTTGTAGTCAAATATAGAAGGGAGCCAACTATCCCTCTATACAAAGTCTCATCTACATGTTTCCCTGCATCATCTTTGCTAAGAGACATACTTGACCCCATAGGAGTTTTCATGGTACTGGATGAATCCATACTATACTTCCTTATCAGTTCTAGGGTGAACTTAGACTGGCATATGGATAAACCATTCTCAGTCTGTCTAACTTGGAGACCCAAGAAGAACTTAAGTTCTGTTGGGTATTGTATCCACAATGTACCTGATTTGAAGAAGCCCCTGGACAAGCTAAGGTCAATAGACTATGTATTTGATAAAATCCTTCTAGTTGTGCTTGCAGTTCTTCCACGCTAAGTGCACACCAATGTCAGGGTGCAGTAGGTCAATATACACGGGTCTGCACGACGTAATCCCTCGTTGAGCAGATCAGTGTGTTGGCCTACGTGTATTCTCTCTATTGGAGTGCACTTATTTTCAAGCACAGGGCTGTAAATATGCAGGAGCAGACAAGGAGCAAGGATGAGTCAAGGAGCAACTCATAGGTGGAAAGACGAAAATTCGTCTAAGTTTAAATCGACGAGAATCACCAAGTGATTCTCGCCGATTCGGCGAGAATCACTTGTGATTCTCGCCGATTCGTCGAGAATCAGAAGTTGATTCTCGCCGAACTCGACCCAGCCACTTCTAAGCAAGCACCTCTGCTTCTAAGTAAGAATCGACGAGAATCACCAAGTGATTCTCGCCGATTCGGCGAGAATCACTAGTGATTCTCGTCGAATCGTCGAGAATCACTGGTTGATTCTCGCCGTCTCGACCTGGCCTAAAGCAGTGCGTGCAACCAAGGCAAATTCGACGAGAATCATCTTTGATTCTCGCCGAATCGTCGAGAATCACCTTTGATTCTCGGAGACTCGGCGAGAATCACTTTCGATTCTCACCGATTTTGACTTGGCGTTTTTCTGGAACTTCCTGAACCGGATTCTGCCGCTGTTAAATTTCTGGACCGGGATTTGGGGATTTCTATTGTGGGTCCCACAAACGGTCATATTGGAGTTAACTACAGTATTTATATACGAGTATTTTGAATGGAATACCTACACAGAAAGAAGTCGAGCGAGTGCAAACCCTAAAATCGCGAAATCTCTCCGCCGCCTCTGTCGCCGCTCGCGCTAGTCCGTCGCCGCTGCTGATCGCACTTCTTCCCGATCTCCGGCGATAGAAGCTTAGCAAAGCTTGAGTCTCACGTGTCTATCCAGAGATCCCTTGTCTCTTGATTTGTTGACCGGGAAAAACTCCCCCGTCCGAATCGATCGAGACGACCGATCCTAGAGTGACCGTTGGTAAACCTAGTTTGCTTTGCAACGAATATTGGATCTCAGAAGTACTGCTGCCGCGCACCTTCGTTGCCGTCGATCCCGAACCAAGCCGCCGCTCGGACTGCCGCCGCCGGTTTCGGGAAGATCCTTTCCAAGAGAGACCAAGGTTGTAGACTCTTCGATTTCACGAACACGTCGTCGAACGAAGAGGAACACCGTAGTCTCCAAAAGAAGTTTGTATCTCGTGTACATTCTATATTTACTTTTGTTGTAAAGGAACTTTTGTTCCGTGTTGTAAGGGTTGGGTGCAACCCGTTTTGTGGGAGTGTTGACTCTCACGTGTGGAAGGGTTCCTTCCGATAGTGCAGGGATTGGATTTCAATCCCGTTGGAGAAGTGACCGAGTCGTCCCTTGTTGGAGAGATAGGTCGAAGGGGGAAAGTGGATGTACCCAAGTCGGGGAACCACTATAAATTGCCTGTGTATTCTGTGTGCTGTGCTTTTTATTTTTATTGTGCAGGTACCGTCGTAAATTCCGCAAAAGCTTTGCTCGTCACCTATTCCCCCCCCCCCATAGGTGCACATAGCTGACACTAGGTGGACTTTCAAGTGGTATCAAAGCGAGGTTACTCATCAAAAAGGTCAACACCTTGAGTTGAATCCTGCCCCTAGTGTCAAGAAGAAGACACGTATCTACTATGGACGGGCTCAAGTTCTCCGGCAAGATACCAGTGTGCACCAGGATAAACTTTCCGATCTGGAAGGAAAGAATCAGGTTTTACATGGAAGCAGTCGATCCTCGACTCTTCATGATCGTGGAGGAGGGACCTTATGTCCCCACTAAGGCCTCCACCATCGATCCCACCAAGAAGGTGCCGAAGACACTTTCTGAAATGGACAAAGACGAGATGGTGCTCGTGGGACTGGACAAGAAGGCACGAAACATTCTGGTGAGCGCAGTTGATGATTCCATGATGCAAAATTTCAGCAACTGCAGGACTGCTCAGGAGATCTGGCAGTGCCTGATCATCCTAATGGAGGGCACGGATGAAGTGAGGGATGATCGGAGATCCCTCCTGAACCAAAAATATGAGGCCTTCAGGCAAGGAGCTAAGGAAGAGATCGGAGTCACATACGAGAACTTCCTAAAGATTGTCAACGCCCTCAAGGGCTACGGAAGAGTGTTCACCAATGGTGAACTCAATGACAAATTCCTTAGGTCCCTTACTAAGGAATGAGACACAAAGATCTGCGCCATCAGAGAATTTGGCAGACTAGCAGAAACTGATCCACAAATCCTGTTTGGGAAGCTGATGTCCTATGAGCTTCAGCTGAACACCAGGAAAGCAGAGGAAGAAGCAGAGAAGGCTGCTGCAAAAGAAAAGACTGTGGCCCTAAAAGCCAGTTACTCCAGAAAGGGCAAGGGTGCTATGTCATACCGTGCGAGGAATAAGGAAGAGGAGGAGGACTGTGAACCATGCTCCTCCGGCTCAGAGCTGTCGGAGGAGGATTTCTCCCTCATCACCCGAGAGTTCAAGAAGTTCCTCAAGATGAGGAATCAAAGAAAGAAAGACAGCTCCTCCTCCAGGCATCAGAAGAAAAATTATTCTTCTGACAGGTATGCATCTAAACCTAACAAACATCGTTCTTCTGATATTATTTGCTTTGGATGCAATAAGCCAGGACACGTAGTGGCCGACTGCCATCAAAGCAAAAGAGAAAAAGGGAAAGGAGAGGAGCTCAAATCCTCCAGAGATAAGAAGAAGGAGCGGAGCTACATCGCCAGAATGCCAAAGACACTAAGTGAGTCTGATTCCTCAGACTCCAGTGATGATGAGGAAGCCTACTTCGGGCTGGTGGGTCGCTCCGACTCAGAAGGAGAATGTTCCCCATTTACTGGGAAGGTAAAAGCTCACACACCTCTCTCCGACTCTGACTCTGATCCTGAGTCTCAGGATGATGAACCTGAGGATAGCCTTTCAGCCCGCGAAGCTGAGCTCCTCGAGAAGTATGAGCTTCTGCTCAACACCTTCGAGGAGTGCCGAAAGAGATTGAAGGCTGAGAAAAAGGAAGTAAAATTCCTTAAGGGCGAGTGTGTTTCCCTAAGGGAAGAGGTCACAAGCTTGATCTCTCTCCGACAGGAACACCTCGACCTGACTTCAAAGCACTCAGAGTCTCTTAAGCTCCTTGATCTTAAGTAGGAGGAAGTCGACAAGTTGGAAGAACTACTTGCGGCAGAAAGGAAGATCGTCAAGAGCTTCTCCATGCCAAAAACAGTTCTTCCAGTCGTTGATACCTACTCTGCTCAGGCCAAAGGAGCTGGCTTGGGGCATAAAGGGGTATCTGGTTCTTCATCTAGGAGAAACAAGAACCAGAGGAAGAATAAGGCCGCCAAGAAGGCCTCTGCTGATGAAAAGGGTAAGGCTCCTCTTAGTCCTGTTGCGTTCAGAAAGCCTGGCTTTCCTTGCAACCAACATGACTTTGAGTCAACTTTTGGGCATCATTTCCGGCCCTCGGTTGCAAAGCCAAAGAGCCGGTATGACGGTTGGAACTTTCCCCGGAACTTCGATGAGAGTGCCTTCAAGGCACCTTATGAGGAAATCCACATAGGAAATTATGGTCCGTTCTCTAGCGGCCATAATGGAAAGCAGGCACCAAAAGCCAAGCCTGTTATACAGAAGGTGACAAAGTCATGCGACTGTTGTCACCATGAGGCCTCCACCTCCAGATCCAAGGCCCCAGCAGTACCCACCGTTCCCAGGGTAAGGCAGGAGCCCAGGAAGAGGTACAACAGATTTGACTATTGGTGCTGTGGCAAAGTCGGTCACTTTGCCGTGGATTGTTGGTTTAATCCAAGGAATTACGAGACTCCCCATGTTAGCAATGCGAGACCGACCACTCGTAGGGTTAACCAACCGAGGGGGAGTGTGCTAACCAGGAATCTAGGACCCAAGTTCGATTGGGTTCCAAAGGCAAATTAATTTTGTTTTGCAGGAATGTCCAAAGGCCACCAAAACGCCGATCTGGTATTTGGACAGTGGATGCTCCCGGCATATGACCGGGACAAGAAGCCTGCTGCGTGATTACACTCCAGTCAAGAATGGACCCAAAGTCATCTTTGGAGGGTCAGATCGAGGAGTCACCAGAGGTTATGGTATGATTTCCAACGGTATAATCTCTATCACCGACGTGGCTTATGTTGAAGGGTTAAACCATAACCTGATCAGTGTAAGTCAGTTATGTGATAAAGGTTATGACGTTAAGTTCTGCAAGGATAAATGTCTGATAATTTCACGTACCTCTTCTGAAACGGTATTATCAGGCATTAGGAGCAGAAATATCTTTTGTTTAGATTTTCTCAGTTTAGATTCATCTACCCCCGTATGCCTTGTGGCAACAGGCAGTGCATCTCTTTGTGAACAATGGTACAAGAGATTGGCACATATTAATTTCAAGACAATTAGTATGCTGTTTTCTAAGGACTTGGTAAGGGATGCTCCCAGTATCAAGTGCATCAAAGATAGCCCATATCTTGCATGCCAGATGGGCAAACAGACTCGGGCTACCTTTAAGAGCATCGCTGACAAAGACTCTTCCCGATGTCTTTACCTTTTGTATATGGACTTGTTTGGTCCAATGCAAGTTCGTAGCTTGGGAGGCAAGTCCTATACGCTAGTGATAGTTGATGATCATTCTCGGTTTACATGGGTGTTCTTTTTGAAACGAAAGTCAGATACGTTTGACATCTTCACTAATTTTGTCAAGCAGGTTCAGAATGAATTTAACTGCTCCGTGGTCAAAATCAGAAGTGACCATGGAACAGAATTCGAATCTGGTGCAATGACAGAATTTTGTGAAGAACAAGGTATCTTTCATGAGTTTTCCTCCCCGCGCACTCCTCAGCAAAATGGAGTTGCGGAGAGGAGAAATAGAACTCTCATTGAAGCCTGCACGACAATGTTGAAAGACGCTTCTCTCCCGGAATACTTCTGGGCAGAGGGTGTCAATACGGCTTGTCATGTACAAAACCGAGCATTGATCAACAAGCATCATCGTAAGACGCCCTACGAGCTACTGAAAGGCAGGAAACCAACCATGTCCTACTTGAGGATTTTTGGTTGCAGATGCTATGTACTGAATAATGGGAAGTACCCACGTACTAAATTCGGTGAAAAATGCTTCGAAGGCATATTCATGGGCTATAGTTCCCATAGTCGGGTATATAGGGTCTTCAATAAGAAAACCCTAGTGGTAGAAGAATCAATAAATGTTGTATTTGATGAAGGAAGTTTGCTTAACAGCAATTCTTCCAGTAGTATTCTTGAAGATGCAGGTGCTAGACTTGAACAGCTGAGTCTGGATGAGACCGCTAAAGATGACGCTCCCAAGTACGTCAAAGTTTCCACCTCCACGTCATCTGAAAATGTTGAAGATCAAGATGGAACAAATCTCTTAGAAGAAAGAGAAGCCCAAGAAGTAGTTGAAGCTCCAAACGCCAGACTTATAGAGCTCCGGCACGTGAGAGATCATCCTAGAGATCAGATCATCGGGGATCCTCGTGTTAGTGTTAGAACTCGAAGAGGTACAGTTAACGAAGTATTGCATCTTAGCTTCCTGTCACAGGTTGAGCCAAAGAAGTTCGACGAGGCGAACAAGGATGCGGCATGGATTCTGGCCATGCAAGAGGAACTACATCAATTCGAACGTTGCAATGTTTGGACGCTGGTTCCCAGACCATACAAGCAGAATGTGATTGGCACTAAGTGGATCTTCAGAAACAAGCTGGATGAACATGGTGTCATCGTAAAGAACAAGGCCAGGCTGGTGGCTCAAGGTTACAGACAGGAGGAAGGGATTGACTTCGACCAGACCTTCGCACCAGTAGCAAGGCTCGAGGCAATCAGGTTGTTCCTGGCGTATGCTTCACACAAAGGATTCACAGTCTATCAAATGGATGTGAAATCGGCATTCCTGAACGGAGACCTGAAAGAGGAAGTATACGTCGCTCAACCCCCAGGTTTTGTCGATCCTACTTATCCCAATCACGTTTATTTTCTTAATAAGGCCTTATATGGGTTGAAACAAGCTCCACGAGCTTGGTATGAGACTTTATCTAGTTTTCTTCTTGAGAACAAGTTCTCCAGAGGTAAAATAGATAAAACGTTGTTTCTCAGGGAAGTCAAAGGCAAGATTTTGCTGGTGCAAATCTATGTCGATGACATAATATTCGGCTCAACGGACAACAATCTTTGCAAAAAGTTTTCTAAACTTATGCAAGGAAAGTTTGAAATGAGCAGTATGGGAGAGCTCAAGTATTTCTTAGGACTTCAAGTGAAACAGTCTGAGGATGGAATCTTCATCTCTCAGACGAAGTTCACAAATGAACTCCTTAAGAAATTCGGTATGGAGAGTGCAACCTCTATGAGGACTCCAATGGGATCCACCATGTCTCTGGATAAGGATGAGAAAGGTAAACCTTTCAATGAAACCAAATACAGAAGCATCATTGGATCCCTGCTCTACCTTACTGCCAGTAGACCGGATATTATGTTCTCCATATGTGTCTGTGCCCGATATCAGGTGAACACTAAGGAATCTCACTATTTCGCTGCAAAGCGAATTCTGAGATACCTTAAAGGTACTCCTAATCTTGGCTTGTGGTACCCCAGAAACAATGATGTCGAGCTAATAGGCTTTTCAGATGCTGATTTTGCAGGGAGCAGGGATGACAGGAAAAGCACCTCCGGGACGTGTCAATTCCTCGGCAGGAGGCTTATCTCATGGAACAGCAAGAAACAGAATTGTGTTGCAACCTCCACAGCAGAGTCAGAGTACATCTCGGCAGGAAGCTGTTGCGCACAACTTCTATGGATCAGAAACCAGTTAGCCGACTACGACCTTCAGTTCAAGGAAGTACCCATGTACTGCGACTCCTCCAGTGCAATTGCCATTGCCAACAATCTTGTATCGCACAGCAGAACGAAGCATATTGAAGTGCGCTACCACTTCATTCGGGAGCACGTGGAAAACAAGGACATCTCTCTCTGTTATGTCCCCACGGACAAGCAGATTGCTGATATATTCACAAAGCCCTTAGACGAGGCCAAGTTAAATCTTTTCAAGACTGAATTGGGGATGCTCAAGTATGAGGACTGACGACTACAGAAGCTCCAGGTTCATGCATGATCTAAGGGGGAGCAAGGAACTCCAGAGTGAGTACAGATGCATGAACTGAGGGGGAGCAAAGGGCCAAACGCTACAGACCCCGATTTGCAGAAGCCGAAAAGGGGGAGATTACCCTCTTGGCTAAGGCTAAGGTGGCTCCAAGCTTGCTCCCAAGAAATTGGTATTGGTAAGGGATAACTCTCTCAACTCAATTTTATGTTTATGGTTTTCATTCCCATTTGCTCTATTAACCTTAGCTTGTAGGGTTTAGGCTTCTTCAAATAGGGGGAGATTGTTGGGTATTGTATCCACAATGTACCTGATTTGAAGAAGCCCCTGGACAAGCTAAGGTCAATAGACTATGTATTTGATAAAATCCTTCTAGTTGTGCTTGCAGTTCTTCCACGCTAAGTGCACACCAATGTCAGGGTGCAGTAGGTCAATATACACAGGTCTGCATGACGTAATCCCTCGTTGAGCAGATCAGTGTGTTGGCCTACGTGTATTCTCTCTATTGGAGTGCACTTATTTTCAAGCACAGGGCTGTAAATATGTAGGAGCAGACAAGGAGCAAGGATGAGTCAAGGAGAAACTCATAGGTGGAAAGACGAAAATTCGTCTAAGTTTAAATCGACGAGAATCACTTGTGATTCTCGCCGATTCGTCGAGAATCAGAAGTTTATTCTCGCCGAACTCGACCCAGCCACTTCTAAGCAAGTACCTCTGCTTTTAAGTAAGAATCGACGAGAATCACCAAGTGATTCTCGCCGATTCGGCGAGAATCACTAGTGATTCTCGTCGAATCGTTGAGAATCACTGGTTGATTCTCGCCGTCTCGACCTGGCCTAAAGCAGTGCGTGCAACCAAGGCAAATTTGACGAGAATCATCTTTGATTCTCGCCGAATCGTCGAGAATCACCTTTGATTCTCGGCGACTCGGCGAGAATCACTTTCGATTCTCACCGATTTTGACTTGGCGTTTTTCTGGAACTTCCTGAAACGGATTCTGCCGCTGTTAAATTTCTGGACCGGGATTTGGGGATTTCTATTGTGGGTCCCACAAACGGTCATATTGGAGTTAACTACAGTATTTATATACGGGTATTTTGAATGGAATACCTACACAGAAAGAAGCCGAGCGAGTGCAAACCCTAAAATCGCGAAATCTCTCCGCCGCCTCTGTCGCCGCTCGCGCTAGTCCGTCGCCGCTGCTGATCGCACTTCTTCCCGATGTCCGGCGACAGAAGCTTAGCAAAGCTTGAGTCTCACGTGTCTATCCAGAGATCCCTTGTCTCTTGATTTGTTGACCGGGAAAAACTCCCCCGTCCGAATCGATCGAGACGACCGATCCTAGAGTGACCGTTGGTAGACCTAGTTTGCTTTGCAATGAAGATTGGATCTCAGAAGTACTGCTGCCGCGCACCTTCGTTGCCGTCGATCCCGAACCAAGCCGCCGCTCGGATTGCCGCCGCCGGTTTCGGGAAGATCCTTTCCAAGAGAGACCAAGGTTGTAGACTCTTCGATTTCATGAACACGTCGTCGAACGAAGAGGAACACCGTAGTCTCCAAAAGAAGTTTGTATCTCGTGTACATTCTATATTTACTTTTGTTGTAAAGGAACTTTTGTTCCGTGTTGTAAGGGTTGGGTGCAACCCGTTTTGTGGGAGTGTTGACTCTCACGTGTGGAAGGGTTCCTTCCGATAGTGCAGGGATTGGATTTCAATCCCGTTGGAGAAGTGACCGAGTCGTCCCTTGTTGGGGAGATAGGTCGAAGGGGGAAAGTGGATTTACCCAAGTCGGGGAACCACTATAAATTGCCTGTGTATTCTGTGTGCTGTGCTTTTTATTTTTATTGTGCAGGTACCGTCGTAAATTCCGCAAAAGCTTTGCTCGTCACCTATTCCCCCCCCCCCCATAGGTGCACATAGCTGACACTAGGTGGACTTTCAAGTTCCCCCATACTGCTCATCTCAAATTATCCTTGCATAAGTTTTGCAAACTTTCTGCAAAGACCATTTTCAGTAGACCCAAATATTATGTCATCTACATATATTTGGACTAGTATGATCTTGCCTCTGGATTCCCTAAGGAATAGAGTATTGTTTATTTTCCCCCTTGTGAATTTATTCTCAATGAGGAAACTAGACAGGGTTTTATACCAAGCCCTAGGGGCTTGTTTTAACCCATACAAAGCTTTCCTAAGTCAATAGACATAATTAGGTTGAGTTGAATCAACAAAACCTGATGGCTGTTCCACATAGACCTCTTCTTTCAGATTACCATTCAGAAAGGCTGACTTAACATCCATTTGTTAAACTTTAAATCCTTGAAAGGTTGTATAGGCCAGGAACATTCTTATGGCTTCCAGTCTGGCTACTGGAGCAAAGGTTTGATCAAAGTCATTACCTTCTTCCTGTCTATATCCCTTAGCAACCAGTCTTGCTTTGTTCTTGACAATCACTCCATGTTCATCCATCTTGTTCCTAAAGATCCACTTGGTTCCAATTATGTTGTGGTCTTTTGGTTTAGGAACAAGCTCCCAGACTTTGCATCTCTTGAACTGATTTAGTTCCTCTTGCATTGCCTCAATCCAATGAGGGTCTAGGATGGCTTCTTCAAACTTCTTTGGCTCTACTTGGGATAGAAAAATGGAGTATAGTGTTGCACTCAGATTTCTGCTCCTTGTTTGTACCCCTTGTCTTAGATCACCAATGATTTGCTCTGCTGGATGATCTCTTAGATGCGTGTTAGCTGGAGGCATCCTGGCTTCAGGTTGAACTTCTTCAGTTTCTTCAACTTGCTGCACTCCTTGGACTTCTTCTTCATTAGGTACATGTAGTACTCCCCCTGGACAACAGCCACTATCTTCTACCTGCTGTCTTACAGTAGGTCCTTCTTCTATAGTGAGCTTGTCCATCTTCTCAGTCACACCTATGGAGCTGCAAATACTACTAGACAACTCATTGTTAATAAGTCTAGTTTCATCAAATACTACATGTACAGACTCTTCTACAACTTGAGTAGACAAGTTGTAGACCCTATAAGCCTTACTATTGTTGCTGTACCCAACAAAAATTCCCTCTTGGGACTTGGCAGCAAACTTTGTCAAGTAAGACTTTCCATTGTTAAGTATAAAGAATTTACAAGCAAAGATCCTGAAATAGGACAGGTTTGGTTTTCTGCCTTTCACAATCTCATAGGGGGTCTTATTGTGGCTTTTAGTAATGGTAGCCCTATTAATTACATAGCATGCAGTATTAACTGCCTCAGCCCAGAAATATTCTGGTAGAGATGTATCACTTAACAGGCTTCTACCAGCCTCAATCAAGGTTCTATTTTTCCTCTCAGCAATGCCATTTTGCTGAGGTGTTCTTGGTGAAGAAAATTCCTGAAATATCCCAAATTCTTCACATAGTTTTGTCATACTATCAGACTGGAATTCAGTACCATGGTCACTTCTTATCTTGACCACTGTACTGTCTAGTTCATTCTGAATTTGTTCGACAAAGCTATAGAAGATACTAGGTGTTTCAGATTTCTGTCTTAGGAAGAACACCCAGGAAAACCTTGAGTAGTCATCTACAACCACAAAGGTATAGACCTTCCTACCTAGGCTGTGAACTGGCATAGGATCAAAGAGATCCATATGCAAGAGGTATAAATACCTCACAGCATCTTTATTTTCAATGCAACTAAAGGTGGATCTAATCTGCTTGCCCTTTTGACAAGCTGAGCAAATTCCATCTTTAATACACTTAACTTGAGGATCATTCCTCACTAACTCTTTACTATAGAGTTTGCCAATTGTCTTGTAGTTGAGATGAGCTAGCCTCTTGTGCCATTTGACACAATGAGTGACTTTTTCATCAGCTACAAGACACACTAGAGAACCATTGGTCTCACACATAATGTCTAGGCAATAGACATTTCTTTTTCTATAACCTGTCAAAATGATCTCTTGATCATTTGACCTCCTGATATGACAACCATCTTTGACAAATGAGATGTCATATCCTAGATCACTCAATTGACTTATACTAATAAGGTTATGTTTCAAACCTTTAACATAAGCCACTTGAGTAATAGTAAAATGGGTGCTAGAAATGTTACCAAAACACTTGATGATTCCTTTTTCAGAACCACCAAAGGTGACTTTAGGACCATCCTTGATTGGTGTGTAGTCCTTTAGCAATCCCCTTGTTCCAGTCATGTGTCTGGAACATCCACTGTCCAAGTACCATATTGGGGCATGGCCACTTGGACTTACCTTACTAGGTCCAGGCTGCTCCTGGATTTTGTCACTTTCTGTCAATGTCATCAGTCCTTGGCACTGACTGTCCTCTTGCTCATATATGGAGTTCATTATCTGGATGAACTCCTCTTCCTCTTCCTCAGCAAACAGTCCAATGTATGCTTCAGCATCTGACTCAGTTTCTGATGAAGATATGTCTGATAGGCTCTTATCCTTTTTGGCAACAAAAGACCTTTCCTTCTTGCCCTTGAATTGAGTCTTTTTCTTATCATTAGACTCTTTCCTTTTCTCAGGACAGTCTGCAATAACATGTCCTTGTCTGTTACAGCAATAACAAACAATTTTTGATAGAGTTGCTTTGCTTGACTTGGTCTTTTTGCTGTCTTTCTTTGATGACTTTTTGTTCTGATAATAGTCTTCTTTACCCTGTGAAGTAGATGGCTTTGTCCTCCACTATTTCTTCTTTAAGAAATTCTAAAAGTGTCTTGTGAAAGCTGTAAAGTCCTCATCACTTCCACTGCTTTTAGAATTTCTGCTTTCTGAATCATCTGACTCAGTCTCAGCTACTTTAGGAGGTGGAGTTGGTGACTTACTTCTGTATTTTCTGGTGGCTTCTATCTTGAATGCCACTGTCCTTTCTTTATGTTCACTTCTTGTAGACTTCTCCTCTTCTTTTCTCATCATCAACTGCATCTCATAGGAAAGCAGTTTTCCAAACAGTGTTGGTGGTGGAATATCGGCTAACTTTGTCATTTCCCTTATGGCACAGATATTGGTGTCCCAATCCTTTGTTAGGGACCTCAGAAACTTATCATTTAGTTCATAATTACTGAACTCTTCCATAGGACATTAGCTCATTCACAATCATATAGAATTTCGTATAGCATTCTGTTATGCTATCAGTCCTACCTTGCCTGAAACTTTCATATTCTTGGTTTAGCAAAGACTTTCTGTCTTGCCTCACTTCTTCAGAACCCTCCATATACACTATCAAGGTATCCCACATCTCTTTAGATGTCTTACAGTGTATTAAATTCTGAAAGGTAGCATCATCTATAGCACTCACAATGATATTCTGAGCCCTCTTGTCCATTGTGGCTAGAATTATCTCATCCTTTGTCATTTCTGAGAAGTCTTTAGGTGTTCTCTGATTTGCATCTAAGACTGAAACCTTCATGGGCACATATGGCCCTTCTTTAACTGTGATGTAAATTTTAGGGTATGAGGCTTCCATAAATAGTCTCACCCTTTCCTTCCAGATGCCAAAAAATTCTTTTCTACAAATGGGTAGCTTCATGGATCCAAGTTCCTTGTGATTCTCAGTTGAACCCATGTTTCTTGATTTTCTTGATTCTGTACTTTACTTAGTGTGAATCTGCCAATAGGATCTACTCAGACAGTTAAGTCCTTTTTGAGTAACCTGGCTCTGATACCACTTGAAAGAAATTGTACCTAATCACCTAGAGGGGGGGGGGGGTGAATAGGTGACTAAATCTTTTTTTAACTTTTTAGGCAGAATTCAGATTATTTTCACAGAGTTATATCTACTTTTGCACAGTAATCAATCAGCAATCACAGCATAACACCTGCACGCAGTGGACACACAGATTTATAGTGGTTCCCCAAGGTTTGGGTACATCCACTTTCCCCCTTCGCCTATCTAGTAGTGTACTTGATTCAGCCAAACTACTCCACTATCTCAGATCCTCAGATCTTACACTCAGAACCCCAAAACAGGTTCCTATAGCTCAGGCCCAAGGCCCTACAACTCAGCTTCTTTACAAAGCCTACACTCAGCTTCTTCACGAAGCCTACACTCAGCCACAACAGGCCTACACTCAGCCACAATAGGCCTACACTCAGAGATAAGAATCTCCTACACTCAGGCACACAGGCCCTACCACTCAGCCTTTATAATTACAAGCTTACAAACTCAGATCCCTAAGGATCTTACAAGAAATATAAAATACAAAGTGTATCTACCTACAACTCTGAATAGAGAGATGAGTTGATAGGTTCTTGATGTGTTCTTGGATGAACTCTGCTGAGACCAATCTGACTTGGCTTTCTTCAAAGCTTCTTGAATGTAGAACACATTATGATTGATCTCCTCTGCAGCTGATCCTTGATCTCTGCAACTTAAGATTCAGAACAAAGTCTGAACCCTTCTTCTCAGCCTGGTTCCAACGGCTGTCTTCTTGGATGGAGCTCTCTCTCTCCAACTACATAGAACTTTACTTGAAAGTCTTCAATCAATTGCTTTTCAAGAACTTTGATCTTCGGTGTAACACTTGATGTGTTGATCATCTTTTTCTGTAGACAGTATAAGCCTATATATAAGTCTTCTTCATGGTAACCGGCTGGTCTGGTTCATAACTGATTTCTGACAACTCTGACAGGTGCAGCAGACCGGCTGGAATGGCAGCTGTCATGTCATCCAGTCAGTTCTTGAAATAACTGTAACTGTCTGAAAGTGTCGAGACAATCTGTCTTTAAGTGTCGACACTTATAGACCAAGTGTCGACACAAGTTGAGTAAGTGTCGACACTAGCCTTCAAGGTGTCGACACAACTCCTTATGTTGTAGAATTCACTTCTCGACAAAGCTTCTTCTTCATGTGTCGACAATGATATTGAGTGTCGACACAACCCCTTGTTCTTCTATACTTTGTTGAATTCTTGTAAGTGTCGACACATCTCCTTTGTGTCGACACATCTTCATGTGTTGAACTTGTTCAGTGTCGACACTTCTTCTTGGTGTCGACACATGCCTTCTGTGTTGATACTTGCTGAGTGTCGACACAGCTCGTTGTGTCGACACATTCTTCTTCTGTTGAGACTTTGGCTGAGTGTCGACACATCTCCTTTGTGTCTACACTTGTACTTAGAATTTTGTTGAACTTTGCTAAGTGTCGACACAGCTCCTTGTGTCGACACATTCTTCATGTACTGAGTCTTCTGCTGGGTGTCGACACATTCTTTCTAGTGTCGACACTTTCTTCAAGTGCTCAGTCTTCTGCTGAGTGTCGACACATTCCTCATTATGTCGACACTTATACTTAGACTCTGCTGACTTTTGCTGAGTGTCGACACAGTCTCCAAGTGTCGACACTTTCTGATGTAGACACAGTTCCTCTGGGTGTCGACACAACTACTAAGTGTCGACACTGCTTTATTGCACTTTTCTTTATTGAGTGTCGACACAGCTCCTTGTGTCGACACTTTCTGTCTGGTGTCGAATCTGGATCACTGGTGTCGACACAAGTACTCCAAGTATCGACACTGCTTGCCTGGGTGTCGACACAAGTCTTCTTAAGTGTCGACACATTTCTTCTGGGTGTCGACACATGGACTTAGAATCTTTTCTGCTTTCCCTGCAAATACTTAACCTGCACAAGGCAACTCAAAAATACATCAAATACATTTTGATGTATATCATTTAGTAGTGTGAGGCTTCTTCAAATCAGGTACATTTAAACCAATGTACCCAACACTTTTCTTGAAGGAAGATCCCCAGGATTCTTCCAAAGCAAACCTCTTTCTTACTGTTTTTCTTCTTGATCAACTCAAAGAAGATCTATCCTCAATCAACGTGTCTCTTATTGACCAAGACACACATGACAAGGAATTGGTGTCTTGTTATATAATCGTGCACAGAGTGCTTGCCCATCAGCACTTTTCCCACAATATCCGCCAAGAACTGGTAGGCGGCAGAGAGTTGTTTCTTCAACAACTTGTTAGGGTTACTCCCAGTAAACCTCATCAATTTCAGCATTAAACTATACTCGTCAGAATCTACATTCAAATCATCTTCTCCATTTACGAATGCAAAAATCTCAGAAAGAATGGCGGGGGTTAAAGAAACAGCATGACCGACGATTGTTCCTGTCAAGGTATTATCCTCAGAAGCAGACGAGGTATATATCCATTGTCTAATCTCAGTGGCATGCAGTTTGATTCTTCTGGTCATAAAATCCTTGAGACCAAGTTCTTCTAGAAGTTCCAGAATGTAGAGAAATATAGGGTCAGAATGCTGGAATGAATCAAAATCCATGTCAAATCCTTTATCGAATTTCATTGCAGCCAGGGCTCCTGCTGGAATCGCCATTGAGATCACCTGCAAGATAGACAGAGAAAATGACGATCAAGAGCAAGGGAACAGAAACCGTGGGATGGAGGTCGAAGAAAACCTAGATATAGGGTTTTCCTGAATATGAATCGACAAACTCCATTCCACGAAAAAGAAAAAATTCTTCGAACTGAGGTCGACGAAATAAATTATAGACAATTAATTTGTCGATCTCATCTAGAAGAAACGAAAACAGTTCGTCGAACTCCGTTCGACGAAATATCTTCTGAAGCAAAGTTCGTCGATCTCCGGTCGACGAAAATTGTTTCCACACAGAGAATTCATCGATCTTCAGTCGACGAGTATCTCTCAAACTTTCCTTAATTTGTCGAACTCCGTTCGACGAACTCTGGAAAATTCGTCGAATGCAGACAAAAATTAATTTAACTCTTCTCCATTGATCATTCCCAGTTGATTTATAAAGAACAAATGATTTTTCTCATCCAAGGGTTTGGTGAAAATGTCTGCTCTCTATAAATCAGTAGGAATATAAATTAGGTTAATTTTCTTTTTGTCTACACTATCTCTAATGAAATGATGTCTTATATCAATATGTTTAGTCCTAGAATGGTGAACTGGATTCTATGCTATAATAATAGCACTAGTATTATCACAAAATAATGTTGAATTATTTAAGTTGACACCATAGTCTAGGAGTTGGATTTGTATCCATAACATTTTTGAATAGCAGTTGCCAGCATCCATGTATTCTGCTTCTGCAGTTGATGTAGACACAGATGTTTGCTTTTTAAAAAACTAGGAGACAAGTCTCATACCCAGGAACTGGCAAGTTCCATAGGTACTCTTCCTATCCACTTTACATCCAGCATTGTCAGCATCTGAGTATCCAGTTAACTCAAACTCTGACTCTACATGATACCAGAGTCCTAGATTTGGGCAACTCTTTATATATCTCAAAATTCTTTTTAAGAAAATAAGGTGAGATTCTTTGGGGTTCACTTGGAACCTAGCACAAAGGCATGTGACAAACATGATATCAGGCCTGCTAGCTGTTAGGTATAATAAGGATCCAACAATTGCCCTATAATGCTTCTGATCTACAGGTTTCCCTGCTGCATCAGAATCCACAACAACATTAGTAGCCATAGGTGTTTTCATTCCTGAAGCATCACCCATCCCAAACTTCTTAATAGGCTCTTTAGCATACTTAGCTTGGGAGAGGAAGATACCATCAGGGAGCAGCTTCACTTGGAGACCAAGGAAGTAGGAAAGCTCACCCATGCTACTCATCTCAAATTTTGAATGCATGAGGTCAGCAAACCTCTTGCATAATTTGGGATCAGTAGACCCAAAAATGATGTCATCCACATATATTTGTACCAACAAGATTTGGTCCTTATGATGTCTAGTGAAAAGAGTTTTATCTATGCTTCCTCTTGTAAATTTATGCTCTAAAAGAAAGCTTGCTAAGGTCTCATACCAAGCTCTTGGATCTTGCTTTAAACTATAGAGAGCTTTATGCAATTTAAATACAAAAGAGGGTTGATTTAGAGAGATAAAACTGGGAGGTTGTTCCACATAAACCTTTTCTTGAAGTACTCCATTCAAAAATGCACTCTTGACATCCATTTGGAAAACTTTGAATCTCCTGTGAGCTGCATAGGCAAGGAATATTCTTATGGCCTCTATCCTTGCAACAGGGGCAAAGGTTTGGTCATAGTCAATTCCTTCCTCTTGCCTGTAGCCTTGAGCAACAAGCTTAGCCTTGTTTCTCACTATGTTTCCTTGGGCATCTAGCTTGTTTCTGAAGACCCACTTGGTTCCAATAACTTGGTAGTTATGAGGTCTTGGAACCAAATCCCAAACTTTACATCTCTCAAACTGATTTAGTTCCTCTTGCATTGCAATGATCCAGTGGGGATCTTGCTCAGCTTCATGGATGGAGAGAGGTTCAATATAAGAGAGAAAACAGGCATGTATCAAGTCTTGGTTAAGTTGATGCCTTGTCTGTACACCTGCTGAGATGTCTCCAATCACTTGAGATGTGGGGTGATCTCTAAGTGTGACAAGATCAGTTGGTGGAGTTTGTTTAGCAACAGCTTCTGTAATTAATTCCTCTTCAGGAATGTTACTAGCTATTGAGGGAAGTTCAGCCACTTCCACTTGAATCTCTTCTTCACTGTCTTCAGAAACCTGTGGAGAAGGATGGGTTGAAACCTCTTGGGTAAGGTTTAGTCCATCCATAGACTCACACTGTAACAGCCCAAAGTTCAGAAACAGGAAACATTTGGGTGACACGGCCTGGGACACGGGCGTGTCCCAGGGCGTGTCAGGTGACACGGCCTGCGACACGGGCGTGTCGCAGGGCGTGTCGGGTTGTGTCGACGATTGGGCTTTGTCTCGATGATTGTTTTTGGTCTCGACGATTCGTCGAGAGAGGCACACGGCCCATGACACGGGCGTGTCCAAGGCCGTGTCGCATGCTCGACGATTTTTACTCGACGATCGTCGAGTGTCGAGAAGTGCGTGTCGAGTGTTGAACACGGCCTGTGACACGGGCGTGTCACAGGGCGTGTCAAATCAGGCGACGAACTCAGCCCGCCGAGAATTCGACAGGGCGTGTCTGGGTGCCGTGTCTGGGCACACGGCCGGGGACACGGGCGTGTCCCAGGCCGTGTGAAGTCTCGGGATGAATTGGGATTTTTTTCACCCAGGTACACGGCCACAGACACGGGCGTGTCTGAAGGCGTGTTGGTGACACGGCCCATGACACGGGCGTGTCCCGTGGGCGTGTCACTGGTTTGGATAAGTCGGTTGACCACCGCTTGAGGCACACGGCCAGGCACACGGCCATGTTCGAGGCCGTGTCGGGTCAAATTATGTGTTTTTGGCAGAATCGTGGCCGTCCATTTCTTCAGTCTGGATCCAAGGGCTGAAAGATCTTCTTCCTTTTCCTTAAGGGCCGAACTCAGAGAATGATTTCTCATTTTCTTTGGCCTTCATCTTTCTTCAAGAGAGAGAAAGAGAGAGAGAAAGGAGGAGGAAGAAGGGAAGGGGGCTGCTGGTTGGTGGTGCTGCGGTTTACCGGCGAGAGATCCGAAGCCAGCGTTGCGGAGGAAACGCTCTTGCGAATCTTGCAAGCAAGCTTTCAAGTCATGGCACCGAAGCGATCGTCAAGGGTAACGACCTTTCTTCCTAGCCATGTGAAGGCTTCCTTTTAGCATATCTTTGTGAGTTCCCCCACCAAGAGGTGGCTGGTTTTGGGACTCTTTAGGTGGATGTGTGAAATCCCCCTTGTTAGCATATAGATCCGGAAATGGAGTACGGAATAGGCATGCTGTGTGAAGCCCATCTGGACAGGTTGGTCTAGATTGGTGATGTTGCATACGAACCGGAGAAGACTCCATGATAAACGTGTAGTGTACGGAGTCTACGGGTTATGCCTGCGAAAAGGAGTAGCAGGAAGTACTGGGGTGGTAGCCCAGGAAAATAGCCTTGTGTTGGTTTTGGGTCCAACCTGTGAATGATGCACAGGTAGTACTGGTGGGACCAGGAAAGGCCCTTTTTGTACTGCTTGATGTCATAGGGTGTCCACCTGTGAAGCGAGTAACAGGAAGTACTGGTGTGCCTAGGAAAGACCCCTGACATTTATACGTTGCGGTGTCCACCTGTGACGGGAGTCACAGGAAGTACTGGTGTGCCCAGGAAAGACCCGCCGTTGCTGTAAGGAAATGGGTATAGAGAAATACCCAGGCTTGAATGCCAGGAACAGGATTGGTGAGACCGACCCGCGCCTTTGATATAGCCGTGAGTACGCTGTACTCGGAGAAGGCAAGGCGATTTGAGCAACGGGGGGTGGAGGATCCGACCTGCGCTATGTCCGTCTGACGTGAGACCAAAAGTGCGGTCTGTTGGAGCGCATAGCAAGAGTCTTCGGCCTGCGCGCCATGACACAAAGGGGGGGCTACGGGCCATCCCGGTGTCCGAGGACTAACTCCGGCTGCACGCCATGGAGTAAATGCTCAAGAGTGTTACCGTTGGGTGATAACCCTGAGACGGTGGTGGGCAAGAGGTTGCCAGAACACCAAGAATGTGCCCTGAGTGCACGGACCGTTGGGCCGGGCGGCGAACGGTTGTGATGGCTTGTGTGCGTGAAAGCACCTTTGATGATATAGCTTGCCATACTTGTGATATGATATGCCTGCAGGGAAAATACCGCTGCCCCGAGAGGAGGGGTAGGGTCGTTATAATTTGGTCAGCTGAACGCTGACCGTTGCTTTTGTTTGCCACCGTTGGGTGGCTTGTCCTTGCACAGGTGCTGGAGAGCCGAGCGGGTCGCATAGAGGTTGATGCTCCTGCTGGTGTTGTTGCTGCTGCTAGCCCTCGAAGGCTAATGTTCTTTTGAGTGTTTTCTTTTGTGGCCGGCCTGCGCGCCAATTTGTTTAGGCCACTGCATGAAAGCCCTGTAAGGCCATAAGGCCAATACTTGATACATGTTGTAAGACATTCCTATCTATATATAAAATGTGGAGGTTATATTTGGACATTCATGAGGAGTTCAAGTAGCTTAGGCTTCCGCTAGAATGCTTGAGATAGGTGCGATGCGCTGCTCTGGTATCATCCTGTACCTTCACCGACTGTTTTGTGGTATATCCTGTGGGGCCCCGGCCGGACCTTCTAGAATATATCATATGAACGGATGGGGTTGTTACATTTTTGGTATCGGTTGTCTTGGTCTTTCCCTCTCGAAGTCGTGGCCGACTTCTTTTGTGGGGTGGCGAGCACGTGTTTGTGCAAACCAAAGTCTACGATTGAACTCCTGAATGTCCATGATAGGAATGCATTTTGTATGTTTGAGGAACCTGCGTGTTCTTATTTTGTGTTGTTTGCTTGGGTACGACCGCTTATATGTGTGTCTTGTCCCCTTTTAGGTGACACGAAGTGGAGCTGGGCCGTCTGCGTCCCAGCATTCTGATGAGAGTAGGGCACCAGCTGAGGTGCCTACACCTCCACCGTCTGCAGAGCATGTACGGTTAGTTGCGGAGGCATTATTTACCATGATCCAAGGCCAGCCACTTAGGCAGGAACAAGTGGATGTTAGGCCAGAACAGGTGGAGGCAAGGCCGGAACCTGTAGTGGATGTGGCTCCTCGAACAGCTGAGAAGCAACTAACACGGTTCATGAGTTTCCATCCGCCTACATTTTCGGGAGCGGGTACTCCGACGCAGGCAGAGGATTGGTTATCGCGCGTCAAGAGAGTTATGACGGCGATTGGCATGGCGGAAAGTCAGAAGGTTACCTTAGCTACATTCTTGCTTGAAGGAGAAGCTCGATTGTGGTGGGATGAGATAGAGTTACATCATTTGGCGGGTCGTCCGTTAGCTCAAGTTTCCATGGATGAATTCTCTCGACTGTTCCTAGCGAAGCACCTTCCTACGGCGCAACGGATAGCCATGGAAAACGAATTCCAAAGGTTAACTCAAGGTGATGGCAGTGTTGACGCGTACCTGCATGAGTTTACTCGCTTAGGGCGGTATGCGGGTTCGATATTTGCTGATGAGCAAAGGAAGACCAATAGGTTCTATGAAGGCCTGAGGGACGAGTTGAGGTTCCTTGTGTCAAGTTCTGTGAACCAAGGTTTCCAAGCTTTGGTAGACACTGCAAGTGCGCTGGAGAAGGATATGAAGAGGGTGCAAGGGAAGAGAGCGTTGGCTGTGACGCAACCAGAGTGGAAGGCACCCCGATCGGGAAAATCGTTTTATAAGAAGAAATGGGGTAAGAAGTCCAAGCCGAGTGGACAAGATCCTTCATCAGTTGCAACGGGAGCAACATCAGGGGCAACTTCCAGGCCAGATACTCGTACCTGCTTCAATTGTGGTAAAATGGGGCATATTGCGCGAGACTGTCGGCTGCCGCCAAAAAGGGAAAAGAAGGCGGGAGCATCTTATGCGGAGAAAGGAAAAGCGGTGGTGGATTCTTCTGCCTCGCAAGCGCAACCCCGGGTCTACAATCTTGGCCTGCAGGAGGCCATCAAGCAGAGTGACGTGGTCACAGGTATGAGTTTAGTTTTGCATATGCTATTGTTTGTATGCTTAGCTTAGTACCCCTATGTTTGTGGTTTGTGTGTGTGACATGTTTGTCATAGGTTTTGTAATGATTCGGGACACGCTGGCGCGAGCACTGTTTGACACAGGTGCATCGCATTCTTTTCTATCTCGTGACTTTATGACGCGGCTTGGGATATCCAGTCGTGCAAAGACAGATAGCGTCAGAGTAGTGTTGCCGAATGGATGTTGGATGCTTGCGGATCAAGCTTGCGATGTGGCGGTCCAAGTCGGGAATCGGGATTTTAGTTTATCTGCGTCTGTACTGCCAATATCGGAATTTGACGTGATTTTTGGGATGGATTGGCTTGCGGAGCAGCATGCTAGGATCGATTGCCAGTCCAAAGAAATCACGTTGGGCCAGAATACCGAACAGGAGACCAAGTTCGCGGGTATGCGAGGAGTAGGCGGGACGTTGATGTCTGCACTCCAGGTAGTCAAAGCTGTTCGGAAGGGTGCGGAGTGTTACTTTGCACTAATTCAGGCTGTTGAGCCTAAGGCCACTTTGTGCGAGGTTCCGATTGTGGCAGAATTTACAGATGTGTTTCCCGCAGATCTCCCTGGGCTACCACCCCAGCGGGAGATTGACTTTACGATCGAGTTGGTGCCAGGTGCGAAACCTGTGGCCCGCTCGCCATATCGCGTCGCGCCAAAAGAGATGGCTGAGTTGAAGGTTCAACTCCAAGAAATGTTAGAGCAAGGTTATATACGCCCAAGTATGTCACCTTGGAGCGCGCCTGTGCTTTTTGTAAAGAAGAAAGACGGTGGATTGCGATTGTGCATCGACTACCGTGAACTAAATAAGCTGACCGAGAAGAATAAATATCCGATCCCCCGGATTGATGAATTATTTGATCAGCTAGTTGGTTCTACCGTCTATTCGAAGTTGGACCTGAAATCTGGTTATTACCAGTTAAGGATTCGGGAAGGTGACATTCCCAAAACCGCATTTGGAACGCGTTATGGGCACTATGAGTTCACAGTCATGCCCTTTGGATTGTGTAATGCGCCCTCGGTGTTTATGGATTTGATGCACCGTATTTTTCGTGAGTACCTGGATCTGTTTGTGATAGTGTTCATTGATGATATCCTGGTGTACTCGAAGTCCAAAGCGGAGCATGAGATTCATTTGCGGTTAGTGTTGAATACGTTGAGGAAAAATCAGCTTATGCTAAGTTCTCGAAGTGCGAGTTTTGGCTATCGTCAGTGGCATTTTTGGGCCATGTGGTGAGTGGAGCGGGCATTGCAGTGGATCCAGCGAAGATAAGAGCCATACAAGATTGGCCAATACTGTCTTCCGTGGCCGAAGTTAGGAGTTTCCTTGGACTTGCGGGCTATTATAGAAGATTTGTTGAAAACTTCTCGCGGATCGCTTTGCCGCTAACCACACTGATGCGAAAAGATCAGAAGTTCGTTTGGACGCCAGAGTGCGCACGAGCTTTTGAAGAGCTGAAGGTTCGGTTGACCACGGCGCCAGTGTTGTCTTCGCCATGTGGAACCGATGGGTTTGTAATATATAGTGATGCCTCAGGAAGCGGCTTAGGCTGCGTTCTTCTGCAGAGCGGAAAAGTGATTGCTTATGGCTCACGCCAGCTGAAGGTGCACGAGCGAAACTATCCCGTCCATGATTTGGAATTAGCGGCGGTGATTTTTGCACTCAAGTTGTGGCGGCACTACCTTTATGGAGTGAAGGTGGAAATCTATACGGATCACAAGAGCCTAAAGTATCTGTTGGAGCAGAAAGAGCTGAACATGCGACAACGAAGGTGGTTGGAGTTCCTTGGGGACTACACTTTCGAGATTCATTATACACCCGGGAAGGGGAATGTTGTCGCGGATGCGTTGAGTCGGCGAGTTCCGGCTAGAGCAAATTGGTTACAAAGGCATGATGAACGTCTTATCCAGGAGTTGGAAGCATTGGAGATCTATTGTGTTGACAAGAAGTCCACTGCCACTGCATGTTTGAACTGGATCGAGGTGCAATGTGACCTTGCGGATCGAGTTCGACGGGCAACGGAGTTGGATGAAGATCTCTTACGCTATGTGAATGAAGGGCCAGAGGGCAAATTCACCTGGAATGACGGTCTTGTTCGAAACGATGGCCGTTTGTGCGTCCCAAATGTGGGGAAGTTGAGGGAAGAACTGATGTATGAAGCACATTATACAAAGTATTCCATTCATCCCGGGAGCACAAAGATGTTCAACGATATGAAGAAAGTTTTCTGGTGGCCAGGGCTCAAGAAAGATGTTGCCCTGTATGTAGCAAAATGCCAAACATGTGCGATGGTGAAGGCGGAATGCCAAAAGCCG
Organism: Platanthera guangdongensis; assembly: GCA_039583875.1. NCBI lineage: Eukaryota > Viridiplantae > Streptophyta > Magnoliopsida > Asparagales > Orchidaceae > Platanthera > Platanthera guangdongensis. The sequence continues at coordinate 133,448,950 of CM077162.1, read as the reverse complement.
GGCGGTTATTTGAAGTCACTACCGATCCCAGTGTGGAAATTTGATGATATTTCCATGGATTTTGTGCATGGATTGCCAAGATCGCAGCGAGGAAATGATTCCATTTGGGTAATTGTTGACCGGCTAACAAAAGTAGCACATTTTCTCCCGAACAGACGGGATGATTCAGTTGAATATTTGGCAAAGTTATACGTTGATCAGATTGTGCGGCTTCACGGTGTTCCTCGGAGCATCGTAAGTGATAGAGATGGGCGATTCACGTCAAATGATTGGAGGCTAGTTCACCGACTGTTGGGCACGAAGTTGACTTTCAGTACGGCCTTTCATCCCCAAACGGATGGCCAGACTGAACGTACCAACAGAACAATGGAGGACATGCTCCGAATGTGCGCCCTTGATTTCGGAAAGAGATGGGAAGATCATCTCTATATGGTAGAGTTTGCTTATAATAACAGCTACCAGGCAAGTATTGGGATGGCACCATATGAAGCCCTATACGGAAGGAAGTGTCGTACTCCCTTGGCTTGGGTAGAAGCGGGTGAAGCTCGGATTGTTAAACCAAATGAGGTGGATGAAGCAAACTCAACCATTCGGACTATTCGAGAGAGATTGCTAGTTGCTCAAGATCGACAAGCGAAGTACTACAACGCCAAGCACCGGAACGTTGAATTTGCGGTTGGCGATTGGGTCTACTTGAAGATCAAGCCATTCAAAGGTGTCTCCAGGATTCGACGAATGAAAAAGTTGAGTCCAAGGTATTTGGGTCCCTTTGAAGTGGTTGAGCGAATTGGCGAAGCAGCTTATCGGCTAGCTCTGTCGGCGGACTTGGGTGGGTTACATGATGTCTTTCACATCTCGATGCTGCGGAAAGCCGTGAAAGATCCAGCTCAAGTGATCGCGGATGATCGTGTGCCGGTGGAGTATGGGCTAACAACGAGAGTTAGACCCATTCGGATCGAAGATCGAGCCGAGAAACAGTTGCGGAACAAGACAGTCGGTATGGTAAAAGTCCGGTGGGACAACTGCGGCCGTGAAGAGTTGACATGGGAACGCGAGCAGACCATGCGAGAAGAGTTCCCTGAGTTGTTTCTGTAATTGGTAGCGAGACTGTTGTAACATAAAAAGTGCTATATTGTTACATTTTTCTTGCTGTCTTTTTGTTACTTTCCTGTCTCTGAATTTCGAGGACGAAATTGTTTTGTAGGAGGGGAGGATTGTAACAGCCCAAAGTTCAGAAACAGGAAACATTTGGGTGACACGGCCTGGGACACGGGCGTGTCCCAGGGCGTGTCAGGTGACACGGCCTGCGACACGGGCGTGTCGCAGGGCGTGTCGGGTTGTGTCGACGATTGGGCTTTGTCTCGACGATTTTTTTGGTCTCGACGATTCGTCGAGAGAGGCACACGGCCCATGACACGGGCGTGTCCAAGGCCGTGTCGCATGCTCGACGATTTTTACTCGACGATCGTCGAGTGTCGAGAAGTGCGTGTCGAGTGTTGAACACGGCCTGTGACACGGGCGTGTCACAGGGCGTGTCAAATCAGGCGACGAACTCAGCCCGCCGAGAATTCGACAGGGCGTGTCTGGGTGCCGTGTCTGGGCACACGGCCGGGGACACGAGCGTGTCCCAGGCCGTGTGAAGTCTCGGGATGAATTGGGATTTTTTTCACCCAGGTACACGGCCACAGACACGGGCGTGTCTGAAGGCGTGTTGGTGACACGGCCCATGACACGGGCGTGTCCCGTGGGCGTGTCACTGGTTTGGATAAGTCGGTTGACCACCGCTTGAGGCACACGGCCAGGCACACGGCCGTGTTCGAGGCCGTGTCGGGTCAAATTATGTGTTTTTGGCAGAATCATGGCCGTCCATTTCTTCAGTCTGGATCCAAGGGCTGAAAGATCTTCTTCCTTTTCCTTAAGGGCCGAACTCAGAGAATGATTTCTCATTTTCTTTGGCCTTCATCTTTCTTCAAGAGAGAGAATGAGAGAGAGAAAGGAGGAGGAAGAAGGGAAGGGGGCTGCTGGTTGGTGGTGCTACGGTTTACCGGCGAGAGATCCGAAGCCAGCGTTGCGGAGGAAACGCTCTTGCGAATCTTGCAAGCAAGCTTTCAAGCCATGGCACCGAAGCGATCGTCAAGGGTAACGACCTTTCTTCCTAGCCATGTGAAGGCTTCCTTTTAGCATATCTTTGTGAGTTCCCCCACCAAGAGGTGGCTGGTTTTGGGACTCTTTAGGTGGATGTGTGAAATCCCCCTTGTTAGCATATAGATCCGGAAATGGAGTATGGAATAGGCATGCTGTGTGAAGCCCATCTGGACAGGTTGGTCTAGATTGGTGATGTTGCATACGAACCGGAGAAGACTCCGTGATAAACGTGTAGTGTACGGAGTCTACGGGTTATGCCTGCGAAAAGGAGTAGCAGGAAGTACTGGGGTGGTAGCCCAGGAAAATAGCCTTGTGTTGGTTTTGGGTCCAACCTGTGAATGATGCACAGGTAGTACTGGTGGGACCAGGAAAGGCCCTTTTTGTACTGCTTGATGTCATAGGGTGTCCACCTGTGAAGCGAGTAACAGGAAGTACTGGTGTGCCCAGGAAAGACCCCTGACATTTATACGTTGCGGTGTCCACCTGTGACGGGAGTCACAGGAAGTACTGGTGTGCCCAGGAAAGACCCGCTGTTGCTGTAAGGAAATGGGTATATAGAAATACCCAGGCTTGAATGCCAGGAACAGGATTGGTGAGACCGACCCGCGCCTTTGATATAGCCGTGAGTACGCTGTACTCGGAGAAGGCAAGGCGATTTGAGCAACGGGGGGTGGAGGATCCGACCTGCGCTATGTCCGTCTGACGTGAGACCAAAAGTGCGGTCTGTTGGAGCGCATAGCAAGAGTCTTCGGCCTGCGCGCCATGACACAAAGGGGGGCTACGGGCCATCCCGGTGTCCGAGGACTAACTCCGGCTGCACGCCATGGAGTAAATGCTCAAGAGTGTTACCGTTGGGTGATAACCCTGAGACGGTGGTGGGCAAGAGGTTGCCAGAACACCAAGAATGTGCCCTGAGTGCACGGACCGTTGGGCCGGGCGGCGAACGGTTGTGATGGCTTGTATGCGTGAAAGCACCTTTGATGATATAGCTTGCCATACTTGTGATATGATATGCCTGCAGGGAAAATACCGCTGCCCCGAGAGGAGGGGTAGGGTCGTTATAATTTGGTCAGCTGAACGCTGACCGTTGCTTTTGTTTGCCACCGTTGGGTGGCTTGTCCTTGCACAGGTGCTGGAGAGCCGAGCGGGTCGCATAGAGGTTGATGCTCCTGCTGGTGTTGCTGCTGCTGCTATCCCTCGAAGGCTAATGTTCTTTTGAGTGTTTTCTTTTGTGGCCGGCCTGCGCGCCAATTTGTTTAGGCCACTGCATGAAAGCCCTGTAAGGCCATAAGGCCAATACTTGATACATGTTGTAAGACATTCCTATCTATATATAAAATGTGGAGGTTATATTTGGACATTCATGAGGAGTTCAAGTAGCTTAGGCTTCCGCTAGAATGCTTGAGATAGGTGCGATGCGCTGCTCTGGTATCATCCTGTACCTTCACCGACTGTTTTGTGGTATATCCTGTGGGGCCCCGGCCGGACCTTCTAGAATATATCATATGAACGGATGGGGTTGTTACACACACAGTTTTGGAACCTACAAAGAGCTTATGGTAGAAATCTCTTTCTCCTTATAAGACATGTTAGCTTCATCAAAAGATACATGGACTGACTCTTCAATTTTAAGAGTGGATTTATTAAATACCCTATAGGCCTTGCTTACTTGGGAGTATCCTAGAAAAATCCCTTTTTCAGCCTTAGCCTCAAACTTTTTAATGTATCTTTTATTATTTGTGTGAATATAACATATACAACCAAAAACTTTAAATATGTGACTTTAGGTTTCTTTCCTTTAAGCAATTTATAGGGGGTCTTATTTTTCAGCTTATGTATTAGGCTTCTATTCAGGACATAGTTAGCAGTGTTTACAGCTTCTGCCCAAAAGGATAGAGGCATGTAAGCATCTGCTAACAATGTACCTGCAGCTTCAATGAGTGTCCTATTTTTCCTTTCAGCTACCACATTTTGTTAGGGAGTTCTAGGAGCTGAGAAGCACTGCCTGATACCTTCCTTCTCATATAACTCATGCATAAGAAGAGACTCAAACTCTGTGCCATGATCACTTCTGATCAATGCAACATGAGTAGAGAACTCAATCTGTATGGTCCTGAGAAAATCTGTAAGAACTTTGAATGTATCTGACTTAGTTCTCAGAAAGGCCACCCAACTGAAACTGCAGATGTCATCAACAATTACTAAAGTGTAAGTCTTCCCTCCTAGGCTTTGTACTGCAATGGGTCCAAATAGATCCACGTGAAGCAAATACAAAATCCTAGGTGAATCACTTTTATTAATAGATTTGAAACTAGTTTTAGTTTGCTTGCCTAATTAACAAGCACTGCAAAGGTTTTCCTTCTTGTAAGGACCAGAAGGTAAGCCTCTAACAAGGTTGTCTTTAGATAACCTAGCTATATTCTTAAGGTTTACATGACCTAATCTTTTATGCCACAACTCATTTTGGTTACTAGTGATATTGAGTAAACAAACATCAGTTTTGGCAGAAATAAAGTCTCTACTAGATATATGTTATCTTGTCTAATTCCAATAAAAACAGTTTCGTTTTCATTATTAATAATAGAACAAGAGGTAGAGTTAAAGTGTACCTGATAACCTTCATCACATTATTGGCTTATGGATATTAGGTTATGTTTGAGTCCTCTTACATATGTTACTTTCTTGAAAGTAACTGTCCCAATCTTTACTGCTCCATATCCTTCAGACTGGCCACTATTTGAATCACCAAAGATCACCTTTGTTCCTAGCTTGGACTTGTAATTGGATAGATTGTCCTTGTTGCCTGTCATATGCTTGGAGCAACCACTGTCCAAGTACCAGTTCTGACTTACCCTTGGACAGCTCTTCACCTGTACCTGTAATGAAAAACAAAACTCAATTGTTCTTGACCAAGGTTACCTTGGGTCCTTTATTTGGTTGAAATGAAAAACTAGATATAACTCACAAAGTAGGTTGAGATTTTAAACCTAAGGGGTGATATCTCCTAGGTGGAATAACCCAATCAGCTACTGGATTGAATGGTTTATTAGCTGGCTTAGAATTTCTGTAAGAGAAATGATTTAAGTTTGGTCCTTCTGGGTTCGACGAATTCTTGTAAGTTCATCGATCAGAGTTCGACGAATAGGGCTGAGATCGTCGATCTCTGCTCAGAGAATGACAGTAGTCATTTTCTGCCCCCCATGTTCATCGACCTCTGCTCGACGAACCATACAAAGTTCGTCGATCGCAGTTAGACGAATTGTTATAACTGAAGTTTGCGTTCAGCGTTCGTCGATCTGGGTTCGACGAACTGGCCACATTTCGTCGATCGGAGTTCGACGAATGTTGCTGAACATTGTTTTTATTGGCTATTTTCTGAATTTTGTTGCTCTTATCTATGGGTTTTGGATTGTTTTCAAACATTTGTTTGTTTATTATCTTCTATTTTCCCTTGGCAGAAACAAATTTAATGGGTGTTGTAAGAATATTTTTCTTAATTATGGGGGGCAAACCTGAGGATGCACCCAATCCCAGCTTGCCATTTAATTTGGCATTTACTGTGCTTGTTATGTCCATCAGCTTGAGACTTCTCCCATTGAGAGATTGCTCAAGTTGTTTAGCCTCACATAAATCAGATTTTAATTTAATTATCTGCTCATTTGCTAAAGTTAGTTGATCTTTTAGTTTAACATTTTCTAAGTTGACAAATTAAAGAATTCCTAGTTTTTCTCTAAGGTTTTTTATTTCTTTCTATGAGTTAATTAAATCTAAACACATAGATTTGAATTCAATTTTAAAGGAATCAGAATTAAAATTAAAGCTTGAAAGAACCTGATCAGCCTCTGACTCTTAGGCTACCTCATCTTCAGATTCTCCTTCTGATCCAGAACTGCTCCTGGAGCCATCAATTGCCATAAGGCAAACCTCCTTGGATCTTGCTTCTTCCTCTTCTTCACTCGAGCTGGAAGAGGATGATTCTTCTTCAGTATCACTCCATGTTTCAGCAACAAAGCCCTTGTCTTTCTTTTTGTATTTGCTGGAGGAGGGTCTGCTGCTATGTTTTCTCCTGGAGTCCTTTTCTCTGCTTTTCTCCTTCTTCTGATTTTTTGGACATTCAGAGATGTAATGTCCAGGCTCTCTGCATCCAAAGCACACAACCTCCTTGGTTGGTGTCTTGTCAAATCTGGGCTTATCATCCTGCCTGGATGATTTTCTTCTGAAATCCTTTCTAGCCATCTTATAAAATCTTTTTGTAAAGAGGCTCATTAGTTATTTATTGGATGTTGAGGTTTCACTTTCCTCTGATGCTTTGAAAGCTATGCTGTGATCTTTTCTCACTGGAGTTGTTGATTTCTGTTCAGCTACTTCTCTTGACTTAATCAACTGCTCATAGGATTTTAGTTTGCCTAGCAGTGATTCAGTTGATATCTCATTTAGACTTCTGGCTACTTTGATAGGCCAGACTCTTGAGTCCCAAGAGCTATGACAGCACATCAAGATTTTGTCATTCACCTATGTCAGGGTGATGTCTTTATCCAAGGTTTTAAGCTCATTGATGATTGAACTCAACCTATTGTACATTTTAGCAACTGATTCAGCCTCATACTTCTTGAAATTCTCATACAGGGATATAAGATTTGATCTCCTATCTTTCCTTTCATCAGCTGAACCAGCTACCATTTGATTGAGGGAATCCCAATTGGCCTTGGCTGAGGTGCACTCAGCCACCTTCTGAAATATGTCATCTGACATAGTCTGAGCCAAGATGTTCATTGCCTTTGCATCTACAATTTTGGCTTTCTTGTAAGCCTCATTATTATCTAGAGGAGGTACTGCAGTCATGTTTGTAGAGGTGCTTGTAGAAGCTGTAGGTGCTGGAGGTACTCCTGTCAAGATGGAAGAAAAAATATCTTCATCAATAGAATTCATGTACAGTTTGAATCTTGCCTTCTAGATGGAAAATCTGTTAAGATTGCATACTGGAGGTCTGATGCTTGCATAATCTTTGTTTTGAGCCATTTCTGTGAAGAAATAAATCTAATAAATGAAGCAAAACAATCAGATCTAACAAGAGGGATCTTTATGGTTCAGGTGTTAGCCTGTACAACCAATTAACCTCTTAAGGTGTGGTAGATTAACCAACCTCGCTCTGATACCAATTGAAAGTGCAAGTTAGATCTGAAATAATCTAGTGGGAGGGGGGGTGAATAGAGTATTATGCTATCTACAAACTTTTTACAACTTTTGCTGTAATCTTAAGTGAACAGATTAGCAAATAAAGAAATAAGCAAAACAATCTAACAAATCACAGAGGACAGCCAAAACAAAAGAAAAAGGGCAACCAGACGACACAAGAAATTTATAGTGGTTCCTTAACCTGTGTACATCCACTCTTCTATCACCCTGGTAGGAATCCACTCAGGTTTTTGATCAGGTGCCTGACACCAATGAGCTATTATTCAGGTGCTCAAAAACCAAAACCTCAAGTCTTTTGGTAGTAGACTTGCAACCAGCAATAATTTTGAAGGGAATTAAACCCTGTACAGTAGATGGAAAAGGGTGATGGTGTCTTCTCTTTCTCAATAACAACTGAGAAGACAAGTGGATTGATTTCAGCAGATTGCTCCCCCTGAGATCTTGAATGGATCGGGAATTCTAGAGCAATGCTTCGGGGTGACAAGTCTTCAAAACTTGATTGCCTTGATCAGAGATTACTTCAGGAACTTCTATGACAGATAGAGATTGTTGTCCTTCTGAAGTTGTCCTGTAGGATTGAAAATGATGTTCTCTAGCTAAGGAAGATTGCTGACTGAAACCTTTTTAATTTCTGTAAGTTTTCTTGAAATGTGATTTCTTTCTAGTGTGTCTCTGTCACTGCTTAGTCCTTTTTTTCTTCTTTGACTGACTGAAGAACTTTCGAAATTTGAAACCTTGAGCAGTAATTGCAGTCGGCCTGGGAAGGAAGCGACAATGAATGATTTCCCTAACTGTCCCATGGAAAAAATGGCATGTAATAATCTATGATCAATGCTTGTTCCAACGGTAACATTCCGAGATGATTGGGCATTAATTACTCAGGATTCATCGCCAAGAAAAGGGATGGAAAACTGGAGAAGACCTAATCTAGAATCGTCGAACGAAGAACAGGAATCGTCGAGCTGAGTTCACAGTTCATCGAGCTGAGCTGATGAGTTCGTCGACCAGACAATAGCAATTGGTCTTCAAGGGAAACTTGTCAATTCTGCTACAATATTCGTCGAACTGACAATCATCATTCGTCGAGCTGACAATCATCATTTGTCGAGCTGAGATCGAAAATCATCGACCGAAGAATGATTGTAGACTTATAATCTGAGAAGTCTCTGACTGAGAAGGATTCAAATCATAAACCAGAAATTGCCCAGTAGAGCACTGAATTCGTTGACCTGAGAAGTTGACTTCGTCGACCTGAGAAGTTGTGAACTTGAGGTCCAAGTTCGTCGAGCTCAGAATCTTGTTAGTCGACCAAAACCTGAAGTTGGATTTAGAAAAATCTGGAGTTATCCTAACTTTATCTTGTTGAAGTATCTCAGTCTTCGTCGAACAGAGAACAAAGATCGTTAAGCTCAGCACAGAGAAATGTCTCAAGATCGTCGAGCTCAGAACACCTTTCGTCGACCTGAGTTTGACGAACGTCGAACTCATTTTACTTAGTCTGTAAATCCTCTAATTCTTGAGTCTCTAATGGTCTGGAGGATGGCTGGTCCACAAGATGATGTTCTAAGCACAAACCCTAGACTCTAGGACACAACCAATGACCCTGAATATACAAGGTGGGTCAAGGACAACCTAACTCAGTGAACCTAGCCCAAATCCAAACTAGGGATCCAACATAGCTTCTAGATTGACAACTAGAGCAAAGGTCTGATCATAGTCAATTCCTTCCTCTTGCCTATATTCTTGAGCATCAAGCCTAGCCTTGTTCCTCACAATCACACCTTGGGCATCAAGCTTATTCCTGAAAATCCACTTAGTTCCAATTACTGGATAGCCTTTAGGCCTTGGAACAAAGTCCCAAACTCTACATATTTCAAATTGATTTAATTCATCTTGCATTGCAATGATCCAATGGGGATCTTGCTCAACATCAATTAAGGATTGAGGTTCAATTTGAGAGAGAAAACAGGCATGCATCACATCATGGTTGAGTTGATTCCTTGTCTGTACACCTTCTGATATGTCTCCAATTACTTGGGATCTAGGGTAATCCCTAAGTGTGAGAAAATCAGATGGTGGAGTTGGTTCAGCAACAACAATTGGAATGAATTCCTCTTGTGGAATTACTTCTGCTGTTGGAGGAAGTTCAGTATCTTCCATAGAGTCTTCTTTACTGTCTTCATTTGCTTATGGTGAGGCATGAGATATCACCTTTTGGGTGAGACTTAAGTCATCCAGCTTTTCACATAGACTTGGTACCTGCAGATGATCACTAGTAGAAGCTTCCTTCTCCTTGTAAAACAAATTAGCTTCATCAAATGTAACATGTATTGACTCTTCAATTTTCAAGGATGATTTATTAAGGACCCTATATGCCTTGCTAACTTGGGAATATCCTAGAAAGATTCACATTGTAGCATTAGCTTCAAACTTTCTAAGATAATCTTTGTTATTATTATGTATGTAACTGATACACCCAAAATTTCTAAAGTAGTCTATTTTAGATTTCTTCCCTTTGAGTAATTCATAGGGAGTCTTGCCTTTAAGTTTGTGTATCAAACTTCTATTCAGGACATAATTTGCTGTGCTTACATCTTCTGCCCAGTAGGATAGACGCATGTGAGCATCATCAAGCAATGTGTTTGCAGTTTCAATGAGTGTTCTGTTTTTCCTTTCAACTATCCTATTTTGTTGAGGAGTTTTGGGAGCAGAGAAGCAGTGCCTGATACCTTCCTTCTCACAGAATTCTTGCATAGGAAGAGATTCAAACTCAGTGTCATCACTTCTGATTAATGCAACTGGAGTAGAGTACTCAATCTTTATGCATTTTAGAAAGTCTGTAAGAACTTTGAAATTATCAGACTTGTTTCTCAAGGAGAAAACCCAAGAGAACCTAGAGCAGTCATCTACAATAACTAAAGTATAGGACTTCTCTCCCAGGCTTTGTACAACAATTGGTCCAAAAAGGTCCAAATGAAGCAGATACAAACTCCTAGGTGAATCACTCTTATTAACTGATTTAAAACTATTTTTAGTTTGCTTGCCTTCTTGACAAGCCTTGCAAAAGCTTTCCTTCTTTTAGGGGCAAGAGGGCAATCCTCTAACAAGGTTGTCCCTAGATAACCTAGTAATGTTTCTTAAATTTACATGTCCTAGCCTTTTATGCCACAAAGTATTATTATTGCTAACCTGATTAAATAAACAGATTTCTGAACAAGCAGAATTAAAATCAACTAAATAGATATTGCCCAACCTAGTACCTGATAACACAGTAATGCTGTTTAGAGAAATATTGCATTTAGATTCAGTAAAACATACCTCATAACCTGCATCCCATAGCTGTCCTATGGATATCAAGTTATGTTTCAACCTACTTACATATACCACTTTCTTGAAAGTGACAACTCCAAGTGTAAATTCTCCATAGCCTTCTGTCTGACCAAAGCTTGAGTCTCCAAATATAACCTTTGGACCTAGCTTTGCCTTATAGTTACTTAGATTGACCTTGTTTCCTGTCATGTGCTTGGAACACCCGCTATCCAAATACCACTTATCCTGTTTGGTAGGATAGGTCTTTATCTGCAAGAGAATAAATAGCTAATTGTTTTTGACCCAGGTAATCTTGGGTCCTTGTTGATTTACATAACTGTAACTAGAAATGTAAGAATATTCAGGTTGATTCTTGTAACCTTTAGGATGATATCTTCTTGGTGGTATTATCCATTGATTAAAGGGATTGAAAGATTTAGAGTTAGAATTCTTATTGAAATTTCTGTTGAAATTATAGTTTTGATGTGACTGTTTTGGGTTCGACGATTTTAGTTCAGATCGTCGATCTGCGTTCGACGACCAGCATTGATATCATCGATCTTGGTTCTCAGAATAATAGTGGCTATTATCTGGGTTCCACGATCATCGATCTCTGTTCGACAATACATAATGATATCGTCGATTCCCGTTTGTAGAGTGTTTAGGCTCAAGCTCTGGGTTCTGAGATCGTCGATCGTCGTTCGACGCATAATGCTGAGATCGTCGATCTTTGTTCGACAATTTTTGTTCAGACTTAGCTTTTTGTTTTTCTTTATTTATCTCAACTTGTTTTAAAATTTTGTTAACTGTTTTAATTTGTTCTGTATTCTTCTTACCTTTATCTGAAATAAACTTTATAGGTTGTGAAAGGTGGTTTTTCTTAATAATTGGTAGTTTACTGGATGATGCACCAAATCCTAACTTACTTCTATTATGTCTAGCATTAAGTATGCTGGTAATTTCTACTAGCTATTTGCTTCTTCCATTCAGTGATTCCTCTAGCTGTTTTGTTTTACTTAATTCAACTTTCAGAAAAGTGATTTGCTCACTATACATGTCTATTTCAGTTTTCAATTTAATGTTTTCTGATACTAGGTTATCATAATTAAATTATTTTTCTCTGAGAAGTTTGATTTCCTTCTCAGATCTAATCAGATCACTACACATAGATTTAAAGTTATTTATAAAATCTTCAGAGGTAAAGTCGAATTCTTCCAATACCTGATCACAATCTGAACATTCTTCAGATTTGTCTTCTTCTGAGACATGCCCTAAGCATTGATGGCTATTAAGCAGATTTCTTTGGCATTTGCTTCCTCTTCATCTTCACTAGAGCTGGACGAAGATGATTCTTTAGTGTCACTCCATGTTTCTGTAACAAACCCTCTCTCCTTCTTCTTGTGCTTGTAGGAAGATGGTTTGCTGGAGTGATCCTTGGAGTCTTTCTCTTTTCTCCTTTCCTTATACTTGTTTTCTAGACATTCTGGAAGAATATGTCCAGGTTTCCTGCAACCAAAACAGATAATCTCTTTAGAAGGGGTTTTATCATACCTTTGTTTATCATCACTCCTTGATCATTTCCTTCTGAATTCTTTTCTCCCCATCTTGAAGAATTTCTTTGCAAAGAGACTCATCAACTCTTCATTTGATGGAGAAGTTTCTGATTCTTTTAAAGCTTTGAAAGCTATATTCTGCTCCTTCCTAGTTGGTGTAGCAGTCTTATGTTGCTCAGCTTCTCTTGTCTTCAGCAGCTGTTCATAGGATTTTAGCTTTCCTAATATTGATTCTGTAGTCATCTCATGTGTGTTTCTGGTCTCTCTGATAGGCCAGATTCTAGAGTCCCATGAGCTGGGGAAGCACATGAGAATCTTGTCATTTATTTCTGTGACAAAGATGTCTTTGTCAAGAGTTTTCAGCTCATTAACAATGAGACTGACTCTATTGTACATCTCAGAAACCTGCTCAGTTTCTTCCTTTTTAAAATTCTCATACTGGGAGATGAGATGAGCTTTCCTGTCCTTCCTTTCATCTGCTGATCCTGCAACCATCTGGTTTAAGGAATCCCAGATGGCCTTGGATGATTCACAGTCAGCTACTTTTTGAAATATGTCATCAGACATTGTTTGTGCCAGTATGTTCATGGCTCTTGCATCAGCAATCTTTGCTTTCTTGTATGCATCATTATAGTCTGGAGGAGGTACTGCAGTCATGTTTGAGGAAGTACTTGTAGGGACAGTTGGTGGTGGAGGTACTCCTGTTAAGATAGAAGCAAAAATGTCTTCATCAATAGAATTTATATAAAGCCTGATTCTTGTCTTCCAGATTCCAAACTTTTGCAAGTTCCAAACTGGAGGTCTGGTGCTTGCAAATTCCTAGTACTGTGCCTTGGTATAATAAAGAATAGAGTAAACATATATCTATCAGAGATCTTAGGTTCAGGTGTTAGCTTGTACAACCTTAAAAACACACCCTCTGATACCAATTGAAAGTGAGGGATAAATACAGTTTACTCTAGAGGTGGGTGAATAAAGTATAAAAATGTTTAGATTTATTGGGGAATTAAAAATATTGATACTTATATGAAAGCCGTAAAAGCAAGAAACTATCACAGCACAATACACAAAGAAAACACATGGCAATCCAGACGACACAAGAAATTTTATAGTGGTTTCCCAAATTTGAGTACATCCAATCTTCCACCACCCTGGTAGGAATCCACTTAGGTTTTTGATCAGGTGTCTTATCACCACAAGATCTGCTTCAGGTAGATCTAGAAACCCTTCAGGCTTTTGATCAGGTGCCTAAAAACCAATAGGTTTTTGATCAGGTGCCCTATCACCAAGGAGTTTACTTTTGAAGGGAGTAAGAACCCTGTACACGAGAGGTTAAAGAAAAATAGATGATAGTCTTCTCTTTGTCAAACACAATGAGAAGACTATATGGATTTGATGATGCCAAAGCTCCCCCTGAGATATTGAGTAGTTTCAGGAAGAAGGAAGCTTTGTCCAGGGTGTAGGTCTTCAGATTAATGTTCTCTATAGATTGTCGAAGCCTGATGAAGGAAGAAGTCTAGAGAGATTTGTGTGTTCAGCAATTTCTTCTTCTTCCTTGTATTGTTCAAAAACAGGAGGCCTTCAGAGCAAAAATTAATTCTCTTTTTTTTGACTCACTATGATTCTTGTTGTCTCTATCTTTTTACGTTCTCTGTATATTTTTGGAATGACTAACGGCCTGAATTTAAATTCCCAGACAGTACTTATGTAACGCCCCGAAACTCAAAGGAGCAAAGGGGGACTTTTTGGGCCAGTTTGAGTTCTAGCTGCAGGCACACGGCCTGGGACACGGGTGTGTCCCAGGGCGTGTAAAGCCTGTGTCGACACTAAGGCGCGAAGTCGACACTTTGGCCTCGACATTGTGTCGAGACTGGGCACACGGCCTGCGACACGGGCGTGTCGTAGGGCGTGTCGACACGTGTCAACACTTAGCCGCAAAGTCGACACTTTGGTCTCGACATTGTGTCGATACTGGGCACACGGCCTGCGACACGGGCGTGTCGCAGGGCGTGTCGGCCCGTGTCGACACTCGTCCCGCGAAGTCGACACTTTGGTGTCGACAATGTGTCGAGACATGGCACACGGCCTGCGACACGGGTGTGTCGCAGGGCGTGTCGACCCGTGTCGACACTTAGCCGCGAAGTGTCGAGACCGTGTACACGGCTTGGAGCCCAGGCGTGTCAAGGTGACACGGGTAGGGACACGGGCGTGTCCTAGAACCCGTGCAATGCTCGGGTTGAAAATGGGGAAAAATCATGGGGTACACGGCCGGCTACACGGCCGTGTCAGGTGGAACACGGGCGTGTCAGCTCGAACACGGGCGTGTTCGATACCCGTGTGAGGTTCCAGGTGATCCGATTTTGACGGCGAATGAGGCACACGGCCCTGGACACGGGTGTGTGCCAGGCCGTGTTCGGTCCAGATTGGGCATTTCAGTCCCGAATCAAAGCCGTTCATTTCTTTGACTGAAGATCCAACGGCTGGGGGTTGTTCCTGAAGGGATATACCCAGGTTTTGACTTAGAAAACCCTCACTTTTTCTTAAGTGATCTCTTTCTAAATTCTTAGAGAGAGAGGAGAGCTAAGTGAAGAAGAAGGAGTTAGATCCGCCATTGGAGGAGCTTCGGAGCTCCGAATCGCAAGCCGACTCCGGATCCGCGGAGGCAACGCTAGTGCGGTCATTTCCATCTGATTACTTTCTGATGGCGCCAAAGAGGAACGCAAGGGTAACGATCCTCATCTTGAGCATGAGTCGCTCTCTTTCTTAGCATAGGAAGCCCGCTCTCGCGAGTTTGCGGAGAGTTGGAGGCGTTCCTTCGGGTAGATATGTGAAGTCCCCGTTGTTTAGAGTCCGTATGCGAGAACGGACATAGGCATGATGTGTGAAGCCTACCCAGACATGTTAGTCTGGATCGGTGATGTTGCATTGCATAAGGCCGGAGAAGACTCCGTGCTATTGGTTGTTTTTCTGGTTTTCTACGCGGTAGATTACAGTAGGGAACCTTGGGGACTAACCCAAAGGTGCACCCGGAAAACTGGGCGGATACGAGATCTTGCCAACTTGGTGGCTTGAAAGCCAACTTGAACATCACCGGGTTATGTGACATGTGATGGAAATGGGACTCGGGAGAAGTTTGACCTGCGCATATGGTTTAAATTACCGTTGCGGGCGCATATGGTTTAAATTACCGTTGCGTTGTGAGCACGGGTTAGATGGAACCATACCCACTCTATGTCGTTCGGATTAGGGCCGTTGGCATAGATGAGGGTCTTCGGCGGTCTATGGTTTTAATTACCGTGACCCATGCCAGGAAGACAAACTGCTCATTGTTTGGCCGTCCAAGAGGGGATGGTGGTGAGTCGGCAGACTTAGACTGCGTTCACCAAGAATGTGCCCTGAGTGCACGGGGTGTGTGGCCGTTGAGCCTCCGCCTGTGATGAAATGGCTATATTTACATTGCTCGCTTATGCTAATGAAATGCAGGGAAGGAGCATCGCTGCCCCGAGTTGGGGGCGGGATCGTTATAATTTGGTCAGCATTACTGACCGTTGCCTTGTTTTGCCACCGTGCGGTGGTTTGTTGCTTGTAGGTGCAGCTGGACCAAGCGGTCAATAGCGGGCTAAAGCCCTTTTTGCGAAGCCGGCCCTCGAAGGCCCGAATGGGAATGTTTATTACTTTATTCATGTATGACCGGCCTGCGTGCCGTAGTTTGTAAATCATGTAACAGTCAAGTGAAACATTTTGTAAGGCCTTAAGGCTTGTTTTGAGTATTTTGTAATAACATTCCTATTTTCGTATTAGTGGACATTCATGCTTGTTGCTGGGTTCTTGTTTACAACTCTTATAAACTGCTTCCGCTAGAATGCTCTGTGTAGGACGTTGAGATTGGTTGGATGGTTTCCATAAGTAACCACCCGGTCTGTCTGTGGCATACGGCGTCGGGCCCCGGCCGGACCTACTGCTATAGGCTATGTGACGGATAGGGGGTGTTACAATTTGGTATCAGAGCCAGGTTTCGATCCTGGGACCTGTGGGTTATGGGCGAATTCTTGGGCGAATTCTTTTTAAGGGGTGGTGAGCACATTGTCTGCGTCATCGTAATAACAGTAAAAAGAACCCATGAATGTCCACTTAGGAATGAAAATACTCGTGTTTAAGGAACCTGGGTGTTCCTATAATTGCTGTTTGCAATTTATTTGGTCGCTTAACGGTGTTTTGTACCACTATAGGTGACCCGAAGTGGTGTTGGGCCGTCAGAACTCCGAGTTTCTGAGGCAAGTAGTGCACCGTATGTTGCTCCTGCAACACCTCTATCGGCTGAGAATATTCGATTGGTGGCCGAAGCGGTGTTGGTCGTGATTAATGCGCAGCCTGGAAGGCAAATGCAGCAGCCCGCTCCTGTGATGGAGCAAGTACCTCTGCAAGAGGCTGAGCCGAGGAGAGTGGAGCAAGTGGTTGTTGAACCAATAGTGCCAAGGAGGGCAACTGAGAGGCAGCTAAAGCATGTAATGAGCTTTAACCCTCCGCTATTCTCGGGGTTGGGAACCCCATCTTAGGCTGAAGACTGGCTCTCCAGGGTAAAGAGAGTCATGACAGCGACGGAGACGGAGGAGTGGCAAATGACCACCATCGCTACGTTCCTTCTGGACGGTGAAGCGAGGATGTGGTGGGAAGGATTGGAGCTGCACTTACTGAGGGTAGACAACTTGGTGATGTCTCGATGGAGGAGTTCTCGAGATTATTTTGGCTAGATACCTCCCTTCGACGCAGAAGATAGCGTTGGAGAATGAGTTCCTGAAGCTGGTACAGGGTGAGAGGAGCGTGGATGAATATCTCCACGAGTTTACTCGTCTAAGTCATTATGCTAGCGCCACCATCATGGATGAGGAGCGCAAGACCGATCGCTTCTATGAAGGGTTGAGAGACGAGTTGAGGTTGCTACTCTCGGGGCCGATGACGTAGGGTTTCATAACCTTGGTCAATACTGCCCGGTCCTTGGAGAAGGATATGAAGAATGTGCAGGCAAAGAAAAGCTTGGGCGAGAAGAAATCTGGGTTCAAAGTGCCGACAACTTCAAAGTCTGGCTATCAAAGATTCTTTAAGAAGCATAGGACTTCGGGTCCAGCTCCTTCTGGTGCTTCTGGGGCGACTATAAGTCGGACCCCGGGCGCGTGCTTTACATGTGGAAAGACGGGGCATTTCGCCTGTGACTGTTGGAGCGGACGTCCTAAGTCCGAGAGGAAGCCGGGAGCTACTTATGAAGAGAAGGGCAAGGCGGTGGAGTCGATCGCATCCCATTATGCTCCGGCCCAACCAAGGGTCTACAATCTTGGCCAACAGGAGGCCATTAAACAAGCTGATGTGGTGACAGGTACGGTTTAATTTATAGCAAGTCAATTTATTTAAAAACTTGTTATGCACATGTTACCTTACCACTACTTGTTTAGGATTTGTATTGATTTGTGAAAATCCGGCACGAGCACTCTTCGATACGGGAGCCTCACACTCCTTCTTGTCCGAAGGATTTATATCACGCATCGGAGTCCCTTCTTCGATGGCGAAGGATAAGTTGGATGTGTTGTTGCCCAATGGGTGTTCGATGCGAGCGGATAGGATCTGCGACGTTAAAGTTCGTATTGGGGAGCAGGAGTTCGACCTGCAGGCGTCTTTACTTCCGTTGGCGGAGTTCGACGTCATTTTTGGCATGGACTGGCTCTCGGAGCAGCAGGCCCATATAGATTGTGGTAGCAAGGAAGTCAAGCTGGGAGCAAGTCGTGAGACGACTTTTACGGGCTTAAAGGGGTCGAGCAAGACGTTGATGTCTGCTCTTCAGGTGGTGAAGGCGGTTCGTGCTGGAGCAGAACTGTTCTTTACACTAGTGGAGGTTGCAAAGCCGAAGCCCGCGTTGGATTGTATTTCAGTGGTATCGGAATACCCTGATGTGTTCCCCGCAGATCTTCCTGGAGCCCCGCCTCAGCGGGAGATAGATTTTACGATCGAGCTAGTGCCAGGTGCAAAGCCTGTGTCACGATCTCCGTATCGGCTAACGCCTAAGGAAATGGCGGAGCTGAAAGTTCAACTGCAAGAGTTGTTGGAGCAAGGGTATGTGCGCCCGAGTTCTTCGCCTTGGAGCGCACCGGTCCTCTTTGTTAAGAAGAAGGACGGAAGCTTGAGGCTTTGTATTGATTATCGGGAGCTAAACAAGCTAATTGAGAAGAACAAGTACCCGATCCCTCGGATTGATGATCTCTTTGATCAGTTAGTCGGGTCGACGGTGTACTCGAAGTTGGATCTCAAGGCTGGGTTCTATCAGCTGCGGATAAGGGAGAGTGATATCCCGAAGATAGCGTTTAGTACGAGGTACGGGCATTATGAGTTTACGGTCATGCCGTTTGGGCTGACGAATGCACCGTCAGTGTTCATGGATTTGATGAACAGGACGTTCAGGGAGTACTTGGACCATTTTGTGATCGTCTTCATCGACGATATTTTGGTGTACTCGCAAAGTGAGGAAGATCACTTCAAGCATCTTCATTTGGTGTTGGAGACGCTAAGGAGAAATCAGTTGTATGCCAAGTTCTCGAAGTGCGAGTTTTGGCTATCCTCAGTGGCGTTCCTCGGGCATATAGTAAGTGGAGAGGGTATTGCAGTGGATCCGGCGAAGATTGTTGCGATACGGGAGTGGCCTGAGCTTGCTACGGTAGCAGAAGTCCGGAGCTTTTTGGGGCTTGCCGGCTATTATAGGCGCTTCGTAGAGAACTTCTCGCGGATAGCGCTACCTCTCACTACTTTGACGAGGAAGGAGCATAAGTTCGTTTGGACGCCGGAGTGCGCGCGAGCTTTTGAGGAACTGAAGTGTCAGTTGACCACGGCGCCTGTGCTGAGTTCGCCATGTGGAACCGAAGGCTATGAGATATATAGCGATGCTTCGGGCAGCGGTTTGGGTTGCGTGCTACTGCAGTACGGAAGCGTGATAGCTTATGGCTCGAGACAGCTAAAAGTGCACGAGAGGAATTATCCGGTCCATGACTTGGAGTTAGCGGCCGTGATTTTTGCCTTGAAGCTGTGGAGACACTATTTGTACGGTGTGAAGATTGATATCTACACCGATCACAAGAGCCTAAAGTATATAATTGATCAGAAGGATCTGAATATGCGGCAGCGTAGGTGGATGGAGTTCCTGGGGGACTATACATTCAAGATCCACTACGTGCCTAGCAAAGGGAATGCGGTTGCGGACGCGTTGAGTCGCCGAGCCCCAGCTCAAGCCAATTGGCTATCGGTGCATGATGAGCGGTTGGTGCGGGAGTTGGAGGCGTTGGAGATTGTTTGTGTGGATAGACAATCTAGTGTTAAAGCAGTTCTGAATTGGACTGAAGTCCAATATGACCTGGCTGATCGGATTCGGCAGGCTTTGGATATGGATGCTCATATGAAGCAGTTCATGATAGAGGCTCTGGATGGGTCAAATTCCCAATTCGTCGTGGAGGACGGATTGCTTTGGAAAGACGGTCGTCTGTGCGTCCCAAGTGTGGGCAATTTACGGGTGGAGTTGTTGTACGAGGCGCACCATACCAAGTACTCGATTCACCCGGGGAGCACGAAGATGTACCGCGATGTAAAGAAACTGTTTTGGTGGCCGGGTTTGAAGAAGGATGTTGGCGCTATACGTAGCGAAGTGCCAAACCTGCGCCTTGGTAAAGGCGGAGTGCCAAAAGCCGGGAGGATTTCTTAAGTCCTTGCCTATTCCGGAGTGGAAATTTGACGACATCTCTATGGACTTTGTGCACGGTTTGCCAAGGTCGCAGAAGGGAAACGACGCCATTTGGGTGGTTGTTGATCGATTAACGAAGGTGTCGCATTTTATTCCCATAGGAAGGATGATCCGGTGGAGAAGTTGGCAAAGCTCTATGTGGATAACATAGTACGGCTTCATGGTGTGCCCCGCAGCATCGTGAGTGACCGAGATGGGCGGTTCACGTCCAATGATTGGAGGCTTGTGCAGCAAATGTTGGGAACAAAGCTGAAGTTTAGCACAGCCTTCCATCCGCAAACGGATGGGCAGACCGAGAGGGTCAATAGAACCATGGAAGACATGCTTCGCATGTGTGTCTTGGATTTTGGAAAGCAATGGGAAGACCACCTTTATTTGGTGGAGTTCGCATACAACAACAGCTACCAAATGAGTATTCAGATGGCGCCTTTCGAGGCCCTATATGGTAGAAGATGTCGCACGCCATTGTCTTGGTTAGAAACGGGTGAGTCAAAGTTGTATAAGCGATCGGAAGTGGAGGATGCTACTTCTTTGGTGAGAACCATTCGGGAGAGGTTGCTTATCGCTCAGGACCGGCAAGCAAAGTACTATAATGCCAAGCACAGGAACGTGGAGTTCGCTGTGGGCGATTATGTATACTTAAAGATCAAGCCGTTCAAGGGTGTCTCGCGGGTGCGACGATTGAAAAAGCTAAGCCCGAGGTACCTTGGACCGTTTGAGGTTCTGGAGCGAGTTGGAGAAGCGGCCTATAGGTTGAAGCTTTCAGTGGAGCTTAGTGGTTTACACGATGTATTCCATATTTCGGTGCTTCGGAAGGCGATGCAGGAGCCTACGCAAGTGATCGCGGTCGATCAAGTGCCGGTGGAAAGTGGGCGAACGACAAAGGTCAAGCCCGTGCGGATTGAAGACTCGGAGGTCAAGCGGCTACGCAATAAAGAGATCAGGATGGTCAAGGTCCGGTGGGACAATTGCGGTCGTGAGGAGCTCTCTTGGGAGCGAGAGCAGACTATACTTGACGAATATCCGGAGTTGTTCTGCTCAGGTACAAATTTTGGTTTTGTACATGTCTTTCCTTTATGTAATTTCGTGGGCGAAATTCTTTTAAGAGGGGTAGAGTTGTAACGCCCCGAAACTCAAAGGAGCAAAGGGGTACTTTTTGGGCCAGTTTGAGTTCTGGCTGCAGGCACACGGCCTGGGACACGGGCGTGTCCCAGGGCGTGTCAAGCCTGTGTCGACACTAAGGCGCGAAGTCGACACTTTGGTCTCGAGTTTGTGTCGAGACTGGGCACACGGCCTGCGACACGGGCGTGTCGCAGGGCGTGTCGACCCGTGTCAACACTTAGCCGCGAAGTCGACACTTTGGTCTCGACATTGTGTCGAGACTGGGCACACGGTCTGCGACACGGGCGTGTCGCAGGGCGTGTCGGCCCGTGTCGACACTCGTCCCGCGAAGTCGACACTTTGGTGTCGACAATGTGTCGAGACATGGCACACGACCTGCGACACAGTGGGGGGTCGCAGGGCGTGTCGACCCGTGTCGACACTTAGCCGCGAAGTGTCGAGACCGTGTACACGACTTGGAGCCCAGGCATGTCAAGGTGACACGGGTAGGGACACGGGCGTGTCCTAGAACCCGTGCAGTGCTCGGGTTGAAAATGGGGAAAAATCATGGGGTACACGGCCGGCTACACGACCGTGTCAGGTGGAACACGGGCGTGTCAGCTCGAACACGAGCGTGTTCGATACCCGTGTGAGGTTCCAAGTGATCCGATTTTGACGGCGAATGAGGCACACGGCCCTGGACACGGGCGTGTGCCAGGCCGTGTTCGGTCCAGATTGGGCATTTCAGTCCCGAATCAAAGCCGTTCATTTCTTTGACTGAAGATCCAACGGCTGGGGGTTGTTCCTGAAGGGATATACCCGGGTTTTGACTTAGAAAACCCTCACTTTTTCTTAAGTGATCTCTTTCTAAAGTCTTAGAGAGGGAGGAGAGCTAAGTGAAGAAGAAGGAGCTAGATCCGCCATTGGAGGAGCTTCGGAGCTCCGAATCGCAAGCCGACTCCGGATCCGCGGAGGCAACGCTAGTGCGGTCATTTCCATCCGATTACTTTCCGATGGCGCCAAAGAGGAACGCAAGGGTAACGATCCTCATCTTGAGCATGAGTCGCTCTCTTTCTTAGCATAGGAAGCTCGCTCTCGCGAGTTTGCGGAGAGTTGGAGGCGTTCCTTCGGGTAGATATGTGAAGTCCCCGTTGTTTAGAGTCCGTATGCGAGAACGGACATATGCATGATGTGTGAAGCCTACCCGGACATGTTAGTCTGCATCGGTGATGTTGCATTGCATAAGGCCGGAGAAGACTCCGTGCTATTGGTTGCTTTTTCGGGTTTTCTACGCGGTAGATTGCAGCAGGGAGCCTTGGGGACTAACCCAAAGGTGCACCCGGAAAACTGGGCGGATACGAGATCTTGCCAACTTGGTGGTTTGAAAGCCAACTTAAACATAACCGGGTTATGTGACATGTGATGGAAATGGGACTCGGGAGAAGTTTGACCTGCGCATATGGTTTAAATTACCATTGCGGGCGCAAATGGTTTAAATTACCGTTGCGTTGTGAGCACGGGTTAGATGGAACCGTACCCACTCTATGTCGTTCGGATTAGGGCCGTTGGCATAGATGAGGGTCTTCGGCGGTCTATGGTTTTAATTACCGTGACCCATGCCAGGAAGACAAACTGCTCATTGTTTGGCCGTCCAAGAGGGGATGGTGGTGAGTCGGCAGACTTAGACTGCGTTCACCAAGAATGTGCCCTGAGTGCACGGGGTGTGTGGCCGTTGAGCCTCCGCCTGTGATGAAATGGCTATATTTACATTGCTCGCTTATGCTAATGAAATGCAGGGAAGGAGCATCGCCGCCCCGAGTTGGGGGCGGGATCGTTATAATTTGGTCAGCATTGCTGACCGTTGCCTTGTCTTGCCACCGTGCGGTGGTTTGTTGCTTGCAGGTGCAGCTGGACCAAGCGGTCAATAGCGGGCTAAAGCCCTTTTTGCGAAGCCAGCCCTCGAAGGCCCGAATGGGAATGTTTATTGCTTTATTCATGTATGACCGGCCTGCGTGCCGTGGTTTGTAAATTATGTAACAGTCAAGTGAAACATTTTGTAAGGCCTTAAGGCTTGTTTTGAGTATTTTGTAATAACATTCCTATTTTTGTATTAGTGGACATTCATGCTTGTTGCTGGGTTCTTGTTTACAACTCTTATAAACTGCTTCCGCTAGAATGCTCTGTGTAGGACGTTGAGATTGGTTGGATGGTTTCCATAAGTAACCACCCGGTCTGTCTGTGGCATACGACGTCGGGCCCCGGCCGGACCTACTGCTATAGGCTATGTGACAGATAGGGGGTGTTATAACTTAATTCTCAGCAAGAATTTAGGAGCCCAAACAGGTAGAATGGCTGGCAATCATAAATGCACTTCCGCAACTGTCTTGACAAAATATTCTATGAGTACCATAATCAATGCTTCATGAGATACGACTATCAGCCTTGAGAATGTCAGCATTAATTATCAGAATATATTTGCCTGACTGAGAGAACTGATAACTGAAGGCAGTAAAACAATCGTAGAGCTTGACTTAGAGATCATCAAACTGGGTTAAGAGATCGCCGACCTATGAGCAACTATTGTAGATCTGAGATAACTGCTGAGAAGCACAAGATCGTCGACCTGAGCTCGTAGATCTTCGAGCTTAGTTCAGAGTAGAAGACTCTGAGATCGTCGATGGGAGATCGACGATCGTCGAGCTGAGAATTGTTTCTGGACTTAGAATATTTTCTGGAATGTCATACTGAAGAAGCCAGAAATCGTCGACCTGAGAACTTGATTCGTTGACCTAAGAATTTGACTTGTTCTTCTGGAACAACTTCTGTGAACTGTGTCGACAGATGGTTCTGGGTGTCGACACAAGTCCTTCTGGTGTCGACTGATACTGTCGACTAATAATCTGTGAACTGTATCGACAGAAATCCTTCTTTTGTCGACTGAGCTAGTGTCGACTAATATTATAAGTGTCGACTGATAGTCTGTGTGTCGACACAAATCTTCTGGGTGTCTACACAGCCTTTCTGTGTGTCGACACAATTCTTCTACTGGTGTCGACACAGCTTATTTAAAGTGTCGACACAATTTTGCTGAGTGTCGACTGATGTTGTCAGTGTCAACACAACTGCTTGATTCTCTGACAAGCTACTGTAGGCTGATCCATGTGATGTTGACTCTTGGCCTAGGCTAAAGAAATAAACCTATGACCCTGACTATACATTTTGGGTAAGTCTAAGCAAACCTAATGGAGATCCTTACCCAAATCAGAACTAGGGTTCCAACACACCCTTAAGGGCCTATTTATAGTTTTTCCAACCCCATGGACCAAAATGTCAACAATGCCCCAACGCAAAATAGGCCTTCGGCCAAAAAAAGAAAGCCACACCCGGGGGTAAAGAGGTAATTCCACACCGAGGATAAAACAGTAACAACATGGTCGAAAGAGGTCCAAGAGCGGGAGGAGCCAGGGGCGAGACCCTGGCCTCCCGGCCGGTCTTGCCCGGCCAGGCCGCAGAACAGGAGGGGCAGGGGCGAGACCCCAGCCTCTCGGCCGGTCTCACCCCGCCAGGCCAGGGAACAGGAGGGGCAGGGGCGAGACCCGGCCTCCCGGACGGTCTCGCCTCGCCAGGCCACGGAATAGGAGGGGCAGGGGCGAGACCATGGCCTCCCGGCCGGTCTCCCCCTGCCAGGCCGCGTAACAGGAGGGGCAGGGGCGAGACCCCGACCTCCCGGCCGGTCTCGCCCCGCCAGGCCGTGGAGTAGGAGGGTGCAGGGGAGAGACCCCGGCCCCAGGCCACTCTCGCCCTGCCAGGCCGCGGGGCAGGAGGGGGCAGGGGCGAGACCCCGGACCCAGGCTGGTCTCGGCCCCTAGGACGCGGAGCAGGAGGGGGCAGGGGAGAGATCCTGACCCCAGGCCGGTCTCGCCCGTCAGGCCGCACAGCAGGAGGGCGCAGGGGCAAGACCCCGGACTCCGGCCGATCCCGCTGTTCCTACCTCGCACTTATCAGGTCGGGGCGGGTGCCAACCAACTTGTTGCACCCGCCCTCCCCCAAAAAATGGCTACTAGGGGAGGCAGATTTTTCCTCCCCCACTAGTATATTCCGAGGGATAAGCCTAAATTGGCCATCAAGAGCTCAAATCACTCCAGAATCTTAAAACCAAAAACCTACGAATACGGGGTTGTACACAATCCTCACTCTTTTCGAGGTTGGCACAAGCTCGGAAAGAAACATCCAACCCAACGTATTCGCTGAGTGTGATTTTCTTGCGCGGTCAACCTGCCATGCCAGCTATGGGAGCCTTGGTGGCGAGACCCCCTCCGGGTAAAAAACACTTCACCCCCCGGAGGTGTCAATCTGCCATGCCAGCTATGGGAGCCTGGGTGGCGATACCCCCTCCAGGTAAAAAACACCTAAACCCCCAGAGCGGTCAATATGCCAAGCCAGCTATGGGAGCCTTGGTGGAGTGACCCCCTCCGGGTAAAAAACACTTCACCCCCCGAAGGGGTCAACTTGCCATGACAGCTATGGGAGCCTGGGTGGCGAGACCCCCTCCAGGTAAAAAACACTTCATCCCCCAGAGGGGTCAACCTACCATGCCAGCTATGGGAGCCTGGGTGGCGAGACCCCCTCCGGGTAAAAAACACTTCAACCCCCGTGCCTGCCATGCCTGCTATGGGAGCCTGGGTAGCGAGACCCCCTCCGGGTAAAAAACACTTCACCCCCTAGAGGGGTCAACCTGCAATGCCAGCTATGGGAGCCTGGGTGGCGAGACCCCCTTCGGGTAAAAAACACTTCATCCCCTGGAGGGGTCAACCTGGCATGTCAGCTATGGGAGCCTGGGTGGTGAGACCTTCTCCGGGTAAAAAACACTTCACTCCCGGAGGGGTCAACCTGCCATGCCAGCTATGAGAGCCTGGGTGGCGAGACCCCCTCCAGGTAAAAAACACTTCACCCACCGGAGGGGTCAACCTGCCATGTCAGCTATGGGAGCCTGGGTGGCGAGACCCCCTCCGGGGAAAAAATACTTCAACCCCCGGAGGGGTCAACTTGCCATG
This sequence comes from Platanthera guangdongensis, assembly GCA_039583875.1. Taxonomy (NCBI): domain Eukaryota; kingdom Viridiplantae; phylum Streptophyta; class Magnoliopsida; order Asparagales; family Orchidaceae; genus Platanthera; species Platanthera guangdongensis. The sequence continues at coordinate 133,422,818 of CM077162.1, read as the reverse complement.
CCAGCTATGGGAGCCTGGGTGGCGAGACCCCCTCCGGGTAAAAAATACTTCACCCCCCGGAGGGGTCAACCTGCCATGCCAGTTATGGGAGCCTGGGTGGCGAGACCCCCTCCGGGTAAAAAACACTGGGCATCCACAAGAGGTATCACCGCCCCTGCCAGCTAGTGAGAGCATGGCAGCGGGACTATCTCGTAGAGAAAAGGAACAGGTGCATCCACGAGAGGTACCACCGGCCCTGCTAACTAGTGAGAGCCTGACAGCGGGACCATCTCAGAGAGAAAAGTTACATGGGCATCCAAGAGTGGTACCACTGGCCCTGCCAGCTAGTGAGAGCCCGACAGTGGGACCATCTCGGAGAAAAAAGGAACAGGGGCATCCACGAGAGGTACCACTAGCCCTGCCAGCTAGTGAGAGCCTAACAGTGGGACCGTCTCGGAGCAAAGAAGAACTTATTCTCCCAGAGGCACATTCGACCCATCCAGGGAGTGGGAGACTGATTGAGTAGATCCTCTCGGGGGTGGGACTTGCTCTCCCCGAGGCACATTCGACCCATCCACCTAGTGGGATCCTGGATGAGGAGATCCTCTCGGGGTGGGACTTGCTCTCCCCGAGGCACAATCGACCCATCCAGCTAGTGGGATCCTGGATGAGGAGATCCTATCGGGGGTGGGACTTGCTCTCCCCGAGGCACATTCGACCCATCCAGCTAGTCGGAGCCTGCATGAGGAGATCCTCTCGGGGGTGGGACATGCTCTCCCTGAGGCACATTCGACCCATCCAGCTAGTGGGAGCCTGGATGAGGAGATCCTCTCGGTGTTGGGACGTGACCTCCCTGAGGCACATTCGACCCATCCAGCTAGTGGAACCTGGATGAGGAGATCCTCTCGGTGGTGGGACTTGATCTCCCCGAGGCATATTCGACCCATCCAGCTAGTGGGAACCTGGATGAGGAGATCCTCTCGGGGGTGGGACTTGCTCTCCCCGAGGAACATTCGACCCATCCAGCTAGTGAGAGCCTGGATGAGGAGATCCTCTCGGGGGTGGGACTTGATCTCCCCGAGGCACATTCGACCCGTCCAGCTAGTGGGAGCCTGGATGAGGAGATCCTCTCGGGGGTGGGACTTGATCTCCCCGAGGCACATTCGACCCAACCAGCTAGTGGGAGCCTGGATGAGGAGATTCTCTCGGGGCTGGGACTTGCTATCCCGAGGCACATTCGACCCATCCAGCTAGTGGGATCCTGGATGAGGAGATCCTCTCAGGGGTGGTACTTGCTCTCCCTGAGGCATATTCGGCCCATCCAACTAGTGGGAGCCTGGATGAGGAGATCCTCTCGGGGGTGGGACTTGCTCTCCGCAAGGCACATTCGACCCAACCAGCTAGTGAGAGCCTGGATGAGGAGATCCTCTCGGTGGTGGGACTTGCTCTCCCCAAGGAACATTCGACCCAACCAGCTAGTTGGAGCCTGGATGAGGAGATACTCTCTGGGGTGGCGAACCAGGTGTGTCACTTGAACTATACCAAATCCAACATTCTCAAATGGGGAAAAAAGATGGGTTACATGATCCCCCTGACTCAGCTGGTCAGGGGCTGGACTCACTAAAATATAAGAAAAATATAGGAATTTTCCGGGGCTAGGTTTCTTCAGGGGGTCTGGGCATGGTGGTCGTGACCCTTCCCCTCGGAGACATCCATCTTGCTTAGGCTCTCCATGATCCTCTCCATCTCCTCTGCCTTAGCCAACTAAGAGATGGTGTTGACGGTCGTGACGTAGCACTACCATGCCATCCTGGAGTCTCCCTTGACTCTGACCTGGATCCCTCCTGAGCTGAACTTGAGGCATTGGTGGAAGGAAGACGACACGCAACGGAAGGCGCTGATGCGAGGCCTTCCGAAGATGGCGCTGTAGCTTCTTGGAGCGTTAACAATGATGAACCGGCAGTTCCTTAAAGTCCCTCCCAATTTTACATGGAGTCCTACTCCACCTTACACCTCTTTCCTCTCCCCTGAAAATCCGAACGGGGGTCCGTATGAGGCCAACACCCTCCTTGGCTCTACCGTCATCTCATCAAACGCCTCCTTGAAAATGACGTTGATGGAGCTTCCTTTGTCATTCAAGATCCGGGAGACGTTGTAGCCTTCGATGGCTATCTGGATGACCAGTGCATCGTAAAACGGATCCCCATGATCCGGCAGGTCCTTCACCGAGAAGGTGATCTTCTCCTCCTGGGGTGGGGTCTGGGACATCGAGGCGACGCTACGTCGGTACATGACATGGATGCTTGCCTTCCGAGTGTCCTCTAACCCCACTCCACCATAGTTCACTGCAATACCGCCTCGGGGTCCGACATCGACCCGGTCCTCACACACGTCATCCCCCCCTCCTCTGGGCAGAACCTCTTCAACCCGCACTGGTGGATGGGCTGGGCTGGGCCTCTCGCTCCCCTCACTTCCAGGAACTTGGGGCAGGTAGCTGTGGCGTGCCCCTCCACCTGGTGGAAGTCATAGTACGGTAGCGCTCCTCCCCTCCTTCGGTGGGCTGGGCATTCTATCCTGTTACGTCTTCCTGCTCCTATCGCCAAGGCTTGCTACGGCGGGGGTAAGAGCTTTCTTGGGGCTTGCCTCTAGAAGTTTAACCTTCCTTGACATCAACGGAAGTTACCCCCATCTTGGACGTAACCTCTTCCTGGACCCTGAACGGGTCTTCCCTGCTGCCTCCAACCTGGTTCTGGACCCTCCAGAGCTCTTCGCTCCTCTCTCCTTCTTCCTTCCTGATGTCGAGAGCCACCTTGCTCCTTTGACACCATCTCTGTTAGCTTTGCGAACTTCTTGACAAATGCCGGGTTGGCCGCCTTCATGGCTATCTCCTCGGCCGCCCTTTCCATCAGCTCCTCAAAGGAAAGGGGGGCCTTTCGAGTCATACTCATCTTGAAGAACCCCTCGTGCAACCCCACCGTGAATGCCATCTGGAGGGCATACCCTGGCATCTCTTGGACCTCCAGGATATCCACTTGGAACCTGTCAACGTAATGGGCCAGCGACTCCTCGGCCCCCTTCCTTATCAGGAAGATGGACTCAACACTCCTCTTCCTCTTCTTGGAGATGGACAAGCGAAGCTGAAAGCTCCGGCTCAAGTCCTCGAACCCATAGATTGACCTCGGAGGGAGATGATGAAGCCAGTCCCCTGCCTTCTCCTTCAACGTGATGGCAAAGAGACGACACTTGAAGGCATCCATCATTGGCCTGATGGAGACGACATCCTCGTACAACTGCAGATGTTGGACGGGGTCATCCTTGACGCTATAGTAAGCCATGTCGGGTTCTCGGAACCCCTCGGGAATGGGAGCTGAGATGATCAGCTCGCTGAAGGGTGACCCCCTAAGGGGTGGTCTCGCCACCTCAACTCACGTAACCTGCTCGCCTGGGAGGTTGGCACTCGCCGGGCTAGAGAACAACTAATGGTCGGTTAGGTCTCGCTCGACCCCATCGCCCATCCTCTCCTTCCTGAGCCATCTTCCTGGGGCACTTCCTTCTCCCTATGCTGGGGTCATCTTGCCTAGACCCCTGTGTGTCGACTCATCGAGAGGGGGTGGGGGAGCTAGCTCCTAGGGGGTTGGGGTGGAGCTGCCACCCTGAGGAGCAATACTTCGCAGCATCTCCATGATGCCCTTGATGGAGGACATGAACTCTTGCCTCCCCACAAAGGGTCCTGGGCTGGGGAGCTCGACGAGATCATCACTACCTCCCAACCTCCAGTCATGACACTCTCCCGAGATCTTCTGTGTTGGTCACTCTCCACGCTCACCGCACCAAACGTGTTGAAGACAAATATGTCCTCTGTGGAGTTTGGGGTCCCTAGAAAGGGGTGACCTCGCAGCTACTACACTCAAGAGAATGTCACAGAACAAAGGACCAAGAAACTAGAAACAGACACTCGGCTCCAGCGTGGAGGTCCCACCTCACACCCGGAAGACCTTTGAGGTCTCCCCCTCCTAGCCAATGCTTGAGCTAGGGTGCCTTGAAGGATGAAGAGAGAGTGAAGAAGTGATGCTCTCCAAGGAACCCATAAGGGCCTATTTATAGTTTTTCCAACCCCATGGTCCAAAATGTCAACAATGCCCCTACGCAAAATAGGCCTTAGGCCAATAGAAGACAGTCACACTGGGGCTTAAAGAGGTAATTCCGCCCCGAGGGTAAAACGCTAACAACATGGTCAAAAGAGGTCCAAGAGCGGGTGGAGCCAGGGTCGAGACCCCGGCCTCCCGGCCGGTCTCGCACGGCCAGGCCACGGAACAGGAGGGGCAGGGGCGAGACCCCGACCTCTCGGCCTCTCTCGCCCCGCCAGGCTGCAGAACATGAGGGGCAGAGGCGAGACCCCGGCCTCCCGGCTGGTCTCTCCCCACCATGCCGCGGAACAGGAGTTGCAGGGGTGAGACCATGGCGTCCCGACCGGTCTCGCCCCGCCAGGCTGTGGAACAGGAAGGGCAGGGACGAGACCAAGGCCTCCCGGCCGGTCTTGCACCGCTAGGCCGCGGAGTAGGACGGGGCAGGGGTGAGACCCCGGCCACAGGCCAGTCTCGCCTAACCAGGCCGCGGGGCAGGAGGGTGCAGGGGCGAGACCCCTGCCCCAGGCCGGTCTTGCCCCGCTAGGCCGCGAAGGAGGAGGGGGCAGGGGCGAGACCCCAGCCCCAGGCCGGTCTCGCCGCACCAGGCCGCGGAGTAGGAGGGGGCAGTGGTGAGACCCCGACCTCTGGCCGATCCCGCTGCTCCCACCTCGCACGTATCAGGTCGGGGCGAGTGCCAAACAACTTGTCGCACCTGCCCTCCACCAAAAATGGGTCACTGGGGGAGGCAGATTTTTCTTCCCCCTACTAGTGTATTCCGAGGACTAGGCCTAAATTATCCACCAAGAGCTCAAACCACTCCAAAAGCTTAAAACCAAAAAACTGCAAATACGGGGTTGTACATGTTAACCCCGAAATCGGCAATCCTTCCCAAGGCAGTCAGCTCGCTCGTCACGGCCTACCCCGGGTTCCTCCTAGAGGTCGTGATGCCCTAGGGAGAGCGGACAGAATTCTCTATCCACTCAAGCCGCGTGGCTTGCGCAGCCTCAGTGGTCTGACCGACCAGGCCGCGCGCCTTCCCTTGGTGGGCAGGGTCCGCGGACTCCTCCTACAGTCCGCCCCTACAGGCTGCCCATTTTCAGCTTAACCGCGAGATTGTTTCCGCAAGACTCTCTCTGTCGGACTCAACTCCTTATTCGCCCAAGCCGCTAGCCAGCTACCGCGGATTCTATCTCGCCAACACGCATGGTCTACCTCGTCAAGATCGACATGTTGCTCAGTCCTTGCCACCAGCAGCATGGGGAGCCGACTCCTCCAGCTTGCCTACAGGGTGCGGACTAAAACTCCGGCTACCCGCCAAGGCCAGTAGCAACGGCCAAGTTCCTCGCAAGCTGGGCAGACTCGAAGTGCGATCAAGACTTCCAGTCCGCCTTCATTGGTGAACCCCAACAGCAACAACCAGGCTCCCTATCCAATGTAAGCGAACTCGACCTTGCAGCAGCCGCGGACTCGACGTACTTGGCGGACTCTCTATGCAGTCCGCCCTTCCCTTCACTAGAACCGGCATCTCGGCAGCAGTACCAGCTTCTTCCTTAGTCCGCAGGCCTTTCATAGGCTCAGACAGTAGCAGCAGGGTCAACCCCTCCTCTGTCCGCAATCTTGGCGCGGACTCAGTTAGTAGTGGCGGACGTTTTCCAGCCCGCCAGGCATCATATACTCTAGAAGGCAGTCCCAGTCCGCATAACCTTGTGTGGACTCGCCGGACTCTGCGGGCACTCTCCTGCGCGCACCCCTTACAGCTCGCTCAGATCAGTAGCGGTAGACTCAGGGGATTCTCCTTGTAGTCTGCCACTTGTCATCCAACATCCGCCACCCCAGTAGTAGGGGACAGTCCCAGCTCAGCAGTTACGGACTCCGCGAACCCGTATCGCAGTCCGCCACTAAGTCTCCCATTTTGCCGTAAGCAGCACCGGCTTCAGTACCAAGTCCCAATCCGCCCGTCCTATTGCGGGCTCGGCGGACTCCGTCTCCATCTCGCTCAAGTTACCATCTCACCGGGGGTAACGTCATTGCAAGCCATTACCTCATCCGGCCTATAAATAGACCCCCATGCCTCTCATGTGTGGGGGAGGTCTGGTCATTGCCAAGGCGCCCACGCTCTAAGTCAGCCAGCAAGCCCCCTCCTGCGGACTCTGTTTCTCAGACCGCACCCCCTCTGCTCCTTTAGTCGCGCGACCTGCCGGCCTCTGGTTCTGCAGTCCGCGCGGTCTCCCATTTCCCTTAACCGCGCGGCCTGTCAGCTTCGCTCACAGTCTGCGCGGCCTCCTTTTTCATTCTTCTTCCTTAGCCGCCAGCTTCCTTCTTGTACCCTTTATTGCTTTGTTGTAAAGGTGTATTTTCAAGCTTGTAACTCTCGGTATTAATAAAAGGAAAGCCTGTCGTAAGAGTGGCGTTTAAGCTGCGGCGAGCGAACTCTGTTGTTGACGCTGCTAGCGGCCCCCTCTCTCTCTCTTTTCTTCCTAGATCATCTCAGCTCCCTCAGCAACCAACCTGCAAGCACAACCGTCATAGTAACTGTCTGCTCGACAGCTCCTGATCAACCTCCTCTTCACATCAGCCTTCCCGGCTGCTCTCAGCACCCTCTCCTCTATCCCCACAACTCCTTGACAAGCGTTTGCTCCACTCTCGAGCACTCAGAGGCTTCCTTCATCCCTCTTCCCCTGCAGCCTTCATCCTCTTCCTCTCCTAGCTGGTGAGATCAAACACTCCCTCCGTGTTAGCTGCCCGGTGTCATTTTTGCGCATCAACAGTTAACACGCGACCTTCAGATCCGAACAGACGGTGAACAGCGATAGTTACCCATGTCAGATCGTCAACCAGTCGAGAACCATGCACCAAGTACCAGAGATGATCCTCTCTGGGATGCCATTGAACAATCATGCCGTGAGAATGCTCAGTAGTTCCAAGCAATCATCCAAATGCTCGCTGCAATCATGCAATGACTAGACTCTCAACCAGCAACAACTCTAGTTTCTTCAACTGCTCCAATCAACCCAACACCAACATTGGATCATCAGCAAACTTGTCCTCCAGCTTACCCACCGGTCTATCCTCCTTGCACAGCAACCTTCCCGCAAGGTCCAGCGGCTCCTCTGCGACCTCAAGATGAAGAATTTGCTGCTCGCCGAAACACCTTCCGTGAAGCAGCCCGGGAAGTCCTGCAAGATTTCTCAATTTTTAGGGAAGTCACCCTTACCCTTCAGCTCCTGCCTCTGCTCCTCCAGCAGCAACATTTCCTTTTTATCCTCCTGCTTCTTTTGCAGCTGTAGCTTATGCCCCCTTCGTTCCTTATGCTGTAGGAGAGCAGGAAGAGCCATCACCCTTTAACGAGAGCGTTCGCCATGAACTTACTCCAACAAACTTCAGAGAGCCCTGGTTACCAATCTATAAAGGAGATACTAATCCAATGAAGCATCTTCAAGCCTTCGAATCAGCCATTGCTCTCAAAACCCTTTCAGATGCAACCAAGTGCAAGCTCCTTATAACAACTTTTGATGGGAAAGTGAGGGACTGGTTCTATGGCCTTCATCCTCACTCCATCACTTCCTTTACTGATCTGCAAAGGGAGTTCTTGCTCAGGTTCTCTACCTCAACCAAGAGAAAGGGCGGTCCTGAAGCCCTCTTTGAGATCAAGCAGCGTGGAAATGAAACTTGGTCTCAATTCGTTGATCGATTCCAAAGAGAGATTTTGGACATCGAGATTGCTGATCAAGAAATGTACATAGTGGCTCTTATCCACGGTCTCCATGAAGGGCCTCTCAAGTTTGAAGCCAATGTCCATGCTCCAAGAACGTACCAAGAGTTGATTGCCTTAGCCAACTCATACATCCGAGGCGAAAAGAGTAACCCAGGCTTCGTCTCCAAGCTCATATCAGAGAAATATCCTTCTCATAAACAGCCTCCGAGGTCTCCTCGGAAAGATTTCCCAACTAACTCAAGGAGGGAAAAAAGATTTCAGCATCGTCGATACTCTTTCCAAGATCAAGACCGTATTCACGACCCACTACTACCACCAGCTCCATCTTCTCAAATAGCTGCAGTCTACCATCAGCAAGGCGATGACTTGTATGAGTCCGAACTAGATGAGGCCATTCAAGAAGTGAGCCAAATCATGAAGGATAAAGCTAACTACAAAAGGCCTTATCGATCGGCTGATCAAAGATCTAGAGACTCAGAACCATACTGCGACTTCCACAAAGAGCCAGACCACCTGACCGAGAACTGCCGAGCACTCCGCCAGCTTGTGCAAAGGATGCTCCGATAGGGTAAGATGCATGACCTGTTTCCCAAAGAAGATCGACATGATCCGACAACCTCAAAGGGCAAAGTTGCAGACATTCCTTGCAGCTCAAGAGGGGTGAGCCTAGTCGATGTGCCCCTACTCCTCGTTGTTAACAAAACTATCGAATGCTTCGATGCCGACGATGAGGGTGTGCTTGGAAGGCTATTCTAAGCCAGCAAAGGACTTCATAGTCCTCCAAATTCTCTCGTAATATTGATGGGTTATCTCAACTTTTGCCTTTACTCTTTTCAGACAATTTCGTTTCAAAGCACTTCTTAGTGTTCTTTCCTGTTTTTCAACAAAGCTTTTATCTGGGATATTATACTGACACAGTTCCCTTCTTGTGATGCTTCCTTCCCTATCTTTTCTATTTTCCAAAGAGATCACTATACCTGTGAGATATCGCCAAGTCCAAAATGCTCCCTCCGTAGATTGTTCTCTGGCACGACCGCTTCGACCTCATATGGCGGGAGTATACCCATATGTGTAGTAAGAGCCGTTCAATCTACGATGTTGGGCTTCAGACTTTGGATCCTAGTCAGCATTTGACACAGAGCATGTTCTAGGGGAGCACCATGTGTTAGCTCTGCTGTGCTTCACAAAGGATACATTAAAGTTACGGTGATCTTTGCTTGACAAGCAATGGCGATCAAGCATAGCCTTGTCTCATTGATCCTCTCACAACTGTGATGGCCGAACACTCTCTGGTACTCTCAAGCCATGCCTTCGCGGGATCCAACAACTCCACTGATCAATCCACAGACAAGCAATAGGCCACTTGGCGCAACTTGTCTCATTGATCAGTGATGATTGTACTCGAGGCAAGAGAGCAGTGCATCTAGCAATCCTTCTCAGGATTTCCCTTGCTTTTCTCTTTTGTGACCTCCTAGAGGATGCACGGTCAGCCCGCTTTGTGTAGGACTATACTCGGGATGATTTTCTCAGGCAAGCGATGCATAAGGCCCACGGGAAACACCTGTGGCAGCATCCAGCCTTCTTTAGTCACTTCCGAGTATAGACCTCTTTTTTGTTAGCTACCTTCTTTCATAGGTGAACAGGTTAATCCGACCTACCAAGAGGATTTCCAGCATTCACATTGCTTATGCTCATTTCATATGCATTGCTTGCTCAAGCTCTATCAGATGATGGTTCACATTGTTATTCATTACTCTTATCAAAATCTAATGGTATCAAACATTGATCAAAGAATCTTACTCTCCTTGGTCATCAAGCCGTTCTATTGCAATCTAGTTAAGATTGGCAGAATTCGTCAAGTTCCTCTCTGCTAATCTGATCATGTCCATCCAACCATATCAACAGTTAACGCTCGATTTATTGATCTGAGCTTCATGATAAAGAGTTCATCAGGCATTTTCCTTGCCATTGGCTCATGTCCACCTTATCTTATCAACAGTTAACACTTGCAAGCCTTCTTCACAGGTACTTGCAAGCTATTTTCATGTTTTGTCCGCTTTTAACTCTTTTCTTGTAGAGACTAGCAGACACTTGCAAGCCTTCTTCACAGGTACTTGCAAGCTATTTTCATGTTTTGTCTGCTGCTAACTCTTTTCTTGCAGAGACTAGCAGGCACTTGTAAGCCTTCTCCCAGGTATTTGCAAGCTTCTTTCTAAAATTGTCTATTTCTGACTCTTCTCTTTGTAGAGATCAACAGACACCTGCAAGCCTCATCCAGGTACTTGCAGTTTAATTCATTATTCTATATCTGCTGCTCACTCTTTTCTTAGCAGTGGTTATCAGACACCTACAAGTCATATCCAGGTACTTGCAGCTTATTTTTTGTATACAATACCTGCTCCTAACCCTCTTCTTGCAGAGATCAGCAGACCCTTAAAAGTTTCTTCACAGGTACTTGCAAGCTACTCACATATATCATGTTAGTTCCTAACTCTCATTTTGTAGAGATCATCTGACCCTTGCATGTTTCTTCACAGGTACTTGCAAGCTATTTTCATGTTTTGTCTGCTTTTAACTCTTTTCTTGCAGAGACTAGCAGGCACTTGCAAGCCTTCTCCTATGTACTTGCAAGCTTCTTTCGTATATTGTCTATTTCTAACTTTTCTCTTTGTAGAGATCAACAGACACCTACAAGCCTCATCCAGGTACTTGCAGTTCAATTCATTATTCTATGTCTGCTACTCACTCTTTCCATAAAAGTGGTTATCAGACATATGCAGGTCATATTCAGGTACTTGCAGCTTATTTTTTGTATACAATACCTTCTCCTAACCCTCTTCTTGTAGAGATCAGCAGACCCTTGCAAGTTTCTTCATAGGTACTTGCAAGCTACTCACATAAACCATGTTTGTTCCTAACTCTCATTTTGCAGAGATCATCCGATACTTGCGGGTTTCTTCACAGGTACTTGCAAGTTACTTTCATATACTGTGTATACCTATAACTTTTCTTTTGCAGAAATCAGCAAAGACTAGCAAGTTCCTTCCAGGAACTTGCAGCTCATTTTTCCTTCTTGTATACTCTTCATCCTTCCTTTTTTGCAGAGGATAACAGGTGCTTGCAAGCCTCCATCAGGTACTTGCAAGTTATTATGCTTCTATGTTTTCCACTTACTTACATTTTGCTGAACTTAGTGGTAGACACATCTTCATTTTGCAAAAGCAAACTCAGGTACACACGCGATGTACCACCCGTACATGCCTACCCTAACTTTCCTCTTGCAGGAAAATAGACAGGCAGCACCAAACTCCTAAGGAGAGGCTTCAGGTTCTATCTCTCCTTGCCCCTTCTCTTTCCTTTGGGGTGGATCACGATTTTCGTGGGTCTCCAACTTTTTTGAAGTTCTATTCGGAACTTAAAAAAGTGCGGGGATTATGTTAACCCCAAAATCGGTGATCCTTCCCAAGGCAGCCAGCTCGCTCGTCACGGCCAGCCCCGGGTTCCACCTGGAGGCCGTGATGCCCTAGGGAGGGAGGACAGAATTCTCTCTCCGCTCAAGCCGCGCGGCTTGCGCGGTCTCAGCGGTCTAACCGACTAGGCCGCCCACCTTCCCTTGGTCAGCAGTGTCCGCGGACTCCTCCTGTAGTCCGCCCCTGCAGGCCATCCCCTTTTCAGCTTAACCGCGAGGTAGTTTCCGCAGAACTCTCTCTGCCGGACTAAACTCCCTATCCGCCCAAGCCTGCATCCAGCTACAGCAGCTTCTGCCTTGCCAACACGCGCGGTCTACCTCGTCAAGATCGACAGGTCGCTCATTCCTTGCCACCAGCAGTATGGGGAGTCGACTGCTCCAGCTCGCCTATATGGTGCGGACTCCAACTCCGGCTACCCAACAAGGCCAGCAGCAACGACCAAGTTACTCGCGAGCTGGGCGGACTCGAATTGTGATTAATACTTCCAGTCCACTTCATTGGTGAACCCCAACAGCAACAGCCAGGCTCCCTCTCCAACGTAAGCGGACTCGACCTTGCAGCAGCCGCGGACTCGACGGACTTGGCAGACTCACTATGCAGTCTGCCCTTCCCTTCGCCAGCACCGGCTTCTTGGCAGCAGTACCAGCTTCCTCCTCAGTCTGTAGGCCTTTCACAAGCTCAGCCAGTAGCAGCAGGGTTAACCCCTCCTTAGTCCGCAATCTTGACGTGGACTCAGTCAGTAGTGGCAGACGTTTTCCAGCCCTCCAGGCATCAGATCCTCCAGAAGGCAGTCCCAGTCTGCATAACCTCGTGCGGACTCGCTGGACTCCGCATGCACTCTCCTGCTCACACCCCTTACAGCTCCCTAGGTTCACCAGCGACAGACTCAGCGGATTCTCCTTGCAGTCCGCCGCTTGTCCTCCAACATCCGCCACCCCAGCAGTAGGCGGACAGTTCCAGCTCAGCAATGACGGACTCCGCGAACCGGCATCGCAGTCCGCACTAAGTCTCCCATTTTACCATCACCAGCACCGGCTTCAATACCAAGTCCCAGTCTGCGCGGCCTATTGCCGACTCGGTGGTCTCCGTCTCCATCTCGCTCAAGTTACCATCTCACCGGGGGTAACGTCACCGCAAGCCGTTACTTACTCGGGCCTATAAATAGACCTCCATGCCTCTCATGTGTGGGGGGAGGCTTGGTCATCGCCAAGGTGCCCACGCTCAAAGTCAGCTAGCAAGCCCCCCTCCTGCGGACTCCGTTTCTCAGACCGTACCCCCTCTGCGCCTTTAGTAGTGCGGCCTGCCGTCCTCTGGTTCTGCAGTCTGCGCGGTCTCCCATTTCCCTTAATCGCGCGGCCTTCCAGCTTCGCTCTTCAGGCCACGCGGCCTCCTCTTGCATTCTTCCTCCTTAGCCGCCAGCTTCCTTCTTGTACCCTTTATTGCTTTGTTGTAAAGGTATATTGTCAAGCTTGTAACTCTCACTATTAATAAAAGGAAAACTCGTCGCAAGAGTGGCGTTTAAGCCGCGGTGGGCGAAGTCTGCTGTTGCTGCTGCTAGCCCCCCCCCCCCTCTCTCTCTCTCTTTTCTTCCTTGCTTAGCTCAGCTCCCTCGGCAACCAACCTGCAAGCACAACTGTCATAGTAACTGTCTGCTCGATAGCTCCTGATCAACCTCCTCTTCTCATCAGCCTTCCCGGCTGCTCTAAGCACCTTATCCTCTATCCCCGCAACTCCTTAACAAGCGTTTGCTCCACTCTCGAGCAATCAGAAGCTTCCTTCATCCCTCTTCCCCTGCAGCCTGTAAGACCCGCCCCCCTCCCGGATCCCAAAACACGGCACGAAGGGGGAGTCTTATGCTCGGAACTGCGTCCTTGCGGTAGAATTAGCAGACGGGCTAACCTGCACCACAAGACGCCTATTCCGCCGGCTACAACAATATCAATATAACCTGCCAACCTAATCAAAATATAAGCAAGAGAAGTCAATCCACACTAAGCATATAAGGTCCAAATCAGTACAACAAAATAGAATCTAAAACATGCTTCTACATATCAGAGTACAACTATAGAAAATGCCCAAAAAGAGGCTACATCAAATCCTCTCAACACTCACATCTGTGACCGACGGTATCGACGACACCGTCACTTCAGGACCTGTCGTCCTGGCCTGGCTGTCCTGCTGTGTAGTCCGCGTCTGCTCTACCTGCGGCTTGACCTCCTAAAAGGAAGACGTAGCAACCGTCAGTCGAAACGACTAAGTGGCTTCACATCCGCTCCCCCGGCAACTCCTCGGCACCGGGCGGAGAGAAGGAACAAGGGTAATATATAAGTAAAGATGTACAAGCAGGTGGCAATAGTGTAAGAGTAATAGTATCATAATATAGCAGTTATTTAAGAGCTATAGTAAACTAACAAGTATAAGTAACAGCGGGAAAGTAACTTAACTTATAAGAATGCCCATACAAACTTATAAGTTAAGGATCGGGTTATATAAAGGTAAGTCATCGTATAAGAGTGCCCATACAAACTTATACGATGAGGATCTTGTTGTGCAATATTATGAAATGCTATGTATGCTATGCAATGACTCACCCATGATCACACACATGCAATTGCTATGTCGACACAGACTATAGTTCCCACTTTTCGAGCAGGTAGCTAACCTCTCAGGCATCAGCCGCCGTGGCCAGGCGGTGATAGTAGAACGGGCACTTCTACTACTAGGCGGGTATTCATACTACTTCACCTAGGCCTCCGTACGCCTCAACTGTAAGACCCCCCCCCTTTTTTTTCTCTTATCGACACCGGTGTCTTAGGCCCAGAACTGCCGTTTTGCGGTGACTCCTTCACGCCCTGAAGGGTCATCACCACAAAGCGCCGATTCTGCCGGCCAATTCGATCACAGAAAAGTAGCATAATGAAGTCATGAAAACTAACTGTCCACAGAAAATCACATATCATAGTAAATAAGTCTCCACGAAGGAAGTGTCCACAGAATAAAACATCAGAGTAGCAAATATGGGCTTATGCCCGGTACATCATATCCTCACTACAAAATCACTCATGCGGAAGCAAAAGCAGAAAAACTACTCAAGGTCGAGACTCACGGTCCCGGCTGTATGAACTCTGGAGCTAGACTGCCTCACCTCCAAGCGCACCGATCTCTGGGGCTGCTCCTCCATGCTGGTCTCCACGATCCCCTAAATGATGCGGTTCGAAAACCGTTAGTCTAAAAGACTAAGTCCTATCATCCCCTGCCCCTTCCCCCACGGCTCCTAGGCACCGAGCGGAGAGGAAGAAAAGGGAGGACTTGAAGGTGGAGAATATCAAAAACAGATGACAGCGGACCTACACTAGAAATTCTATAACATGTATAGACAATAAGCTGAAATATGAAAAGTAACCTCCACTTATGTGAGAACACATAAGCCAAGGGGTCTTCTGCAAGGCTCCCATCGTATAAAAAGTCTCATACCAATTTATATGTTGGGGTGTCGGTTATCAAACAGCGGTAAATATTTATATCAAAATTAACCTTAATTTATAAACTTGCCCACACAAGCTTATAGACCAAGGGGTCGTTTTGCAGGTCCAAATGTATAAGCGTCCCATTCCACTTATACATTAGGTGTCAGGGGTTAAATGATTCGATTATGCTACGACATGCAAGTGGGTATGATGGAGCATGCAAGTGCAACACACACACCCGACTCTGTGCACACAGACCTTTAGTTTCCCCTTTCTGGAGCCGTAACCTCCCAGGATACCTCCGTAGTGGCAGACGGAAGCGGTGGGTTGGGCCTCGCCCACCTCTAAACCAATAAAGCACTACCGGTCAGACCTATCGTACGCCTCAACGCTTGGTGCACGAAGCGGACTCCTGCGTACTCTTGCCGGCTGGCGCACCAGACTTCTGTTGGCGAAGTGCTAACCACACTTGCCGAGTCAACGTATTGGTGTCGGTGCATCGACCCTCCAATACCGAAGACCCACCACCTTAATTTTCCTTTCTTTTATGCACATGCAAATTTAGCGTAATCAAAAACCGAGCCGAAGCTCCCCGGACCAACACGTCTGTCTCAAACAATCGAGCCAAAGCTCCCCGAACCCAAAGTCCGTCTTTTAACCATCCAAGCCGAAGCTCCCAACTAACTTCCAGTGCTAACAGTGTTTGTGAAAGGTGCAACCCTAATTACTAAGGCTCCGTTTGGGGGGACTTATTTTCACCGGTCTAGCGGTTACGACCGCATGAACCGGACCTTAATTACGGTCCGATTCATGCGGTCGTAACCGCTTGACCGGTAAAAATAAGTCCCCCCAAACAGAGCCTAAGTTACTCTTTTCAGCTTGTTAAAACAGTTTACGTTAACCCAGGACTGCCCCCGGTATTCCCTGTGAAGGGCTCTCAAGGGGCACTAGGAACTATGTTGGGATTACGCCCAACGTTCCCTTTCGCAAGGTACTTATTTTGTTATTAGTTGATTCCCTTACCCATTACTTCCTCATGTTACGATAGGCTAATCCTAAGGTGATTTGACTCCACTCACCTCGGGGAGGACGATCTTTCGTCGGACCCGAGCGCCTCTACACCCTAGACAAAACAACACCCTACTCACTTATCTTCCAAAGATGCACCTAAATCTATTTATCCTTCCAGCAAACCAACAAGTCCCATCACATGTGCTCTAATTCATATCCCGAATGATTTCCTGCAATTTTACTAAATGCAAACCACTTAAGCTATATGACCCTTAAAAAGGGAAGTATGTCATATGTTCATCCAATGCTCATATAACATTTATTAGAGGTCTATATTTGCATATGCAGACTGAATCCACAATTTCCTAATTTTCATAATTTAAATGCTAATTTATTTATTTATTTTAAAAGCCAAAAGTTCCAAGGTTGAACAGTAAGTACAAGATTTAAGCAAAATAAAGCTCCACTAAAATTATGATAAATGCAAGATGGGTAATCATCTACAAATCCAGAATCTCCAAATTTTCCAGCAAGATTTTAGCCCTTAAATTTTATTTCCAATTTATTCCAAAATAAATCATTAAAAGGGGATGTACAATACAAATACTTCCAAAAATTCAGAGAAAATTCCAGGATGATTGTAAGGGCATATAAAACCTCTAAGTAAACTTTCATAATTTGTTTGAAAGAATTATCCACTAAATTAATCAATTATCCTATTCTCAAAAATATGGTCTTGTAAAGAAAGATCTGTAAACAACCTCTAAAAATTATAAATAAATTTCTACAGGTACTTTTTGGCCTAAAAACATCAAAACCTAAGCCTCATGATTTTTCAACAAATATATCATCAATAATGAATTTTCTTTACCAAAGCCCCTTTCTGAAATTAATTAAGGAAGTACCAAATAAAATTAATTAAGAATTGTGATAAAATTCAGAGATGTTTAACTAGCCCTAGAGTATCCTCTGACCAAGTTTTATCATATTTTAAAGCACATAATATCATAATAAAATCAAACATCATTTTTGGCCTTTTGGTAATTAACAAATGAAGTACCAAGAATAAGATCCATAAAATTCTACAAAAATTACCAGAGGTTCTAGTTGGCTAAAACCTATTCTACCCAAGTTTCAAAACATTTGGGAAAGATTTAGTGGCTGAATCTTCAAATTTGTGCTCCTACCCTAAAACTAGGGTTAGGGTTTTGAGCTGTCTACCTTGTTCCAATTCTTCTAAAGTTCCTACCAGATATCTTAGGTTACATTAACCTCAATTATACTGGGTTCCCAAGGCCATGCAAGGGCATTTGCCCCCATGTCCTTCACAACCCCCAAAAGTCCTTCCTTCGGGTTTGAGGTTGAACCCTAGGGCAAATCAAGCCTAAATCATCCCATTTTCCTCAAGAGGGTGGCATTGTCCATGCCAAGTCAGTGTCCAAAACCTCTGCCTCTGTTGAGGGGAGGGGACCACCCTAAGTCCATAGTGCACTAGTGGTTAAAAATACCCTCTTTGGGCCAAAGTAGTGTTTGGTGATTCCCTAACCAAAACTTATCCAAATGTGCTCAAATTGTGTACAGAACTAGGTCTTGATGTCGGGGACCTCTCCCCAAAATTTGGGAGGGTTTGGAGGTCATTTGGCCACTTAATTTAATTACCTTAGCTTTATTAAATAAAAGCAAAAACTTTAGGAAAAGTGTGTCCAAATATTCTAAGTTTTGGGCAGGCCCTAGGTATAGCTAGGTTAGGATCCCTGCCAATATTTCAAGTGATTTGGAGCAAGAATGAGGTGTTGGCGCTCAGTTTAATGACTGCATAGCCCTAAGGGTATGTCCCACCAAAATGGGTGCCCTGGTCAGACCATGCACCCAAATTGGTTCAAACCAATTTTAAAATACAGTAGACACAAAAAGCTACAACTTTAATGTTGGAGGTTTTCCCACCAGGTGAGCCTAGGTACTTTTAAAAATTAAGACCAAATAATACTAAAACTGTGACATAATCAAATTATCTACATAATATCCTTTAGTCTAATCATATAATCGCACGGATCTTGAAGCATAAAGGGACGGGATCCCTTCATCTTCCTCCTTGAGCCGACGGCCAGGATCCATCCCGCCTGGAGCCGCTTCCAAGCCCTGCCGCCGGCGATCCAGCCCCTTCCCCGGCCGGCCACCGCCACCACCACCTCCGTTGAGGTGGTGGTTATCGCCAGGCGGCGGCTATACCGCTGGAGAGGAATTTTCCGGCGGTTATAGCATGACAATTTCTTGCAGAAAAACCATGAAAGCTTGGATTTGATCGGGCTCAATTGAGCCCGAACCTTGAACCTAAGGAGTCCTATGATCTACCCGAGAGTTAAGGAGAGGGGGAGGACCTTCCTGGCGGCCTGAATGCGGGAGGAGCGGGGGGATGCCATTGTTGACGGCGGCGGCGCTCGACTTCTGCAACAGTACAGTGGGATAGCCCATATCCTCCAGGTAAAGGCTCGAAAATGTTCCCCTCTGCCCACTGATGGTGTTTAAATGGCAATTGCGGAGGGGGGTGGCTGGTTCTTCAATGCCCATCAACACCATTTATGGTGTGGCTCGGGTAGAGTGGAGGGGGCTGAATCCACCCCTTGGTGGCCGGGAAACGGCTGGAATCAATTCCTCTTCCCTAGAGGAGTTGATTGAAGCCATTAAAGGTGGTTGTTAGCCTCCCTTGGCCGGCTCCACTCTCTCCCTTCCTCTCCCCCATCTTCTCTCTCCTCCATTAACATGGAGGGAAGCTCCCTTATCTCTCCTAGTCACCCCTGGTTGAATGGTCAACTCCATTGGCTAAGAGCAGCCCACCTAGTCATGTTGAACATGAAAATGAGGCTAGCCTAAGGAAGAAGTGGCTTGGGCTTGGGTTAGCCCTTTTGGGCTAGGTTTGACTTGGCTTAAATTAGGGTTGACCTGGGTCAATTTGATCATCTGGGTTGACCCCATTGGATCTTTAGTGACCCATTGGACTCCCTTAAGGTCTAGGAAGGCTTGAATAGGGTTGGTTGGGCATCTTGGGGGTCACATGTCCCTTGGTAAGGGCACTTTGACCATTTTAGGGCTAGAGTTGACTTGGGTTAACATGACCATTTGGGTTGACCCCATTGGGTCCTTGGTGACCCATTGGCTTCCCCTAAGGTCTAGGTAGGGTTACCTTGCACTTTGGAGGTCACCTACCCTTAGTAAGGGTACTTTGACCAGATTAGGGGCTTGAGTTGACTTGGGTCAACCTGGCCTCTAGGGCTGACCCCAATGTATCCTTAGTGACCCATTGACCTCACGTTAGGGTTAGGAGGGCATAAGTGGGGTCCTCTAGGCTAGGAGTAGGTCAATTGACCCTAAGTAGGCTAGTTTGACCCATTTAGGGCTAGGGTTGACCTTGGTCAACTGAGCCTCTTTGGTTGACCCCAATGGGTCCATATGGCTCTAAAGGGCATCCCAAGGTATTAGGGGGTGTTGTGGTAGGGTCTTGGGGTCAAGGTGTAGCCCATGGTCATCCTAAGCCATTGTTCAGAGTTCTACTATTTGCAGACCATGACGAGTTTCCACATTTTGTCTCCTATCTCTTGGCCCATTTCTACCTTCATAGGGTTTGTCATGACCTAGCCATGGACAAAACCACTCCTAGGGGTCTAGTTGGAAATGGGATGTTACATCAACGCTAAGAACATAACATCGGAGCCCATGCGTACTATGGCCCAGCGGGGTCTTGGGTAGATGTGCACCAAGAACACAACCCGAACTGGCCTTGTGTGACCCGGAAGGGGCCTTGGAAGTAAGCACGAGGACACAGCCCAACCGTTCACTTTGCATGGAAGGGGCCCCGTGACGTGAACACCGAGGCCACAGCCCAACCGCCCAAAGTCTAACTGTAAACTCCCGTCGGTGTGACGATCGACGAGCCCGTAGACATGCCACACTATCCTTAACCCAAGATTACGACACCGCATGTCGACTCAGACCGCATGCAAATGCCTCGCCGTAACATGGAAGGGGCCTCGGAAGTAAACACGAGGACACAGCCCAACCATCCATCCATGCCTTATCCCAACACAAACCAAACAAGTGACGGTCAACACCGCACTCACATCCTCTCACAATACTACCCGTAGGGAGACGACGCTCTAAGTATTGGACTAGTAAACTCATTCCATTAATCAAACATACTCATGACCATAATTTATTGTTCTACGTGAATTTCCAAATGATGACAACATAATATAAACATGATGCGCATATAAAGATCTATCAATCTTTCCAAAAGTACAAACATATTATAAACATGATGCGCGTATAAAGATCCATCAATCTTTCCAAAGGATAAGAACATATTATAAACATGAAGCGCATAAATAACCATCTATCAATTTCTATCAAGTCAATTCATTTAAGTAAGATTGCTTCACAATTGTATTATATGAAATCTGATTAATAAACTCCATCAATCATGCAACTAAAATGATTAATCATAAAAGAGTTCATCCAACCCAAGTAACTTGCAATATTAATTCCACCGAATCCAAATCCATATTATATAAGCCCAGAATTTAGGTGCAGGGTAAATCTTGGCAGCAACTTCGACCAGAGATTCCCGAAGATACAGGAATCCGGTGAAAACATGTAATCCTAGATGGAAAGGTCTTTCCATGGGCTACAACTTTCATATTCAGACCTCAACCCAGATTTGAATGTATCCTATTAGAAATCAGACTTGAAGTCCGCTGCGTATAGAACACAATTTCTGTATGTAAGATTTATTGAACACCATTTTCGTTCAGACTTTCCTGTGGCTACAGACATCGCTTGAAGTTATGCAGCCACTCGTTGGAAAGGTATTTTCAAGGGCTTCCACTTTCGTGTTTAGTCGAAAGCCCAGATTTGGACATATCCTTCATGAAAATGGCCTAGAAGATCGATGCGCACAGAATACAAATTCAGCACGCATCTTGAGGTGGGACGAATGGCATCGGTTCATCTTCCTCCTCAAGTCGATCCTCTCAAATATCCTCCAGAAATTTACTCCACCCTTATTCACCCTCATGAGGCCTTTGCTCTTCACGAAACCATCCCCCATCTCCACATAGAAGATCGGAGAGGTTGAAGACACCACTAACCAGGAGCACAAGCCATGGATTGGCCTCACCCTAGAGAAAGCATCTTCTCACATGTCTAGAGTCTTTTGAGTCGACGTCTCGCCTAGATATCTATAGATCTAGCAGCAAGGGAGAGGGTAGGAAGCTCACCTCAATTCCAGCGGTTCCTCCATTTCTGGCCAAGGTTATCGTAATTCTCCTTGGCGGCATCTTCTCCTTCGCGGTGTTGGCGGATCTCCTCGTCCAGAACTTGCTCCACCAACTTTTCTCTCTCAATCAGGAATTTTTCTCAGGGAAAACGGCTGGGAACAAGAGTGAAAATGGCTAGGGTTTTCACAGTGAATATATATAACAAGAGCGGAGCTTTACGGACGGTTACAATGTCAAATCAATTCACCGACATGTGCGAAGCGTTACAGACAGTTACAACGCCGATTCAATATTCGATACGACGGAACACGCCCTGGTCACGACTGTGACACCGGGCGTGACTCCTATCGTTGAACGAAATTCGTCGAACTCAACAAACATCGTCGAACTCAACTAGAATCGTCGACCGGAGAATACGCCCCGGTCACGCCCATGGTCACGCTCGTGACACCGGTCGTGACTCCTATCGTCGAACGGAATTCGTCGAATGCAACTAAAATGGTCGAATGGAGAACATGCCCCGGTCACGCCCATGGTCATGCCCTTGACACCGGGCGTGACTCCTATCATCGACCGGAATTCGTCGAACGCAACGAAAATCATCGAACGGAGAACACGCCCCGGTCACGCCCATGGTCACGCCTGTGATAGGGGGTGTGTCCAGTGTTCAACAACTCGAGTACTCGACAATGACTCAAGTACTATACAACTGATTGGATATACACATGTATGGTCACGCCCGTGTCGGACCAGTCACACCCGTGGCATGGGTGTGAAACTCACTAAGTCGAGAATTCACAACCCGTGTCCTGCTCTGGACAACTCGAGGGCTGGTTCCTCCAATATTCACATGTGCTGCCTAATTTCCAGCACTTCCCTAGACCCAAGTCAACTCTCCTGACTCAAAACACACACGAGGGGCCTAGTGCGATTCGGGATGTTACAAATCCTATAAACAAAATAAAAGATTTCGTCCCCGAAATCAGGCTTGGGCTAGGGTGATGTAGGATACAGGGGCGAAATGTCCGGCACATTCTAGCGACTAAATCTACCCGCACACGATCTAATTTAGAAACACCACACGCAAGCGTAGCCACGTTTTAGATTAACGCTTATCGTCACACAACGACTTGAGGATCGCTAACCCCCTTAGGATCAAATAGTGACTAGAGGCCACTATCCTTTCCGGCGAAATGAACCCACATGGTTCGGTCGAGTGAAGTCGTACCAAGGAGATCCACCAAAGCAAGGATTCGGAAAGTGGTTGATCTCCCTCGACTGAGAAAAACCAAAGGTCACCACCCTTCTTGGAATGCGAGAAACTCGGAGAATCAAATACGAAAACCAAATGGAAATACTTCGATGATTAAGATTTCAGATTTCACACCAAAACTTTCGCACAAGAAATATGCATAGGAGGTAGAAGAAACACACAAGATAGAGAAGAGGAATCGTTACCCCAACTCATAGATAGTTGCACGTGGAGAATCGCTCTACCACGGTTCCGCCGGAGTCACACCGGAAGAAGCTTTGCATGTCCACTTTCAACGGAGTCACACCGCGAAGCTCCCACGCCGGAAGAAGCAGGCCTTCACTTGGCCGAACCCTTCAAGGAGGCGGGAGATGGGGGGGGGGGGGGGGCAATGGGAAAGCAGTTCTCAAAAGCTGAAAGATAAGATTTAGGTCTAATTTTTCTCTACCTAAAACCAAGGGAGTGGAAGCCTTATATATGGCCCACTCTAAATAAAAGTTTATACATAAAATATTAAGAATTCAAGGGCATTTGGAGGTTAATGCAGGCCTCCAATTAAACAAAATAAGCATAAAAATTGTTATCCGCAGCCCGGTAGTTTTTATGACAACAACGTCACTTGATGGTGTTATCTCGCGAACGAAGATGGTAGCGGGAAGAGGTGCGGCGCCGCGCTCGCACGTCTTTATTTCGCCGTAGATCTTTGCTTTGCAGTGGTGGCGTGTCATCCGTTAGTGCTTCAACATCAACGGATTTGCTTTGTAGTGGTGGCGTGTCATCCGTTAGCACTTCAACATCAATGGCCGCGGGTTGGAGAGGGTCGGCTCCGTCAATCCTCCCCCTCTCAAAAGGACTCATCACCGAGGAGTTGGCATCTTTGTAGCGGCGAAGGAGAGCATCATCCAAGCGAGCCACTTCATCTTCGGGAACCCATGAATCATCGGAGGATGGGCGATCATGCCACTGGACCAAATAGCGGCAAGAGGTACCAAGCGGGGACGGGAGAACTTCATCGGCAAGGATCCTGTCTGGTAAGAAAGAAGTCTTGGGAAAACTAGGAAAAGTGTTAGGCGAAAAAGGTAAGACCGAAGCAAAAGCATCCACCAACGTACCTCCAACGGAATCCATAGTAAGAGGCGATTCATGAGACCTGTCCCCCCCAAGCCCAAGAGAAGATTGAGAGGAAGAAGAAAAAGGAGAGTTGCATATTTCAAGCGGCGGAGAAGTATAAGGTGTTAAATCGGAAACATTAAAAATAGGGGATATACCCCTATCGGACGGTAAATCCAAAAGATACGCATTGTCTCCCAATTTCTTAGCAACTCGAAATGGGCCGGCTCTTCGATTGGCCAACTTTTTGACGGTACCCGAAGGCATACGCTCAAGAATGAGACGAACCAAGACCAAATCACCAACATTAAAATGGACGGCTTGACGGTGCAAATTCGCGTGTAACTGATCGGACGTATATTGCGTGGCTAACACTTCTTGTATGTGTTTATGTAAATTTTGAATGTGTTGGGCAAATTCCTGTGCGAAGTGACTTGATTTATAAGTGGGCGGTAGGGGAATCAAGTCAAGTGGCACGGGCGCCTTATAACCGTGCACAATCTCATTCGGCGACAATCCGGTAGTCCTATTCTTAGAATTATTATAAGCGAGTTGTGCGTGAGGGAGAATGAGATCCCAAGTGCCTTTGCGCTCTCCAATAATACAACGTAAAAGATTGCCCACCCTCCTATTTACGACCTCCGTTTGGCCATCCGATTGCGGATGATAGGCTGACGAAAATAAAAGTTTGGTTCCCATAAGTTTCCAAAGCGTCTTCCAAAAGTAACTAGTAAATTTGACATCCCGATCACTAACGATAGTTTTTGGAACACCGCGGTGCCCGACAACTTCCTTAAAATAAATTTTTGCCATGTACGAGGCGTCACTCGTTTCGCTACACGGAATAAAGTACGCCATCTTCGAGAACCGGTCTACAACTACCAAAATAGAGTGTTATCGTCGCAAGGTGGTCGGGAGGCCTAAAATGAAGTCCATACTCACATCCTCCCAAGGGATAGAAGGGATGGGTAGAGGGGTGTAGAGACCGTCGTTTGTTTTACTACCTTTAGCTAGTTGACAAGTACGACAACTACTAACGATTTTACCAATGAGAGATTTCAAACCCGGCCAATACAATTTCTCCTCTTCTAAAGATAGCATCTTATCCCAACCAAAATGGCCACCAACGCCCCCACCATGAATTTCCCAAATGATGTGATGGCGGAGGGAAGTTTGTGGGATACACAACTTCGTGTGCTTAAATAAGTAACCATCCCGGATGTAGAATGCCGAAATAGTGGAGGGAGACTCCTCTTGGGTGGCAAAGTAGATGTCTTTAAAGTCCGGACATGTCGGGTATTCGTCCTTAACGCGCTCAAAACCAATCACCTTAACTTGCATGGTGGACAATAATAACGAGAGTCGGCTAAGGGCGTCGGTCACACGGTTGTTGGACCCCTTAAGATGCTTAAGAGTGAACGTGTACTCTTGGAGGAACGACACCCACTTAGCGTGCCGGGGCTGATTTTATGTTGGGAGTTAATAAAACGTAAGGCTTCATGATCCGAAAGCAGCACAAATTCCTTGGAAAGGAGATAGTGTCTGCAATAGTGCAAACTTCGGACCACCGCATAAAATTCCTGATCGTAATTGAAGTAGTTTAATTTAGCCCCGAACAACTTCTCACTAAAATATAAAATGGGGTGACCCTCTTGACTTAATACTCCTACAATCCCAACCTCGGATGCATCGCACGCTAATTCAAACACCTTAGAGAAATCCGGTAAGCATAGGAGAGGTGCTTCCGTCATAAGAGTTTTGATCGTTTGGAAGGCATGATGGGAGGATTTAGTCCATTTGAAATCCCCCTTCTTCATGCACTCCGTTAAGGGAGCCATGATGCTACTAAAATTCCGAATAAAACGCCGATAAAAAGTAGCGAGTCCATGGAAACTTCTAACGTCACAGATGGACTTGGGCTCCGGCCACTCGTTAATAACTTGCACCTTCTTCGGGTCTACTCTAATACCGTCCGTTCCTACAAGATATTCTAAGAACTCAACCTCACGGACAAGGAAAGTACATTTCTTCAGATTTAAGAATAATTTTTCTTTCCTTAAAGTAGTTAAGACTGTCCTCAAGTGATTTGTATGTTCAGTGGGCGTCAAGCTAAACACCAATATGTCGTCAAAATACACTACGACGAATTTGCCCATGAAGGGTTGGAATATTTGAGTCATCATCCGTGAAAATGTGCTTGGGGCATTAGAAAGCCCGAAGGGCATGACAAGCCACTCATATAAACAATCCTTAGTTTTAAACGTCGTCTTCCATTCGTCCCCTTCCCGAATTATAATTTGATGGTAGCCACTCTTAAGATCCAACTTGGAAAAGATCGTGGCTCCGGCAAGCATATCCAAAAGATCGTCCAATCGGGGAATAGGGAACCTATATTTAATAGTGATCTTATTAATCGCCCTACTATCGACACACATCCTCCAAGTACCGTCTTTTTTGGAGCTAATAGGGCCGGAACGGCACATGGTCTCAAACTATGGCGAATGAACCCTTTAGTTAAGAGTTCCGATATTTGAGTTTGAAGCTCTTAATGCGCCGCCGGGTGGAGCCTATAATGGGGCTGATTCGGGAGTGAGGAACCCGGGACGAGATCTATGGCGTGTTGGATGTCACGTAGTGGCGGTAAGATGGGGGGTAACTCGGCCGGATACACATCTTTATATTCATCCAATAATTGTTTTAATTCTCCTGGAAGACCATCTAATTTTTCACCATCTTCCTTACTACTCAAGAGCACTACCGCATAGATCACGCCATCTAGAAATGGGTCATGGGTGAACTCTTTTCTTCCTATTAAGTTCAAGGTTTTCTTCTCCACAGGTACAATGGTATCCTTAGACGGAATAGTCGGGTCCTTAGGTGGAGTTGGTTTAAAGGTAATAATCTTCCCCTTGAACTTAAACTCATAAGTATTATCCCTACTGAAGTGAGTCACGTCGTGGTCATATAGCCAAGGCCGGCCAAGAAGGACGTGGCATGCATCCATGGGGATGACATCACTCCACACTTGCTCGGAATAAGATTTGACGTTAAGGAGAACTAGACAACGCTACGTGACAGGAAGAGAAGTCTTATTTACCCAAGCTACATGATAATGTTGGGGTGGGGTTCGTCAACTAATGACATCCTTGCAACCGCGCTCTCCTAAACGACGTTCATACAACTCCCACTATCGATGATAAGCTTACACAACTTCTCTCCGCGCTTAAATATCATCGAAAAGAGGGTCGTCCTATTCCAATTGTTTGGCATTCGGGGAACCGTCAAGATACAACGCATAACCATGAGGTTATGTTCATCCTCCAAATCACTCGGGATTCCCTCAACATCGGACCCCTCGTCGGCTTCATAAATTATTTCGGCCGGGTCGTTAGGAGCCTCCAATAAAGCTAAGGCCATAGGCTTGGTGGGGCATTTGCTCGCATAATGCCCTTGTACTCCACAAGCGTAGCATGTGGCATTCGTCTTATTAACTCTCCCAATTGGCACTCGCTCTCCGATTGGATTCTTAGAATTCCTAGCGGTGATGACTATCGAACTTGTGTCGGTAGACTTAAAATTTCCTTTGTCTTTATACGTGGACTTCCCCTTTTGGAAATACTTTGCTTTAGACTTGAGAGCGATATTTTTTTCAATGTCCAAGGCCGCGTTGTACGTGGTGTTTATATCCGTATACCCTTAACGCAAAAGCTTGCGCTAAATATCCGGATCCAACCCCTTCCGAAATCTCGAGAGAGTCACCTCGGGCATCTCCTTAACGTCGCAGTGTACTAACAGATCCTTAAGTGTACCCATGTAATCAGACACCGACTGACTCCCTTGGTTAAGAGAGGCTAAGTCGTCAAACAGTTGTGTACGGTAATACGTGGGGACGTATTGATCCGACAACATAGCTTTCATAACCTGCCAACCAATTGGTGGCGTACCATCAAGTACTCACATGCGTCTCTCCTCGTTGAGCCAATATACCTTGGCCCGGTCTAGTAATTTCAGCATAGCGACTTGGACCTTTTGCCTATCGGTTAAGTTATGCCACTCAAAGTAGCACTCGATATCCATTATCCAATTCAGAAAGCTTTCAGGCTGCCCCATGCCGTCGTAAGTAGGGGCTTCTATACGGATGGCTTTCGTGATGTTGAACTCTTGTGGAGCTCGATTATAATAATGTGGACCATGCGGTGCAAGGTCATCGTAGTCCTCCTCAATTCGATGAGGATAACGGGGCTGGTGGTGGTTTGGGGGGTGAGGATTAATTTGTAGTGGATAGGAGGGGCTGGTGGAGCCGCTTAAGCAGTCGTAAGTTGAGCGATCATATCCCTTAACTCATTCATGTGATGCTCTTGATTCACGATGTGCTTATTAAACTCTTGTCGAAGAGCCTCGACGGGAGTCGGGTCGTGACCTCCATGCCGCTCGTCCTCCATATTGGAAGAAGAGGGGGCGTACTCGGTGCCGTGCCTTGTGCGCATGCAGATTTTTTTGTTGATAGGCCGTGTATGGGCACACGGCCTGGGACACGGGCGTGTCACAGGCCATGTGAATTCTCGGGTTGTTTGGGATTATTTTTCGCCGATGCACACGGCCACATACACGGGCGTGTCTTAAGGCGTGTTGGGTGACACGGCCCATGACACGGGCGTCTCCCTTGGGCGTGTCACTGGTTTGGATCAGTCGGTTGACCACCACTTAAGGCACACGGCCTGGGACACGGGCATCTCACAGGCCGTGTCAGGTCAAATTCATCTTTTCAGGCATTTTTGTGGCCATCCGTTCCTTCAGCTGGTATCCAAGGGCTGGAGCTTCTTCCCTCTTTTCCTATAGGCCGAAAACTGAGAACTTTTTCTCATTTTGCTTAAGCCTTCATCTTTTTACAAGTTAAAGAGAGAAAGGGAGAGGAAGAAGAGGAAGAAGAGGAAGGGCTGCTGCTGGTGGTGCTGCAGTTTACCGACGAGAGATCTGAAGCCTAAGTTGCGGAGGAAAAGCACTTGTGATTCGTTCAAGCTAGCTTTGAGTTCATGGCACCGAAGCGGTCGTAAAGGGAAACGACTTTTCTTCCTAGCCATGTGAAGGCTTCCTTTTGGCATATATTTGTGATTCCCCCACCAAGAGGTAGCTGATTTTGGGAGTCTTTTGGGTGATTCATGAAATCCCCTTGTTGGCATATAGATCCGGAATTGGAGTACGGAATAGGCATGTTGTGTGAAGCCCATCTGGACAGGTTGGTCTGGATTGGTGATGTTGCATACGAACCGGAGAAGACACCGTGATAAATGTGTAGTTTAAGGCGTAAACGGGTTATGCCTGTGAAAAGGAGTAGCATGAAGTAATGGAGTGGTAGCCCAGGAAAATATCTGTGTTATGTTTTTGGGTCCAACCTATAAATGAGGCACATGAAGTACTGGTATGACCAGGAAAGGCCCTTTGTGATGCTTGATGTCGTAGGGTGTCCACCTGTGAAGCGAGTAACAGGAAGTACTGGCATGGTAGCTAGGAAAGACCCCTGACATTTGTGATTTTGCGGTGTCCACCTGTGAAGAGAGTAACAGGAAGTACTGGGATACCTAGGAAAGATCCGATGTTGTGTTAAGAAAATGGGTGTAGAGAAATACCCAGGCTTGAATGTCAAGAACAGGATTGGTGAGACCGACCCGCACCTTTGATATAGCCATGAATACGTTGTTCTCGGAGAAGGCAAGGTGATTTGAGCAACGGGGGGTGGAGGATCCGACCTACACTATGTCCTTCTGACGTGTGACCAAAAGGTGTGGTCTGTTGGAGCGCATAGCAAGAGTCTTCGGCCTGCGTGCCATGACACAATGGGGGGCTACAGGCCATCCCGGTGTAGGAAGGTTAACTCCGGCTGCACTCCATGGAGTAAATGCTCAAGAGATTTACAGTTGGGTGATGACCCTGATACGATGGTGGGCATGGGAATTGCTAGAACACCAAGAATATGCCCTGAGTGCACGGACCGTTGGGCCGGGTGGCGAACGGTTGTGATGGCTTGTGTGCGTGAAAGCACATTTTGATGAGATATATTGCTAGATTTGTGATATGATATGCCTGCAGGGAAGAATATCGCTGCCCCGAGAAAAGGGGTAGGGTCGTTATAATTTGGTCAGCTGAACGCTGACAGTTGCTTTTGTTTGCCACCGTTGGTTGGATTGTCCCTGTACAGGTGCAGGAGAGCCAAGTGGGACGCGTAAAGGCTGATGTTCCTGCTGCTGCTACTGCTACTAGCCCTCGAAGGCTATATGTGTTGCTTGTTATATTTTCTCTTATTGTGGCTGCCCTGCGCGCCAATCTGTTTAGGCCACTGTTTGCAAGCCTTGTAAGGCCATAAGGCCATCTTGTGTACTCTTGTAAGACATTCCTATGGATGCTTTGTGATATGAACGGATGGGGTTGTTACACCTCTACAGCAACTTCCAGCACTCATGCAGTTCCATCACCTGAGTGGACTGATGATCAAAAGAAAGTCAAGGTTGCTGATGCTAAAGCCATGAATATTCTGGCCCAAATAATGTCTGATGACATTTTCCAGAAGGTGGTTGAATGCACTTCATCCAAGGCCATTTGGCACTCTCTCAACCAAATGGTGGCTGGCTCTACTGATGAATGGAAAGATAGAAGATCAAATCTCATATCCCAGTATGATAATTTCAAGAAGAAGGAAGCAGAATCTGTTGCAGACATGTACAACAGACTGAGCTTAATCATCAATGAGCTGAAGACTTTGGATAAGGACATCACCCTTACTGAAGTCAATGATAAAATTCTCATGTGCTTCCCAAGCTCATGGGATTCATGAACCGGGCCAATCAAGGAGGCCAGGAGCTTAAAGGATATTTTCATAGAATCTCTATTAGGAAAGCTCAAGCCTTATGAGCAGCTCAAAAAGTCCATAGAAGCTGCTGAACAAAGAACTCCTCCACCAACAAGAAAGGAGAACAACCTGGCATTCAAGGCTGCTGAAGAGACAGAAGCTTCAACAATAAATGAAGAGCTAATGAGTCTATTTGACAAAAGATTTTACAAAATGGCATGGAAAGACTTCAGAAGAAAATCATCCATGCAGGATGATAAGCCAAGGTATGACAAAACCCCTACTAAAGAGGTAGTATGCTTTGGCTGCAGGAAACTTGTACACTTCATCTCAGAGTGTCCAAAGAATCAAAAAAAAAGAGGGAAGAAGAGAGAAGGACTCCAGAAGACAACAAAGCAGCAGGCCTTCCTCCAGCAAATACAAAAAGAAGGAGAATGGCTTTGTAGCTGAAAATTGGAATGATACTGAAGATGAATACACATCTTCTAGTTCTAGTAAAGAGGAAGAAGAGGCAAGGACCAAGGAAGTCTGCCTCATGGACATTAATGCCTCCAGCAATCAATCATATAATGAGGAAGAATCTGATAATGAAGGAACTTCAGAATCAGAAGATGATCATGTCCTTTTAACTATTGATTATAGTTCTGATACTTTCAAAACTGATTTTAAAACATTGTCTATTGATCTAATTAACTCAAAAAAGGAAATTAAAATACTTAGAGAAAAATTATCTAATCAGGAAAATAGGATTTCTGAAAATAGTAAGTTGAAAGAAGAACTAATTCTAGCTAATGAACAAATCAATTCTCTAAAAATAGAGCTATGTGAGGCCAAACAACTTGAGGAATCTCTCAATGGGAGAAGCCTTAAGATGATGGACATCACAAGCACAGTCAATGCCAGACTAAAAGGCAAACTAGGCTTTGGTGCATCATCAATTTTACCCCCCATTCTCAAGAAGAACATATTTTCAACCCCCATAAGATTTTTGTCAGCTAAGGATAAAGAGTTATTGGACAACAAACAAAACACAGAAGAATTACCTAACTTTAAAAATCACAATAACAAAAATCATAAAACCTTAGATAAAAACAAAGTTCAACAGAATTCATCGAACTCAGATCGACGAAAAGTGGCCAATTCGTCGAACTCAAGTCGACGAACTCTGAACGCAAATCTATATAATAATTATTCGTCTTACTACGATCGATGAACTGTGTATGGTTCGTCGAGCAGAGATCGATGAACGTGGGGCACAGAAAATGAATATGTTTATTCATTGAGCAGAGATCGACGATCTCACCCCACTTCATTGAACTCTTGTCGACGAACTTACAACTTTTCATCGAACCCAGACAGATTTAATAAAAACCATAATTATAACAACAACTCTAATCGAACTAGGAAACCTTTTAATCCACTTGCTGATTTGATAATTCCTCCTAGAAGATATTACCCCTTAGTTTATAAATATCAACCTGAATTTTCAGTAATATCAAGCTTTTCTTATCAACAGTATAAAGGACCCAAGGTAACCTGAGTCAAGAACAACTAATTGTTTTCATTGCAGGAAAAGAGTTGTCCAGCTATTAATCAAAAATGATACCTGGATGGTGGATGCTCCAAGCATATGACTGGAAGCAAGGACAACTTAATTAACTACAAGTCCATGTTGGGACTAAAGGTGATCTTTGGTGATTCAAAGTATGGCCAGTCTGAAGTCTTTGGAGAAGTAAGGATTGGAGCATTCACTTTCAAAAAGGTGACATATGTAAGCGGACTCAAGCATAACCTCATCTCTATAAGTCAACTATGTGATGAAGGTTATCAGGTGTACTTTAGCTCCACATCTTGTATTACTTCTAATAAAGAAAAAAAACTGTTTTAATTGAAAATATACAAGGTAACATATATATAGTAGATTTTCATTAAGCAAATTCAGATATCTGCCTAATTAACATTGTTAGCAATAAAAATGATCTTTCACATAAAAGATTAGGACATGTTAATATGAAAAACATTGCTAGGCTATCTAAAGACAAATTTGTGAGAGGTTTACCTTCTGGTCCCTACATGAAGGAAGGACTCTACAGGGCTTGTCAACTAGGCAAGCAAACTAAATCTAGTTTTAAATCAGTAAATAATAGTGATTCACCTAGGATTTTGTACCTACTATATATGGATCTTTTTGGACCCATTGCTATACAAAGCCTAGGAGGGAAATCTTATACCCTAGTTATTGTAGTTGACTTCTCAAGATTCACTTGGGTGTTATTTCTGAGATCTAAGTCAGATACATTCAATGTTCTTACAGATTTTCTCAGGACCATACAGATTGAGAACTCTACTCATGTTGCATTGATCCGAAGTGATCATGGTACAGAGTTTGGTTCTCTTCTTATGCATGAGTTCTGTGAGAAGGAAGGTATCAGGCACTGCTTCTCAACTCCTAGAACTCCTCAGCAAAATGGGGTAGCTGAAAGGAAGAATAGCCTTAACTGAAGCTGCAGGCACATTACTTACAGATGCTTACATGCCCCTATCCTTTTGGGCAGAGTCTATAAGCACAACAAACTATGTACTGAACAGAAGTCTAATACATAAACTTAAGAATAGGACTCCCTATGAATTGCTTAAAGTGATGAAACCTAAAATCACCTATTTAAAAGTATTTGGTTATATATGTTATATACATAATAATAACAAGAAATATATTAGAAAGTTTGAAGGTAAGGCTAAAGAAGGAATTATTCTACGATATTCCCAAGTAAACAAAGCTTATAGGGTGTTTAACAAATC
Organism: Platanthera guangdongensis; assembly: GCA_039583875.1. NCBI lineage: Eukaryota > Viridiplantae > Streptophyta > Magnoliopsida > Asparagales > Orchidaceae > Platanthera > Platanthera guangdongensis. The sequence goes on along the minus strand of CM077162.1, from coordinate 133,389,774 downwards.
TTCTTTAAAAATTGAAGAATCAATACATGTGACCTTTGATGAAGTTAACATGTCTTATAAGGAGAAAGAAATTTCTACCAATAACACCTTGCAGGTACCACACCTGTGTGACAAATTGGGTGAATTAAACCTTCCACAAGAGGTTATATCACCCTCTACTCCACAGGATGATGAAGAAAGAGAATAAGAAAGCACAAAAGTGGTTTAACGTTATTCAACAGTAAACATTATTCCACAAGAGGAATTAACTCCACATGTTGTTGCTGAACCAACTCCACCCATTGATCTTGTCACTCTAAGGGATCACCCTAGATATCAAGTGATTGGAGACATAACAGTATGTGTACTGGCAAGGCATCAACTCAACCAAGATGTGATGCATGTCTGTTTCCTCTCTCAAGTTGAACCTCAATCCATAAAAGATGCTGATCAATATCCCCACTAGATCATTGCAATGCAAGAGGAACTCAACCAATTTGAGAGATGTAGAGTCCGAGATTTAGTTTCCAGACCCAAAGAGTACCCAGTCATTGGACCTAAATGAGTATATAGGAACAAACTAGATGCCCATGGTGTAATTGTGAGGAACAAGTCTAGGCTTATTGTTCAAGGTTATAGGCAAGAAGAAGGAATAGACTATGACCATACCTTTACACCAGTTACAAGGTTAGAGACAATAAGAATATTTCTTGCTTATGCTGCCTATATAAATTTCAAAGTCTATCAGATGGATGTCAAGAGTGCCTTCCTGAATGGAGTACCTAAAGAAGAGGTTTATGTTGAACAACCTCTATGTTTTATCTCTCCAACCCATCCTTCATATGTTTTTAGATTGCATAAATCTCTTTATGGTCTAAAGCAAGCTCCAAGAGCTTGGTATGAGACCCTAACTAACTTCCTGATAGAGCATAAATTCATTAGAGACATTATAGATAAAACATTATTCACTATGCACCATAAGGATCAAACTTTATTAGTACAAATATATATAGATGACATTATACTTGGGTCTACTGATTCCAAACTATGTAAGAGGTTTTCTGACCTCATGCATTCTAAGTTTGAAATGAGTAGCATGGGTGAGCTCTCCTACTTCCTTGGTCTCCAAGTGAAGCAGCTACTTGATGGCATTTTCATATCCCAGGCTAAGTATGCTTAGGAGCTTATTAAAAAGTTTGGTATGGCTGATGCCTCAGCTAAGAAAACACCCTTATCCACTAATGCTGTAATAGACACTGATGAATATGGGAAACCAGTTGATCAGAAATTATATAGGGGCATTGTTGGATCCCTACTACAACTTACAACAAGTACACCTGATATAATATTTGCCACATGTCTTTGTGCTAGGTTCCAAGTGAAGCCTAAAGAATCTCATCTAGTTTTTCTAAAAAGAATTTTAAGATATATAAAGAGTTGTCCTAGTTTATGACTCTGGTATCCTACTGAGTCAGAATTGGATTTAACTGGATATTCAGATGCCAACTTTGCGAGATACAGGGTAGACAGGAAAAGTACCTCGAGGACTTGCCAGTTCCTTGGTATGAGATTAGTGTCTTTGTTCTGCAAGAAACAGTTATCTGTGTCTACATCAACTGCTGAAGCAGAATATATAGCAGCTGGCAGTTATTATTCCCAAATGTTATGGATTCAAGATCAACTCCTGGACTATGGGTCCAACTTAAATAATTCAACACTCTTATGTGATAACACAAGTGTTATATCCATAGCATAAAATACAGTCCATCACAGTAGGACTAAGCATATAGATATTAGGCATCATTTCATTAGAGAGTGTGTAGACAAAAATAAAATTAAACTTGTCTATATCCATACTGATTTACAAAGAGTAGATATTTTCACCAAACTCCTGGATAAAAGAAATCACTTATTTTTTATAAATCAGCTTGGAATGAAAAATGGAGAAGCTTGGATTTAATTTCTGTCTATGCTCGACGAATTTTTCAAAATTCGTCGATGAAGTTCGACGAACAGAGAAAAGTTCTAGAGATTTCCGTCGAATGGAGGTCGACGAACTCTCTGTGAGTGAAGTTATTTTAGTCGAACGGAGTTCGACGAATCTGCTTCAGAAAACTTTCGTCGAATAGAGCTCGACGAACTATTCTCAAATCTTCAGACTAAGCTCGAGGAATTATTTACCTACAAATTATTTCGTCGACCTCAGATCGAAGAATTCTTTATTTTTCGAGGAACGGAGTTTATCGATTCATATTCTGAAAAATCCTATATCTAGGTTTTTCTTCGACCTTCGTCCCGCGCTTTCAGTTCCATCGCACTTGATCTTGATTTTTCTCTTGCAGGTGCATCATGGCGATTTCGGCTACTGCTTACTCTTCAATGAAATTTGACATGGGATTTGATATAGACTTTGATTCATTCCAGTTTTCTGATAAATGTTTCGTGGAGATCTTGCAGTTGTTTAAAGAACAACAACTGAAACAGCTAATGATGGTTAGAATAAAGATTGCAATGACTGAGGTCATAGAGTGGGTTTTTACTTCTACAACAACAGACGATTCCATGACATGAATGATTTCGGGTAACTCAGTTTCTCTCTCCACAAATGTACTAACAAACATTTTCGATCTGCTGAATGGTGAACAGGACATTGAACTGGATACTGAAGAATATAATGATATGTTAAAAATGGGTCACTGTAGCGATAACCCCAACAAACTGCTCAAGAAGAACTTGTCGGTTGAATACAAGTTCTTAGCTTATTGATGAGTCCATGTTTTATACCTATTTTCGGACTCATCTGGGCTAGTTTTCACGTGTTTGCACTTCACTTTTAATTCTATATCGTTCATATCTCATCTTATCTTTATTTCCATAGGAAGTGCACATTTATGCCCGTGGTTGTGTATTTTGTTACTTTTATTATTTGTACTCCTTTTTGTGATTGCCTGGAATGTCTGCACATATCAGTGATTGGTTTTTCTTTCGGTACAGGAGTCGTGTGCATGTTCCGGGATGGTTGTGAAACAGGAATACTGCGCACGACCACTGGTCGTGCGCCCCTGATCATGCGCACTACTCTACATTTTCCAGAATCAGCCTGGGGTAAGCGCATGACCACTGGACATATTGCGCACGACCACCGGTCGTGCGCCACTGATCGTGTGTATTGATTCCTCTTTTCTGGAGTCTTGTCTGTGTAATCGCACAATCATTGGACTTAGTGCGCACGACCACTAGTCGTGCACCACTACTCGTGCGCATTATCCCAGTTCTTCTTCCAGATATTCCATGTCAGTGTGCACGAGCACAGGACATAGTGCGCACGACCACTGGTCGTGCGCCTGTGATCGTGCGTATTGTTCATTTCTGCTTTTGTATAAATAGTGCAGGTTCCGCCCTAAGTCGGGATCGCTCATTTCCTCCGCCGTTTTCATCTCTGAGGAGGGATTCCGCCGTCCTCCTTCATCTTCCACCCTAGGGAGGTGCTCCGGGCAAGCTTTCACCGCCAAATCCAAGCCGGAGCTTCCTCTCGGCCTTCTACTTCATCCGTGAGCTTCAAGTAGGGTTTGACGCCATAACCATCAAGCAAAGGGAAGCTAGCAAACTTCGTCCGCTATCGTGAGACGAAGAAGACGGGCCATTGGAAGGTGGTGACAGCCCTTCTCTATCCCGGACACAGTTGAGCACCAAGTTTGGACGCGGAATGACAACCCGACGATTCCAACCGTGAATCCTCAGCAAGGCTTCAGATTCGGTCGATCTCTTAACTTGTTCTTGCTTTATTGTTGAATATTGGTGTTTAAATCTATTTATATTGATGAAGTGCACTTTGGTTGTATATGTTATGTGTATCATGTCTATGTGATTCCTATTTCATTTTACTACCTAAGTTGCTTGAGTTGCGCCTATCATTCCATCCACCACCATCCACCCTTGTCGTACTAGCAATTGCTAGTGGCGTGCGTAGCAAAGAGGTGCTCACGACCCTAATTCCGCCATTCTCTTCACCTCATCCGCAAGCCTACTCGTCCATCCACCTAGCGATTCGGTGCATAGCGGCCCGACTAGTCTTCCATCCCGCCTGGCGAAGCATCGCATAGCGGCGTTGCATAGGAGTAGTTGTTAGTATTTTATTTTCTGTTTCCGCAATATCAAAGCCCCCATCGTTACCTCCGACCTAAGGACTTCAATCTCAAGTCCTCCTCGAAATTAACTCCACCTTACTGTGTTCCTTGTGAGATCTATACTTGGGAAAACTCGCCCATTTTATATTACTTGTGCGACCGGTTCACTGCCGTGATCTTAAGCATCAAGTTTTTGGCACCGTTGCCGGGAAACATAGTTGTGTGAGTTTTTGTAGATGAAGATATGAGATAGAAGCCCTTTTTCATTTGTTCATATGACTATCTTCTTTATTTTAGTTTTTAGCATTTGTGTTTGTTTTTATTTGTTCCTATTCTAGTTTTAATTTTGCTATAGCAGGTTTTCCTATTCTTTTATTTGTGTTGTGTAGTTAATTGTTGCTTAGAAACTTTCTGTTGGTGAATTATTCTTGTTGCACCATGTATTCTTATATGAATATCCGTTGCCGAAGGTGCGGGGATTATAGGCATGGTAGTGATGAGTGCCCCACTGAAGAATGGGAGCATAATTCTCGTGGTTCTGTGTATGGAGCACCGTCTTCTTATGGTACTTCATACACCCAACCCAGGTCTTATGGTCACTCCTCGTCTACGCCTTCATCTTTTTTTATTCCTCTCCGGTCCCACCTGTACCGAGGAGTAATGGAAAATGATGTTTATGTTGTCGTACCACCGACCACGTGTTGAAAGATTGTGCAGAATTTCAGTGTCAGTTGGAGGAGGATGATGAACCGGGTATCTGATTCATTCCATCCACCTCTCAATCGGCTGCCCCTTCTGATTCTGATGATATGTTCGCAGCACCACCTTGTCTATGGGGGACTGCTGCGGATATGCCCATCAGACTTTCTGCTGATCGGTGTGACGACATTGTGGCACCGTCTCTCCCCATGCACTCTTCCCCTCTTGTTGATTCACCCTCGGAGGAACCTGCACATATTTTCTCTGATGATGTTGTTCCTCTGGCTTCCTTGCAAGAATTATTTATCCCTATTTTTAGTGAGTCGGTTGATGATGTTCGGCCGGATTATGATTTTGAGCCTGAGGATGTGCCCATGTTTGACGAGGATATTATTTTCATTAGTGGACAATATTACGTCTTGGAACATGTGGACGCACCGAGGTGTGTTGATGAGGAGATCCTCTTTGTTGAGGAAGTTTCCACTTCCTTGATGGATGAGGAGGTCCAAACCACCACCGAGGACCTCGAGCTCGCGGATTCCCCTCGCCATGACTCATATGACGCCGTCAATGATCTATGTCGGGATCCTGCTGGGAGTGAGACCGGGACCACTCCCCCTATTTCTGATTCTTTTAGTTATTCATCTCCTTTATTTCTTGATCCCATTTTTGTATCTGAGCCTGTGCGGGTTGAGTCTTCGCAGGTTCTTTAGGAGGACTTGGAGCTTTCAGCTCGAGTCATGTATGATAGCATCCTCTTTTGCGAGGAGGTTGATTCCTCATCTATTGAGGAAGCTCCATTCATCGCTTTCTCCTCCTGCAGGCTCCCTGTAGACGATACCTTGCTAGGCAAGGATTTCTTTTGTGATAAGATGAGCGAGGACCAGTGCTCCTCCTCTTCTTATTTCTTATTTCCTCTACCTGTGTTGGGCAGGTATTATTATTTAGGTAGAGGGGTAACTGCTCTATCACCATATCGGTACCCGTTACCGAAACGGATATTGGAACAGTTACCTGTGCACTTTTTATTTCATAGGCCTATAAGCTAGAACTGTTTAGAATTTAATAAGTCGTGCTGGGATGATAATAACCTCAGTACTTATCTTTCATTTTCTGCATTTTCTTTTTCATGTCTATTTAGTTTTAGTATTTTTTTGTAGTTTGTATATTTTGTTTTGTTTTTGCGGAGCTCACCCCTGCAGGTATTCATAGCAAATCGCATTGGCGGGGTTCTGATTCTTCGTATGGCGGGCCTGCTTCAGTTTTTCACGTGCCTTCTGGTATGCTCACTAGCTGAGTATTGGGTAACCTCTTCCCTTAGCTCCTTATGCTTTTAATTTCTATATCATCTGCTGTGTAGTTTAGTTTAAGTCTGGGGGAGAGATTTGTTACCTATTGCACGCACACATTTCTTCTGTATACTAGAAGCCTTTATTGTTTTATTTTGCTTAGTTCATTGCATCACACACCACTGCACCCACATGAGCGCGTGCTTAGCTTTTTGCGTGCTGCGAGTTAAACTCATTTCTTTGCTAGATTTGGGAAAATTATGGTGCTGGCTTAGGATTGTGAGACGGAGTAAAATGTTGTCCTTGCTGTACTCCTAGTCAACTGCTCTCGTCTCATGTAGAAATTGGAATAGATTTAATTTTTCTGTATGCTTTTAGTTTTATATTTTTCTAATTGCGTAAATACTTTTTATTCTACTCAAAAGTTGGTGAATCCGGTGTGAATCCGATGGTAGCTTAGGGATGTGTGTAGACGACCGTTAGGTTCGTATTACTCGAGTCGGGAGGAGGGATAGTCTTTCTTGTTGGCTAAGAACTTGCCCCAAGCTATTCTTGAAGCATGGGTATAGGTTAGTCACGCATGAGTGTGATGTGGGCCGTCACTTTGTCTCGTTTGAGCCTTGTACCATTCCCGACATCTAACTATTGCTATCCCCGTTGAGCCTGTCCCTTCCTTTGAAATCCCTTCGCCTCGCTACCATAGCCATATAGCCTTTCCTACTCGCACATCTGAATGTGATCGCTCGGTTAGTTTGTTTTGTTGTAGTTTATATCTGTTTTGTGTGGGCAGTTTTGTTGGTGTTTGTGCAGCTTGTGGTGTTGCCGTGTTTTCCTATTTTGTTTTGGCTATTTGGATAAAAGAAAAAATAAAAAAAAGGAAAAGAAAAAACAAAAAAATATATGATAGTAAATAAAAAGAAAATTCCCAATGTGGAATACAAAAAAAAAGAAATGTATTTGTATACCTATTATTGCTGTGTTGTACAATGTGGTTGAGTTGTGTTCGTTATGGGCTTGCGCGCACCGTCAAAAGTCCAGGTCTGGTGATGCGTCGCACGTGTTTGTCCATTGAGTTTAGCTGTGTACGTTTTCGGGCGATCTTATTTTGGGTGTGCGTGTCCGTCTTGTTTACCTTTATATACCCCGCCTTCACCTAAGCCTATATTATACTCCAAGTCCTACGGATTCGTGCTTGAGTCTAACTAGTGCCGTGGAGAGAGTGTGAAAGGGAAAGCATATGGTCACCGACATTGGTGGATTCCTTTGGAGGTTATCCCGAGCCCTGATCTTTGGCAATGCTCGCCTAACGATTAGTCTACTTTCTCCCTACGCGCGACCGGATGATTCACCGTGATTCCATTTTTGAGTAATAATAAAATTTTGATACGCATTGTGAAAAGTATAAACTATTTTGTATACTTAGAAATTTCTTCTATTATATTTTTACGCGCTCGAGTATGCGACTTCGCATGGTACTTCGTATCACAATTTCTTTGTTAACTAGTTTTTTTCCCTATCTGCTTAGATTTTGTTTGCTCGGGACGCCCAAACAGTTAAGTCTGGGGGTGTGATGAGTCCATGTTTTATACCTATTTTCGGACTCATCTGGGCTAGTTTTCACGCGTTTGCACTTCACTTTTAGTTCTATATCGTTCATATCTCATCTTATCATTATTTCCATAGGAAGTGCACATTTATGCCCGTGATTGTGTATTTTGTTACTTTTATTGTTTGTACTCCTTTTTGTGATTGCCTGGAATGTCTGCACATATCAGTGATTGGTTTTTCTTTCGGTACAGGGGTCATGTGCGTGTTCCGGGATGGTTGTGAAACAGGAATACTGCGCACGATCATAGGATCTACTGCGCACGACCACTGGTCGTGCGCCCCTGATCGTGCGCACTACTCTACGTTTTTCAGAATTAGCCTGGGCTAAGCGCACGACCACTGGACATATTGCGCACGACCACCGGTCGTGCGCCACTGATCGTGTGCATTGATTCCTCTTTTCTGGAGTCCTGTCTGGGTAATCGCACGATCATTGGACTTAGTGCGCACGACCACTAGTCGTGCGCCACTACTCGTGCGCATTATCCTAGTTCTTCTTCCTGATATTCCATGCCAGTGCGCGCGAGCACAGGACATAGTGCGCACGACCACTGGTCGTGCGCCTGTGATCGTGCGCATTGTTCATTTCTGCTTTTGTATAAATAGTGCAGGTTCCGGCCTAAGTCGGGATCGCTCATTTCCTCCGCCGTTTTCATCTCTGAGGAGGGATTCCGCCATCCTCCTTCATCTTCCACCCTAGGGAGGTGCTCCGGGCAAGCTTTCATCGCCAAATCCAAGACGGAGCTTCCTCTCAACCTTCTCCTTCATCCGTGAGCTTCAAGTAGGGTTTGACGCCATAGCCATCAACCAAAGGAAAGCTAGCAAACTTCGTCCTCTATCGTGTGACGAAGAAGACGGGCCATTGGAAGGTGGTGACAGCCCTTATCTATCCCGGACGCAGTTGAGGACCGAGCTTGGACGCGGAATGACAACCCGACGATTCCAACCGTGAATCCTCAGCAAGGCTTCGGATTCGGTCGATCTCTTGACTGGTTCTTGCTTTATTGTTGAATATTGGTGTTTAAATCTATTTATATTGATGAAGTGCACTTTGGTTGTATATGTTATGTGTATCATGTCTATGTGATTCCTATTTCATTTTACTGCCTAAGTTGCTTGAGTTGCGCCTATCATTCCATCCACCACCATCCACCCTTGCCGCACTAGCAATTGCTAGTGGCGTGCGTAGCGAAGAGTTGCTCATGACCCTCATTCCGCCATTCTCTTCACCTCATCCGCAAGCCTACTCGTCCATCCACCTAGCGATTCGGTGCATAGCGGCCCGACTAGTCTTCCATCCCGCCTGGCGAAGCATCGCATAGCGGCGTTGCATAGGAGTAGTTGTTAGTATTTTATTTTCTGTTACCGCAATATCAAAGCCCCCATCGTTACCTCCGACCTAAGGACTTCAATCTCAAGTCATTCTCGAAATTAACTCCACCTTACTCTGTTCCTTGTGAGATCGATACTTGGGAAAACTCGCCCATTTTATATTACTTGTGCGACCGGTTCACTGTCGTGATCTTAAGCATCACTTATATGGTCGACAAAGAGCTGTTCGGAAAACACACAGCACATGATTATATATCCAAGCAGCAGTTCTTAGTGATGGCTGCGTTAGTGGAGAAGAAAAGAATTAACTGGGGACAATTACTGTTTGATTTGATTAAGAGGAAAAACAACAAGAAATAAGTTTGCTTTGGCCGGATACTGGGAATTTTTTTACAAGAAAAGGCTAATGAACACTTGGTATCAACAACAGTGTTCATCAATGCCTCCAAGAGGCTCACCTCTGCTCCCTTTGGCAGATGGTAAAGGAGGATCACCATGCCAACCAAGGCTTCTTCCTTCTCCAGGCCTTCTGAGAGTACCAGGGTTGATCCTGCGACTTCCCACCCTGCTGAAGATATCCCTCCTCAACCTCCATCACCACAAGCCATCCAAACTCATTATCAGATGGTAGACTAACTCCCCTCACCTTCAGTTCACAGCACAGTCCATACTCCTACACCTACCTCCTCTCAAATACGTCCATCACATACTCATATTCACTTTCATACCTCACCTTCCTCCCAACATGGTACACAAATTCCATCACTACATGGCACACCAATTCCATCACCCCATTCATCTCCTCTACCACCATATTTGGCTGACATTCCCCTCTCCAATCTGTCCTCCCTACCATCATTGAATCTGCTTACATCCCCCCTTCATACTCTTCTCCTTCAGATAAACCAATGGAAGATTCCTTACCTCCTCCTCCATCATCCACTACCATACCCACTTCTGTCTCCACTGAGACACCTTCTGCATTCCTACCACTAGTCCCCTCCATCATTCCACCTCTTATAGCACTTCTCACTCCCCTCCTCAAAACCATTATAGCAGAGGTTATTTCACCTCTTGCCTCCTCCATCTCTTCTCTTGTTGATAAAATCTCTGTTCTCTCTGCTACTCACTCTTCAGTTAGGAGCCTGGCTCTAGTACCCACTGAAACCTGGCAGGGGGAGATACTCTATGAAAAAGTAGCAACATAAATAGTAGTAGCAACAAAAATAGCAGCAGTAGCAGAAAAAGAAGCAGCAGAAGCAGAAGCAACAGCAGATGCAGATGTTGATGATGATTTATTTGATTTAATTAATTTCATTGTGCCTGACATGGATTTGGATGACATAGTAATAGATGAAATAACAACTGCTGGTGATTATATTATAAATCCCACAGTAGATCTGTTGGATTTGTTGAAAATATTTGATACAGTTTATTTAAATGACCTTGCAGAGTACAGTATAAAGCCATCCTTGGCTATAGTCCCATATACCTCCCCAATAAGCCTCAAGGTTGTCAAGCAACTCAAGGCTAGTCTTACCATTATATGGGTCCCTGTTATCCCATCTCCACCAAAAGCTGCTTCCCTCATTCCTCCATCTAATCCCAGAATCATTTCCGCTCCAACTTTTGTTATGGATGACTCCCCAATGCCTGATCTTGATGAATTGATCATGTCTGATATAGAAGAAGAGAATAAATCAGTTGCTGAAAGCACTAATATATATAGCTCTCTTGTTCCAGCTCCTCCTCCAGCTCTTTCCCAGGCAGAAAAACCATTGATATATGCAAAGGCTCTAAAAGAAATAAATGCATTACATTATACTCCTCAAGACTCTTCTGATGATGAAGATGATGAAGAGGATTCTGGTGATGAGCCTAAGAAGAAAGTCTCAAAGAAGAGGAAAGCCCCTCCACCTCCTGCCCCAAAACCCAATTCAATAAATGATACTCCCTATTATATACTTCAAAAAATCAGACCATATAAGGGCATGCCAGCATGGATGTGGCTCTCCAAGAACCAGCAGAATGTGAGAAAGAAAAGCATGAAATACTCACCTCCTCTTCAGATATTCAAGAAAGACCCTCCTCCTCCTCCACCTACTGCTGGTGCTTTAGGTTCTTCAGCTCAGAGGACTACCCAATATCAAACATATCAGAGACATCAGGGTAGGTCCTCTTCTTCTTCTAGAAGCACCCAGCATAGGCGCTATTCTTCAGGCAAGCAACATTAACATCAATATCAACATCAACAACAGCAAATTACTGAACATCAGAAAGCTCAAAGTCCAAAGAGACCTGCATCTCCTCCTGTACCTTTTGCGGATACAGAAACAACTACAATAGCAAGGATTGCCAGGTTCTAGGAATTGGTTGGCCTATCCATGATCAATAAATCAAAAGCTGAAGGAAAGGATCCCTCTAAATACACTACAATGTGCAAATACAGGAAGGAAGAACTCAACAGGCTTGCTAAAGCTAACAAATTCTTTAATGTTGATGATTACATGAAATTGCATCGAGAAGCTGTAGTGTCAAGGGCTACCTACCTTAATATCATTGGAGCTGCTGATATGACAATGAAAAAAATTCAAGCAGCAAACCCTAACAGGTAAATCAAGTTTACTCTGTCAGGAGGTAAAGCTAAGGAGGTTAAGCCAGAGGAGCCCAAGTAGAAGAAATAATCTTTTTGAACTGTTTTAGTTTTTCTGTTGTCCTAAAACTGTCTATTTAATTCCTGATACAAAGTTTACTGTACATATATATCTGCTGCACATTTTAAATTTTTCCTGCCAGATATATTTTTCTTGCTTTGTGAATATCTTGTGTCTTTATTTAGTGACCTCACCCAAATAGGGGGAGATTGTTGATTCCCTAATTGGATTTGGGCTAGGTTCACTAAACTAGGATGTCTGACCCAACATGTATAGCCAAGGTCATGTTTGAGTGCTAGAGTTTAGGCCATGTCCTTAGAGTCAACCTTGCTTTGACCAGCCATCAACAGAATACAGAAGACTCAAGACTTAGAGAAATTTCAAAGACTTAAGAAAATGAGTTCGACCTTCGTGGAACTCAGCTTGACGAAAGTCGTGCTCAGCTCGACGAACACAGAGAAAATTCTCTGAGCTGAGCACGAACTTGGTTCTCAGGTCGACGATTCCTGGATACTATACTTCAACATTCTAAGTCCAGAAACATCTCAATATTCTAAGTCCAGAAACACTTCTCTGAACTCCAGTCAACGAATTCATGTTCACAGTTCGACGAACTTAGACCACAGTACTGACAAGTTTTATCATATAATAGTTAGCAGTTCTCAGGTCGACGAACTCAGTTCTCAGGTCGACGATTTCTGGATACTCTACTTCAACATTCTATAGTCCAAGAATCATTTCTCTAAAACACTAGTCGACGAAATTATATTCTCGGCTCGACGATCATGATACATAGAATTGGCAAGGTCCTGGAGAAACCACTTATCTGTTCTTAATTCGACGAACTTGGATCTCAGATCGACGAACAACAATTATTTGGTTGGCGAACATAACTTCTCAGCTTGACGAACTCTGGACACAGGTCGACGAATTCTGTTCTCTGCTCGATGATTTCTGTGCAATTCCAGACATGGACTTTTTCTCTCCTCTGTCATTATTTTTTTGCAGTAATTCCTGAATAATCAATGCTTAAATATTCTCTGAATATTACCGTTAGAAGCAAGCATTGATTATGGTCTTCATCAGGATTATTACTTCCCGCTTTTCAATGGGACAGATGGGGAAATCAATCAATGCAGATATTCTCCAAGCCATCAGTAATCAATGCTGGAAAGAAATTCAAAATTCAGAAGAAAGACTTGATGGAAAATAGAAAAGGATTTTTCTTCTTCCTTCTCGACAATTATAGACATACATAGACAGAGATCAAGGATTTTGAAAGAGAAGAAACAATACTCAGGACAATACAACAGTCAAGAAACTAGAAGACCTAGACCATAGAAATAATAGCAAGCAGAAGAAGAAGAAGAACATCCATCCAAAATCAAGAGTCTTCTTCTTTCTTCATTCCAGGATTCTTCAAGGACAACAAAAACTCTATCAATCAAGAAGTTCCTGGATATCTTCTGGTCAAGGATAAAGGATTGAAGAACTACTCACCCTGAAGCAAAGCTCAAGACTTCCTGATATCCATATCTCATGGGGAGCTGTGTTAACATCAAAGATCCACCAAGTCTTCTCAATTGTATTTGAGAAAGAGAAGACAACATCACTCTCTCATCCACCCACTGTAAAAAGGGTTCTTTAACTCCCTTCAAAAGTTATTCCTGGTTGCAAGTCACCTGATCAAAAGACTTGAGATTGGTTTTTGAGCATCTGATAAAAAGCTCATTGGTGGCAGTCACCTGATCAAAAACCTGAGTGGATTCCTACCAGGGTTGTAGAAGAGTGGATGTACCAATGTTGGGGAACCACTATAAAATTCTTCTATTTTCTGGTTTCCATGTTTTTCTTTTGTTCGTGTTGTGCCTGTGCTAGTTAGGTTTGCTGTGCCTGTATTATTTAATTTAATCCTTATTGTGCCTGTGATAGATTAGCTTATCTTAGGAATGATTTTTTTTACAACAAAAAGCATTAAAGTTCCAAGACACTATATTAACCCCCCCCCCTCTAGAGTATTTCAGGTCTAACCCTAACTTTCAAGCAGAGTTCGTCAGACATTACTTCTGCTATCTGATCATATTTATCTTATCATATCCATAGTTAGCATTCGCAAGTTCCCATCCAGGTACTTACAACCTACTTTTCTTTCATATCTGCTTCTTACTCTTTTCTTGCAGAGATTGTGAGGTATTTGCAAGTCCCATCCAGGTACTCGCAGCCTATTCTTCTATAATATGTACTTCTTAATCTCCCTTTTGCTGAGATTAGCAGATATTTGCAAGTTCCCTTCGGGTACTGGCGACTTAGTTTTCTTTTATATCTGCTTCAACCTTTTTTCTTGTAGAGATTGGCAGATATTTGCAAGTCCCATCCAGGTACTCGAAACATAATCTTCTATAACAACTGTTTCTTACTCTCCCTTTTGCAGAGATTAGCAGATATTTGCAAGTTCCCTTCATGTACTTGCGGCTTATTTTTCTTTTATAACAGCTTCTTACTCTTCCTTTTGCAGAGATTAGCAGGAATTTGCATGTTCCCCTTCAGGTACTTGCAGCTTACATTTATATATCATATCTACGTGTAACTTCTTTGTTGTAGAGACTAGTAGAAGCCTGTAAGTCTCCATCATGTACTTACAACTCATTCTTCTTTCACGCCTACAACTTACTCTTACTTTTGTAGAGAATGGTAGGTGCTTGCAAGCCTCCATCAGCAATTCAGGTACACACGAGATGTGCCCCCTTCTTCCACTACAATAACTTTTCCTTTGCAGGAAAAAGATAGGCATTGGTAGGCTCCTTCTAAGTAGACACATCAAGCTCTATCTCTCCTTACCTATTACCTTTTCTGAGGGGTGGATCATAATATTTGTGTGTCTCCTACTTTTTCGAAGTTCCCTTCGGGACTTAAAAAAGTGCGGGGATTATGTTAACCCAGAAATCTACGATCCCTCCCAAGGTAACCAGCTTCCAAGTCAAGGCCTTCTCCAGGTTCCCCATGGAGGTTGGGAGTAGTCTAAGGGTGGTTAGACAGACTTCTCTATCTGCTCAGGCCACGTGGCGATCTCCCTAGTCTAAATGCCTAGGCCGCGCAACAGCCACTTGTTCTGCAGTGGCTGCAGACTACTTCCTCAGTCTTCCCGTGCAGGATGCACGGTTTGATCAGCTAACCGTTCAGATTCACTTTGCCCTAATAGAAGCGATCCAACTAATTGCAGGACTCAGATTCCTATCCACCCAGACCGCCATGTAGTCGCATGCTCGGCAGGAGTCACGACCTTCAGCCCACTCCTGCAAGTCACGCAAGCGAGCCAAATCGCCACAATGTAAGGCGACCTGCCTCTAGGTAGCTCAACAATAGGTAACGAGCTTCAGGTCGTCGGGCAGGCAACAAATCTCTAGGTCGCCTACCAGCGGGTGCAACCTACTCCACCTTAGTCTGCACGACAGTCGACAACCTGCATTCAGGTCATCCAATAGAGGGAGATAACCTCCAGGCCACCCAGCAGGGGCATCAAACCTGTCCATCCAATAGGATGCGGACATCAATGGAGGGAGAGACCTGCTTCTTTGATCCGCCAGGTCGCCTAGTCAACCAACTCTCAACTGCTTACAATTTATGGACTCTATCTCAATCCTCCCAAGGAGCGTGGACTTCCTCCAACTCTCCGTCAATCCACAAAACATTCAATAGACTCATCTCGTCCGCCGCGGGCTGGGCAGACTCATTATGCAGTCCAACCCTTCAATCTGCCTGTATTGGCAAACCCTTTCCACCGGCACGCTTCCCTGCAGTAGAGGCGGACTCACTATGCAGTCTGCCACTCAGCTTTCCAGCACCAGCCTCTTCCCATAAAGAGGCGAACAACTCCTCAGCTCGCATAGCTCGGCACATGCTCGCTCAGAACTGTAGAGGCGGAATCGTCCTAGTTCGCCAATAGCAGATCAACTCCAGAAGATAAATGCTAACCACACAACATGGTGCGGACTCGGCGGAGTCCTCATTCTACTTGTATAACTCACCAACTCACCAATGGTGATGTTACCAAAAGTCATTACCTCCTAGGGCCTATAAATAGCCCCACCCCATACCTCTCATTCCGTGGATAGACACACACACAATGGAAGACAATCGACGATAGGTCAAAGCATGAGTTCCTGTGGACTGAACTATCCAGTCCACGTGACCTCAGCAGTCCTCTCTGTCTGATTGCGCAGTCCACATGGCTTGCTCAAGCGGGCTTCAGGATCAGTTAACTGCGCGGTCTGTCGACCTCTCTGCTTAGTCTACTCGTCCTCCTGGATAGTTCTTTCCTTGGCCGTCAGCTTCCCCCTATGTACCCTTTATTTACTTTCCATGTAAAGGTGCAACTCAAGTTGTAATACTAAATATTAATCGAAGGATAGTCCATCACAAGAGTTGCATTTAAGCCGCAGCGGGCGAAGTCTGCTGTTTCCCCTACTAGCGGCCCGATCTTCTTGTCATCACACATCTTTCAGCATCAACCTGCAAACCCAACCATCAAAATAGTTGTCTGCTCGATAGTTCCTGATCAAGCTTCCCTGCCATCTCTAAACTCAGATCAACATCCTCCTTTCCTCTATCCTTGCAAATCTTGATCAAGCGCATGCTCATCTCTTGAGCACTCAGAAGTTTATCCCTGCAACCTGCTCCGTCAATAACATCATCACCTTGCTTGTGAGACGGAACACACCTGTTAGTTGCTGGTACCCACGGTTCCCCTTCTCCTCTCCTCCATTTCCACGCATCAACAAGGTAATCATTTATCAGATATAGAGAGAGGATTCTGCCTATGTTAGGGACTTGGAGTAAACTTAGAAGTTTCTGGAATACCATTAGGGCATATTTGGTCTTCTTTTGATAAATTGCTCTTGTAACTAATTCAAACATTAGAATAAATATCCTATCATGGTATCCTGTCTTACCCATGATGGTTTTCCTAATGATAGCGGTAAGAATTTTACCTCTCTAGTTAAAGTGCTTCCTTTCTAAAAAATAATATCTCTCACTAGAAACTCACACCAGTCTAAGGCTTCTACTAGTTCTTGTTGTGAAATCTCCGGGTCCTCTTCTATGTCAGTAGAGGGAAGGTGTTGTGTCTGGGAAATCCTGTTAGGGGTTATCTTAATCTTTACATCCCCTACCTCACTCTTAATAGAATTTCTAGAAGATGAAATCTTAACATGTGAGTAGAGTTCCAAAACTTCTTCTTTTAGGATTGGACTAGGTTCAGATAGTAGGAATTCTAACCCTGCATCTTCCAGAATTCTGATAAATTCTTGAATCTCTTCTAGAGCACGCTGAAACCCAATTCTTACTAACTCATATCCTTTATGTAAGATTTTCACTTCTTTTGCGGCCATTTGAGATAAATCCTAGTCGTTGAAAACATTAAGAAAGACAGAGCAATGTCGATAGCTTTCTAGGATTTTAAGTTTATGTTTTAAACTAAACCCTGGCTTTATATACATATATATATATATATGTCTGCCACGTTTAAAAAAAATGAAACATCGCACATCTTTGTAGATCAGACATAATAGATCAAACAAATAAAAATGATTTTAGAATAAAGAAATCAGCATGTCTCAGCGATATCGTTGATATGGAGAGGGATCATTGAGCTTCTGCTTAACGATCTCAATGATATAGTAGAGAATTTCTCATATTACTCCTCTGCCTTCTTAGGCCAAATGTTCCATCACAATGATAGAAAACTGTAGAACATGAGTCAATTGGCTCATACTAATGAGAAGTTTCAACCAAGGTTATCTACCTAACTACTACTAAATAATTGTTCGAGAAGCTAACTATAGCACAAGAAAATTACGCATTTAACACTTGAAATATGAAATGATAAAACAAGAATACTAGAAGAGATAAAATTATTCTAAGTTAACATTCCTACTCAATTTGAAAGAATTAAACTTTTTCTCATATAGTGCCTTAGTGAAGATATCTGTCACTTGTTTGTCTATGGGAACAAACTCAAGGCATATATCTTCCATCTCAACATCACCTCTAACAAAATGATATCTAATCTCTATACGATTAGTCTTGTTATAAGACACGAGGTTCTTAGCAATAGAGATAGTAAAGGATGAGTCACAATACAAAAGAATTTTACTTACCTCAAGGATATAGTCATGTAATTGATGTTGTATACAAAGAAGATGAGCACAACAACTCCCTGCTATTATGTACTTCTTGCTACTCTATGACACCAATCTCTGAAATAGGAGTACAATTTCTATATTCCTCTGAGTTTTCTCTAGAAGGGCGGTGAATGGAGAATAAAATTATTTTCAAATACTCTTATTAATTCACAATTTTTACAATTATATAAACCATAAACCAAAATCAGATGCAGTTAAATTAAAATCATAGCACAATAACACAAAATAACGAATAAAAGCAAAATTCTAGAAAACACAATGATTGTAGTGGTTCCACCTCAATCTGGGTACATCCATTCTTCTATCCACTTCGTAGGAATTCACTATCAAAATATTTGAGCCTTTTGAATAGGAAACTCTTAGAACCATACCTGATCTTTTGATAAGGAGATCTTGAACCAATTCAAATCTGAGTCTTTTCTCAAGGAGACTCTTATAACCTCTCACTGGATCTTTTACAGAGGGATTCCTAAAACTCTTTTCTCAAATGTTAAAAAAATTAATAAATGATTTGAGTTTAGAAGATTCTTCTCTTGGGCCCTCTATTCAGATTTATGAGGATAATTGATGATTATCTCTAGAATTTCTAATGAATATCTGAATATCAAAGTACAAATATTATGAGCCCAATCTCTAGATGATATTTCAAACTTTTCTCTGAATCTATTAAAACATTCTCTTGAGAAGAAGAAATAGTAATTCTCCATCAGATTCAATAACTATCAAACCAATTGAGTGATATTGGAAGAGATTCAATTACAGAGGATAATCTTCCAATCTTTCTCTATCAAATTCGATCTTCTCATGACCTGAAATGATTTTCTTGATCTTCTATTGATGACTGATAATCTATGATAACCTCTTCTATATTTTGTTTTTCAATTCTATATCTCCTCATATATATAGATCAACATCTTCTAACATTTCCAAGAATCTATTATGTAAACCCCTTCGTGATTTAATTCAGATTAAAGTCATAAAATAAATTCAGTTAAGATATTCAATCGACATAACGTATAGTTCATGTCAAAGTAACAACGAATTCTGACTATCTGTAAGATTCACTCTTTAGTCAACATTCCGTTGATATAATCTCGAAGAATGCTTCGATATAATCCTTTGAGTATCATTGACTTATCAAATTTAGTTTCTCTGACTTCTATTTGAATTAACGTTGAATTCTAGTCAAAGTTGGGTCGACTTTTAGTCAAAGTTACATTGACTTCTACACTATGCATGTTGACAATTCATGACTTTTCTCCTATATTTTGTATGCCTTGTATATGTATCATTTTCTCTACACTACCAAATTACCCTCACTATACACCATGGGTAATTGACTTAGGATGTAAAATCATTAAACATAATTTGTTAAGCTAATCATAACGGTTTTTCCCAACAATCTCCCTCTATATAAGTTAACAACTTTTACAAAACTTCAAAAGTTATTTTACAAATATATAATAATAAATTATACAAAATTTTGACTGAGCATGTACTCATAATAGATAAAAAAGATAAAGGATATAGTTATAAGGCAACTAAATACATGAGATTTCCATAAATTTTTTAAATATACAAGCATAGTTCAATACCATCATAGTTAACAAAAATTTATACCTTCAGAATATATTTTTCTAACTTAACATGTTTTATTGACGGATTCGGAAACAAACACCTTAAGTAGAAATTTGTATAATTCATTAAACAACTTGTCCTTTAACAATTCTGAATATTTCTTTAGACTTTTGTATCTCTAGTAATCTTACGTATCTTTAACAAATTCCTTAATAGAGATTTTCCTATTCAAGTCTTTCTGAGCATACTTTACCAGCACACCAAAACTTCTCTTGATTTCTTCCATTTCTCCTATCAAACTTATCATATTTTTGTCTTCAATATGTTTTGCAACAACAACAAGCTTTTGTTGAATTGATCTTCTATTACAAGATATTTTGTTAGTGGAATGAGAGGAATATTAAATATTCCCCAGCAAATATTTTGTATATCTAACTCTTTTAGAGGAATGGAAATGGCTTGTGACATGACGAATAAAGGACATGTGTTGCAACTTCTTACACAATTTTTAATAACTTCTTTAGTAACCATAAAAGTTTTAAGGACTTCTTTAGTAACCATAACAGATTTCTTCTTCTTTGAAGATTTTGATTTCTTAACAGATCTCTTTCTTTTCTTTGAAGACTGTAATGGCTTTCCTCTTGAAGTATACATAACTTTTACTACTCTTTTAAATATTGAAGTATCTTATTCCAGTTCATTAATCTTCCCTGGTAGAGTATATATCTCCCACAGAATCTGTGTAGTCTTCTATTCAAGAGTATATTCATTAACCTCCCTCTGGCTTAATGCAGACTCTTATTCAAACAATGCTAATACATTCTCATTTCAAGCAATTTTAAGTGGATCTGGTCCATGCAATGAGGATATGACATCATTTAAATCTTCTTCATCAACCTGATTCTCCCCTTCTTGACCACATGAGCAAGAAAGGTTAAGAATGATCTTGTAATGTATGAAGAAGATATCTTTGCTTATATGGACTGTAATGTGGTAATAATCAAATCCAGCTACGATTGTATATAATCCACTACGATCTTTATTTGATAAGTATGCTCTTTAAGCATAGAGGATAAAGTAAAAGTAACTAATTCTACTTTTTGAGTGATAGTAGTTGAAAGTATTTATTTCAAGAATAGCTAAATCACCTAGAGGGGGTGAATAAGTTTCTTACTCCTTAGTGACAATCTTTTATATTCTTTTAGTTTACTGCTTTAATGGTTGGTTAATTTCTACTTTCTAGATGTTCTACCTGCACAAAGAAAACCAACACAATAGTTTACATAAAGATTTATTGTCGTTCCTCAATCTTTGGGTACATCCACTCTCCTCCCACCTTGCCAACTTCGTATTGGTCAAGGCTCTTCTCCAAACCAATGCTCCAAGGAACTTACACCTCAGATCCCTCAGGATCTCTCAGTCTCCTCCAAGACATACACCTCAGCCAAAAGGGCTTACACTTAGTGATACAGGTATCACCTACCTCAGGAAAATAAGCCCTACCACTCAGGCTATGGAGGATAGCCATACCTCAGAGCAAACTTGCTCCTACAACACAGAGAGATACACTCTCCTACAGCTCAGGCACAAGTACCCTACCACTCAGTGATCAACTGATCACCTAACTCAGAGCAAGTATTCTCCTACCTCTCAGATCCACAAAAGATCCTACAAGATGGAAATGGGTTGATGTGGTTCTTGATTGGACATAAGAGGAATTCTTTTATGATAATCAACCTTAGGTGAGGTAGGTTTAGCCCCACATTGACACTAGGAATGTTTTCCTACATCTACTTTACTGGACTAAGCACACCATAGTCCCAACTACTTCACAATAACAAGTATATCCACTTGAGTTGGAAGTGACTTGCACAATACTGTTCTGCCCATTTCTAAATTGAACCAAAGGTTCAACTCTCTATTCTTCACAGCAACAAAGATGTAGAGGCTTTGGCTTATGCTGGAAGCAACTTGCAGATCAGCTTCTCTACACCATTCTGAACTGAGCCAACTGCTCAGCTCTATCTTCTACTTCATAGCTCCCCAAGAGAATGTTTTTTAGAATTTGTTTGTTGGATCTGTGAAGTAACTACAGTAAAGATAGTCCCTAGCTTCTATCTCTTTCTAAGTGAATCACCCTGAGCTTGCTAGCTACTGCAAATAAAGATGTCGCTAGTAATCTTGTTGTTGAAGATGATGATCTCAACAGGTATCTTGATCTGCCTCTAGACTTTCTCTCTTGGGCTCACTGTTCTTCAGCCACACCCACAACAATGGCGATTATGAAGAACTTCTATAACAGTTGACACTTTTTGTAAAGAGCATTTCCTTTTATTTATTGTAACCAAGCGGCTGTTTTAGTAGTGGGTGACACACCATTAATGTTGGCTGCATCATTTCTTTAATTCCTAACTTACGTACAATAAGCCTGTGGCATCTTTTATAATGTACTGTAGCTTTGCCACTAACAATTTCAATATTGTTGACTTTTTGACTTGTTGACATCATCATTTAAAGACTTAGTCAAAATTCAAACATCAATAATTTAGGTGTTGAGTGATTGAGCTTCACTCAATGCCAAAGTACTTAGACAGTTTTACTGTCTCTTGGAGTTGAGTGAGTTACCTTCACTCAATGCCAAACTACTTAGAAAAAAAATCTATTTCTAGGCATTGACAACATTGAGTGAGTAATGCACACTCAACGCTTTTTGCCTAACAATTTCTGCAGCCTCTTCTGCATGCATGGCGTCGATAGCATTGAGTGAACATACTTCACTCAATGCCTTGTGCCTTAAACACATTCAATATTTTAGGCGTTGAGAGCATTGAGTGAACATCCTTCACGTAATGATATCTGTCTTAGCCATCTCCCCTTCTTCAACAATATAAGCTTTGAGAGTGTTGAGTGAGAATCCGCCACTCATCACTTTATGCTTTAAATAATTTTGTATAAAGGCATTGAGAGCGTTGAGTGAGCATGCCTCAAGTAATGTTTCTGCCTTAGCCATATTTTCTTTTTCAGAAATTAGTCTGAGTTCGACCAACCCAGGACTCTGTTCAACAAATAAGTAAAAACTCAGTTCGACGAATTTAAAGTTCAACTTGACGAACAAGAGAAAGATTTGATCGACGAACTGAGGACATAATTCGATGAACTTTGAACCCAGTTTGATTAAGTTGGACTTAGCCACATTTCTAAAACTTAGAGCTTAGTTCGACGAACGATTAGCTCATCTCGACGAACTCTGAACTCAGTTCGACAAATTTGGAGTTACCCACGTTTTAGCTCATTTCTCTTTAGGCTTCGCCTGACTCACAGTCTTTTGATGTTTGACGTTGAGTGAGTTGACTTCACTAAATTCTTGTGGGCCTATCCACATTCTAATCTTCCCACTTCATGGCTTTGACTGAATATGATTGACACAGCACTATAAGTCATCTGGCGTTGTGTGAATGATCTTCACTCAATACTTGTGGATTTAGACAATTTTCTGTCCTTCCACCACTTAGGTGAGAACTTACATGTCTTAGCCACTTTGGCTATCTGTCCCATCATTGCTTATCAGAACAATCTGCGATCATTAAACTTGAACACAAGTTAGATCACAACATGTGTATACATTGTTTGCTAGTCCTTCAAATTTTGGACACTTTAATCAATGGACCCAACAGCAGTTGAAAAAATGACTAAGTGCAGATTTATTGTATTAATATCAATAGGAGTTGAGTGTAATGTTAAATCAGTCTGAGTTTCTTGAAAAATTTGTTTCGGTGGTAATAAAGATTTCTTTAATATGTGTGAAATTGGTACATCATTAATAACATTTTGCTGAGAAGATGAAAATATCGACTACTTTTGATATTCTGATTTAGCTATTTATCTACTCCATTTTGTGAAAAGAACAATTGATAATTTCTTTCCAGGAGGTATTGGTATTTCCATAGATATATATAGATGTTGGAAATTCTTCAGCGGTGCTTGACTCATTATAGGCATGTGGGGATTTTTACCTTGTCTATATTTGTATCCAATAAGCTTTATATCATTTCTCCCCAATTAATATTATTACCAAACACCAGAACTCCCATCAGATTTAGTTGGATCTTAGGTATTGCATCATGTGCTGAGGTTTTGCAAATCAATATTTACCCAACAATGTCAGCCAGAAACTGATATTCTTCTTATAGATCTATTTACTTTAGTTTACTAACCTTTTTCTTAGAAAAATTCATTAGTCTTAATACCACTTTTGTCTCTTCTTCAGACAGTTTAGTAGAATCAAACTTAGTCGAGAGACCAAATGTCTTCTGTATCATTTTTGTTGTTATATATATCTTTTTTGTGGCAATTATTCTAGTCAATGAACCATCCTCTTCGTATTGAACACTTGTAATAAACTCTGCAAGTTCTATCTCATAAAGTTTACATCGTGTTTAAATAATCTTATCAAGACCTGAATCAATGAATTGTTTGAGGATTCTTTGGAACTTTTCAGATGTTGCACTGAATGATTTCAGGTCTACACTAAATCCTGAATTTATCTTTGGCACCATTCTGTTTCCTACAAATTTTCGTGTGAAACAAAATAAAACATGAAATAAAAAAAAAAGAGAGCCGGGAAGATGAAGAGTTTTAAATGAAATAATATTATATAAACATAGACAAAACGTCAACATATTAGGGCATCAAGAATTCAGCGTGTCTTTCTATAGTCCACGTCAAGATGAGTTATATTTGATGCAAACGTTGATATTTATATCAACATTATGTCGATAAGATTTTGAACTCTTCATCGTAATGACCTCTCAGACATTGCGTTTAGTAGAATTTGACATTCCTTCGACTCCTTTTCAATATTACGTCGAATACAAACTTAAATTTTAATTCTTTTGCTAGTTTTTCCCAACAATAAATCTAATAAATTCTTTATGTTTATAATATTCATATTTGAAGATTTTCTGCAGTTTTCATAAGTTATGAGTTAATTGGAACCCAGATTACCTTATGCCTATTACTCATTTTGCCACTATAAGAAGTGATAAAGGTATATAAAGGTTTATTAGAATATCCCTTCAGATAATAACTGATAGGTCTATCTATCCAAGAATTTTAATATCATGACCTTTACATAGGTAATTTGTGCATATACTCTCATGATTATGATAATCATTAACAATATGTGTATTAAAATTATTTGGTTTGTATACTTGATATTTTCTTTGGTTTTATCTAAATCCATCCCTTTTGAATTCTGTTTTTGAAAATTTTGACTTTGGATTAGATGAATAATATTTCTCGTGAGCAATATTTGTGTTTTTCAGAGGTTTAATCATCTGAGATTTTTTTCATAAATTTCTTATTAATTTCTAATTATGTTTTTACATTTGACTTAGTAGTTTTTGTTAAATCATTTTCTCTATTATTCATAGATTGATTTGCTTTGTTTTTAACCAAAATTATAGATTTATTATGTGTTGAATCATTTGATACTACATTTAGGTTAATAGATTTGTTACTTAAGTCTAGGTGATTTACTTTCTTTGTGTGATTCTTATTTATTTGATATTGCTTTTGATCCCTATCCTCTAACATTTTATTTGAACCTTTTACCATAGCTAACTTAGCTTGTATTTCTCTATTTTCAGTAATTAAATTTGATATTTGTTACTCTAATTTTTCTAGTTCAACCCTATAGTTGTAATTTATAATAATGACCTTTACATCTTAATTCATCCAATGTTTTTCATTATTTTTTAATTTGTTGTTAAGATTTTAACTGATCTTCACAGAATCTTTTAAAATTTAATTTAAACATTTCTGAAGGAAAATCAATATCATAAAAATAATCTGGTACCTCGTATTTACCATGATTTGATTCAGCCTCCAAAGCAATGAGACAAGCTTCTTCAGCAACTTTTTTCTCTTCATTATATGATGAAAAAGTGGATTCTGAGCTTGTGTCACTCCAGGTTTCAGCAATAAAACCTTTTCCCTTTCTCTTATCCTTTTTTCTTCAGATATTTCTTCATTTGATCCTTTGAGCTTGATCTTTTCATTTTCTTTTCTAGACAGTCTGTTGAAATATGTCCAGGTTTTTTGGAAGTAAAACAAATTATCTCATTATTAGGATTCTTGTCAAATTTTGGTTTTCCCATACTTCTATTTCTTCTTTTTAAACCTTCTAATTTAATCCATTTTCTAAATCTTCTTGCCAAAAGATTGAATATTTCGTTTTCTATAATAGATGGTACATCTTCTGTGACTTTGAATGCAATTGATTTTTCTCTACATGATAATGCATTCCCTTTAGCTTCAGTTTCTATTCTGCTTTTCAATAAGTAATCATTTGATTTAAATTTCCCAAGCAAAGCATTTGTAGTGATTTCCTTGTGGCATCTTTCTTCTCTAATATCCCAAATTCTGGAATCTCATGTACTAGCAAAGCACATGAGTAACTCATCATTATTTTCTGTGAGAGAGATATCTTTGTTTAATCGTTTTAAAAAATAATTATCATATTTAATCTTTCATACATCTCTGCTACAGATTCATTACATTACTTTTTTAAATTTTAATATTGAGAGATTACTTTAATCATTTCTCTTATCTACACTTCCATCAACAATCTTATAGAGTGATTCCCATATCTATTTTGCTGAGAGCCATTCTACAATGTTTTGAAATATGTTATCTAACAAGGTAGAGATCAAAATATTCATAGTTTTGCATTATAATCTTTCACTCACTTCTCCAAATCGATACCTTTTTTTCTTGCTACAGGTTTTGTAGTTAAATTACCATCTGCATCCTTTCTATGTAGCATTTGTGGTCCTGTCAAGATTGATTCAAATATTCTCTCATCAATAGAGTTCATATATAATATAATTCTGGCTTTCCATAGTGTAAACTTATCAAGATTATAGACTGGTGGCCTAGTAGATAGAAATCCTTTGAAAGTATTTGAAGTCATTTCTTTAAAAAAATTAGTTTATTATTGCAGCTGGAATGATCTTTTAATCAAGGTGTTAACCTTTTATATATTAATATTTTGTAGATTACCATATTTATCATTAACCTCCACCTAATACCAATTGAAATAAGAGTTCAGTTGTTATATTCCTTGGAGTTTTCTCTAGAGGGAGGGGGGGTGTGAATTAAGAATAAAATTATTTTCAAATACTCTTGTTTATTCATAGAATTTGAAACTACATAAACCATAAATCAGAATTACATGCAAATAATTTATAATCACAGCACAATAACATATAATAAAGTATAAAAGCAAAATCATGGAAGACACAAGGATTATAGTGGTTCCCCCTCAATTTGGGTACATCGACTCTTCTACTCCCATGGTGGGAATTCACTACAACAGTGTCTGAGTCATTTAATTAGGAGGCTCATAGTACCAGACCAGATCTTTTGATAAGTAGATATTGAACCAATTATAATCTGAGTCTTTTCTAAAGGTGACTCTTAGAACCTCTCACTGAAGCCTTTGCAGAGTGATTCTTAAAACACTTTTCTCAAATGTAAATAGGAAATTAAGAAAATATTTGAGTTTAGATGATTCTTCTCTTGATGTCCTCTCTTCAGATTTCTGAGGATAATTGAAGATGATCTTTGGAACATTTGATGAGTCTCTGAATATCAAAGTAACAAAGATTATGAGCCCAATCTCCAGATGATCTTTCAAACTTTTTATCTGGGTCTGTTGAAACTTTATCTTGAGAAGAAGTGATAATTCTCTATTTAATTTAGCAACTATCAAACAAATTGACTGATATTTTAAGAGATTCAATTGCAGATCGTAATCTTCCAATCTTTCTCCGTCAAATACAATCTTCTCATGATCTGATATGATTTTCTTGATCCTCTATTGATGATTGATAATCTGTGATAGGCTCTTCTATTTTATATATTCCAATTTTATATCTCATCATATATATAGATCGACATCCTCTAACTTCTCCAAGAATCTGTTATGTAAACTACTTCTTGATTTAATTCAGATTGAAGCGACAAAACAAATTATGTTAATAAATCCAGTCAATGTAATGTCGAGTTCATGTAGAAGTAATAATGAATTATGACTATCTATAAGATTCACTTTGTAGTCGATATTCCGTCGATATTATGTCGAAACATGCGTCGATAAAATCCTAGTATCGTCAACTTATCAAATTTAGTTGTACTGACTTCTATTTGAAGTAATTTCAAATTCTACTTGAAGTTGCATCAACTTCTAGTCGAATTTGTGTCAACTTCTACTCGACGCATGTTGACAATTCATGACTTTTCTCTTATATTCAGTATGTCTTGTCTATATATCCTTTATATCACTGACACCCTAGGACTTCTAAGACCAAATTACCCTCACTATACAATCATGGGAAATAGAACTTGTATATAAAATCTCTAAACATAATTTGTTAAGCTATATCATAAGGGTTTTTCACCAACAATAGCCTTCCTAGGAATTGGCATGTCCCACTTGTGCTTTTCCTATCTTCCTTGCACCGTGCATGGTCCGCATCTAAATAGCCAATTAGTTCAAAATCATTTTTCATAGGGTACCACAGGCCCAGATGTTGGTTGCCCTTATGGAATCTCAAAATCATCTTTGCAGCAAAGTAATAAGATTCCTTAGGTCCTACATGGTACCTAGTATAAACACATGCAACATACATAATATCTGGTATACTAGCAGTCAAATAAAGTAGAGACTCAACGATACACTTGTATATTGATTCATCAAATCGTTTCCCAATATCATCCTTATCCAGGGATATATTTGATCACATAAGAGTTTTTGTAGTGGAGGCAGACTCCGTCCCCAATTTCCTAATTATCTCTCTAGTGTACTTCGTCTGAGAGTTGAAAATTCTATCGTCAGACTGTTTCACTTGGAGACCTAAAAAGTACTTTATTTCTTTCATACTACACATCTCAAACTCCCCCTGCATAAGGTTGGCAAACCTCTAATAAAGGTTGTCATAAGTAAACTCAAATATTATGTCATCAACATAAATTTAGACTAGGAGACACTTGCCCTTACATTACCATAGGAAAAATGTGTTATTTATCTTTCCCCTTAAGAACTTGTTCTTATTGAGAAAGGTGTACAAGGTTCATAAAAATCCCTAGGGTTTCATACAAGGATTTCTTATGAAAAAAAGCTTGACTAGTTAGAATTGGATGCACAAAACCTGAGGGTTGTTCCACATATACCTCTTCCTTGAGAATACCATTCAAGAATGCTGATTTGACATCCATCTGGTACACCTTGAATCTCTTGAATTCAATATAGGTAAGGAACATCCTTATTATTTACAGTCTTGTAACATGGGCAAAATTTTGATCAAAATCTATGCCATCCTCTTGCGTGTTTCCCTTGGCAACCAGTCTTGTTTTTTTCTTCACAATAACAGCATTCTCATCTAATTTTGTTTCTAAAAATCCACTTGGTGAAAATAAGATTATGTTCTTGATATTTTGGAACAAACTTTCATACCTTGAATTTTTTGAATTACAGTAGCTCTTCTAACATAGCATTGATTCAGAATGGATCTTTGTTAGCATCCTCAAATTTCTTGGGCTCCAACTAAGACATGAAGCTTAGAAATAGAGCTTCATTATGTATTCTGCTACTGGTGGTGACTCCTTGGCTGGCATCTCCAATTATGAGTGTTTGGATGATCTCAGGTGTCTGGTTGCTGCAAGTATTCTATCACCAGCAGGCTGACCTGCTTGAATGTTTCTCTAGCTGATCCTCTTTTGCAGTATCCTGATTTCCATCAACTGGGTAAATTTTATCACTGAGTACTTCAATTTGAGAAGTAACCTTGTTTGAGCATGGCTTGTCTTGTATGGATAGATCTTGCATGTTTAGCTCAGTACCTGCAATATTAGGAACACTAAACTAGCCTTTATATAATGTGTTAGACTCATCAAAAATAATATGCATGGATTCTTCAACTACGTGGGTCTTCCTATAGAATACTCTATATTCTCAACTATGGGAGCTATATACAAGAATAGAACCTACACTACATTTCTCAGTAAACTTAGTTAACTGAGACTTTCAATTATTTAGAATATAAAATTTGCAACTAAAGATTATGAAATATGAAATGGTTGATTTTCTTCCCTTCAAAAGTTCATAGAGAGTTTTCCTATGAGACTTGATGATAGAGGCCCTGTTCAGAACATGACATGTTGTATTGATTACATCAGCCCAGAAATATTATGGTAGAGAGGAATCATTAAGTAATGTTGTGCCAACCTCTATTAAAGTCATGTTCTTTCTCTCAGCCACTCCATTTTATTATGGAGTTCTGGAGAAGAGAACTCTTGAATGATACCTAGCTCTTGACAAAACCTTGTCATGGCCCCTGAATGAAATTTTGTACCATTGTCACATCTTACTTTGACCACAAAACAGTCCATCTCATTATGAATTGCCTTGACAAAAGTCGTAAAAACATCCATGGTATCTAATTTCTTCCTAAGGAAGAATACCAATGTAAACCTTCAGTGATATTCTGCAATCACAAAGGAGTATAACTTCTCTCTTAAACTCTAAATGTCATAGTGTTGGAGCATGCATTCGGTATCTCTTGGTTTCAGAATAATAAATACTGTGATGCATTTGATATACTCTTTTGTGTGATTATAGTGTGCAGGTTGTGTAGGTTGAATGAGGAAACAAGTCCTAAGTCATGGGGCTGATCCAAGGGTGTGTACACTTTAGAAGAAAAAGGACGTGTTTTGTGTGTTAAACTTCAAACATCCATAACTTTCAATCCGAGTGGAGTTACGGAACATGCCACCCCATTTAGGAATGAGAATGAAGTCATCGACACTCTGGATATGGTTAGAATTGCAAAAGTGAGGAGATATCGCTGGTGATAGCCACTATCATCAGATGATGGTTAAAATGTAGGATTAATAATTTCCTAATTCTACGAACTATAGGCAAGAGCACCAAACATTCATAGTATAGGATATTTTAAAAAAATATATAAAGTGTCGTATTCTTCTGGGCTTGTTGACTACTTCTACTGATGCAAATTAATATTATTTTATAAAAAAATAAATAAAAGGTTATTTCAATAATGAAATAAAAATAACACTTTATCTAGAATCCATTAGGATTAAAATAAACTTTTTATGAAATAACAGGCTTCTGAATTATCTACATCGACCGTGGAGGTTCTCAAAATAAAAAAGCACCTCTCTCGAAAATACGCTCTCAACTAAACTTAGGTTGATCGATTAAGACCCGTCGGCCAGTCGAAACCTCTAAGCTTGCTTTAGGTGGTTAACCCCACTATTGGATTTGACTCAAATCCGGAAGATTTATGTCATCCTCACTCGAGGAGTGCAAGCAACTCCTACTTTTGAGTGATCTACTTATATTCACAACTTCACAGTAAATCTAGAATACAAACCTATGATCGAAAACATATTCTTGTAATGCGATTTTGACTCAACTAAAATCAAAGATAAATCAAATGGAATTATAGAACTTGAGAAATAAGAGAATTTTATTTTATTCTAAAGTTTATCATGATCAAATGCTAATGAAATTAGCTATTTAACATGATTAAGAATATACATAAAAAGGAAAAGAATAACATGATTGCATAAAATAAAGTGCTCTAATTAAAATTACCAAAGCAGAACAATACTATGAAATGGAAAAGTATAAGAAAGAAATGCAAAATACTAAAAACTAAACTATCCAAATCTTCCTAAAATCCTCCTGCTCAGCTCCGATAATGTATGGAAATTATAGTAATTTTTCTAGTGAGTCACACCCCTAGGTTACTCCCTTAACTAAAGGCATGTAAGGTACGGAACTATCATCTTGAAAGCCCAGGAATGTTGTAGAAGAACTGCCAAAATTTTTTGTTTTGTGGGTCACCCCCTGCTCACGCCCGTGACCTAGGGTGTTTCATGACTGTTGTTGGAAATGGCGGGAACTCGAAATGGTAGGTGTTAATGTAGAAGTTACAGATGAGGTCACGCCCTAGGTCATGCCTGTGACCTTGGGCGTGTAAGCTAGAAAGGCCTGGATCGGAAAACTATCTTCTTGATGATGTGTCACATCCTGAGCTGGATTTCATGCCATTGGGTCAAGCCCGTGATATGGGCAAATAACTTAATATATAATAGAAATGAAATCTGGAGATCCTTTAGTCGGCCACGCCCGTGACGAGTGTCATGCCCAATATAACACCTGTGACTTTGGGGGGGGGGGGTGTAACTTTAAATGACATGGATATGAGATCTGGACATTGGGAGAGTCACTCCCAAATATCACGCCTGTGACCTGGAGGTCACGCCCGTGACTTGGGCGTGTACTTGTGATTTTTCCATATTTTCTTATCTTCGTCTCCTGATCAGTCCTCTCAGCTTCAATTTGACAACTTCAGCCCAAATTAACCAACAACAAGAAAGAATGAAATTTAGGTAAATATTATTATAAAACTAAATTAAAAGTAAATATTAATTAAATTAAAACTATATTAAAATAACTATAAATATTGCTTTATCAAATACTGATGAGTACCTTTTATATAGGGTTTTGTAGACTCATTTGGGCTGGTTTTCCTGTCTTTGCACTTGACTTTTCGGTTGTTTTCGTTGATATTTCGTTCCCACTATGTTTCACGTTTAGTGCCCCTTTCTAGCCTGTGGGTGCGGAATTGTGCATTCGATTGCTGGGGGTATGCACTTGGTGCTCCCGGGGCACGTTCTAGTAGTTTTATTGCTTTTTGTTGATTGCTGGAGGGTCCTCCGTTGTTAGTGTTTTTGTGTGCAGGTGGTCAGTTTTCCCCTCTTCAGTTTACTGATTTGAAGAAAACACACGACCGTGCATTTTATTAGCGCACGGTTTTTTTCTGTCGTGCGTTTTCCTGCAGATTATTTTGGAAGATTGACCGGCCCTTGCGATTACTTCACACACATTTTCTTCGGAACCGTACATGAGGGAAACACACGGTTTTCCTGTAGCCTTTTTGTTTTTATCTGTTTTGTGGTTGGTCGTGCGTCTTCTTCACGCACGGGCAGAAGCGCCCGTGAGCGCGTAAAATGCACGATTTCTCCCAGTTGCCTGCGTTTTCTGCTTACTGTCGCTACCCGTGCGAATTTATTCACGCACGGGCGGAATCGCCTGTGCGCAAGTAAAATCGCACAGGTCAATACTTCTTCTTCCTCAGATGCCTTTTGGTTATTAATATCGCAAGGTTCACGCATGGTCGTCCGACAGACCGTGTGTGACCATTTTTTCTGACTTTCACCATTTAAGCCGCAGATTGCTCCTGGACCGAGGACTCTTCATTTTCCCCCGCCATTTCCACACATTGGAGCGGGAACTCGCCCCTCCAGCCATTGTTTTCTCTCTCCTCCTTGGAGGGTTGATCCGGTCACCTTTTCTCCTCCAAAGAGCTTGCTAAATCTTTGTCTCCGGCCACCATCGCCATTGTCGACCTTCAAAGTGTTGTTTGAGATCTTTGCTACTGAACTTGTGAAGCATTTCGCTCTGATCCGCATCAACAACTACAACCCGAAGAAGCGTGTGTGAAGAAGGAAGTGGCAGCCATTCGAGATCCCGGATATCTTC
Organism: Platanthera guangdongensis; assembly: GCA_039583875.1. Lineage (NCBI taxonomy): Eukaryota > Viridiplantae > Streptophyta > Magnoliopsida > Asparagales > Orchidaceae > Platanthera > Platanthera guangdongensis. The sequence continues at coordinate 133,356,675 of CM077162.1, read as the reverse complement.
CAAAGACCGAGCTCAGACGAGGCTCGACAACCCTCGCTTCCGGCCGTGAATCTTTGAGAGTCTTCGAGTGCTTGGTTGTATTTCATCTCCCCATTTTCTTGGATTTACTTGAAACTTAACTTGTGCTATTTTTGCTTGAGGTTTATTAGCTATGTTTTGTTCATGGTCTTGTTACGGTTTTGCGCGGTGATTCCTTGTTCATGATATATCTTGATGAGTTTCCTCCTTGTTAGAGAGAGTCATGTTTGAGCTGTTCTAGCGATTGATAGAAGCGCACGTTGCGAAGAGGTGTTTATGACCCTCAATAGTTTGTTCGTCTCGGCTATTACTCCTTGGAGTAATTAACCCTGGCGATGCGGTGACGGCGACCCACACTAGTTTGATGCTGCTTAGGGTAGGAAAACCCAAACCAAACCCCTCGATTTTATTTAATACATTCATTCGTTTCTCTGAAAGAGAAATCCATGCTCCCTACTTGAACTCCGTGTGAGATTGATACTTGTGGAAGCTACTCCTCCATTTTATTACTTGGCCGTGAATGGTAATCTTACCGCTAGCGCATCAAGATTTTGGCGTCGTTGCCGGGAAGTGAAACTGTTGGGTGGATTTTGTTTCTTTTGGGAAAAGTATGTGAGTGTTTTGCTGTTTTTAGTGTTTTCTTTCTGTGAGTGTTTATGACAGATCTGAACCTTGGTGGAAGGCGCGAAGATTTGGGTGCTGATCCCGAGATTGCACGAGCAAGGAGAGCTCGCTTGTGTGTTATTGCAGCTGAGGGAAGGATGGATGACTTGGGCCATTTGGGACACGACCAAGGGGAATGAATTGTTGAGAACCAGGATGTGTCCCAGCCTCGCATTAGGACAATGTGGGATTTCACTACCCCTACTATGTGGAGTGTTTATCCAGGGTTCAGGCCAGCCATAGCCAATAATCATTTTGAGATCAATCCTGTTATTTTGAATATGATTAGGAATAATACTCAGTACTCAGGGTCTACCGAGCGAGGATCCTCAGCTACATTTGGCTGAATTTTCTGAGATATGTGGTATTTTCTGCTATGTGGGCATTGCGGATGAAGTTGTGAAACTAAAGTTGTTTCCTTTTTCATTGAGGGATAGGGCCAAGACATGGCTGCATATGATTGCACCTGGCACCGCTACCACCTGGGAAGCTTTATCTTCCATGTTTTTGGCTAAGTTTCATCTTGTTGATAAAATTGTTAATTCTCGCAGGGAAATAGCCACGTTCAGACAGCTGGATCAATAAACTCTTTATGAGGTATGGGAGAGATTTTGAGACCTGCAGCGCCGTTGTCCTCAATACAGTTGTGAGCCTTGGAATTTGGTAGAGATATTTTATTTCTCCATTGAGCCAAATTTCAGGGCAATGATCGATGCGGCGCCGGGTGGCACGATTATGAACTTATCTACTGAGGAAGCGTTGAGACTCCTTAAAGACACGACCTCCCACAGCACATACGACACAGTGGTCAGGAATGCTCCTAGAGGGGCAGGAAATTTGTTTGATGCTAATGTGTTGGGGCTGCACGCCAAATCGAGCCATCCTGCTTTGGATGGGAAGATTATTTTGACCCAATCTACCACACCGTCTACCCCTGTGATGAGCATATCGTGCCAGGGTTGTGGTAACTTTGGCAACCACGCTTATGAGTGCCCTGTGGGTGAACTGTTTGCTGAACAAGCAGGTATGACTTTTGAAGAAAATGTTAATTTTATAAATAATCAAAATCGTGTTGTACCTTACAATAATACATATAACCCTAACGCGAGAAACCATCCCAATTTCTCATGGAACCAAAACGCGCCCGGTCAAAGATGGCAGGTGGGCCAACATCAATTCGATTCTCAGGCTTCTGGTAGCCAGCCGCGACCGTCTCTGCCGGGTTATAATCAGAATTTGCAAGGGTCACGAAAGAGCGCGTTAGAGGAGATGATGGAAAAGTTTGTTGAAATGGCCCAGTCGAATATAGCCACTCAGACAGCTTCCACGAGGAATTTGGAAACGCAACTGGGACAATTGGCCCACGTTTTTTCTGAGCACACCCGAGGCACACTTCCTAGAGACACGGAGAAGAATCCCCGTGAGCGGGGTAAGAGTGTTGATGATGTGGGGGAATGTAATGGCCGAGAAACGATTGTTAAGTGTGAGATAAATGCGTAGAGACTCTAGCGCTTTGTGATTACGATTCATCTTGAAACATTCCAGCTTTGCAAGATATTGAAAAGATGAATTTGAATATCGATTCTAATGGAAGGAAATGCTTAATGCTAGCTGATGGATTTGTGGTTGAGACCAATGGAGAGGTGAAGGGTGTAGAAGTGGTTTTGAATGGGGCGGCTATCTTCATGGACTTCAGGTGCTTGGACCCAGGGGTAACACATCAAAACCAATCCTTTGGGTCCCCTTCCTTAAAGCTAGTGAGGATATGTTGCATTTTGATGCTGGTGGCGTCACTATTACGCCCAAAGTTATTGCACCTTTACCACCTTTGCCTCCTCAATTAAATGTTATTGACCTCATTGAACCAGTGAACTTAACTATCGTGTCATCTAATAATGTTTCTAGTGGTGCTAAGGAATATTTTCAATTGTCGGGACAAGAACAGGGGGAGGAAGATGTTGTAACGCCGATGACAACTACAGGAAAAGAAGAGAGACAGGTCCTTGATGTGATGCATGATACTGGTGCGAAAATGGATGAGTCGTGCACACCGGATGTGGGCATGCAGAATTTCAATTTCACAACTACAAGTTGTTTAGCTAAAGTCTGTAAAACTATGAAACATGTATCGTGGGCTGATCTTTCACCCTAAGTGGGTGAATAGAGGATGCCCCCGGATTTGGATGCTAATTTAGCTGCTAATGAGATGGGTGTGACCATACCGCCCTAGCGCTCCTCTTTTGTGGAATTAAAACGAAAGGAGTTGCTTCTGCGCAAATGCAGAGTTTTTCCCGCAGGCGTAGGATGGAGGAGGGTAGGGGTAGATGAGACTTATCTTACTTGGGCCCTAAAGCTATTCCCTCTTCCTTATCTCGCATTTCTGGGGGGATCTATCACAAATCAGCGTTTAGCTGAAAAGTGAGGGATCTCCGGGTCTGTTTTCCTTTTGTCTTGTTGATGCTAGTGTGTTATTTGCTTAATGCTTTGTGTGGCTTTGAACTTTCTTTCTCTACATATTAAACTTTTGCTTCCTGAACATTATATAAAACTGTTAATACGGGTATTTGGTCCACCTTAAGGATGGCAAAGAAAAGGGCTTTTGGGAGACAACCCAATTTTGCTACGTTTAACTTGTTTGCTTAGATTTTTGAGTGTGTAGGCCTATTATTTGCTTGGTTGGAGATGAGCTTATTGCAGGTGCTTTTGTCTGGGCCGTGGGCTTATTGATCATGTTTAAAGCCAATCTTCTGGTATGCTCATCTTTTGAGCATTGGGTAACTTCTCCCCTTTTCTAATTTTTAATTTTCACTACAACATATTTTAATGTGCTTTTTAGCTTAATTCTGGGGGGAGAGCTTGCGGATGTTACCTTTCCACGTGTACTTCATTTGCATACCAGTTGCTGTTATTCATTTATTTGTTTAGTTCATTGCATTGCGCATCTTTGCGCCCACATGAGCACGTACTTAGCTTTTTGCGTACAGCCAGTCAAACTTGTTTCTTACGTTAATTTTTCTGCATGTTATTAGTTTTATATTTTTCTAATTGCGTAAATGTTTTTTATTCTACTCAAAAAAATTGTTGAATCCGGTGTGAATCCAATGGTAGCTTAGGGATGTTTGTAGACAGCCGTTAGATTCGTATTGCTCGAGTCGGGAGGATGGATAGTGTTTCTCTTTGGCTAAGAACTTTCCCCAAGCTACTCTCGAAGTATTGGTGCAGGGTTAGTTAAGAGTGAGCATGATGTAGGCCATCATTTTGTCCAGGTTGAGCTTTGTGCCCATTCTTATCATATTATCCTCGCTAGCCCCATTGTGCCTACCCCTCCTTTAATTCAGCTTCACTTTTATTTCACAAAAGCCTAGTAGCTGACCCTAGTCGCACACCCAAGTCTAGCTTTACTGTTTTCTAATTTATTGAAGGAGGTGTGATGTGGTGTTGATCTTTGTGATATGTGTGGTTGTGCTCCAATGAAAATATAAGAAGAAAAGTTATAAAAATAAAATTTGAAAAAGAAAGAAAAAGTTGAAGGAAAAGCGTAACTGAAAATATGTTTTGAGTTAGTATATGTTATGGCGTAGGCAGTCCGCACACCCGTATTTCAAAAATTAGGTCTGGGGGTGTGGTGTGCCCGCGTGTTTTGTGGATAGCAGATAGACTCTTTTAGTGCTAGCTCAGCTGGGTTTTGTGCGTAGCCTTCGTTTTTATCCTTTATTACCCCGCCATAACCCAAGCCCCATTACCACCCGAAGTCCTACAGATTTGCGCTTAAGGCAAACTAGTGTCGTGGATAGAGTGCGAACGGGCAAGCATATGGTCACCGACATTGGTGGGTTCCTTTGGAGGTTGTCTTGAATCCCGATCTTTGGCAATACTCGCCTTAGAGGATAGTCTATTTTCTCACTACGCGTGACCGGAGGATTCACCGCGATTCTGTTTTTGAGTAGTCATAGAATTTTTGTTATGCATGCTGAAAAGTATAAATTATTTTGTATGCATAGAAATTTTCTATACTGTATTTTTACGCCTGCAAGTGTGTGACTTCACATGGTACCCCAGATCATAATTACAATGTTAGTCGGTTCTTTTTCTATTCTGCAAGGATTTTTTTTCCTTGGGATTCACAAATAGGTAAGTCTGGGGGTGCGATGAGTCTCGTTTATATATGGTTTTGCGGACTTATTTGGGCTGGTTTTCTTGTCTTTGCACTTGACTTTTCGGTTGTTTTCGTTGATATTTCGTTCCTACTGCGTTTCACGTTTAGTGCACCTTTCTAGCGCTGTGGGTGAACAATTGCGCATTCGATTGCCGAGGGTATGCACTTGGTGCTCGCTAGGGCTCGATCCAGTAGTTTTATTGCTTTTTGTTTATTGCTGGAGGGTCCTCCGTTGCTAGTGTTTTTGTGTGCAGGTGGTCAGTTTTCCCCTCTTCGGTTTAATGATTTGAGGAAAACGCACGACCGTGCGTTTTATTGGCGCACGGTTTGTTTCCGTCGTGCTTTTTCCTGCAGATTATTTTGCAAGATTGACCGGCCCGTGCGATTGCTTCACACACGGTTTCTTTGGAACCGCGTGCAAGGGAAATGCACATCTTTCCTATAGCCTTTTGGTTTTTCTCTGTTCTGTGGCTGGTCGTGCGTATTCTTCACGTACGGCCGAAAGCGCCCGTGCGCGCGTAAAATGCCCGATTTCTCCCGGTTGCCTACGTTTTCTGCTTGTTGTCGCTACCCGTACGAATTACCTCATGCACGGGCGGAATCGCCCGTGCGTGAGTAAAATCAAAAGGGTCAACGCTTCTTCTTTCTCAGGCGCCTTCTGGTTATTAATATCGTACGGTTCATGCACGGTCGTGCGCCAGACCGTGTGTGACCAATTTTTTTTTCTGATTTTCACTATTTAAGCCGCAGATTGCTCCTGGACTGAGGACTCTTCATTTTCCCCCGCCATTTCTGCCCATTGGAGCGGGAACTCGCCCCTCCATGCATAGTTTTCTCTCTCCTCCTTGGAGGGTTGATCCGACCACCTTTTCTCCTCCAAAGAGCATGCTAAAGCTTTGTCTCCGGCCACCATTGCCATTGCCGACCTTCAAAGTGATGTTTGAGATCATTTCTGCTGAACTTGTGATGCATTTGGCTCTGATCTGCATCAACAACTATAACATGAAGAAGCCGTGTGTGAAGATGGAAGTGACAGCCCTTCGGGATCCCGGATATCTTCCAAAGACCGAGCTCGTGCGAGGCTCGACAACCCTCGCTTCCGGCCATGAATCTTTGACAGTCTTCGAGTGCTTGGTTGTATTTCATCTCCCCTTTTTCTTGGATTTACTTTAAACTGTGTTATTTTTGTTTGAGGTTTATTAGCTATGTTTTGTTCAAGGTCTTGTTACGGTTTTGCGCGGTGATTCCCTGTTCATGATATATGTTGATGAGTTTCCTCCTTGTTAGAGAAAGTTGGGTTTGAGCTATTCTAGCCATTGCTATAAGCATGCGTTGCGAAGAGATGTTTACGACCCTCGATAGTTTGTTCGTCTCCGCTATTACTCCTTGGAGTAATTCACCCTGGTGATGCGGTGATGGCGACACACACTAGTTTGATGCTGCTTAGGGTAGGAAAACCAAAATCAAACCCCTCGATTTTATTTAATACTTTCATTCATTTCTCTGAAAGCGAAATCCATGCTCCCTACTTGCACTCTGCGTGAGATCGATACTTGGGGAAGCTACTCCTCCATTTTATTACTTGGCCGTGAATGGTAATCTTACCGCTAGCGCATCAAATACCCCCATACTTAAGTTTTTGTTATTCTAGAGCAAAACTATGAGAAGTAATTATAAGAAATTAATATAATATTTAATTAAACAACAAATTTATTAAATCAAAAGAAAGATAAAAAATTAGAGATTCAAAAATAAAGTCCTAAAATATGAAATTAAAAGGTGAAGAGAAAGATATTTGTCATAAATTTCTCAAATTATTAACTAGAATTCAAAATTGAGTAGTTAAGCATACAAAATTAGATTAGAATTATTAACACCCATAACTAAAAAGAAATTTGAAGTAAAAATTTAAACTAGAACTTATGCTCTCTTAGTATTTTAATTATTCTAAAGCAATTATATTGGCTAATGACTTTTCAGAATAAAGAAAATGAAGAGGTTTTGAATTTGAGGTGATGAATTTTATCTTCTCTTCCTGTGCAATTTTTTTTGATATTTGCATATGTTTACTAAGAAAATGATGAATTTTATCCTCTTATTTTTCATGATATATGAACAAATATATTTTTTTCTCTCTTCATATAAAAACAAAATTTATTGGGGTAATGAATTTTATCCTCTCACTCCATCTTTTATTTTTAGTGGTGCATATGTGTACCAAGAAATGTTTGATTCTCATAACATATGATCTAACCAAAAAGAGAGAAAATTGCATATATTTACCAAGGGATAATGAATTTTATCATCTTATCCTCGTGACATGTGATCTAACAAGAAAATAAAAAGAACAAGGGAAAGAATAGACAAATATTTATATTACATTAAAAACTTAGAGAGAAATTATAGTAAATTAAACTTTACTAAGAATCTTAAAGCAAAAAGTGAATATAATTAAAATCTACAATTATTAAGATACGTTCAACAAAACTGAAACTAATTATAATAAAAATAGAAAAAGAGCTAAATAAATTACTCAAAACAAATTCAATTCATAAGATATTCCTTAAAATTAAATCACCTAAAAATTAAATCTACCTAACAATGAGGAAATAAAAGACTATCAAATCAAAAATTATAAAAATTCTTATAAATAAACTCAAAAAGATTGCTGAAAATCACAAAATATTAAGTATGGGTTTATTATATTTTTTGAATTATTTTCTTTTTTTATGATATAAATACTAAAAAATAAAAATTATAATCCTAATTTTTTTGTTATTCCTTGGACTTCCCGAGGACTACCTAGTGACGAGTTCACAAGGTACTAAGCGATTTTGTGGGATAAAAGCACAACACGGCCCTTTCAAAGAATTTTAATTTTTCGATTTTCTATTTTTTTTGTATTTTTGTTAAATATAAAAAGAAAACAAGTTTTTTATATTTTTAAAGATTTTTTCAACAATTGTTTTTTAAATAAAAACAACAAAGGAGGTCCCACCCCCATACTTAAGAATAAATATTGTCTCTAATGTTTATAAGCCAAGTGAGAGGGGGGAAAGAAAATAAAATGCATTAAAAATTAAATTGCAAGAAATTAAAGATAAGGGTTGTCTCCCAAGAGCGCTCTTCTTTTTTGCGACTCTAAACTAGACGGTTATGGTTAGAAAAAAGGAAAGTAAAATTTTAAGTTGATTGGGATTAACCCCATTTTATAGAAAATAAGGGGTGCACATAGCCACACCCCAATGATATCCACCCAAAGGTAATGGCGCTCATGGGTTTGAACGCATAGGAGATCGCCACAATCGATCCCTACATGTTGATCCCACTCCGCATGGTGGGGTAATCGCCGCACCTCGTCGGCGATGGGCGGACAGCCTTTGCATCGAACGCTGGCCGGCCGCCCCCGTTCGCACGATCAGACGGGGCAGCTGACCGGGCCGTGCCTCCTCGTCCACCGGAGCAACAAAGTGAGGAGGCCGACTAAGCCACCCCCTCCTCGACCTAGCCAAGCGGCCATGGGAGCTGCCAGCCACGACGCCCCTCTCCTTAGCTGCCCCCGACCAAAGGGGTGGCAATCCCGGCCGTTCCTTTGCATGGCCTCACGTACAGCTAAGGGGGTTTTCCTACTAGTCCACCCCCTCTCCTTGGCCTCCGACAGCCAAAGGGGTGGCTGCCACGACCGCCAATTGCTCGATCACCCATGCGGCTAAGTGGCTACCAACCGGGCCTCCCCCCTCTCCTATGCCGTCGGCAGCCAAAGGGACAGCCACCCCAGCCTCCCCTCACCTTGGCTGACGGGGACCAAAGGGTTGGCTGCCCTGATTGCCTGTGTGGCTAAGGGAGCAGCCAATCGGGCAGACGCCTTCTCCTTCGCCGCCGGAGGCCGAAGTGGCGGCAGCACCAGCCGCCTCTTGCCTTGGCCGCTGGTGGCCGAGGTGGTGACCGCCCCGGCCACTCCCTCCATCGATTGCCGACGCGTGGTCATGAATAGCGGTCATTCCTTCTTGGACACTGTCAGCGGCCCTCTCTCACCGGCAAACTTCGCAGCAAGATTGTCGGCCTCCCGTGGAGTACCACTCCCACCGTCCGATCACCATGGAGCAATCTCGGCTGTTCTATCCACGTGTAACCACCCACTAACCACCAGGTTAGTGGGGGAATTTAATTAATTTTTTTATTATTTTATTAATGGAGGTCTCCTATTAGCATGATACACACAACAGAAACTATAGTAAAAATATTCCTGAGGGTGGTTACGGTGTGCGGATAACTACATAACCACCCCCGGAGCCTTTGCCTCCTTATTTATCATCCTTTTTTTGACTCTTCTTATTGGAGTCCCTTATTCCTCAGGTCGACGTTCTGCCAGTTTTCCTCCAATGAGGCACCTTTGAGCTGCCTCGAAGCCACCCCAAACCACAACCGGGTCAAGTCACAACCACCCAATGAAGTGAAGTTGGCCAATTTCCAACGGACCCAACAAACACAAGACCAAGAGTGTCGCCTCTCACCCAGCATGAACAAGCCTCTATCCGAAGGCCACTGGTGCAAAGTTCAATCTGTAATAACTCCAAGCGCGACAGTCTATCATCCGCCACATGTAAAGATCTCTCTCTCCCCAAAATTATAATGAGAGGTGGCCTGTCACCCTCGACTTCACCAACTTGTTGTAACCACCTGAGAATAGTGTATTTTTACCGGCACAGATCCTATCACGTGGTTTTTATCTAGTTGAGGGATTTTTCCACATCAAAACTGCTTGTGAACAATCAACCTATTCATTTGGTTGTGTGCACGCTCGACCGTGATGAGAGCTAAGACGGTCCAAGAATTCTATCCCAACCGGCACGTTGAGTTGGTCCGAAATAGTATGGCGCCATTTGTGGGAAGCGAGCTCCCAACATCTATAGTAGATTGTACCCTCTTCATAGCGGTACAAAGAGATGAAACTTCCAATCTAACAGCTCCCAAGGAATGGCTTCAATGTCAAAAATAAGTGCCAGGAAAGTAGAAGTATCCGTCCCAGGAGGGGCATACTGAACCAACGCACTGTCATTCACTCATGAATGTGCCCCTAGAAGCATAGACTATCTTCACACCTACAACAGCTTTATAAACATGAGTTCAACAAATGAAGTAACAACAAACTGAGATGCTTGCAGTCTCATGGGCGCGGGATCGGCGGCGCGCATGCATGCACGTGTACACGGATGCGGGATCAAGCGCTCGTGCCTGTGCAACCATGCATGTGCATGCACATGCACACATGTGCGGGATCACGTGCGCTCCCGCGTGCATGCGTGCGAGATCGGCCCCTCATGCGCCCGCGTGATCGGGCATGAGCGCTCTTGCGCAGGTGCGCCCACGCACGCAAGCACGCACACTTGCACGTGCACCCTCGCAGGACGGCACGCAACCACGCGGGTAGTCTAATACATGCCTCGGTGCATGATCAGCCACGTGCGTTCTAGTGCGGGAGCGACCACCCATACCTATACGGGTGCACCCACATGTCTACGTACGCATGCTCGTGAACAACCGAACGCGCCCCGCCCACTATCGCAATCACGGAAGCAATAACTTCCCCCCATAGGCATGATAATCATTTCTCCTATATCAAAATGGATACTAACATTTCTTATCCGAGATTTCAGTGCACAACCACTCGCCAGTGCAAGTCCGTCACCATTTGCCACCATCGTTGCTAGGAAAGTGAACAGAACAAGATCCTTATTTCTCTTCATCGGAAGTGGCCTCGTGCTACAAGAATTTGGGGTAAATTGATAGGGATTAACCACATTTTATAGAAAATAAGGGGTGTATAAAGCCACAACCCCATGATCTCCACACAAAAGGAGTGGCGATCATGAGTTTGACCGTGTACACGATCACCACACCTCATCCCAGTGCGATGATCCCACTCCACATGATGGTGTAACCACTGCACCTCGCTGGCAATGGGCATTCGACCTCCTCCCTGGACGCCTGCCGGCCGCCCCCATTCGTACGGCCGGAGGGGGAGGCCGATCGACCCGCCCCCTCCTCGGATGGCCGAGCGACCAAGGGGGGCAGCTGACTGAGCCGTTGATTAGTCAATATTTATAGTGTTTTATTATAACCTTTAGTAAATAAATAATTGACTTCTATTTGTTTTTTTATTAATATTAACTTTAATTCCTTTATTTTTCCATTTTCAGGTTAATATGGGCTGGTAATATCAATTTGGAGCTGACAGGATTAATATTGAGAAAATTTGGAGAAAAGCTGAATTTTTCCCAAGTTTACGCCCATGGCACGGGCGTGACAGTGGGGCATGACCATAGTCATGGGCCGTGACCTCCATGTGTTGATCCGCTACCATTCCATGTTAATTAAAGTTACACACCCCCATGTCACGGGCGTGATAGGGGCGTGACCAACCTACGTGGGGCGTGCCACCAGTAGGAGCTCCAGCAGTCAATGCCAAGCTAGTTTTGGGTTACATGCCATGGAAACGGGCATGACCTATTGGTCACGGGCGTGAACCATAGGTGACGACCTGGCGTTACTCAGTCACCAATCAGCATCTTCCGTTGCCAGCATTCAAGCCTACAAGCCTTAGGTCACGGGCCTGTCCGAGGTGAGTGACCCGTCCAGCAATTGCAAGATTAACTCCCTCCATTTCAACTTCTCATCATTTCCAGTAACAGACTTGACACACCCTTGGTCACGGGTATGACCGAGAGGCGTGACTCGCAAAATGATGAATTTTGGCAGTTTTCTCTCAACATTCCCAGGCTTTCAAGACGACGGTTCCGAGCCTTACACGCCTTAGGTCACGGCCGTGACCTAGGGGCTTTACCTTCCAAAAAGTTGAATATAAATTCTAGACACAGCCATGATCTAGGGAGCATCTAGGGAGTTAGATTTAGTAGTTGACATTCAATTTTTCTCTTTTCTTTACAATTTCATATAATAGTTTGCTTTGCTTTTATTTCAATTCAAACACTTTTATTTTACATCATGTCTCCCTTTTTATGTATTTTTTATGATAATGAGTGGCTATTTTTATTAGCACTTGATCTTGATAAGCTTTCTAATAAAATAAAATTCTTCTTTCTTGTCAAAAACTATATTATTTCCGCTTCAATTTATCTTTGATTTCGATTTTTTATCCATATCCTAGATTTACCAAGAGGTTGTGGTATGAGTAGATCACTCAAGAGTAGAAGGATTCGCATGCACTCCTCAAGAGAGGATGACATGGATCTTCAGTATTAGAGTCAAGTCCAATAGTGGGGTCTAGCGTATAAAGCTATCTTAGGGGTTTCGACTGGCCAAGAGGTCTTAATCGATCAACCTAAGTTTAGTCGAGAGCGTATTCTCGAGAGAGGCACTCTTGTAATTTGGTAACCTCGACAGTTGAAATAGGATATTTAGAAGTTTGCTTTTATGAAAAGTTTATTTTAATTCAAAGTAAGTCTAGATCAAGTGTTATCTTAGTTCATAGTTTTATTAATTTTATATCATTATTTATTGATAAAATAATATTAATTTGTGTGAGTAGGAGTAATCAACAGACCCAGAAAAATACAACACTTAATATTCTTAAAATATCCTATAGTATGAACGATAGGTGCTCTTGCCTACAGTTTGTAGAATTTGGAGATATTACTGATCCTAAATTTTACTAAACAAGTTTTTGGCGTCGTTGCCGCGGGCCTAATTTTGTTGAAAGCGCAAAATTTATAAATTTTATCACTCTATCTCTCTCTATCCCATTTCTATTTTTACTTTTTTTTTAAAATTCACTTATATTAAGTAAAGGTTGTTTAATTTTACTTAATAATGTTATCGGAATTGGTCGCTAAGGTTGCCTAGCTTTAAAAAAAGTACTTCTTTTGGAAGTCACTCGAAAACGAAGAATTTCATGTTATTATTGTGATGCTCTCCATCGAAATGAGGAATGTCATATTCATAATTACTATTATATTTTTTCATATGAAAATAAGTTTTATAATAATTATGAAAATAATTTTCTCATTTTAATGATAATTCTTATTCAAATATTCATGAAAATAATTTTTCCAATCTTTCTAATTTTCATGAAAATAATTTTTCAAGTTTTAACGAGAATAATTATTTTGATTTAAATAATTATTCTTCTGCCTTGGATGTTGGTTTTCCTTGTTCTCAAGATCAATCGAAAGAATTCCCGAGCAATGAGAATAATTATTTAGATCCCAATTTTTTGTTCTTCTTTTATCGCACTGCAATCTTTTTCTTCTAATTTTGGGGACTTTACACAATTTTTGGTTGATCCTCCTCACCAATATTTAGAATAAATTATTCTTTTTTTCTAATAGTTCTTTTAATTTTTGTGAACCATCGGAAATTCAAATTCTTTCTCCTCCCCAAAATTTAAATGAAAATTTTTCTTGTTCTAAAAATTTTCCCCTTCTTAAAATATTTCACCTTTGAAGGAACATAAATTTTTATGTGCCCCCTTAGTTGTTTATTCTGAAGAAGAAGAAACATTATTATATCAAAAATTTACAAAAATTCTGGGTACACCGGGTGAAATAGAAGAACATGTTTCTTCTCCTATTTCTCTCGCTTTTCCTTCTCATTATGAATTTACAAGCACCACTTATAAGTATTTAGGAGTCCGAATTCATGAAAATTTTATGCCTCATAATTTTATAAATGAATTTTTTGATAATAACTTTAATTTATAAAATAAACAACATTTACCTAATCAAATAGCTTCGCAAGAACCTCCTCCTTGTGAAGATTTTTCTGAAGTGCTTCTTTTATATTTCCCTTTAACTAACAAATTTCAGGAAGAAGATGAGTCGTTGCAATACAACGTTGTCCCCGATCCATTTACTGCTCATCTACAAAGATTTGAATCACCTCAGGTATGGAGATGTTATTTGAATTTACACTTTCAAGCCAACTACTACAACAAGGAAAATCAACCAGTATGCGGAGGAGTAGCCGAGCGAGCGACTTCGTCGTATTCACCCAAACGAGAATTAAGGGAGTTGCCCGTTCATGTAAAATTTAATTCTTCTTTTTTTTAACAATATTTGTTTAGCTTAAAGACGGGAAAAAGAAAAGCGCTCTTGGGAGACACCCCTTGTTTATCTTTATTTTTTTAAAAACATTAGTTCTTTTTGTTTACCCCCGCCTACTAGGCATATAAACATTGGCTACAATATTTTTTAAGTATGTGGGTGGAGTCTCCGTTCTTGCACTTAATTTTAAAAAAACTTGAAAATCCTAAAAAATATAATAAATCCAGTGCTTAGTTTTTGTTATTTTTGGAAATTTATTTTTAGTTTATTTATAAGAATTTTTATAATTTTTAATCTGGGCTGATCTTTTATTTCATCATTGTTAGTTAGATTTAATTTTTAGGAGATTTGATTTTAAGGAATATTTTATGAGTTTAAATTTGTTTAGTGCAATTTCTTTAGCTCTTTTTCTCTTTTCAATTCTAATTAGTGGCAATATTAGAGTACTTAGTTCCACAATTTTTAGATTGAAATTATATGCACCTTATGCTTTAAGATTCTTAGGAAATTTTAATTTACTATAGTTGCGCTCTAATTATTTTAATTTAATCTATTGTTTTTGCTAGTCTTTTCCTAGTTTTTAATTTTTCTTATTAGATCATATGTCATGGGGATAAAAGGATAAAATTCATTATCCTCTGGTACACATGCAATTTTTCCTTTTTGGTTAGATCATAGGTCATGGGAATCAAGTATTTCTTGGTACACATATGCAATAGCAAAAATTAAAAATGGAGTAAGAGGAAAAAATTCATTACTCCTATTTATTTTATTTTCATTTGAAGTGAGAATAAAAAATATTTATTTGTTCATATGTCATGCAAAATGAGAGAATAAAATTCATCATTTTCTTCGTAAATATATGCAAATATCATAAAAATATAGATGGGGGTGAGAGGATAAAATTCATCACCCCCTCAAAACCTCTTCAATTTTCTTATTCTCGAACCCAATACCCTATTTAATAGCTTGAAATTAAATTAAAATTATAAGAGAGCATAAGTAGTAGTTTGAATTTTTCTTCAAGTTTCTTGTAAGTTAAAAAAGTGTTAATACTTTTTAATCTAATTTTGTTTGCCAATTGCTCAATTTTGAATTCTAATTAATTTATATGAGAAAAGTTTTTTAAATATATTTGGCTTTCCATATTTTAATTTAAAATTTTAGGACTTATATTTTGAATCCCTAAAGTTTATTTTTAACTTTCTTTTGATTTTATAAATTTTTTGTTTAATTAAAAATTGTATTAATATGTTATAAACACTTCTCATAGTTTTTCTCTGGAATAGCAAAAGCTTAAGTATCAGGGTATTTGATAAGTCAATATTTATAATATTTTATTATAACATGTAGTTAATAAATAATTGATTTCTATTTAGTTTTATATTAATATTTACTTTAATTCCTTTCTTTTTCCATTTTCAGGTTAATCTGGGCTGCTAATAGAAATTTGGAGCTGACAGGATTTATGAGGAGAAAATCTGGAGAAAAGCTAATTTTTTACCAAGTACACGCCCATATCACGGGCGTGACAATGACGCGTGACCATAGTCACGGGCCGTGACATCCAGGTGCTGATCTGCTGCCATTCCACGTCAATTAAAGTTACACACCCCCATGTCACGGGCGTGACAGGGGCGTGACCAACCTACGTTGGCCGTGCCTCCAGCAGGAGCTCCAGCAATCAACGACACACCAGTTTTGGGTTACAAGCCCTGGACACTGGCCTGACCTATTGGTCACGGGCGTGAACCATAGGCATGACTCCCCCGCATTACTCGGTCATCAATCAGCAGTTTTCATTGCCAGCATTCAAGCCTACACAACTTCGGTCACGGGCGTGACTGAGGGGCATGACCCGTCCAGCATCCGACAAATTAACTCCAACTGTTTCTCCTTCCCTCAGTTTCCAGTAACAGACTTGACACGCCCTAGGTGATGGGTGTGTGCTAGGGTCGTAACCCGCAAAACGATGAATTTTTGCGATTTTCTCCCAACATTCACGATATTTTAAGACGATGCCTTCGAGCCTTACATGCCTAGGTCACGACCATGACCTAGGGGTGTGACCTTCCAAAAAATTACCTATAAATTCCTGACAAAACCATGATCTAGGGAGGCATCTAGGGAGTTAGATTTAATTGTTTACACTTAGTTTTTCTCTTTTGTTTTCAATTAAATAGAATAATTTGCTTTGCTTTTATTTCAATTTAAGCTTGTTTTTTCCATCATGTCTCCCTTTTTATGTATTTCTTTTATGATAATGAGTAGCTATTTTTATTAGCACTTATCTTAATAAGCTTTTTAATAAAATTAAGTTCTTCTTTCTTGTCAAAAACTCTATTATTTTCGCTTCAATTTATCTTTGATTTCGATTTTCGTTCCGTATCCTAGAGTTATCGAGAGGTTGTGGGTATGAGTAGATCACTAAAGGGTAGAAGGATTGACATGCACTCCTCAAGAGAGGAAGACATGGATCTTCCGGATTAGAGTCAAGTCCAATAGCGGGGTTCACCGCATAAAGCAAGCTTAGGGGTTTCGACTTACTGAGAGGTCTTAATCAATTAACCTAAGTTCAGTTGAGAGCGTATTCTCGAGAATGGAGCTCTTGTAATTTGGGAACCTCCACAGTTGAAATATTTTATTTAGAAGTTTGCTTTTATGGAAAGTTTATTTAATTCAAAGTAAGTCTACATCAAGTGTTAATCTTTGTTGATAATTTTATTTATTTTCTATTGTTATTTAACGATAAAATAATATTAATTTGCATGAGTAGGAGTACTCAACAAACCCGAAAGAATATGACACTTGATATTCTTAAAATATCCTATACTATGAACGATAGGTGCTCTTGCCTATAGTTCGTAGAATTTAGAGATATTACTAATCCTAAATTTTACTCAACAACTGCCCCTTCCTCGGCCGACCTAAGGGGCCAAGGGAGTGGCTAGCCCGGTCGACCCTCTCCTTGGTCTCCAATGACCAAATGGGATGCCGCCCCGACCGTCCTTTGCCCGGCCTCCCATGCGGCTAAGGGGGGCGGCCAACCAGGCCGCCCCCTTTCCATGGTAGCCAACGAACAAAGGGGCGGTAGCCAGTGTGGCTAAGTGGGGAGGCCAACTGGGCCTCTCCCCTCTCCTTGGCCATCGGTGACAAAAGGGGCGTCCGCCCATTTGCCCGACTGTCTATTAGAATAAGGGAGCGGCCAACCGGGCCGCCCCCTCTTATTTGCCACTAGCGGCATATGTTGCGGCCGCCCTGGCCGCCCCTCACCTTGGCCGCCGATGACCAAAGCGGCATCCTCCCTAGCCGCCCTTAGGCTAAGGTGGCCGCTAACCAGGCCGCCCCCCTCTCCTTCGCAGCTGGCGACCGAATGTGCGGCCGCACAAGCCGTCCCAGCTGCCCCTTGGCTTGGCTGCTAGTGGTCAATGGGGGGACTGTCCCGGCCGACCCTTCCCTTGGCTGGCGGCGTACGGCCACAAAGAGCGGTTGTACCTTCCCGGCAGTTGTCAGTGGACCTCTCTCACCGACGAACTAGGTGGCAAGTTCGCCGGCCGCCCGTGGAGGCCCGCTCCCACCATCCGAGCAGGGGGGAGCATTCTGGGTCGTTCATTCCGCACGTAACCTCCCACTAACACCAGGTTGGTGGGCGAATTAAATTAATTTTTTATTATTTTATTAATGGTGGTCTGCAAATAGCAGGATACACGCATAAGAAGCTATAGTAAAAATATTCATGAGGGTGGTTACGGTGTGCGGATAACCACATAACCACCGTAAACACCCCCTGGAGCCTATAAAAGGAGCTCCAGGCCTCCTAATTTGTTATCCTTTTATAACTCTCCTCCTTGCAGTTTTCTTCTTCCTCAGGTCGAAGCTCTATCAGTTTTCCTCCTATGAGCCACCTTCGAGCAACCTTCGAGCCACACCTGAGCCACAATCGGGTCAAGTCACAACCACTCAATGAAGCCAAGTTGTCCAAGTTCTATGCAACTCGGCAACCGCAAGACCAAGAGCGCCGCCTCTCACTCAGCATCAGCAAGATACTATTTGGAGAGCACGGTTGCAAAGTGCAATCTGTAATAACTCCCAGCGCAATGATCTGCCATCCTCCGCGTGTAAAGCACTCTCTCACCCCATAATTATAACGAGAGGTTGCATGTTGTAACACCCCATATCCGTCACATAACATATAACAGTAGGTCCGGCCGGGGCCCGACGCCATATACCACAGACAGACCGGGTGGTTACTCATGGAAACCATCCAACAAATCATCGCGTCCTACATAGAGCATTCTAGCGGAAGCAGATTGATAAGTTGCAATAAAGAACCCAGCACAAAAGCATGAATGTCCACTAATACCAAATAGGAATGTTGTACATACACAAGTACAGGCCTTAAGGCCTTACAAAATTGTTCACTTCATATTACATGTTTTACAAACCACGGCACGCAAGCCGGTCATACATGAATAAAAGCAGTAAACACTCCAATTAAGCCTTCGAGGGCCGGCTTCGCAAATTGGGCTTTAGCCCGCTATTGACCGCTTGGTACAGCAGCACCTGCAAGCAACAAACCACCGCACGGTGGCAAAACAAGGCAACGGTCAGCAATGCTGACCAAATTATAATGATCCCGCCCCCAGCTCGGGGCGGCGATGCTCCTTCCCTGCATTTCATTAGCATAAGCGAGCAATATATAAATATTCATTTCATCACAGACGTTGGCTCGCACGGCCACACGCCCCGTGCTCTCAGGGCACATTCTCGGTGAACCGGTCGATGACACGTCAATTAAATCCATAGACATTCCGGACTCACCACCGCCACATTGACGGCCAAACCTATGAGCATTTTGTCTTACCGGCATGGGTCATGACAGTTTAAGCCATAGACCGCCGAAGACCCTCATCTATGCCAACGGCAAGTGCCACGTTACCTTAGGTCTCTTTAACAGAACGACATAGAAATGGGTACGGTTCCATCTAACCCGTGCTCACGTCGCAACGACAGTTTAAGCCATATGCGCCGGTCAAACTTCTCCTGAGTCCCATTTTCGTCATACATTTCACATAACTCGGTTATGTTCAAGTTGGCTCTCAGGCCTCCAAGTTGGCAAGATCACGCATCCACCCAGTTTTCCGGATGCACCTTTGGGTTAATCCCCAAGGCTCCCTGTTGCAATCTACCACGTAGAAAACCCCGAAAAACAATCAATCGCACGGAGTCTTCTCTGGCATTTATGCAATGCAACATCACTGATCCAGACCAACATGTCCGGATAGGCTTCACACATCATGCTTATGTCCGTTCTCGCTTACGGACTCTACACAACGTGGACTTTACATATCTACCCGAAGGAACACCTCCAACTCACCGCAAACTCGCGAGAGCGGGATTCCTATACAAAGAAGGAGAGCTTCACATGCTCAAGAAGAGAATCGTTACCCTTGCTTTCTTCTTTGGCGCCATGGAAAAGTAAGCGGATGAAAAGCTCCACACTCTCTCCGCCTCCGTGGATCCGGAGTCGGCTCGAGATTTGGAGCTTCGAAGCTCCTCCAATGGCCGGATCTAGCTTCTTCTTCCTTCCTTGGCTCTCCTCTCTCTCTAAGCTTTAGAAAGATAACCACTCAAGTAAAAGTGAGGGTTTCAAAGGCCCAATCCCGGGTATATCCCAGTAGGACAACCCCCAACCGTCGGATCCCAAAATAAAGAAACGAACGGCCTTGATACGGGACTGAAAAGTACAATCTGGACCGAACACGGCCTGGCACACGCCCGTGTCCAGGGCCGTATCCCTCATTCGCCGTCAAAATCGACGCGCCTGGAACAACATACGGGCATCGAATATGCCCGTGTTCGACCTGACACGCCCGTGTTCCAACTGACACGGCCGTGTGGCCGGCCGTGTACCCCCATCGATTTATCTCGAAAATAACCCGAGAACTATACGGGTACTGGATACGCCCGTGTCCTTGCCCGTGTCTACCTCAACACGCCTGGGCTCCAGGTCGTGTACACGGTCTCGACACTCGACACTTCGTCGAGCGAAGTTCGTCGACCTCATGACACGGCCTTGGACACGCTCGTGTCCTAGGCCGTGTGCCTTGTCTCGACACTTCGTCGAGCAAAATTCGTCGACTCCCTAGGACGATTGTCGACACGGGCTCGACACACCCTGAGACACGCCCATGTCTCAGGCCGTGTGCCATGTCTCGACACTTCGTCAAACGCAGAGTGTCGACCTCGCGGGCTGAGTGTCGACACGGGCTCGACATACCCTGAGACACGCCCGTGTCTCAGGACGTGTGCCCTGTCTCGACACAATGTCGAGAGCAAAATGTCGACTTCGCCAGCTGAGTGTCGACACAAGCCTGACACGCCATGGGACATGCCCGTGTCCCAGGTCGCGTGCCTCCTGCCAGAACCCAAAACTGGACCAAAACGTCCCCCATCGCACTTTTGAGTTTCGGGGCGTTACAACTCTCCCCCTCTTAAAAGAATTTCGTCCACGAAATTATATAAAGGAAAGACATGTACAAAACCAAAATTTGTACCTGAGCGGAACAACTCCGGGTATGCCTCAAGCATAGTCTGCTCTCGCTCCCAAGAGAGCTCCTCTCGACCGCAATTGTCCCAACGGACCTTGACCATCCTGATCTCTTTATTGCATAGCCGCTTGACTTCTGAGTCTTCAATACGCTCGGGTTGACCTTCGTCATCAACCCACTATCAACCGGCACTTGATCGACCGCGAACACTTGCGTAGGTTCTTGCACCGCCTTCCGTAGCACCGATATATGTAATACATCATGTAGACCACTAAGCTCCACTGATAGCTTCATACGATAGGCTGCTTCGCCAACCTTCTCCAGAACCTCAAACGACCCAAGGTACCTCGGGCTTAGCTTTTTCAATCGCCGCACCCGCGAGACACCCTTGAACGGCTTGATCTTTAAGTACACCCAATCGCACACAGCGAACTCCATGTTCCTGTGCTTGGCATTATAGTACTTCTCTTGCCAGTCCTGAGCGATAAGCAACCTCTCCCGAGTTGTTCTCACCAAAGAAGTAGCATCCTCCACTTCTAATCGCTTATACAACTTTGACTCACCTGTTTCTAGCCATGACAATGGCGTGCGACATTTTCTACCATATAGGGCCTCGAAGGGCGCCATTTAATACTCGCTTGGTAGCTATTGTTGTATGCGTACTCCACCAAATAAAGATGGTCTTCCCATTGCTTTCCAAAATCCAAAACACACATGCGAAGCATGTCTTCCATAGCTCTATTGACCCTCTCGGTCTGCACATCCGTTTACGGATGGAAGGCTGTGCTGAATTTTAGCTTTGTTCCCAACATTTGCTGCACAAGCCTCCAATCATTGGACGTGAACCGCCCATCTCGATCACTCACGATGCTGCGGGGCACACCGTGAAGCCGTACAATGTTATTCACATACAGTTTTGCCAACTTCTCCACTGGATCATCCTTCCTATGCGGAATGAAATGCGACACCTTCGTTAACCGATCCACGACCACCCAAATGGCGTCATTCCCCTTTTGCGACCTTGGAAAACAGTGCACTAAGTACATAGAGATGTCGTCAAATTTCCACTCCGGAATAGGCAAGGACTTAAGAAATCCTCCCGGCTTTTGGCACTCCGCCTTCACCAAGGCGCAAGTTTGGCACTTCACTACGTAGAGCGCCACATCCTTCTTCAAACCCGACCACCAAAATAGTTTCTTCACATCGTGGTACATCTTCGTGCTCCCCGGGTGAATCGAGTACTTGGTATGGTGTGCCTCGTACAACAATTCCACCTGCAAATTGTCCACACTTGGGATGCACAGACGACCGTCTTTCCAAAGCAATCCGCCCTCCACAACGAATTGGGAATTTGACCCATCCAGAGCCTCTACCATTAACTGCTTCATATGGACATCCATATCCAAAGCCTGCTGAATCCGATCAGCTAGGTCATATTGGACTTCAGTCCAATTCAGTACTGCTTCAGCACTTGATTTCCTATCCACACAAACAATCTCCAACTCCTCCAACTCCCGCACCAATCGCTCATCATGCACCGATAGCCAATTGGCTTGAGCTGGGGCTCGGCGACTCAACGCATCCGCAACCGCATTCCCTTTACCAGGCACGTAGTGGATCTTGAATGTATAGTCTCCCAAGAACTTCATCCATCTACGCTGTCTCATATTCAGATCCTTCTGATCAATCAGATACTTCAGGCTCTTGTGATCGGTGTAGATATCAATCTTCACACCGTACAAATAATGTCTCCACAGCTTCAAGGCAAAAATCACGGCCGCTAGCTCCAAGTCATGGACCGGATAATTCCTCCCATGCACTTTTAGCTGTCTCTACCCATAAGCTATTACACTTCCGTGTTACAGTAACATGCAACCCAAACCGCTGCCCGAAGCATCGCTATAAATCTCATAGCCTTCGGTCCCACCTGGCGAACTCAGCATAGGCGCTGTGGTCAACCGACATTTCAGCTCCTCAAAAGCTCGTGCGCACTCCGGCGTCCAAACGAACTTATGTCCCTTCCTCGTCAAAATAGTGAGAGGTAACGCTATTCGCGAGAAGTTGTCAACGAAGCGCCTATAATAGCCGGCAAGCCCCAGAAAGCTCCGGACTTCCGCTACCGTAGAAAGCTCAGGCCACTCCCGTATCGCAACAATCTTCGCCGGATCCACTGCAATACCGTCTCCACTCCCTATATGACCGAGGAACGCCACTGAGGATAACCAAAACTCGCACTTCGAGAACTTGGCATACAACTGATTCCTCCTTAGCGTCTCCAAAACCAAATGAAGATGCTTGAAGTGATCTTCCTCACTTTGCGAGTACACCAAAATATCGTCAATGAATACGATCACAAAATGGTCCAAGTACTCCCTGAAGGTCATGTTCATCAAATCCATGAACAATGACGGCGCATTAGTCAGCCCAAACGGCATGACCGTAAACTCATAATGCATGTATCTCGTACTAAACGCTGTCTTCGAAATATCACTCTCCCTTATTCGCAGTTGATAGTACCCAGACTTGAGATCCAACTTCGAGTACACCGTCGACCCGACCAACTGATCAAAAAGATCATCAATCCGGGGGATCAGGTACTTGTTCTTCTCTATCAACTTGTTGAGCTCCCGATAATCAATACATAGCCTCAAGCTTCCATCCTTCTTATTAACAAAGAGGACCGGTGCGCTCCAAGGCGAAGAACTTGGGCGTACATACCCTTGCTCCAACAACTCTTGCAGTTGAACCTTCAGCTCCGCCATTTCCTTAGGCGCTAGCCGATAAGGAGATCGTGACACAGGCTTTGCACCTGACATTAGCTCAATCATGAAATCTATCTCCCGCTGAGGTGGGGCTCCAGGAAGATCTGCGGGGAACACATCAAGGTATTCCGATACCACTGAAATACAATCCAACGCGGGCTTCGGCTTTGCAACCTCCATTAGTGTAAAGAACAGTTCTGCACCGGCACGAACCGCCTTCACCACTTGAAGAGCAGACATCAACGTCTTGCTCGACCCCTTTAAGCCCATAAAAGTCGTCTCACGACTTGCTCCCAGCTTGACTTCCTTGCTACCGCAATCAATATAGGCATGCTACTCCGAGAGCCAGTCCATGCCAAATATAACGTTGAACTCCACCAACGGAAGTAACGACGCTTGCAGATCGGACTCCTGATTCCCAATACAAATCTTAACATCGCAGATCCTATCCGCTCGCATCGAACACCCAGTGGGCAACAACACATCCAACTTATCCTTCGCCATCGAAGAAGGGACTCCGATGCGTGATATAAATCCCTCGGAAAAGAAGGAGTGTGAAGCACCCATATTGAAGAGTGCTCTTGCCGGATTTTCACAAATCAAAACAAATCCTAAACAAGCAGTGGTAAGGTAACATGTGCATAACAAGTATTTCAAGAAACTAGCTTGCTATAAATTAAACCATACCTGTCACCACATCCGCCTGTTTGATGGCCTCCTGTTGGCCAAGATTATAGACCCTTTGTTGGGCCGGAGCATAGTGGGACGCGGTCGACTCCACCGTCTTGCCCTTCTCTTCATAAGTCGCTCTCGGCTTTCTTTCGGACTTGGGACGTCCGCTCCAACAATCGCGGGCAAAGTGCCCCGAATTTCCACAAGTAAAACACGCTCTCGGGGTCCGACTCGTAGTCGCCCCAGAAGCACCAGAAGGAGCTCGACCCGAAGTCTTATGCTTCTTAAAGAATCTTCGATAGCCGTACTTTGAAGTAGTCGGCACTTTGAATTCAGACTTCTTGTCACCCAAGCGTTTCTTTGCTTGTACGTTCTTCATGTCCTTCTCCAAGGACCGGGCCGTGTTGACCAAGGTCAAGGAACCCTACGTCATCGGCCCCGAGAGTAGTAACCTCAACTCATCTCTCAAGCCTTTGTAGAATCGATTTGTTTTGCGCTCCTCATCCGCGATGGTGGAGCTAGCATATTGACTCAAACGAGTAAACTCATGGAGATATTCATCCACGCTCTTCTCGCCCTGCACCAACTTTAGGAACTCGTTCTCCATCGAAATCCTCTGAGTAGAAGGGAGGTACCTTGCTAAGAACAATCCCGAGAACTCTTCCATCGGGACGCATATAAGTTGTCTACCTCTCAAATGATGCAGCTCCAAACCTTCCCACCATAATCTCGCTTCACCGTCCAAAAGGAATGTAGCAATGGTGGTCATTTGGCACTCCTCCGTCTTCGTTGTTGTCATGACTCTCTTCACCCTGGAGAGCCAGTCTTCAGCTTGAGATGGGGTCCCCAACCCCGAGAATACCGGAGGATTAAAGCTCATAACATGCTTGAGCTGTCTCTCGGTTTCCCTCCTTGGCACCACCGGCTCCACGACCACTTGTTCTACTCTCCTCGGCTCAACCTTTGGAAGAGGTTCCTGCTCCATCGCAGGAGCGGGCTGCTGCGTTTGCCTTACAGGCTGCGCATTTATCATGGCCAACACTGCTTCGGCCACCAATCGTAGGTTCTTAGCCGATAGTGGTGTTGTAGAAGCAACATCTGGTGCAGTGCTAGCCTTAGAAACTCGACGTTCCGATGGCCCAGCACCACTTCTGGTCACCTATAGTGGTACAAAACACCGTTAAGCGACCAAATAAAATTACAAACAACAATTATAGGAACACGCAGGTTCCTCAAACACGTGTATTTGCATTCCTATGTGGACATTCATGGATTCTTTTACTGTTATAATGATGACGCACACACATGTGCTCACCACCCCTTAAAAAGAATTCGGCCACGAATTCAGTTTAAGCCCGACCAAAACCAGTTGTCTGATACCAAATTGTAACACACCTTATCCGTCACATAGCATATAGCAGTAGGTCCGGCCGGGGCCCGACGCCATATACCACAGACAGACTGGGTGGTTACTCATAGAAACCATCCAACCAATCATCGCGTCCTACACAGAGCATTCTAGCGGAAGCAGATTAATAAGTTGCATTAAAGAACCCAGCACAAAAGCATGAATGTCCACTAATACCAAATAGGAATGTTGTACATACACAAGTACAGGCCTTAAGGCCTTACAAAAATGTTCACTTCATATCACATGTTTTAGAAACCACGGAACGCAGGCCGGTCATACATGAATAAAAGCAGTAAACACTCCAATTAGGCCTTCGAGGGCCGGCTTCGCAAATTAGGCTTTAGACCGCTATTGACCGCTTGGTCCAGCAACACCTGCAAGCAACAAACCACCACACGGTGACAAAACAAGGCAACGGTCAGCAGTGCTGACCAAATTATTACGATCCCGCCCCCATCTCGGGGCGGCGTTGCTCCTTCTCTGCATTTCATTAGCATAAGCGAGCAATATATCAATATTCATTTCATCACAGACGTTGGCTCGCACGTCCACACGCCCCGTGCTCTCAGGGCACATTCTCGGTGAACCGGTCAATGACACGTCAATTAAAGCCATAGACATTCCGGACTCAGCACCGCTACTTTGACGGCCAAACCTATGAGCATTTTGTCTTACCGGCATGGGTCACGACAGTTTAAGCCATAGACCGCCTAAGACCCTCATCTATGTCAATGGCAAGTTCCACGTTACCTTAGGTCTCTTTAACCGAACGACATAGAAATGGCTACGGTTCCATCTAACCCGTGCTCACGTCGCAACGATAGTTTAAGTCATATGCGCGGGTCAAACTTCTCCCGAGTCCAATTTTCGTCACACATTTCACATAACTCGGTTATGTTCAAGTTGTCTCTCAGGCCTCCAAGTTGGCAAGATCACGCATCCGCCGAGTTTTTCGGGTGCACCTTTAGCTTAATCCCCAAGGATCCCTGTTGCAATCTACCACGTAGAAAACCCGAAAAACAATCTATCGCACGGAGTCTTCTCCGGCATTTATGCAATGCAACATCACCGATCCAGACCAACATGTCCGGATAGGCTTCACACATCATGCCTATGTCCGTTCTCGCTTACGAACTCTACACAACGGGGACTTTACATATCTACCCGAAGGAACGCCTCCAACTCACCGCAAACTCGCGAGAGCGGGCTTCCTATGCAAAGAATGAGAGCTTCATATGCTCAAGAAGAGAATCGTTACCCTTGCATTCTTCTTTAGCGCCATGGAAAAGTAAGCAGATGAAAAGCACCGCACTCTCTTCGCCTCCATGGATCCGGAGTCGGCTTGAGATTTGGAGCTTCGAAGCTCCTCCAATGGCCAGATCTAGCTTCTTCTTCCTTCCTTGGCTCTCCTCTCTCTCTAAGCTTTAGAAAGATAACCACTCAAGTAAAAGTGAGGGTTTCAAAGTCCCAATCCCGGGTATATCCCAGTAGGAACAACCCCCAACCGTCGGATCCCAAAATAAAGAAACGAACGGCATTGATTTGGGACTGAAAAGTACAATCTAGACCGAACACGGCCTGGCACACGCCCGTGTCCAGGGCCGTGTCCCTCATTCGCCGTCAAAATTGACGCACCTAGAACAACATACGGGCATTGAACATGCACGTGTTCGACCTGACACGCCCGTGTTCTAACTAACACGGCCATATTGCCGACCGTGTACCCCCATCGATTTATCCCGAAAACAACCCGAGAACTACAGGGGTACTGTACACGCCCGTATCCTTGCCCGTGTCTACCTCAACACGCCTGGGCTCCAGGCCGTGTACACGGTCTCGACACTCGACACTTCGTCGAGCGAAGTTCGTCGACCTTACGACACGGCCTTGGACACGCCCGTGTCCTAGGCCGTGTTCCTTGTCTCGACACTTCGTCGAGCAAAATTCGTCGACTCCCCGGGACGAGTGTCGACACGGGCTCGACACGCCCTGAGACACGCCCGTGTCTCAGGCCGTGTGCCATGTCTCGACACTTAGTCGAATACAGAGTGTCGACCTCGCGGGCTGAGTGTCGACACGGGCTCGACACGCCGTGAGACACGCCCGTGTCTCAGGCCGTTTGCCCTGTCTCGACACAATGTCGAGAGAAAAATGTCGACTTCGCCGGCTGAGTGTCGACACAATCCTGACATGCCCTAGGACACGCCCGTGTCCCAGGCCGTGTGCCTCCTGCCAGAACCCAAAACTGGCCCAAAACGTCCCCCGTCGCTCTTTTGAGTTTCGGGGCGTTACACATGTCACCCTTGACTTCACCAACTAGCTATAACCACCCGAGAATAGTGGATTTTGACCATCACAATTCTGGTCACATGGAGTTTTACTCAGTTGAGGGATTTTTCCACTTTAAAATTGCTTGTGAACAATCAACCTATTCATTTGGCTATGTGCGAGTTCAGGATTCAGCTGGTACCGGCAGCGAGGCCAGTGTCCTGGGCACCTTACAGGATGTCTCCCAGAGAGTTGGCAGAGTTCAGGACTCAACTTCAGGAGCTAGTTAAGTCGGGATTTGTGCGGCCCAGTTCATCGTCTTGGGGGAGCGCCAATTCTTTTTGTGAAGAAGAAGGACAGGTCGTTATGACTATGCATAGATAACTGGGAGTTAAACCGGTTAACAGTCCGCAATACCTATACACTACCTCGGATAGACGAGCTATTTAATCAGCTGCATGGAGCCTTCTGGTTCTCAAAGCTAGATTTGTGATCCGGTTACTACCAGCTCCGCATCCGGAAGAGGACATACCGAAGACGGCATTCAGTTCATAATATGGCTTATACGAGTTCACGGTGATGCCTTTTGGGCTCACGAATGCCCCTGCCGCATTCATGAGTCTAATGAACCGTGTATTCGAGCCCTTCTTGGACCTCTTCGTGATTGTGTTCATCGACGACATTTTGATCTATTCCAGGACTCGGGAGGAGCATACAGAGCATTTAACACAGGTCTTGCAGAGGCTTATGGAGTCCCTGATGTATGCAAAGTTTTCAAAGTGCCAGTTTTGGCTACAGGAGGTGGCCTTCTTGGGGCACACGATCAGTGGAGCTGGATTAGCAGTGGATCCAGCCAAGATAGAGACAGTGAGGGATTGGCCACGGCCGAAGACAGCATCTCACATTTGTAGTTTCTTAGGTCTAGCAGGTTATTATCGTATGTTCGTGGAGGGGTTCTCGAGGATAGCACTCCCCCTCACGACCTTGATAAGGAAGGATGCAGAGTTTATATGGACAGAGCAGTGCAAGATGGCATTTCAGGAGTTGAAGGACCTACTTACCTCATCCCCTATCCTTGCACTCCCATCTGGGAGTGAGGGATTCCAGATTTACATGGATGCCTCGTACGAAGGGATGGGTGTTCTACTGATGCAACACGGACATGTTATCGCATTTGCTTTGAGACAGTTGAAGAAGCACGAGCATAACTATCTGGTACATGATTTGGAGCTCGGGCTGCTGTATTTGCATTGAAGATATGGCCGTATTATCTGTATGGGATTCATTGTAATATTTTCTCAGATCACAAGAATCTCAAGTACATCGATACGCAGAAGGACTTGAACCTGCGATAGAGAAGATGGCTGGAATTCCTCTGTGACTATGATTACCAGATCCACTACCACCCGGGGAAAGCAAACACAGTAGCAGATGCTTTGAGTAGGAGAGCCGGCACTTCGGGACCGAAGCCTCAGTTGATGTCTATAAAGTTGATACGGATGATGGAAGACATGCATATTACCATGGTATCTGAGGCCGAAACAGTGGTATACTGAAAGTACTTGAGCTCTATGATCAGTGGTCATGATATACGGGAGTGCATCCAAACACATCAGAGGCTGGATGCTGCCTTAGAGCCGATTTTCAGTGCCCTGGAAAGGGGCAAGGTCGAGGACTACACATTGCAGGATGATCTCCTTCGATTCCGTGGACGCATTTACATACCAGCAGGGGGCAGTATCCGGGATGACATACTCAGAGAGGCTCATTTCTCCAGATATTCAGTACATCCCGGCATCACCAAGATGTGGGCAGACTTACGGAGGACCATGTACTGGCCTGGGATGAAGAGGGAGATTACCTATTTTGTGACATATTGCGAGAATTGTCAACGCGTGAAGGCAGAATGTAAGAGCCAAGGAGGTTTACTACAGCCACTGCGAGTCCCAGAGTGGAAGTTCGAGGACATTGCTATGGAGTTTGTGCACAGACTACCTCGCTCCCACTCTAGGCATGATTCTATATGGGTCATAGTAGACAGACTAACCAAGGTAGCGCACTTTATTCAAGTCCGGAAGGATAATCCAGTTATAGTTTTGGTGAGACTATTCGTGGAGCAGTATGTCAGATACCATGGCATTCCCAGGACGATTGTTTCGAACCGTGATGGTCGGTTCACTTCGAGCGAGTGGAGGGTCGTGCATGCTTACTTGGGCTCTCGGCTTACTTTTAGTACCGCCTTCCACCCGCAGACTGACGGACAGACCGAGCAAAGCATCCGGACCATGGAGGATCTACTCCGCCTGTGCATATTGGATACAGGGAAGCCTTGGGAGAGGCTACTACCGCTGATCGAGTTATCCTACAATAACAGCCACCAGGCTAGCATCAGGATGGCTCCTTACGAGGCACTTTATCTGAGAAAATTCCGGACACCGCTGTCATGGGTTCAGGATGTGGATACTAAGGCTCTTGGTTCTGATTATGTGAAGGATATGGAGGCTCAAGTATAATTGATCAGAGATCGGCTGCTAGAGGCCCAGGGCAAACAGGCGAAGTATTATGATGCTCGGCACCGGAAGGTGGAGTTCCAGGTTGGAGACACGGTTTTCTTGAAGATACGTCCGGTACATGGTGTTTCTCGGGTGCGGAGGCACAAGAAGCTCAGTCCTCGATACATGGGGCCATAGTTGATCCTGGAGCGGATCGGCCCCTTAGCTTACCGACAGCAGCTGCCACCAGAGTTGGGTGCCCTACACGACGTCTTCCATGTCTCTTCCTTGCGAAGAGCTCTACTACGGCCGGAGCAGCATGTTACTACTACAGCCGGTCCGATAGCGCCAGACAGATCCATCAGATTGGAGCCGATCCGAGTTGATGATGCAGATGTCCGAGTGTTGCAGAAGAAGAAGGTCCCTCTCGTGAAGGTGTTGTGGTCCAACCATGGATGGGATGAACACACCTGGGAAACGAGGGATCTAATGCTAGAGCGACACCTGGAGCATTTCACTTCAGGTATACTTTAGTTTATAGGTTCAAAATTTCTTATAACTCTTGCAAGTAGAATCCCTGTAGACCCGAACTTGAATTTCGGGGACAAAATTATTTTCTTGTTTATTGGGAATTGTAACATCCCAACTTTTCAACAGCAAAAAATTTTTGGGTGACACGGCCTGGGATACGGGCATGTCCCAGGGCGTGTCCTAGGGCGTGTCTCCTTGTGGCCGATGAACTCAGTTCGACGAAGTTAACTGGGGCATGTCTGCCGCAGTGTAGGGAAACACGCCAGACGACACGAGCATGACGGGGGGCATGTCCCCTCAGTTCGACGATCATCGAGTGTTGATCGTCGATTGTCGAGTGGCGATCGTCGGGTAGGTGTACACGGCCTGTAATACGGGCGTGTCACAGGGTCTGTCCCGCTGTGTCAAGCTGCGTTCGATGATTTAGATCTCTGTTCGACGATTTAGATCTGCGTTCGACGATTGTCCCCAGCAAGCTGCGTTCGACGATTTGGATCTCCGTTCGACGATTTAGATCTGCGTTCGACGATTGTCCCCAGCAAGCTGCGTTCGACGATTTGGATCTCCGTTCGATGATTTAGATCTGCGTTCGACGATTGTCCCTAGCAAGCTGCGTTCGATGATTTGGATCTCCGTTCGACGATTTAGATCTGCGTTCGACGATGGACGAAATTTCCCGTTTGACGATCGTCGAGTGGTCTTTCTCGGATAGATTTTGGCTTGATGGAGCAGGCGAATTAAAGAGGTAGAGGCCACTTGGCCTTGGCTCCATCAGCCCCAAAATTGTGCTGGCTGGATTCCTTAGAGAATGTCCAGAGAATGTGACTGCATGGTGCCCACTTGGCATGTAGGGTGAAACAACCAAAGCTCCAAACCGAGCTTACATTGGTTGTATCTCTCCATATACATCCTCTTAGCAAGAAACAATGACTCCATTAGCTTCAGAGGGTAAAAGAGAGTAGAACCTGATAGCTGGAGTGAAGGAAACGGTGCAGGAACCATGAATCTGAAAGGTGTCGCCGGAGAAAGTTCGGGAATGGCCACCCGCCTCCATCCTCGCCTCCAGCCACCAACATATGTCTGTTTCACTGTTCCTCTACCCGTACTAGATTCCTAGATTAACTAGGGGAGATATCGGGCTCAATTGAGCCCGATGCCATGGGAGAAATAGAGAGTTTCCAAGCTTTTTCTTACCGCTCGGGATCGCTGTCGCCACCGTCTCTCGCCGCCTCATCACCGGCAAAGGATAGCCACCACCAACGTGACGGTGATGGCACCGTTGGCCGGGGGTGGCGCCGCTTCAGGTGGCTGGAAATGGCCCTGCATTATCCCCCTAGTAGGCTCGATCTCAGTCGTTGAACACATGGGGAAGATGAGAGGATTCCGTCCAATCTAGCTTTAAGATTCGCGCTGCATTTGTATTAAAATAAATTTATTCATGTTATTATTTTAATGAAATAAAATTTCATTTCTATCACTTTAATTCAGTCACCATGCATGTCAATTTTAGTGCTCTTAGAGCCATTTCCAGAGGATGACACAAAAACGATAAATGTAGCCCTTTGTGTTAACTTTAAATTGGCACCCATAACTTGAGCTTTGGTCCAGTGGTCCGATCTGTAGGACCATTTTGCTAGAGTTGGTCCTTAGCTATGGCAAAAATTCAAAATGATTCCTAAGTCAAACTATTCATCCAAATGGCCGAAACTTTTGGGTGCATGCATTTCTATGGTTTGTTTAACCCCTGTACAAAAATGAGAATTTTTTGGAAAATGTTTTCTATAGTATTTACTAAAATACCCAAAATGAAATAAATGAAATATTTGGCGTTATGGCACTCAAAATGCCCCCAAATTTTGGTGGCATGTCCTTACGGACATTATAAGTGTATGTTCTAAATTTCAACCAATTTGGACCAATGCATGTTGGGTAAACCCACTTGCATGTGTTGGCTTGTTATAGGCTTGGTGTGCATTTAGCCTAAAATGAAATAATGAGTATTCAGCTAACTTGGAATATTCAAAAATCATGATTTTCATTATGGAGACACGTGATTGTATAATACACCTCTCATAGCAATGGTGGGAGTTTTGGGAACAAAAATCTCATTACTTTGAATTTCTGAAAATTTGGTCTTTTTAGGAAATAAATTTAAAATAGGTTTACCCTTATCATAAAATGTTCAATTTCTGTTGACGACTAAGGAATGACATAATAAACACTAGAAATAAGTTATATCTTTGTTGGATGAAGTTTAGGTAGTTTAAGGAGCAAAATGACCACTTTACCCTTTTGGAATTTTGTGTAGAAATGATGGGTAAATTCCTCTGAAAAATCTGAGAAAATTCATGTTTCTGATATTTTATGTTTTATACCTTGTGCAATTATTTTAGAATTTTGGAGTGCAAAATAAGAAATTTAGGCCCCATAATGGCATTTTGGTAAATAACTCGAATTGATCATGGATAGGCCATTTCAACCTAGATGTAAATGGAAATCTGGACATAGCATTATTTTATTGTTATCAAGACTCTGTAATTTAATTAGAATTTTTGAGTTAATATTTTATGTACTTCATTTCAAAAATACTAGATTTGTGGATATAGTATTAAATAGGAATTAATTGTAAATCTGAATTGAAAAAGCATGAAATTTTGGTAGGACCCATTAATTGTCATATTATATACCTGGAAGAATCCCTAGGGCAGAAGGTTTAATATTGACAATACTGCATGTGCAAAATGACTAGGGATTTCATTTAAAGTAATTAATTTAATGTTGTAAGTAATTGGAAAATTATTGAAATTCGTCCTAGTCATCATATAGGTCCATACCATCCTAGGATAAATAATTTGAGGCATATGGCCAGAGAAAATTGATGGTCACATTTGTGGGTGGTATCGGGACATGGGTAAGGGTGTAGCACCGATTTTCATACTAGTAGGGCCACCAGGGGAGGAATCTGAATAACTAGTAAAGCGAGAATCTTAGTGGAGGAATTAACCCTGGTTGGTCTCCTAGAGAATTCCTTAACCATGTGTGGAAGAGTGCAAGTGCCGTGTCAGCAACAATAACGGGGACCGGCGGAAGACCGCCGCGCTCCTAATAACACCTTAAGTTTTTAGGGTCGTTCTAAAGTAATACGAGAGTTCGAGTATGAATCCTTGGTAGACAACAATAAAAGTAATTATCCTTGAGAAAGGGAACTTTGGGCGTAATCCCATCGTAGTTCCTAGTGCCCCCAAGAGCCCTTCACCAGGTATACCCTGGGCAGTCCTGGGATTAACCTTAAACCGCTAAGTATAATAACCCGTGACAAGAGTAGTCTATTAGGTTAGGACATTGTGATTCATTCTCACCCATGATGTGTTTTAGGGAGTTGGAATAAAGGCACTAATGTGTTATCTCTCCTGTGTAGGGTTGGAGGGATTGTGATAAATACTCACCCGTGTAGGGTTGGAGGGATTGCGATAAATGCTCACTCGTGTAGGGTTGGAGGGATTGTGATAAATGCTCACCCGTGTAGGGTTGGAGGGATTGTGATAAATGCTCACCCATGTAGGGTTTGAGAGATTCAGGACGGGTTGGTCCTGCGAGCTGGAGGCTCGGAATGAAATACTTGCATGTGCATAAATTTAGTGGTGGGGCATGCGGTACTGGTCGTTCATCACACCGATGGTAGTACGGTGCACCAGGCGGGTGTGATGGTTAGAGGGGCCAGTGGGTTGTTTTACACTGCGGTCTGGAGCACGATCCCCGATAACATACATCCGACCCAAAAAGACTGACGGGTTGTCAGCAAAGTACGTACGCAGAGACTCTAGAGTGCACCTTGGACGTGTACAGAGGCGTATGAGAGGGGTCTAAGGTTTGGTAGTGTGCATACCGGCCTAGAAGTGGAGACGTCCACTCCGCTACTGACGTAGCCATAGTGGTGGTACCCGAGAGTGATGCTAGCTCTCAAAACGTGGGAACTAAAGGTCTGTGATCACAGAATCATTGTGTGTGAGTTGCACTTGCCTATGCATAAATTGCATCATAACATTAATTCATATTAGGTCATACGCTTCATAGATCCTTATCATATAAATTAGTATTTGCTCTTTTATATGATAAGTTAAATTTCCTGGAAACCTTAACATATAAATTTGTATGGGCATTTTTATAAGTTAAGGTACTTTTGTGATGGTAGTATAGTGGTAGACTAGTTTTTATTTCCCTGCTCTTACTTTCTATTCTTTACTTCCATTACCAGTACTGCACTTTACTTACTTGTACTATATACTTAGAACTGTTAGAGTAGAATAATAATATCTATTACAACTGCTAGTTAGTTCTTGTCACCTGCTTCCACTTTTTCTACCCCTTATTGTCCTCCGCTTCGTCCTTCTACTCGGTGCCTAGGAGCTGCGGGTCGAGGTGCGGAGGAAACGACTTAGTCTTTTTGACTAATGGTCGGTGTCCATACTATTTTAGGAGCTCGTGTAGATGGAGCACCAGCACGACGAGGAGACATGACTTGAGTAGCAGATATCGCTACCGCAGGCTACTACTACTATTGCGCGTCCTCAGGTGGGACGAGTACTGATGTATTAGATTAGCTTTCGCTTTGACTTGAGAGAGAGAGAGAGAGTTGATATTATGTACTGGACATAAGCCCTTATTACTCTTTCATTTGTACTCATTGTGGACTATGTTTCTGTACTCTTCATTCATATATATGATATGTACTCTGTTACTTGTGGACTAGTGGATTTGTTATACTGATATACTTCTATTTCTCATTTTGGCCTATAGGTTATATGATCGTATTAGCCGGCAGAATCGGCGTGTTGCGGTGTTCACTAACCCTTGCGTTAGTGTAACCGTAAGACGGCTGTTCTGGGCATAAGACCTGGTAGCCCTCCTTGGTAAGGGGGAGGGGGGTCTTACAATTTATACTCGAGTAACCAGAATTTCTTCCCTCAGAATTTCTCTAAGTCAATTACTCGAGTAGTTATTTCCATATACTCGAGTAGTTCTTATTCACTCGAGTAGTTCAAGTTCACTACTTGAGTAACCCAGAATTCTAGTTCAAAAAATATTCTAAGTCCCTGACTCGAGTAGTATTTCTTGTACTCGAGTAGTCTAACTCCACTTCACGTGTAATTCCTCATGTACTCGAGTAAGTCTTTTTGGTACTCGAGTAGCTGATCAACTTCTCAATTTTCTTCAAGATTATACTCGAGTAGTTCTCTTTAGGATACTCGAGTAACTGTCTCTAAGTACTCGAGTAGTTATTTTCATCTCTCTCGAGTAGTTATATAATGTACTCGAGTAGTATCTTCTTCACTCAAGTATATTACTTCAGTTTTTCTGAAAATTTCGTTAAGTACAGTTTAACAGATTATTTAATGAGCCTTGAGATGATTGGTCCACGTGTCCCTCATTATAAATTAATTATGATAGATTATCTTCGATCCTATATAAACTCTTGTCAAACCGACAAACCCTAAGCAAGAAGAAGATTATTCAGAAGTTTTTGCAGCCGAATTTCTGTTCTAAGTTTTTTGTTCCTCTCTCTCGAAGAAGAAGCCACCACTACCGATTCTCATCCGGCTAGGGTTTTCATTTTCAAAGGATTCAGATTAAGAAGATTTTATAGATCAAGATTGTCGCACAACTCTTCATCTTCTATTTGA
The DNA here is from genome assembly GCA_039583875.1 of Platanthera guangdongensis. Lineage (NCBI taxonomy): Eukaryota > Viridiplantae > Streptophyta > Magnoliopsida > Asparagales > Orchidaceae > Platanthera > Platanthera guangdongensis. Next base: position 133,320,408 of record CM077162.1, on the reverse strand, counting down.
TCGTGTAAAGTCAAGAAGATCCAGATCTGATCTTGCCGAGATATTCTTCATCTGTCTGATAAAGCCGAAAAGTCTAGAAGAAGAAGATCCTGGCTGATTACTTGCAGATTTGATAAAGACTCTTTGTTTTTTATCTCATACACATTTTATTTTATTATTGTAGGAGAAGTTTTCTCCGAGTGTAGGAGATTTTGACTCCAAGATTGTAGGAAGTTTTATCTTCCGAGTGTAGATCCGCTTTGTTGATCGAGATTGTAGGAGCGTTGTTCCGAGGCGTAGGATTGGTTTTTCAATCTGAGATAGTGGAGTAGCCGAGTCTAGTTTATTGCTATATCAGTGAGGGAAAGTGGATGTACCCAAGATTGGGGAACCACTATAAATCTTGCTTCGTCTGTGAATGATTGGTAGATAGTTCTGTGTATAGATCTAATTTTTATTCTGCAAAGAGACGCACATATCACCTATTCACCCCCCTCTAGGTGATTTAGGCAGACAACTAATAACTTTCACTAAATACCAATGCCACAAAACCAATGGCGAAGTCGAAATCACAATCTGATAACCCAAACTAGGGTAAAAACTCCCTGAAGTCCAAAACACCAAATATCCCAAAAAGGCTCCACTGAGTTCCAAAACAAACCCGACTCATAAGGGAAATCTCAAAAACACACTAGAAACTAGTCAAGCTAATATTCTAAGTCAAAACCCCAGATACCAATGAGCAAAAGTCAAGATCCAGCAACGGTACACCGTCAACTATGCTTCAACGTAACGCCCTGAAGTGAAAAAATACCACTAAAGGTATTAAAATAAACATCGAAAAATCAGGGGCGTTACATACTCGCATTATATGTTTTCATTAACTACTTAAAGATCTCGTTTGCCGAGAATAGTAGGTGTTTGCTAGTTTTCTTCAAGTACTCATGTTACATGTTTTTTTTTACCTTCTTTGAGTTCTCTTTTGCAGAGATTAACAGATGTTTGCGAGTTTTCTTCATGTACTAGCGTTATTTGTTTTCTTTTTCTTCTTTGAGTTCTCTTTTGTAGAGATTAGAAGGAGTTTGCAAGTTTTCTTCAGTTACCCGTGTTATATGTTTTTTTAACCTGCCTTGAGTTCAAGTTTGCAGAGATTAGCAAGTGGTCGCGAGTTTTCTACATGTACTTGCATTATATGTTTTCTTTACTCGCTTCGAGTTCTGTTTTGTAGAGATTAGAAGGTGTTTGTGAGTTTTCTTTAGGTAGTCACGTTATATGTTTTATTTACCTGCATTGAGTTCTCTTTTGCAGAAATTAGTAGGTGTTCGTGAGTTTTCTACAGATACTCACGTTATATGTTTTCTATACCTTCTTTGAGTTCTCCTTTGCAAAAATTAGAAGGTGTTCACAAGTTCTCTTCAGGTACAAGCATTATAAGTTTTATTTACCAGCTTTGAGTTCTTTTTTGTAGTGATTAACATATGCTCGCGAGTTTTCTTTAGGTACTTGCATTATTTGTTTTCTTTAACTACTTTGAGTTCTCTTTTGTATAGATTAGCGGGTGTTTGCGAGTTTCGTCAATTACTCGCGTTATATTTTTTTAAACATTTTTTAGTTCTCTTTTGCATAGATTTGCAGGTGTTCACGAGTTTTGTATATATACTTCCAATATTTATTTTCTTTACCTGCTTTGAGTTCTCTTTTGCAGAGAATAGTAGGTGTTCACGAGTTTTCTGCAGATACTCGCGTTATATGTTTTATTTACTTGCTTTGAGTTCTCTTTTGCAGAGATTAGTAGGTGTTCGCAAGTTTTCATTAGGTACTCTCGTTACATGTTTCTTTTATTTTGGCTTTGTTCTGTGATTGTTTAGGTTGATGTGTGTATTTCTTTATTTGCTAATTTGTTCACCTAGGATTACAGCAATAGTTGTAAAAAGTTTTTAAGAGAGCACAATACTCTATTCACTCCCCCCCCCCCCTCTAGAGTATTTCAGATCTAACCTGCACTTTCATGTATCATGACTTCAAGCAAATTGCCTAGTGGAATGGAATGAAGGGAGACACAACTAGATTTGTGTCGGAGTGTTATACTTGCAAGCGTGTGAAGGCCGATCATGGAAGGTCTGGTGGCAAGTTGACACCGTTGGAAATTCCAACTTGGAAATAGGAGAGCATTTCGATGGATTTCATAACAGGTCTACCGAGATCTCCTAGCGGATACGATTCCGTATGGGTGATCGTGGATCGATTACCGAACTGTGCTCACTTCGTATCGTATAAGCTCAATTATCCGATGAAGAAGAAAGCTGAGTTGTATGTGAATGAGGTTCTCCGCTTGCATGGTGTTCCAGTTAGCATAATTTCAGACCAAGACTCCCGATTTACATCTCGCTTCTAGAAGAATTTATAAGAAGGTTTGGGTACGAATTTGAGATATTCTGCCGCATACCACCCGCAGACTAATGGTCAGACAGAGCGAGTGAATCAGATAGTAGAGGATATGATCAGATGTTATATCTTAGACCACAGAGGAGCATGGGATGAACGTTTGCGGCTTATGGAGATTGCGTATAATAACAGTTATCAAGAAAGCTTGCAGATGTCTCCTTTTGAGGCCCTGTATGGGAGATGTTACAGAACTCCTCTCTTTTGGGTTGAGGTTGGTGAGACATCTTTATTGGGTCCAGATGCATTGGAAGAAATGGAAGTTGCTGTAAAGCTTATTCGAGAAAAGCTTCGGATAGCCCAAGAATGTTATGAGAACAACGCCAATCGGCGTAGATCAGATTTGGAGTTTGCTGTGGGGGACTTAGTATTCCGTAAAGTTTCCCCGATGGTCGGCATAAAGAGATTTGGTAATGATCGGAAGTTGGACCCAAGGTTTGTGGGATCGTTCAAGATTGTTGAGCGGGTTGGTGTATTAACTTATAAGTTGGAATTGCCCGCAACTTTTCCTGGTGTTCACGATGTTTTTCATGTAAGCCAACTCCGCAAGTGTGTGCGAAACGACAGGCAAGTTTTAGATTCTATGCCTCAGTTATAGCCAAATCTTTCTTATATGGAGGTGCTTATCCGCATTTTGGATTCTCAGGATCGCGTGTTGCGAAGAAAGAAGATTCCGATGGTGAAAGTGTTATGGAGGAACCAATATGTGGAAAGCGCGGCTTTGGAATTAGAGTCGGCTATGAGGGAGGCTCACCCTCATCTGTTTCCTTAAGCTTGTCTGGTATGGTTTCTTCCATATACCTCTTTGGTTGTTATGTTTAAGGGTTGTGCGTAAAGTTTCGAGGCGAAACTTTCTTTTAGGGGGAGTGACTATAACTCCCCCGGTGTTTTTGGCAATTGTGTAATTTTTGTTTGGCATTACGTTGGCATATTTTTGGCCTTTGCCATTGTTAGAGCGTGATCTTCACTCTTTAGGCCTTTTAGTGGCTGGTTTGGTAGCCTGTTTTCAAGATTCCCTAGCAAGCCGGAGACTGTTGTGGTGACTCGGTGGTGCCTCTTCGGGAATGCTTGTGTTTTGGCTTCAGGCTTGGTTATCCCATGTTTTTTTTTGTCAGATGATGATTTCAACTTCGCCACTAGGTTCGTAGCATGGGTATTTATCTACGATGTGAATTTCGTTACATTCCGAGATAGTATGGCTAAGACGAAGTTGGAACATATGAATATGAGGTGATAACATATTGGTTGCTGATTTCCTCCCTAAGTGCAAATTTATGGTTGAAATTTCTTGTAGCAGGGTCGAGTTATAACATTGCAAATCCTGGAAATTTGCTAAATTTGAGTGACACGGCCTTGGACACGGGCATGTCACAGGGCGCCTCTGGCTAGGGTTGCGCTGATGACTGTGTGGTCGACAAATTTTGGTTGACGAAATTTTCGGGGTTGTCACACCCGCTGACACGGGCGTGACAGGGGGCGTATCAAGAGGTCGGTGAATCGATGTCGACGAATTGAGGTCGACGAATTGAGGTCGATGAATTGAGGTCGACAATCGTCGAGAGATGGGGTACACGGCCTGTGACACGGGCGTGTAACATGGCGTCTCCCGCTGGGTCGATGAACTTCGTTCGACAAAGTTCACTTGATGAATGTCGAGTATCGAGTCAAGGGGTTACACGCCCTAAGTCACGTGCATGATTGGGCCAACACGGGCATGTCTCCTGGCGGTTTTCATTCTGGATAAGCCTGAATGGTCGGTTTGTGTGCGGCTTAAAGTACATGCCATGGGGCGGGGCGTGTCATGGGGCGTGTCAGGGCCGAATGTTGACTTTTTTAGAAAAATTTTCAGCCGTTCAATTTTTTTATTTTTTTTATCTAAGGGACCAGACTTTTTCCCTGGGTAATAAGGCCGAAAATTAGTCTTTCTCCTTTCCATTCTTCTTCTTCGCATTCCCCATTTCCGAGAGAGAGAGAGAGAGAGCAAGGGAAAGGAAAGAGGAACCAGCTGCTCTCGCCTAGATTTTTCTCCTTAGGTAAGATTTCCTTGCTCTTGGGCTAAGCTATGGGCTGTCAAATTTCTGGGTTTTCCCTATTTTGTTCACCTCTGGTTTTGTGGTTTTATGGATAATTTTGCCTAGCTGTGCTAAAGCTGAAATAGCGGCTGTGTGCCTTGAAGGTTGAGGCAAGTGGTGCTCTTTGCCCTTGCCAAGTTTTCCTTTACTTTTATAATTTATGGCTAGTTGTGTGGTAAATTTCCTGTAGAAGTTAGGGTTGCTGATTTTGTGTCCAAACCATGGTTGTAGCCGGGTAGAAATAGGAACGTAGGGAATTGTTTGTTGTAGATATGTATAGAAAATGTTGCGTGCTTGCTTAGGATGGAATTTTAGGTTTTGTGGTTACGTCTTTTGACATTGAGTGAGTATAAGATGGGGTATTTCGAGTTAATGGTGTTTCTAGGCTTGTTCCGACGGCCGAGTCGTGAATTATGGCAGGTGGTTTTGTTTGATGGATCTGTGAGGGGTGGTGTGGTGTAAAGCCTTGATGGCCACCATTTTGGTGTAGAGAGCACCTTTTGGCCCCGATTTGGGCTGCTTGTTTTATGGTGTAGAGAGCACCTTTTGGCCCCGATTTGGACTGGTTGTTTTATTGTGTAGAGAGCACCTTTTGTCCCCGATATGGGCTATTTTATTTTGGTGTGTTGCACCTTAGGTCTGCCACCATGGAACCCTTGAGTATTATGGCTTTACCACTACTAATCTTCACAAGTTAGGACTGTTCGTTCCTTTATTATTTTGGCATATGCTTGTCTTGTTGCTCCTGCAGATTTTAGCAGGATATGTTGATTATTTCTTGCTCTTGGTGCATCTTTATCCTGCCTTAGGCAGTGTGTTAACTTTACTGTTCTATTCAGCTTCCTTTTTTTAATTTAATAGCATTGCTTGTAGGGTTGGTAAACCCTCTTTTCTTACTTATGGATATAATGCTCCGTTTATTTTCCTTATATAATTGCTGAGGTATTCTTTCTTTGAATGCCTCAGGTACAGGTGATAGCCGATTGAGCGTCTAGTGTTCTGTTTGGTGGAGCTTGCTTGGGGCCTCCGGGGTAGCTAAGGTTGTTGTTCCTTGACTTGGCGAGGTAGTTCCTTATTTCTATATAGAAATACATACTCTCTAGTGGGTTCGTGTCAGGTTGTTGACGCCCATTGTTGGCATACTTTTAACAATTTAATATGAACTGAGTATTGCTAGTTTTGCCCTTTAGCGGTTGTTTACATGCCTCTGGGAATTTTTTATGCTAGGGTGCATGTTAGGTATTTTGAAACCCTTAAAGTATTACTATATATATCTCATGCATGTCATGATTTTAAAACTAAAGCACTACTTCTCAAGTACGTAAAGGTCTATTTTTCTTATATTATGATAAATCTAGAGTTTTGGATCCTATGAGTTGTCCTTTGGGGACGTTTACACTCATGTAAGATACCAAATTAATTTAACCAAAGTATTTTCCGCTGCGTATAAATATATATTTGTTTATCATGGACTAGCTGATCCACTGTGCCAAGGGATACAGCCATCAAACTTAACTGGTTTTCTTTCGTATTAAAATATGATTTTATTCAATGAACTAGAGTATGTGTTTTGCCTGAGCGCGTGCAGTTATATCCTGCACGGCGTGGCATCATAACATGTATTTTCTCTTGCTCTGATATGATTTAAATGTTTAAGAAAATGTGGGTTGTGACACTAGCTCTGCTGATGAGAGGAAAGATAGAAGATCAAATCTCATATCCCAGTATGAGAACTTCAAGAAGGATGAGTCAAAATCTATTACTATCATGTACAACAGACTGAGCTCAATAATCAATGAGCTGAAGACTTTAGATAAGGACATCACCCTTACTGAAGTAAATTATAAAATCCTCATGTGCTTCCCAAGCTCATGGGATTCAAAGATCTGGCCAATTAAGGAGGCCAGAAGCTTAAATGAGATTTCCACAGAATATCTATTGGGAAAGATCAAGTCCTATGCGTAACTAATAAAGTCCAGAGAAGGAGATAAACAATGGACTCCTCCACCAGCAAGAAAGGAGCACAACTTAGCATTCAAGGCTGCTGAAGAGACTGAAGATTCAACAGTAAATGAAGAATTGATCAGTCTCCTTGCCAAGAGATTTTACAAAATTGCAAGAAAGGACTTCAAAAGAAAATCATCCAGCTATGATGATAAGCCAAGGTATGATAAAACACCTACTAAAGAAGTAGTATGTTTTGGGTGCAGGAAACCTGGACACTTTATCTCAGAGTTTCCAGAGAATCAGTAGAAAGACAGAAGAAGAGAGAAGAACTCCAGAAGACAACAAAGTAGCAGGCCTTTCTTTAGTAAATACAAAAAGAAGGAGAAGGGCTTTGTTGCTGATACCTGGAGTGAGACAAAAGATGAATCCACATCTTCCAGTTCCAGTGAAGAGGAAAAAGAGGCAATGGACAAGCAGGTCTGCCTCATGGCCATCAATGCCTCCAACAGTCAATCAGATGATGAAGAATCTGATAATGAAGGAGCTTCAGAATCAGAAGCTGATCTGGTACTTTTATCTTTTGATTATAATTTTGATAGTTTCAAAACTAAATTTAAAATCATGTGTATTGACCTAATCAACTTTGAAAAGGAAATTAAAATACTTAGAGAAAGACTATCTAATCAACAAAATTTGATTTCTGAAAATACTAAGTTAAAAGCTGAACTAACACTAGCTAATGAACAAATTATTTCTTTAAAAATATAGCTATGTGATGCTAAGCAACTTGAGAAATCTCTCAATGGGAGAAGCCTTAAGCTGATGGACATTACAAGCACAGTCAATGCCAGACTGAATGACAAACTGGGCTTGGGTGCATCATCAAGTTTACCCCCCATAATTAAGAAGAACATATTATCCACACCAATAAAATTTGCTTCTGAATAGGGTAAAGAAAAGGTAGATAATAACAATCCTAATCAAACTGAAGTTACACACAAAAATAAGAAAAGAAGAAAGAATAGGAAAAATAACAACAAAAACAATGTTCAGCAGTTTTCGTCGAACTTCGATCGACAAAACATGTACAGTTTGTCGAACTCAAGTCTACGAACTCAGAATGCAGATCTATATTATAATAATTCGTTGAAGTACGATCGACGAAACCAGTATGGTTCGTCGACCAGAGATCGACGATTTTGGGGTTCAGAAAATGACTTCTATCATTGTCTAAATGGAGTTCGACGAACTCACCCCAATTCGTCGAACTCAGGTCGACAAACATACCAAAATTTGTCGAACGTGGATCAACTTAACAGAAACTTAAATTCTTCTAAAGCTTATAACCAACCTAGGGAGAATATGACCCATTCACTAAATGGATAATCCCTCCCAGAAGATATCACCCCTTATGATACAAAAGCAAACCTGAGTGCTCTTACATTTCTAGCTTTTCTTATGCAAATAAATAAGGACCCAAGATGACCTGGTTCAAGAACAACTAATTATTTCCTCTGTAGGTAAAGAGCTATCCAGCTATTAATCAAAAATGGTATCTGGACAGTGGATGCTCCAAGCATATGACTGCTAGCAAGGATAACTTAAATACCTACAAGTCCAAGCTGGGACCAAATGTGATCTTTGGTGATTCAAATTGTGGCCAGTCTGAAGGCTTTGGAGAAGTAAAGATTGGGGCAGTAACTTTCAAAAAGGTGACATATGTAAGTGGACTCAAGCATAACCTCATCTCCATAAGTCAACTATGTGATGAAGTTTATCCGGTACATTTTAACTCTAAATCTTGTATTATTTCTAATAATGAAAAACAAACTGTTTTAATTGGAAATAGACAAGGTAATATATATAGTTGATTTTCATTCTACAACTTCAGATATCCGCTTACTAAATATTGTTTGCAATCAAAATGATCTATGGCATAAAAGACTAGGACATGTTAATATAAAAAATATTGCTAGGCTATCTAAAGACAACCTTGTGAGAGATTTGCCTTCTACTCCCTATAAGAAGGAAGGCCTCTCAGGTCTTGTCAACTAGGCAAGCAAACTAAATCTAGTTTTAAATCAGTTAGTAAAAGTGATTCACCTTGGATCTTGTACTTGCTACACATGGAACATTTTGGACCTATTGCTGTACAAATCTTAGGAGAGAAATCTTATACTCTAGTTATTGTAGATGACTTCTCAAGATTCACATGGGTGTTCTTTCTGAGATCTAAGTCAGATACATTCAAAGTTCTTACAGATTTTATCAGGACCATACAGATTGAGTACTATACTCATGTTGCATTGATCAGAAGTGATCATGGTACAAAGTTTGAGTCTCTTCTTATGCATGAGTTCTGTGAGAAGGAAGGTATCAGGCATTGCTTATCAGCTCCTAGAACTCCTCAACAAAATGGGGTAGCTGAAAGGAAGAATAGAACCTTAATTGAAGCTGCATGCACATTACTTATACATGCTTACATGGCCCTATATTTTTGGGCAGAGGCTATAAGCACAACAAACTATGTACTGAATAGGAGTTTAATAAATAAACTTAAGAATAAGACTGCATATGAATTGCTTAAAGAGAAGAAATCTAAAATCACCTATTTTAAAGTATTTGGTTGCATATATTATACTCATAATAATAACAAGAAGTATATTAGAAAGTTTGAAGCTAAGGCAGAAGAGGGAATTTTTCAAGGATATTCCCAAGTCAGCAAAGCTTATAGGGTGTTTAATAAATATTCTTTAAAAATTGAGGAATCAATACATGTGACTTTTGATGAGGCTAACATGTCTTATAAGGAGAAAGAAATTTCTACCAACAGCACTTTGCAGGTATCTCACTTGTATGAGAAATTGGGTGAGTAAAACCTTCCACAAGAGGTAATATCACCTCGTACTCCACAAGCTGATGAAGAAAGTGACGAAGAACTTATGAAAGAGGTTGAAATTCATTCAACAACAGACATTATTCCATAAGAGGAATTAACTACAAATGTTGTTGCTGAACCAACTCCATCCACAAATTTTGTCACACCAAGGGATCACCCTAGATCTCAAGTGATTGGAGACATGTCAGTAGGTGTACATACAAGACATCAACTCAACCAAGATGTGATGCTTACATGTTTCCTCTCTCAAGTTGAGCCTCAATCCATAAAAGATACTGAGCAAGATCCCCACTGGATCATTACAATGCAAGAGGAACTTAATCAATTTGAGAGATGCAGAGTTTGGGATTTAGTCCAAGACCTATAGACTACCCAGCCATTGGAACTAAATGGGTATATAGAAATAAGCTAGATGTCCAAGGTGTATTTGTGAGAAACAAGGCTAGGCTTGTTGCTCTAGGTTATAGGCAAGAAGAAGGAATAGACTATGACCAAACTTTTGCACCAGTTACAAGGTTAGAAGAAAACAGGATCTTCCTTGCTTATGTTGCCTACAAGAAGTTTAAAGTCTATCAAATGGATGTCAAGTGTGCCTTTTTAAATGGAGTACTTAAAGAAGAAATTTATGTTGAACAACCTCCAGGTATTAGGTCTCTAACTTATCCTTCATGTGTCTTTAGATTGCATAAAGCTCTTGATGGTTTAAATCAGGCTCCAAGAGCTTGGTATGAGACCTTAACTAGCTTTCTGATAGATCATAAATTTACTAGAGGCATTGTAGATAGGACATTATTCACTAGGCACCATAAGGAGCAAATCTTGTTGGTACAAATTTATGTAGATGACATTATATTTGGGTCTACAGATTCCAAACTATGCAAGTTGTTCTCTGACCTCATACATTCAAAGTTTGAAATGAGTAGTATGGGTGAGCTCTCCTACTTCCTTGGACTCCAAGTGAAGCAGCTACCTGATGGCATCTTCATATCCGAGGCTAAGTATGCTAAATAGCTTATTAAAAAGTTTGTGATGGCTGATCCCTCAGCAAAGAAAACACCCATGGCCATTAATGTTGTAATAGATTCTGATGAACATGGAAAAACTGTTGATCAAAAATTATATAGGGGCATTGTTGGGTCCCTACTATACCTTACAGCTTGCAGACCTGACATAATATTTGCTAATGTCTTTGTGCTAGGTTCCAAGTGAACCCTAAAGAATCTCACCTAGTTTTCCTAAAAAGAATTTTGAGATATATAAATAGTTGTCCTAGTATAGGACTCTGGTATCCTACTGAGTCAGAATTTGAGTTAACTGGATACTCAGATGTTGACTTTGCTAGATGCAGAGTAGACATAAAGAGTACCTCTGGAATATGCCACTTCCTTGGTGAGATTAGTCACATGGTTTAGCAAGAAACATTCATCTGTGTCTACATCAACTGCTGAAGCAAAATATATTGCAGCTGGAAGTTGCTGTTCCCAGATGATGTTGATTCAAAACCAACTTCTGGACTATGAGTTCAACTTAAATAATTCAACTCTATTATATGATAACACAAGTTCTATATCTATAGCACATAATCCAGTCCATCACAGCAGGACTAAGCATATAGAAATTAGGCATCATTTCATAAGAGAGTGTGTAGATAAAAATAAAATTAATCAGCTTGGTATGATAAATGGAGAAGACCTAAATTAAATTCCGTCTAAAGTCGACAAATTTTTCAAAGTGCGTCGAACGGAGATCGACGAACTGAGAAAGGTTCTAGAGATATTCGTCGAATGGTGATCGACGAACTCTCTGTGAGTGAAGTTATTTTCGTCGAACGGAAATCGACGAATCTACTTCAGAAAATTTTCGTCAAACAGAGCTCGACGAAATATTTTAAAATCTTCAGACTAAGATCGACGAATTTCTTAACTATAAAATATTTCGTCGACCTCAGATCGAAGAATTCTTTATTTTTCGCTGAACGGAGTTTGTCGATTCATATTCTGAAAAACCACATATCTAGGTTTTCTTCGACCTTTGTCCCGCTCTTTAAGTTCCATTGCACTTGATCTCTCTTGTTTGTTGAATGCGCACTCATGGTGATACCTGCAGACAGTCTTGGAGCCATGAAGTTTGACACTGGATTTGATATAGACTTCGAGTCATTTCAACACTCAGATCCTATCTTCCTGGAAATTCTGAAACTGCTTGAAGATCAGCAGTTGAACAATCTCATGTCCACTAGAATAAAGATAGCCAGCGCAGAGATCAGGGAATGTGCCTACACTTCCTCCACCACAGATGAAAACACCATGACAGGCCCAATATCAGGTAATGAAGTCTCTCTTACCCCCTCCATCCTGACTGAGATTTTTGGATTAACAAATGGTGAAGAAGAGTTGGAGATTGATAATGAGGAATTTGATGAAATGTTAAATAAAATGGGTTACTCTGGAGAAACCCCCAACAAGTTGCTAAAGAAACACTTATCTGCTGAATATAAGTTTCTAGCAGATTTTGTGGGCAAGGTGTTGTTGGGTAAGCACACAACCCATGATTACATCACCAGGCATCAATTACTGGTGATGTATGCTGTAGTGAATAAGAAGCCTATAAATTGGGCTAAGATTATGTTTAAGCTGATCAGGAAAAAGAACACCAAGAAGGAGGTGTGTTTTGGAAGAATTCTGGGAATCTTTCTTCAGGAAAAGGCTACAGAATCCCTTGTCACACCGACCATATTCATTAATGCCTCCAAGAGGCTCACTTGTGCCCTCTTTGGCAGGTGGGAGAGGACCATCACCAATCCATCCAAGGTTTCTTTCTCTTCCTCCAGGCCTTCTAAGAGTACAAGGGCTGCTCTAGCCACTCCCCACCCTGCTGAAGATGCTCCATCTTCTCTTCCACCACCTCCAGCCATCCAGAGTCATCCTCAGATGGTACACCAACTCCCCTCCCCAGTTCATACCCCAGTCCATTCTCCAACACCAGATGGTACACCAACTCCACCCCCTCCATCATCCCCAGTACATCCATTACAAACTCATATTCACTTTAATACCTCACCCCCATCCCAACATGGTACACCAATTCAATCACCACCCTCATCTCCACTACCACCACAATTGACTGACATTTAAATCTCCAATCTGTCATCCCTACCATCATTCAATCTGCTTTCTTCCCTGCTTCACACTCCTTCTTCCCCAGATGAACCTATGCAAGACTATCTACCTCCTCTCCACCATCATCTTCCATCCACCCTTCTGTCCCCACTGAGACATCTCATGTATTCCTACCACTGGACCACTCCATTATTCCACCTCTTCTAGCACCTCTCATGTAACAACCCTATCCGTTCATATGATATATTCTAGAAGGTCCGGCCGGGGCCCCACAGGATATACCACAAAACAGTCGGTGAAGGTACAGGAATGATACCAGAGTAGCGCATCGCACCTATCACAAGCATTATGTACCTTCACCGACTGTTTTGTGGTATATCCTGTAGGGCCCCGGCCGGACCTTCTAGAATATATCATATGAACGGATAGGGTTGTTACATTTTTGGTATCAGTTGTTTTGGTCTTTCCCTCTCGACGTCGTGGCCGACTTCTTTTGTGGGGTGGCGAGCACGTGTTTGTGCACACCAAAGTCTACGATTGAACTCCTGAATGTCCATGATAGGAATGCATTTTTGTATGTTTTAGGAACCTGCGTGTTCCTATTTTGTGTTGTTTGCTTGGGTACGACCGCTAATGTGTGTGTCTTGTCCACCTTTAGGTGACACGGAGTGGAGCTGGGCCGTCTGAGCCCCAACGTTCTGATGAAAGTACGGCACCAGCCGCGGTGCCTACACCTCCACCGTCTGCAGAACATGTCCGTTTAGTTGCGGAGGCCTTATTTACCATGATCCAAGGTCAGCCACTCAGGCAGGAACAAGCGGCTGTAAGGCCAGAACAGGTGGTGGCAAGGCCTGAACCTGTCGTGGATGTGGTTCCTCGAGCGGCTGAGAAGCAGCTAACGCGGTTCATAAGTTTCCATCCGCCTACGTTTTCGGGAGCGGGAACCCCGACGCAGGCTGAGGATTGGTTATCGCGCGTCAAGCCAGTGATGACGGCGATAGGAATGGCGGAGCACCAGAAGGTTACCTTAGCCACCTTCTTGCTTGAAGGAGAAGCGCGTTTATGGTGGGATGAGATGGAGTTGCATCATTTGGCGGGTCGTCCGTTAACCCAAGTGTCGATGGAAGAATTCTCCCGACTTTTCCTTGCGAAGCACCTTCCTGTGGCTCAATGGATAGCCATGGAAAATGAATTCCAACGGTTGACTCAAGGTGATGGCAGCGTTGACGCGTACCTGCATGAGTTTACTCGCTTGGGGCGGTATGCGGGTTCGATTTTTGCTGATGAGCAGAGGAAGACTAATCGGTTCTATGAGGGGCTGAGGGACGAGCTGAGGTTCCTTGTGTCCAGTTCTGTGAACCAAGGTTTCCAAGCGTTGGTTGACACCGCGACTGCGTTGGAAAAGGATATGAAGAGGGTGCAAGGGAAGAGAGCTTTGGTTGTGTCGCAACAAGAGTGGAAGGCGCCCCGATCGGGAAAATCGTTTTATAAGAAGAGATGGGGCAAGAAGTCCAAGCCTAGTGGACAAGCGCCTTCATCAGTTGCAACGGGAGCAACATCAGGGGCAACCTCCAAGCCAGACACTCGTACCTGCTTCAATTGTTGTAGGATGGGGCATATTGCGCGCGATTGTCGGATGCCGCCAAAGAGTGAAAAGAAGGCGGGAGCATCCTATGCGGAAAAAGGAAAGGCGGTGGTGGATTCCTCTGCCTCGCAGGCGCAACCCCGAGTCTACAATCTTGGCCTGCAAGAGGCCATCAAGCAGAGTGACGTGGTCACAGGTATGAGTTAGTTTTGCATATGCTAATGATTGTATGCTTAGCTTAGTACGCCTATGTTTGTGGTTTGTGTGTGTGACATATTTTTCATAGGCTTTGTGATGATTCGGGACACGCTGGCGCGAGCACTATTTGATACAGGTGCATCGCATTCTTTTCTGTCTAGTGAGTTTCTTACGCGGCTTGGGATACCCAGTCGTGCAAAGACAGATAGCGTCAGAGTAGTGTTGCCGAATGGATGTTGGATGCTTGTGGATCAAGCTTGCGATGTGGCGGTTCATTTAGGAAGTCGGGATTTTTGTTTAACCGCATTTGTTTTGCCAATATCGGAATTCGATGTGATTCTTGGGATGGATTGGCTTGCGGAGCAGCATGCTATGATTGATTGCCAGTCCAAAGAAATCACGTTGGGCCAGAATACCGAACAGGAGACCAAGTTCGCAGGTATGCGAGGAGTAGGCGGGACGTTGATGTCTGCACTCTAGGTAGTCAAAGCTGTTCGGAAGGGTGCAGAGTGTTACTTTGCACTAATTCAGGCTGTTGAGCCTAAGGCCCCTTTGTGTGAGGTTCCGATTGTGGCAGACTTTACTGATGTGTTTCCCGCGGATCTCCCTGGGCTACCACCCCAGCGGGAGATTGACTTCACAATTGAGTTGGTGCCAGGTGCGAAACCCGTGGCCCGCTCGCCATATCGCGTTGCGCCAAAAGAGATGGCTGAGTTGAAGGTTCAACTATAAGAAATGCTAGAGCAAGGTTATATCCGCCCAAGTATGTCACCTTGGAGCGCGCCTGTGCTTTTTGTAAAGAAGAAAGATGGTGGGTTACGGTTGTGTATTGATTACCGTGAATTGAATAAGCTGACCGAGAAGAATAAGTATCCGATACCTCGGATTGATGAATTATTTGATCAGCTGGTGGGATCTACCGTCTATTCGAAGTTGGACCTGAAGTCTGGTTATTACCAGTTAAGAATTCGGGAAGGTGACATTCCCAAAACCGCATTTGGAACGCGTTATGGGCACTATGAGTTCACAGTTATGCCCTTTGGATTGTGTAATGCGCCTTCGGTGTTTATGGATCTAATGCACCGTATTTTTCGCGAGTACCTGGATCTGTTTGTGATAGTGTTCATTGATGACATCCTGGTATACTCGAAGTCCAAAGCTGAGCATGAGATTCATTTGCGGTTAGTGTTGAACACGTTGAGGCAAAATCAGCTCTATGCCAAGTTCTCGAAGTGTGAGTTTTGGCTATCATCAGTGGCATTTTTGGGCCATGTGGTGAGTGGAGCGGGCATTGCAGTGGATCCAGCGAAGATAAAAGCCATACAAGAATGGCCAATATTGTCTTCCGTGGTCGAGGTCAGGAGTTTCCTTGGACTTGCAGGCTACTATAGAAGATTTGTGGAGAACTTCTCGCGGATCGCTTTGCCGCTAACCACACTGACGCGAAAATATCAGAAGTTCGTTTGGACGCCAGAGTGCGCACGAGCTTTTGAAGAGCTGAAGGTTCGATTGACCACGGCGCCGGTGTTGTCTTCACCAAGTGGAACTGATGGATTTATGATTTATAGTGATGCCTCAGGGAGCGGCTTAGGCTGCGTTCTTTTGCAGAACGGAAAGGTGATTGCTTATGGCTCACGCCAGCTGAAGGTGCACGAGCGAAATTATCCCGTCCATGATTTGGAACTAGCGGCGGTGATTTTTGCACTTAAGATGTGGCGACACTACCTGTATGGAGTGAAGGTGGAGATCTATACCGATCATAAGAGCCTAAAGTATCTTTTGGAGCAGAAAGAGTTGAACATGCGACAACGAAGGTGGTTGGAGTTCCTTGGGGACTACACTTTCGAGATTCACTATACACCCGGGAAGGGGAATGTTGTCGCGGATGCCTTGAGTCGGCGGGTTCCGGCTAGAGTGAATTGGTTACAAAGGCATGATGAACGTCTTATCCAGGAATTGGAGACATTGGAGATCCATTGTGTTGATAAGAATTCCACTGCCATTGCATGTTTGAACTGGACCGAGGTGCAATGTGTCCTTGCGGACCGAGTTCGACGGGCAACGGAGTTGGATGAAGATCTCTTACGATATGTGAATGAAGGGCCAGAAGACAAATTCACCTGGATTGATGGTCTTTTGCGCAAAGAGGGCCGGTTGTGCTTCCCCAATGTGGGGAAACTGAGGGAAGAACTGATGTATGAAGCGCATTATACCAAGTATTCCATTCACCCCGGGAGCACAAAGATGTTCAACGATATGAAGAAGCTTTTCTGGTGGCCAGGGCTTAAGAAAGATGTTGCTCTGTATGTAGCCAAATGTCAAACATGTGCGATGGTGAAGGCGGAATGTCAAAAGTCGGGCGGTTATTTGAAGTCACTGCCGATCCCAGTGTGGAAATTTGATGATATTTCCATGGATTTTGTGCATGGATTGCCAAGATCGCAGCAAGGAAATGATTCCATTTGGGTGATAGTTGACCGGCTAACAAAAGTAGCACATTTTCTCCCGAATAGGCGAGATGATTCGGTTGAAAGTTTGGCAAAATTATATGTTGACCAGATTGTGCGACTTCACAGTGTTCCTCGGAGCATCGTAAGTGATCGAGATGGGCGATTCACGTCAAATGATTGGAGGCTAGTTCACCGACTGTTGGGCATGAAATTGACTTTCAGTACGGCCTTTCATCCCCAAACGGATGGCCAAACTGAACGTACCAACAGAACAATGGAGGACATGCTCCGAATGTGCGCCCTTGACTTCGGAAAGAGATGGGAAGATCATCTCTCTATGGTCGAGTTTGCATATAATAACAGCTACCAGGCAAGCATTGGGATGGCACCATATGAAGCCCTATATGGAAGGAAGTGTCGTACTCCCTTGGCTTGGGTAGAAGCGGGTGAAGCCCGGGTTATTAAACCAAATGAGGTGGATGAAGCAAACTCAACCATTCGGACTATTCGAGAGAGATTGCTGATTGCTCAAGATCGACAAGCGAAGTACTACAACGCCAAGCACCGGAACGTTGAATTTGCAGTTGGCGATTGGGTCTACTTGAAGATCAAGACATTCAAAGGTGTCTCCAGGATTCGACGATTGAAAAAGTTGAGTCCAAGATATTTGGGTCCTTTCGAAGTGGTTGAGCGAATTAGCGAAGCGGCTTATCGGCTAGCTCTGTCGGCGGACTTGGGTGGGTTACATGATGTCTGTCACATCTCGGTTCTTCGGAAGGCCGTGAAAGATCCAGCTCAAGTGATCGCGGATGATCGGGTGTCAGTGGAGTATGGGCTAACGACGAGAGTTAGACCCATTCGGATCGAAGATCGAGCCGAGAAACAGTTACGGAACAAGACGGTCGGTATGGTAAAAGTCCGATGGGACAACTGCGGCCGTAAAGAGCTGACGTGGGAATGCGAGTAAACCATGCGAGAAGAGTTCCCTGAGTTGTTTCTGTAATTTGTAGCGAGAATGTTGTAACATAAAATTTTATATGTTGTTACATTTTTCTTGCTGCTTTTTGTTACTTTCCTGTCTGTAAATTTCGAGGAAGAAATTTCTTGTAGGAGGGGAGGATTGTAACAGCCCAAAGTTCTGAAACAGGCATATTTGGGTGACACGGCCTGGGACACGGGCGTGTCCCAGGGCGTGTCAGGTGACACGGCCTGCGACACGGGCGTGTCGCAGGGCGTGTCGCGGTTGTGTCGACGATTGGGCTTTGTCTCGACGATTTTTGCTCTCGACGATCCGTCGATAGGAGGCACACGGCCCAGGACACGGGCGTGTCCAAGGCCGTGTCGCATGGTCGACGATTTTTACTCGACGATCGTCGAGTGTCGAGAAGTGGGTGTCGAGTGTTGAACACGGCCTGTGACACGGGCGTGTCACAGGGCGTGTCAAATCAGGCGACGAACTCAGCCCGCCGAAGATTTCGACAGGGCGTGTCTTTGTGCCGTGTCTGGGCACACGGCCTGGGACACGGGCGTGTCACAGGCCGTGTGAAGTCTCGGGATGATTTGGGATTTTTTTCCCCAGGCACACGGCCACAGACACGGGCGTGTCTGAAGGCGTGTTGGTGACACGGCCCATGACACGGGCGTGTCACTGGTTTGGATAAGTCGGTTGACCACCGCTTGAGGCACACGGCCTGGCACACGGCCGTGTTCGAGGCCGTGTCGGGACAAAATATGTGTTTTTGGCAGAATCGTGGCCGTCCATTCCTTCAGTCTGGATCCAAGGGCTGAAGCCTCTTCCTCTTTTTCCTTCAAGGCCGAAATCAGAGAAGTATGAATCATTTTACTTTGGCCTTCATCTTTCTTCAAGAGAGAGAGAAAGGAGGAGGAAGAAGGAAAGGGGGCTGCTGCTGGTGGTACTGCGGTTTACCGACGAGAGATCCGAAGCCAGCGTTGCGGAGGAAATGCTCTTGCGAGTCTTGCAAGCTAGCTTGGAGGCCATGGCACCGAAGCGATCGTCAAGGGTAACGACTTTTCTTCCTAGCCATGTGAAGGCTTTCTTTTTGGCATATCTTGTGATTTTCCCCACCAAGAGGTGGCTGATTTTGGGAATCTTTGGGTGGATGCTTGAAATCCCCTTTGTTGTGCATATAGATCCGGAAATGGAGTACGGAATAGGCATGCTGTGTGAAGCCCATCTGGACAGGTTGGTCTGGATTGGTGATGTTGCATACGAACCGGAGAAGACTCCGTGATAACGTGTAGTGTTAAGGAGTCTACGGGTTATGCCTGCGAATAGGAGTAGCAGGAAGTACTGGGGTGGTAGCCCAGGAAAATAGCCTTGTGATGGTTTTGGGTCCAACCTGTGATTGAGGCACAGGAAGTACTGGTGGGACCAGGAAAGGCCCTTTTTGTGATGCTTGATGTCATAGGGTGTCCACCTGTGGAGCGAGTCACAGGAAGTACTGGTGTGCCCAGGAAAGACCCCTGACATTTGTAATTTGCGGTGTCCACCTGTGACGGGAGTCACAGGAAGTACTGGTGTGCCCAGGAAAGACCCGCTGTTCCTGTGAGGAAATGGGTATAGTGACATACCCAGGCTTGAATGCCAGGAACAGGATTGGTGAGACCGACCCGCGCCTTTGATATAGCCATGAGTACGCTGCACGCGGAAAAGGCAAGGCGATTTGAGCAACGGGGGGTGGAGGATCCGACCTGCGCTATGTCCGTCTGACGTGAGACCAAAAAGTGCGGTCTGTTGGAGCGCATAGCAAGAGTCTTCGGCATGCGCTCCATGACACAAAGGGGGGCTACGGGCCATCCCGGTGTCCGAGGACTAACTCCGGCTGCATGCCATGGAGTAAATGCTCAAGAGATTTACCGTTGGGTGATAACCCTGATACGGTGGTGGGCAAGAGGTTGCCAGAACACCAAGAATGTGCCCTGAGTGCACGGACCGTTAGGTCGGGTGGCGAACGGTTGTGATGGCTTGTGTGCATGAAAGCACCTTTTGATGATATAGCTTGCCATACTTGTGATATGATATGCCTGCAGGGAAAAATACCGCTGCCCCGAGAGAAGGGGTAGGGTCATTATAATTTGGTCAGCTGAACGCTGACCGTTGCTTTTGTTTTCCACCGGTGGGTGGATTGTCCCTTGCACAGGTGCTGGAGAGCCGAGCGGGACGCATAGAGGTTGATGCTCCTGCTGGTGTTGCTGCTGCTGCTGCTAGCTGCTAGCCCTCGAAGGCTATTGTGTTCTTTTGTGTGTTTTCTTTTAGTGTGGCCGGCCTGCGCGCCAATCTGTTTTAGGCTACTGATTGAAAGCCCTGTAAGGCCATAAGGCCAACGCTTTATACATGTTGTAAGACATTCCTAGATAGATATAAAATGTGGAGTTTTATGTTTGGATATTCATGAGGAGTTCAAGTAGTTTAGGCTTCCGCTAGAATGCTTGTGATAGGTGCGATGCACTACTCTGGTAACATCATGTACCTTCACCGACTGTTTTGTGGTATATCCTGTGGGGCCCCGGCCGGACCTTCTAGAATATAGCATATGAACGGATGGGGTTGTTACATTTTTTAGCTCAATTGGTGATGAGAGTTGAAAGAACTCCATAGTTAAGCGTGCTCGGGCTGGAGTAGTACTGGGATGGGTGACCTCCTGGGAAGTCCCCGTAGTGCGGGCTTGACTATCGCGTTTACCTCATCAAAGGGAGGCTGTGGCCACCAACAACCCGCCTGTGGATGGAGAGGGGTTGGGGTGCTTGGGCTGCAGCCCGGTAACGGTCCGCCTGAGGCCTAGTGGTGTTGATCCACGGACGGCAAAGGGGACGTTACATCTCACTCCCCTCCTCCAAACCCTCATAGCAGAGGCTATTTCACCTCTTGCTACCTCCATCTCCTCCCTTGCTGCTCAAATTTTATCTCTCTCCATCCCTACTTCTTCAGTTAGGGGCCTGGCTCCAGTACCCGCTGAAACCAGGCAGGGGGAGATACACTGTGAAGAAGTCGCAGCAGTAGTCGTAGTAGAAGAAGCAGCAGTAGCAGCAGAAGAAGAAGCAGCAGTAGTAGCAGAAGCAAAAGAAGTAGCAGGAGCAGCAGTAGAAGCAGAAGCTGAAGCTGATGATTTGTTTGATTTAATTAATTTTATTAAATCTGATATGGATCTGGATGAGACAGTCACAGAGGAAATAAAGACTGTTGGTGATTATATAATAAATCCCACAGTATATATTGTGAATTTGTTGAAAATTTTTGATACAGTTTACCTAACTTCTCTTCTAGTATACAGCATAAAACCATCCATGGATATAGTTCCCTACACCTCCCCAATAAGCCCAAAGGTTGTCATGCAACTCAAGGCTAGTTTTGCAAATACAGAGGCTCCTGTCATTCCATCTCCACCCAGAACTGATTCCTTCATTATTTCATCCCCTCCTAAAGTCATTTCTGCTCCAACATTCATTATGGATGATAGCCTCATGCCTGATCTTGATGAGGTGATCATAGCTGATATTGAAGAAGAAAATAGATTAGTTGCTGAAAGAACTAAAGTACTCAGTTCTCCAGCTCTAGCTCCAGCTCTTCCTCCTGCTCCTCCACAGGCTAAATAATTACTGATATATGCAGTAGCATTGAAAGAGATTAATGCTTTATATGACAATCCATAGGATTCTTCAGATGATGATGATGAAGATTACTCAGATGATAGTCCCTCTACTAAGAAAAAGAAACTTTCTAAGAAGAGGAAAGCTCCTCCACCTCCTGCTCCAAAACCTAATCCAACTCATGACACCCCTTAATATATTCTCTAGAATATTACTCCATACAAGGGCTTGCCAGCTTGGATGTGTCTATCCAAGAATCAGCAGAAATATAGGAATAAAAGCAGGAAGTACTCAACTCCTCCATAGAGATACATGAAAGACCCTCCTCCTCCTACTCCACCTGCTGATGGTGCTTCAGGCTCTTCATCTCAGAGGACTACCCAACATCAAACTTATCAAAGACAGCAGGGTAGATCTTCTTCTTCTAGAAGCAGCCAGCGCAGGCACTATTCTCCAGGCAGGCAATAGAAACATCAACATCAACAGCAACATCTACAACAAACTAGTGAACATCAAAAGGCTAAAAGCCCAAAGAGACCTGCATCTCCTCCTATACCTTTTGAGGACCCAGAAATAGCTACAACTGCAAGGATGACCAGGTTCCAAGAATTGGTTGGCCTATCAATGATCAACAAGGCAAAATCTTAAGGTAGGGATCCCTTTGAATACACAAAAATGTCCAAGTACATGAATGAAGAACTCAACAGGTTTGCAAAAGCTAACAAATTTTTTAATGTTGATGATTATATGAAGTTACATCCAGAAGTTGTGGTGCCAAGAGCTACTTCCCTAAATATTATTGGTGTTGTTGATATGATAATGACAAAGACTCAAGCAGACAATCCAGATAGGGAAGTCAAGTTTACTCAGCCTGGTGATAAAGCTAAAGAGGAGAAACACAAGGAGCCAAAGAAGAAGAAATGAGTTTTTAATCTGTTTAATTTTTCAGTTGTCTTAAAATAGCTTATTCATTTCCTGATACAAAGCTCACTGTATATATATATATCTGCTGCATATTTTAAAGTTTCCTGCCAGATATATATTTTTTCTTGCTTTGTAAATGTTTTGTGTCTGTTATTAGTGACCACACCCAAATAGGGGGAGATTATTGGATCCCTAGTTGGATTTGGGATAGGTTCACTAAACGAGGATTATTGACCCACCTTGTATAGCCACGTTCATGTCTGTATCCTAGAGTCTATGCCATGTCCTTAGATTCAACATTGCTTTTACCAGCCAACAATAGAATGCAGAAGACTCAAGACTTAGAGAAAAATCAGTTTCAGGAAAGTGAGTTCGATGTTCGTCGAACTCAGCTCGACGAAAGTTGTGCTCAACTCGATGAACTTAGAGACAATTCTTTGAGTTGAGCTCGACATAATTAGTTCTCAGGTTTACGATTTCTTTATGCTCTACTTCAACATTCTAAGTCCAGAAACATTTCTCTGAACACCATTCGACGAAGTTAGATTATCAGCTCGACAATCTTAGTGCACAAAATTGGCAAGAGTTTATCAGAAAGCAGTTAGCAGTTCTTGGGTCGACGATCTTGTATCTCAGGTCGACGAACAACAATTATATGGTCGACGAACATGACTTCTCTTCTCGACGAACTCTCGACCTAGGTCGACGAAATCTGTTCTTTGCTCGACGATTTCTATGCAGTTCCAGACTTGGATTTTTCCCTCCTTCTGTCCTTATTTTATTACAGTAATTCCTGAGTAATCAATGCTTAATATTCTCTGAATATTACCACTAGAAGCATCATTGATTATGGGATTCATCAGGATTATTGCTTGTTGCTTTTCTATGGGATAGTTGGGAAATCCAATTAATGCAGACATTCTCTCCAGCTGAATTTTATATTCTCCAAGTCGACAGCAATCAATGCAAGAAGGAATTCAAAATTTCAAGGAATAAATTCCATTAAAG
Source organism: Platanthera guangdongensis (assembly GCA_039583875.1). NCBI lineage: Eukaryota > Viridiplantae > Streptophyta > Magnoliopsida > Asparagales > Orchidaceae > Platanthera > Platanthera guangdongensis. Next base: position 133,297,177 of record CM077162.1, on the reverse strand, counting down.
ATAGAGAAACGTGACTCTCTTCCTGGTGGCTAACACACACAAAAATTGTGATACACAACACATAGAGAAGACACACAGTAACAGCATTCAAACTTTTCTCTGTGCAGAAAAAAAATCTAGTCTTCACCCTGACACTGCTGAAGAAGAAGAACACACATCCAAATCAAGAGTCTTCTTCATTATTCACTTCAGGATTCTTCAAGGACAATAAATCTTCATCAGTCAAGAAGTTCCCGGATCATCTCTGGTGAAAGCTAAAGAAAGAAGACCTACTCACCCTAAAGCAAAGCTCCAATCTTCCTGAACAACTCTTTAACTCAGGGGGAGCTTTGATAACATCAAAGATCCACTAGTCTTCTCAGTTGTATTTGAGAAAGAGAAGACACCATAACTCTCTCATCCCCTCACTGTATAAAGGGTTTTTTAACTCCCTTCAAAAGTTATTCCTTGGTTGCAAGTCACCTGATCAAAAGACATGGGTTGGTTTTTGAGTATCTAAACAAAAGCTCATTGGTAGCAGTCATATGATCAAAACCTGTTAGTGCATTCCTACCAGGGTGGTAAAAGAGTGGATGTACCCAGGTTGGGGAACCACTATAAAAATTCGTGTGTTATCTAGTTGCCCTCTTTCCTTTTTGTTCTTGTTGTGCCTGTGTTAGTTAGATTAATTTTTGCTATGCTTGTGATTGATTAGTGTATCCTAGGATTTCACTTTTATTTACAACAATATTGGTATCTAATAGCTGCCATACTCTGAAGTGTTTTTATTTATAGTAAAAAGTTTTAAAGATTTCAAAGATACTCTACTTATCCCCCCCCCCCCCTTTTAGAGTATTTCAGGTCTAACCCTCACCTTCATATACTGTGCTCTTCTATTCATGAAAACTCGAGTTATTAACTATTTTGCACAATTATAACGCCTGGAGGTATAAAATAGTGGACATTATTGCAAATATGATAGTAGAAAAGGCATATATAATTGTACTCATATGTCACTCAGGGAGTCAGACATTAGAGGGGAGAGTGTTGAGGCAGGGATACATCTGGCCTACTCTTAGGAAAGACGCAGAATAATTCGCAAAAAGATGTTAAAAGTGTCAGGAGTTCTCCCCCCTCCAACTCCTTCACACACAGAGGTTACGAACAATCACGGCTCCTTGGCCCTTCGCAATATGGGGGCTAGATCTGGTGGGTCCTTTTCCCCAGGCAATTGGTCAGAGGAAGTTCCTGCTGGTCATGGTGGATTACTTTTGAAAATGGCTAGAGGTGAAGGCGTTGGCTAAGGTGACATCGCAGGTGGTCAATATTTTCATATGGGGAGAGATCATCTGCAGGCATGGGCTACCGTTGTCCATTATAACTGCTAACGGACCCCAATTTGCTAGCAGGGAATTGGCCAATTTATGCATCTGGCTGGGCATAGACCTCCGTTTTGCCTCGATTCATCCTCCACGGAGCAATGGACAGGTGGAAGCATCAAACAAGATCATCGTTAATCTTTTGAAGAAGAAAGTGGAGAACCTAAGGGCGAGCTAGGGGGAACAGCTCCCTTCAGTTCTCTGGGCCTTGAGGACCACACCAAACACCGCCAAAGGAGAGACCCCATTTAAGCTCTCTCATGTCTCGGAGTCCGTCATAATAATAGAGTTCGAGGTCACATCCCCAGGAGTAGCCGTTGCAAGGGAGGGAGACAAAGTATGGATTGTAAAGAAAGTGGAAGAGCAAAAACTCTCTCTTGATCTCGTGGAAGAACTCCGGGACTTGGCACTGATCGGTAGGAGGAAGTCAAGCGGATGGTGAAGTACTTTGATAAGCATATAAGGATCAAGCAGTTCCAGAAGGGTGACTTGGTCCTCAAGAAGGTGGACGCTGCAGGCAGAGGGGCATCAGTAGGAAAGCTCAATCCTAACTAGGAAGGTCCTTTTGTAGTGAAGGAGGTCTTGAAATCGGGAGGGTATGTCACAACCCGAATTTTCTCTACGGTTACATCGTATCCGAGCAAGAGAAAATACGTGTCGTGATGCCATGTCGTGCAGGGGATAACTGCACACGTTCAAGCAAAACTCCAGACTTTAGATTTTAAGGAAAATCGTAGATTAATATGAAAGAAAACCAGTTATGACTAATGGTCGTATCCCTTGGCACGGTGGATCATCTAGTCCGCAATTAAAAGTATATTTATACGCAGCGGAAAATACTTTGATTAAATTGAGTTGACATCCTAAATGAGCATAAGTGTCCCCGAGGGATGACTCATGGTATGCACGACTCTAAGGTGAATATAGTATATAAAGATGTAGTTTTTTATGCTAAAGGAAAAGTAGTGTCTTAGTTTTATAAATATGACATGCATGAGATACATATAGTAATGATTTAGGGTTTAAAATACCTAACATGTAACCTAGCATAAATCCTTCCTAGAAGTAAGTGAACAACCACAAATAGGCAAAAATAGCAGTTTAAGTTCATACCCAGCATCGCAAGAAGCCACCAGTGGGCGTCAACAACCTTACACGAACCCACTGGTGAGTATGCATGTCTATACAGAAAGATAAAGAACTAACTCACAAAATCGAGGATCAGCTATCTCAGTTACCCAAGAGGCCACAAGCAAGCGCCTCCAAAAGAACTAGCCGCTGAACTGGCTACAACCTGGACCTAAGGCATTCAAGAAAAGAACACCTCAGCAAGAAAATAATCAAAAAGGTAAATAGAGCATTAGAGTTATGAGCAATAAGAAGGGTTTACTAACCCGGCAACGAAAAATGATATAAGCACAAGAAATGGGAGGACAGTAAGAAAGGAGCACTGTCTAAAGCACAGCAAAGAATATCAAGTGCGAGCAATAAAAGCAACATGCCCTACAAAAGAGCCTGCAATAGCAGCAAGACATATACATATATGCCAAAAGAAAAAGCCATAGAATAGGAAAGGAGCTAACAGTCCTAACTTGTGGGTTAATGGCAGTGGTCAAAACATGGATCTGAATACATAACCAAAACCAGATCCAAAAAGGGCTAAGGGGTCAAACAGTGGCAGCTTTAGGGTCCCACACATGACAACCCAAACCGGGGAAAAAGGCGGTGGCCACAGCTCTCCACATAAAACCACCCCTCCAAAGGCACCAAAACTCCACCACCTGCCACAACCCAAGAGTCGACATGCAAAAACTAGCCGAACACCCAATACCCCCCCCCCCCTAGAGAAAAGGAAAAAGTCATAATAACAATCCTAAGGAAACACACGAACCCAAGACAGAAACGTCGAGCTCACTCGATGCGGCATTGAGTAAGCTCCACTCACTTGACGCCAAAAAAAATACTTAGCCTCAAAACCTACGCAGGATGACGGCGTTGAGTGAACTAGGCTCACTCAACACTATCAGCTCTTTCTACTTAGGGTAAACGTAAATTTTAGTTAGAACCGCAACCTAAACTCTCTCAACGCGCTGAAACAGAGAGTTGGAAATTTAATTCTAACTCTCCCTTCTATCCTATCTACTCGAGGCTACCGCGACTAAACACAGCCTTACCCTACCTCTAGCTACCCATTGGACACTAAACCGCAAATAATAAAAAGAAAGAGACTAGCCAAAAATTCCTACACAACCTAAATCGAACGTGGATGAAATTTAAGAACAATATACAACAAGGTAACAAGGTAAAAAGGGGTCAATCATAGCAAGGGCAAGGAGCCACTTTCCTTACTAACAAGATGCAGCGATTGCAACACGAAACAGGCCTTGGCAGCAAGATCGGCCACCTACAGGTCAAAAGCAATGATTTAGAGAAGAAGAAAAGAATCCAAAGGAAGTTTAACTCCTTGAATCAACCCTAAACCAAGAAAAACTTACATGGAAGGAAGGATCTAGACGAGAGCAAGACAAATCCGCTAACGCGCGAGAAAATCGAGCTTTAACCCTCCCGCAATCGCCGGCCAAAACCCAACACCATCTTCTCCCAAAACTCTCCGCTGGAAGCTTCTCCAGAATCGGGAACGAAGAAAATGAGGTGGAAAAATGAATCACGGCATAAAAATGAAGCACTCAGGAAAAAAGTATGGAACACGCCCCAGACACGCCCGTGACACGCCCGTGTCCAGTCCGACACGCCCGTGTCACGGGGCATGTACTCACACATCTACCCACCTACCCACTCGACGATCGTCGATCTCAGCTCGATGAAATAGGTGACACGCCCTATGACACGCCCGTGTCACAGGCCGTGTACCAACTCCGACACCGCTCGACGATCGTCGATCGTCGATCGTCGAACAGAGAGAGACACGCCCGGTGTCACGCCCGTGTCCGATACGACACGCCCGTGACACTGCTGTGTACTCACTAAAACACCGCCCGACGATCATCGATCGCAGCTCTACGAACCGAAGGGGGACACGCAGTGTGACACGTCCGTGTCACAGGCCGTGTTCCAACAAAAAAACACCCGTCGACCAAATTTCGTCGACCACACAACTGAAAGCTCTACGCAAGCTCGACACTCCCTGGGTCACGCCCGTGACACAGGCCGTGTCACCTAAACATACACAAAAAAGCAGCTAACTCCTTAGCTAAAAAAAAGACAAGGCACCAGCCTTACAAGCTCAGCCAAACTAGGTCATGCACAGCACAACAAATATTACAGCTAACAAAACAAACGTCGAAACGACGCGAAAGCAAACGATCTCGGACTTCGACCAAAACTTGCACCGTTGTTAAACACCCAAGCTACGAAAATAACGGTGAGGTCGAAAACAACATCCGACGATCACACACTCGGGCTAACACCTCCCGAAGCCAAAACACAAGCATTCCCTAAGAGGCCCAACCGAGTCACCAAAACACACTCCAGCTAGCTGGGGAATCTTACTAACAGGCTACAACCAGGCTACGCAAGGAACCTAAAGAGCTAAGACCACGCTCTACAATGGCGAAAGTCCATAAATGCATCATCGTAACGCCAATCCATGATCAAACAAAACAAAGAAAAATCGGGGGCGTTACAGCCACTCCCCCTAAAAGAAAGTTTTGCCTCGAAACTTTACTCACAACACCCCTATCAAGAAGGATAGAGAAATAGCCAAGAAGGGGCTATATATAAAAAAACACAAAACATACCAGGCACAAGATCAGGGAAACAGATGAGGGTGAGCCTCTCTCATAGCCGACTCCAATTCCCAAGTCGCGCTTTCTACATCCTGATTTCTCCACAAAACTTTAACCATAGGAATAGTCTTCTTCCGCAAAGCACGAACCTGAGAATCCAAAATGCGGATAGGCACCTCCACATAAGAAAGATTCGGCTCCAACTGAGGCACAAAATCCACAACCTGTCTGCCATTCATCACACATTTCCGCAGCTGACTGACGTGGAAGACATCATGAACGCCAGGAAAATTTGCGGGTAAAGCCAGCCTATAAGCTGATAACCTAATATGCTCAACAATCAGAAATGGCCCCACGTACCTCGGGTCCAACTTCCTGTTCTTGCCAAACCGCTTGACTCCGACCAACGGGGAGACCTTTAAGAACACTGAGTCCCCCACAACAAATTCCAAGTCCGATCTACGCTGGTTGGCGTTTTTCTCATATCTCTCCTGGCCTATCCGAAGCTTTTCCCGAATAAGCTTCACGGCTGTTTCCATCTCCTCGAGTGCTTCTGGACCCAACAAAGGTCTCTCGCCAACCTCAACCCAAAACAAGGGAGTCCTGCAGCGCCTCCGGTACAAAGCTTCAAAAGGAGCCATCTGTAAGCTTTCTTGATAACTATTGTTATACGCAAATTCCATATGCCACAAGTGCTCGTCCCACGGTCCTCCGTGGTCCAGAATATAGCATCAGATCATATCTTCCACAATCTAATTTAATCACTCCGTCTGACCATTGGTATGCGGATGATATGTTGTGGAATATCTCAAATCTGTACCTAACCCCTCTTGAAGGCTCTTCCAAAAACTAGACGTGAACCTGGAGTCTCGATCTGATATGATACTTACGGGTACACCATGCAATCTGATAACCTCCTCCAAATACAGCTCGGCTATCTTCCTCATCGGATAATCGATCTTGAATGGTACGAAGTGAGCACACTTCGTCAATCTGTCTACGATCACCCAAACTGAATCATGTCCCTTAGGAGATCACGGTAAGCCTGTAATGAAATCCATTGAGATACTCTCCCACTTCCACGTCGGAATCTCCAAGGGAGTCAGCTTGCCACCAGGCCTCCCATGGTCGGCTTTCACATACCTGCAACTGTGACACTCAGAAAACAATTTGGCTATGTCTCTCTTCATCCCATACCACCAGGCGATCTGCTTTAAATCATGATACATCTTGGTATACCCTGGATGGTAGGTAACACTAGATCCGTGGGCTTCTCTGCACAACATATCCCGGATATCTCCAACGGCGGGGATGCAAAACCTGCCACGATACATCAAGGTACCCGCATCATCTATAGAAAAATCTGGTAGTTCACCGTTTTCATCTCGAAGATACAAATGCAGAAGATCGGGATCATCCTTCTGATGCAGTCTCGTAAGCGCAATCCACGAAGGTTCTGTCACTGCCAAACTACTCTGCGAATCGCAGCTTCCCACAGAAATGTCCATCAAAAGTAACTCTTCCACTAGACGCTCTGCGAAGAGATTGACAATCTTCCCTGACATCCGACTCAGGGCATCGGCCACCACATTAGCTTTGCCCGGATGGTACTGGATTTCAACTTCATAGTCGACCATATACTCCAACCATCGCCGCTGGCGCAAATTCAATTCCTTCTGGATGAAGACATACTTTAAACTCTTGTGATCAGTAAAAATTTTGCACTGCGCACCATACAGCAAATGCCTCCACAACTTCAGCGCATAGATCACAGCTGCAAACTCCAGGTAATGCGTAGGGTAGTTCCTCTCGTGAGTCTTTCGCTGCCTCGATCTATACGCAATCACCTTCCTGCCCTGCATCAATATGCAGCCCAGTCCGACATGCGACGCATCCACGTATATATCATACTCACTACCTTCAGTAGGCAAAGACAAAATTGGAGCTGAACATAACCTTCTTTTTAGTTCCTCAAAAGCCTCCTCACACTTGCCATCCCATATGAAGGCTACATTCTTCTGCATCAACTTGTTCAACGGCACAGATAAGGTAGAGAATCCCTCTACAAATCTTCTATAATAGCCAGCCAAACCCAAGAAGCTTCTGATCTCTCTGGGAGTAACAGGTCTCGCCCATTCCATAATAGCAGCGATCTTTTCTGGGTCCACCGATATTCCCTCCTTATTAACCACGTGGCCCAGAAAAGAAACTTAAGGCAACCAAAATTCGCATTTACTCAGCTTGGCGTATAGCTTATGGTCTCTCAGAGTCACCAAGACCAGTCGCAAATGTCGATCATGCTACTCTGCATCTTTAGAGTACACCAAAACATCGTCTATAAAGACAATCACAAACTTATCTAGAAAATCCGTGAAAACTCTGTTCATCAAATCAATAAAAGCTGAGGGCGCATTAGTCAAACCAAATGACATAACCAAAAACTCAAAATGCCCATGACGAGAGCGGAACTCCGTCCGCGGAACATCTGACTACCGAATCCTCAACAGGTGATAGCCCGAACGAAGATCAATCTTGGAAAACACGGCACTACCACGTAGTTGGTCAAATAAATCATCAATCTGAGGTAGAGGGTACCTGTTCTTAATAGTAACCTTGTTCAGCTCTCTATAGTCGATGCATAGCCTCATCGACCCATCTTTCTTTTTAACGAACAGCATGGGTGCACCCCAAGGCAAAGAACTCGGCCTTATGAAACCTTTTGCCAACATCTCATCCAGCTGGATTCGCAACTCTTCCAGCTCTCGCGGGGCCATCCGGTACGGCACCTTTACAATAGGACGCATGCCTGGCTCCAAATCTATAACAAACTCGACATCTCGATCGGGTGGAAGACCGGGAAGATCGTCAGGGAACACATCAGAGAAGTCACACACCACAGGAATCTCTTCCAAACGCGGCGCTCTAACAACTGTCCCTACCAGAGAGACCACACAGGCAAAACAGCCAGAATCAAGCAACTTCCGAGCACGTACCGCATATATGACTGGAGACTCCTGGAGAGAATACCCATAAACGCTCCCTGGCTGACCGTTGTCTTCGACGAAGTCCAAGCGCTTACCGTTGCACTGGATAACTGCATCGTACCTGGACAACCAGTCCATGCCCAAGATAACATTGAAGTCCTCCAGGTCAATCACCTTCAGATCTGCCTTTGCTGGAAAATCCCCCAACAAAATCGGACAATCAAGGACAGCCAGGTTCATAACCACAGAGTCACCGGAGGGGAACTTAACGCAAAACGGACCACCAACATGTTCTAGGCACAAACTAAACCGCTCCACGAAGGCTCTAGCCACAAACGAGTGGGTAGCGCCGGAATCGAAGAGAACGCGCGCCCAGCGGTTCTTTACCTTAAATCGTCCTACAAATAGCGCACGGATCTAAGGCAACAAATGCTAAAACAAAAACTACAACCAAAAATGGAACATGACAAAACGGCTGGGGAGGAGTCGAACCTGAGATAACCATGGTCGAAGTCTGCGCTTCGTCTGCTGAAAGCACATTCAGCTTCCCCTTTCCTTTATCCATTTGCTGAGGCGGTGGCAAAGCCTGCAGGGGAACTGGCTGCAGAACAGGCTGGATATGTGGGCACCTTGTCTTGAGATGACCCTTCTGCCAACACTGAAAACAGACTTTATCTTTTAACCAGCAACGGGCAGCATCATGCCCCTTCCTTCCACACAAGGCACACACCAAGTCTCCTCTGGGAGCACCCTGAATCGTATGCACCTATTTCTTCTTCTGCGCTCCTAACCTTTTGAAACGCCTTTCCAAGGGGTGGCCTGGCCGGCCACAAAAGCTACAAAGCTCTTTGTTCTTCTTTCTCGAGACAGCCTTAGGCTCCTGAGGGCTCTTCCCTCCACCGGACTTCCGCTTATCCTTCCTCATCTGCTGTCCTCTATTCTTGGCACTCTCAATGGCCTCGACCTTCAAGGCAGCTTTAACCACGCTGGCATAACTGACTACTCTGTAGGCATTCGCTAACTGCTGAATGTCGCTTCTTAGTCCACCCAGAAACTGTTTAACTCGATCTGCTTCAACACTCACCAGACCAGGAGTAAACTGACCCAACTTGTTAAACTCAATCCCATACTCACTAACCGTGAGTTTCCTCTACTTCAAATGGAGGAAGTCATGCATTAGCCGGTCCCGCTCGACTGAAGGCAAAAACTTATTTAACAACATCACCTTAAATGACTCCCAAGTGCATCCTGCCACCAAGCTCTCTTTCTCCCTCAGCCACCAACTCTTTGCAAAGCCCTTGAGCTGGTAGGCAGCGAGCATCACTCTCTGATCATCCGCAATCCCAGAGTAAGAGAACATCTCTTCGATGGAAATCAGCCAGTCATCCAAAATCATGAAATCTTCTTGCCCATCATAAGTAGGGGGCCTTAGCCGCTGAAACTGGGATATGAACGCCAACTCCGGGGGCACCACAACCAAAGGCACGGGAGGAGTAGGAGGGGCAGGAACAACTACCCCCTCAACGGGGTCCTGAACTCTCGGAGTCTATCCCGCCAGCACTGCTACAAGAGATTTAATCTAAGCCTACAAATCCACTACCTGCCTCGATAATGCCTCATTACTCTGCCACAGGCTTTCTATCAATGCCTCGCTCTGTGCTCCCGACGACTCACCCTCTGATTGGGGAGTCGATCTTGTCGTAGGACGTCTCGCTATCCTATAATCGCACAAGCTTTAGGCAAAACCTTGCCCAACAGCTAGAACAAAACAACCTGGTACAGACAAACACACTTAAATATGAACTTCAACTACAAAACTTTCTCTGGGAGTTGTTTTTACCATGATGATGTTATGCTTAATCTAAGATGGTTCACCACCATCATACTAACTCATGTGCCTAAACCATGAATGCATGTATTTGTATTCTTTTTGACTCAAAACCATGCGTGTACATATGTCATCATGCAAATCTTTAGCTTGCCACGTTGTGCTTATGAAATGTTATGCTATGCATGACGTGCTATGCATTCTAAAAAGGCCTTAATGCATGTCATGGGCGGCGTACACATGAAGATGTTATGTATCCCATACTACATAACATTTCCATGCAACGAAAAAAGAAAACGTGCTAGCCGCATTTATGTGGTGATGTTATGCATCCCATACTACATAACCCTCACATGTTGCCTCATATGGTGGATCCATATACAAACACATATTATGCATCCCATACTACATAATATGCCCCGTATACTTCTTCATGCTCATGTGTGTAGTGTTCGTGCTTTAGCCAAGACGTGCTGATGACATATCGTTGTGTGTATGGTATGACGCTAACCACTAATGCAAACAAGGGAAAGGTTGCCCGACCATTTGCCAAGCAACCTCCCTCTGATACCAACTGTCACAACCCGTATTTTCTCTATGGTTACATCGTATCAGAGCAAGAGAAAATACGTGCTGTGATGCCACGTCGTGCAGGGGATAACTGCACATGTTCAGGCAAAACTCCAAACTTTAGATTTTAAGGAAAATCGTAGATTAATATGAAAGAAAATCAGTTATGATTAATGGCAGTATCCCTCGGCACGGTGGATCAGCTAGTCCACAATTAAAAGTATATTTAGACGCAGTGGAAAATACTTTGATTAAATTGAGTTGACATCCTAAATGAGCATAAGTGTCCCTGAGTGACGACTCATGGTATGCACGACTCTAAGGTGAATATAGTATATAAAGATGTAGTTTTTTTTACGCTAAAGGAAAAGTAGTGTCTTAGTTTTCTAAATATAACATGCATGAGATACATATAGTAATGATTTAGGGTTTAAAATAACTAACATGCAACCTAGCATAAATCCTTCCCAGAAGCAAGTGAACAACCACAAATAGGCAAAAATAGTAGTTTAAGTTCATACCCAGCATCGCAAGAAGCCACCAGTGGGCGTCAACAACCTGACACGAACCCACTGGTGAGTATGCATGTCTATACAGAAAGGTAAAGAACTACCTCATAAAATCGAGGATCAGCTATCTCAGCTACCCAAGAGGCCACAAGCAAGCCCCTCCAAAAGAACTAGCCGCTGAACTGGCTACAACCTGGACCTGAGGCATTCAATAAAATAACACCTCAGCAAGAAAATAATCAAAAAGATAAATAGAGCATTATATTTATGAGCAAAAAGAAGGGTTTACGAACCCGTCAACGAAAAATGCTATAGGCACAAGAAAGGGGAGGACAGTAAGAAAAGAGCATTGTTTAAATCACAGCAAAGCATACCAAGTGCGAGCAATAAAAGCAACATGCCCTACAAAATAACCTGCAACAGCAGCAAGACATATACATATATGCCAAAAGAAAAAGGCATAAAATTGGAAAGGAGCTAACAGTCGTAACTTGTGGGTTAATGGCAGTGGTCAATACATTTATCTGAATACATAACCAAAACCAGATCCAAAAAGGGCTAAGGGGTCAAACAGTGGCAGCTTTAGGATCCCACATACGCCAACCCAAACTGGGGCAAAAGGCGGTGGCCACAGCTCTCCACATAAAACCACCCCTCTATAGGCACCAAAACTCCACCACCTACCACAGCCCAAGAGTCGGCATGCAAAAACTAGCCAAACACCCAATACCCCCCCCCCCCCCCCTAGAGAAAAGGGAAAAGTCATACTAACAATCCTAAGGAAACACACGAACCCAAGGCAGAAACGTCGAGCCCACTCGACGCGGCGTTGAGTAAGCTCCACTCACTTGACGCCAAAAAAAATACTTAGCCGCAAAACCTACGCTGGATGACGGCGTTGAGTGAACTCGGCTCACTCAACACTGTCTGCGCTTTCTACTTAGGGTAAACGTAAATTTTAGTTAAAACCGCAGCCTAAACTCTCTCAACGCGCGGAAACAGAGAGTTGGAAATTTAATTCCAACCCTCCCTTCCATCTTGTCTACTCGGGGCTACCGCAACTAAACTTAAACTACAACTAAACGCGGCCTTACCCTAACTCTAGCTACCCATTGGACACCAAATTGAGACAAAAAGAGAAAAAGCTTTATTTAAATCTAAAAAGTAATGAAACTGCCACTTGATTTAAAGCTTGATTTAACAACTCAACCTGCTGCTCTAACTTCTAGGGAGGAAAATAAAGAGAACAAAGCAATTGCACAGGAATGAAAACAGAGTAAGGGTTAGAAATATTTTGGCAAGGGCAAGAGAGCCACTTGCCTCTACCTCCAGGAAAAAGAACAACAATCTTCAAAGCTTGGCACCGGCGGCAAGATTGGCCACATGGAAGGAAGGATCTAGACGAGAGAAATCCAAATCCGCTAACGGGCGAGAAAATCGAGCTCTAACCCTCCCGCAATCGCCGGCCAAAACCCAACACTATCTCCTCCCAAAACCCTCTGCGAGAAGCTTCTCCAGAATCGGGAACGAAGAAAATGAGGAGGAAAAAATGAATCACGGCATAAAAATGAAGCACTGAGGAAAAAAGTACGGAACACGCTCCAGACACGCCCGTAATATGCCTGTGTCCGGTCCGACACGCCCGTATCACGGAGCATGTACTCACACATCTACCCACCTACCCACTCGATGATCGTCGATCTCAGCTCGATGAAATAGGGGACACGCCCTGTGACACGCCAGTGTCACAGGCCGTGTACCAACTCTGACGCCGCTCGACGATCGTCGAGCGTCGATCGTCGAACAGAGAGAGACACGCCCGGTGTCACGCCCGTGTCTGATACGATACGCCAGTGACACTGCCGTGTACTCACTAAAACACCGCCCGACGATCATCGATCGCAGCTCGATGAACTGAAGGGGGACACGCCCTGTGACACGCCCGTGTCACAGGCCGTGTTCCTAACAAAAAAATACCCGTCGACCAAATTTCGTCGACCACATAACTGAAAGCTCTACGCAAGCTCGACACACCCTGGGTCACGCCCATGACACATGTCGTGTCACCTAAACATACACAAAAAAACAGCTAACTCCTTAGCTAAAAAAAAGACAAGGCACCAGCCTAACAAGCTCGACCAAACTAGGCCATGCACAGCACAACAAACATTACAGCTAACAAAACAAACGTCGAAATGACGTGAAAGCAAACTATCTCGGACTTCGACCAAAACTCGCACCATAGCTAAACACCCAAGCTACGAAAACAACGGTGAGGTAGAAAACAACATCCAACGATCGCCCACTCGGGCTAACACCTCCCGAAGCCAAACTACAAGCATTCCCTAAGAGGCCAACCGAGTCACCAAATCAAACTCCGGCTAGCTGGGGAATCTTGCTAACAGGCTACAACAAGGCTACGCAACCTTGGGGAAATTAGCCTTGCATTTCGGATTTCCTATGTGCGTCTAAATGGTGTGGAGAAATAGTATTAGTGGAAAGTGTTGAAGGAATTATCATACAACGATTTTTATAGAAGAAATCCTCATCTCTCGAATCTCGGAAATCCCAACGTCCTAAATTCTCCTAGTTTATCTCTAACTTAGGATGAATGAAGAATATTGATTATCATAAAAATCGAATTGCTAGCAAAAGGAGGGAGTTCTCCTCCACTCCTCTAAACTACGGTGAACTAATGAGCGATTGCACTTCTCCTCTCTCGAATCTCGAAGTACAACGCAAAAAGTGGAGATCTTTGTTAAACGTTTTTACAACCACTCGTCTCTCGATTCTTGCGGTGCAATGAATTGACCTTCAAGCATATATTATGTCACTCATCTCCGATTCTCGCAACGCAACACAAGATGAAGATCAAAGCCAAAAATCTCATAAGTAGATTCAAGAGTTCATAAGATAACCAATCATCCAACAAATCTCAACAAGCAAGAAAAATACACCATAAAAACACACATAGTACTCTCCTTACACAAGGCTTGGAGAATTTAGTTCATGGCAAGAGAAGCAACACACAAAATAAGACAGATCTTACAGTACATGATGAAAAGATTCAAGATAGTGCAGGAAATTTGCATCCAAGTCGGCCCAAAACACTCCTTCTCCAAGATCGGGTTGCCCTAGTTCTTCT